>JAGXJF010002705.1:0-600000 GCA_019208055.1 Stipa capillata
TGTGTTTTGTTTTTTTTTATATTTTGTGTATGTTGTGTGTGTTTATGTTTTATTTTGTTTTTGTGTTTTTTTTTGTGTGTGTTTTGTGTTTTGTTTTTTTTTGTGTTTTGTTTTGTTTTATTTTGTTTTGTGTTTTTTTTGTGTGTGTGTTTTGTTTTGTTTTGTGTTTTCTTTTGTTTTTGTGTGTGTATTTGTATGTATGTATTTTTTTTTGTTTTGTATTTTATATTATTTTATTTTATTTTGTATATTTATTTTATATTTTCTATATTTTATTTTATTTTGTTATTTTTTTTTATTTTATATATATTTTATATATTTTTATATATATTTTATTTTATTTTATATATTTTTTTATATATATTTTATATTTATATATTTTATTTTATTATATATATATATATTTTATTTTATTTTATTTTTTTATATTTTGTATTTTATTTTATTTTATATTTTATTTTATTTTGTATATATATTTTTTTTTATTTTTTTTTGTGTTTTTTTTTATTTTATATATTTTTATTTTATTTTATATTTTGTTTTATTTTGTTTTATATTTTTTTTTTTTATTTTATATTTTATATATATATTTTATATATATCTTTTTTTTTTTATATATATGTATTTTATTATATGTATTTTTTTTGTGTTTTATATATGTTTTATATATATATTTTATTATGTGTTTTGTTTTATTTTATGTGTTTTTTATTTTATATTTATATTATGTTTTGTATCTTTTATTATGTTTTATATCTATGTGTTTGAAAGTGATATTTCAGACTCATGCGTTGACGTGTTCGTCGAGGGTATGTAAATATGATCTGTCTCTCGTTGCAAGCTTCTTCTAGATTGGATCTTGGTTTTCTAGATTGGATCTAGGTTTTCGTTTGCATCTCGTAGGAAAATTTTTGTTTTCTATGCTACGAATCCCATCAATAAAAAGACAACTATGTTGTAGAATTAGAAACAACAAAAATGATCACCTTTTCTAGATGCAGCCACCCAATCTTTAGTACAGATCAATGCTTCCACCATCTCGGGTTCAAGACGACTACGGAATGGATCAATCACACGACCACCAGCACTAAAAGCCGATTCTGAAGCAACAGTTGACACTTGCATGGCCAATACATCACGGGCAACTAGAGATAAAATAGGATATATATCTTGCTGATTTTTCCACCAAGATAACACATCAAGTGATGACTGGATTTATTAATCCTTAGTGGTTGTTCTTGCACGTATCTATCCAAGTCGTATGTGTCACCTTCATCCGCCCCTTCCACATGTGAGCCATATAAGAAGCTCTCAAATGTATCACTTTCTTCTTCCATGAAGTCATCTTTATTTGGTTCAACACTCATACCCACAATACTGCTAGACGTTGTAGAACTCTTTGTGTAAGAAGAAGCATATGCTTGATAGATTTGATTCACTACAACCATGAATTCTTCTAATTTAGCTTGATAATGCAGTTTACCATGAAACTTTCTCATGTAATACTCTACTGTCTTTTTCTTGATCCTAGGGTCAAGAAAGCTAGCCACAGCAAGGGCAACATTTGACTTCTTCCAATATTTTTCAAACTTAGCACTCATAGACTGTGCCATGTTTCTAATAGTGTCGTCCTCACTATTGCACCACTCAGAAATTATAGCCTCTCAAAAGCTCTTCTACAATATAGTGCATCTCTCAACATGTGATATGTTGAATTCCATCTTGTAACAACATCCAATGAGACACCCCTCTTTGTATCCAACTCACACTGAGATGCACACTTTTGGAAGTCCTCCCACAACTGCGGAGAGCACTTTACAACCAATACAAATGATCTAATATTGAGAACTGCATTTGCAATGTGTTGCAGACCATCTCTAGTAACCAAATTTAATATGTGATTTGCACACCTCACATGAAAGAATAGACCATCACATATTAGGGGGGGCCCCTTTCTTTAGTACTTCAATAACATCCTTAACACATACATCATTTGCAGCTACATTGTCCAAACTTAGAGAAAACATTTTCTTATCTATGAACCATCTTGTAATGTTTGAAGTAAATGCATCAGACAAATTAGTACCGGTATGCCACCCTTCTACATGCATGAAATTGACAATCCTTTTCTAAATATTCCAATTGTCATCAACCCAATGGACAGTCACACACATATATCCTTTGTTTTGGTTCGAGGTCCACATATCCATTGTTGCGCTAAAGCGACAATTAACAGTTGTGAAATACTCATACAGTTTTGCCTTTTCTTCTACAAATATGGTCATTAGTTCCTTCCTAACAGTTATGCGACTCTTCATAGGAAAGCTAGGGCGTAAGGATTTGATGAACTCAATGAAATATTCATGCTCAACAATACTAAAAGGGTACTCATGCATGATTATCGCTAGATAGAATTTCCTCAAAGAAGCCTCTTGATCATACCTATACGGTTCAATAGGAGAGGAACCAGTAGCAGCATTCTTCTCTTGCTTGAGTTGCTGTTGACCACTCATTAAGTTGTGTGTCTTAAGGTGGGTCAAAAAGAGGCTTGTTCCATTCTTGCTGTTACGTTCTCTCTTGAATCCGCAGTGGTTGCAACTTGCCCATTGTAATTTGACCTTCTTGCCATCCACCTCAGCCCACTCAAAAGAAAGAGTGAAGTCTTCCCAACATTTTGATGTGGACTTCTTCAATCTCTTCCCTTTCAGCTCATCTGCTATGCCATCAATATCAATAACACTACCCACTATTGGTGCCCTTGGAATTGGAGCTGGGGATGATGATGCTGTTAGGTCTATGGGTGAACACTGACTTGCACTTCCTGCACTACCACTGGCCATCTTTGAGATTCCTGATTTCCTGTAATCAAAACTGTAAGCTGTTATGCACTAAAGTTTGATAGGGGAACTGGCGCAATAATATCATTTCATTGAAGCAACATTACAAGCAGAATCTTGATTTGAGGAAAATATCAAACCAAGCGCACAATTGTAAACCCTAGGTTAATATATGATCGATCCCTCTGTCGGACTAATTTCCGGTTGTGGACATATGTAGAACCCTGCAGGAAGCAATATCCATCGTAACACAACAGCACAATGCACACCTCTACCTTGCCAACACAAACACCATTACATTGCCAACCCAATACCTGAAACTCGCAACGAGCAGGCTGTCAATCCCAGCGAAGAACAATTGCATTGCCAACTCAATTAGAATGTGGATGCACCCAGTTACCAATTAAGAATTCGCATTGTGAAGTTGTGCACACAAACGATTTAGATACACTCATACACTGATACACATATATATTGGCATATTGCTTGCTCTGTTGCTCATATAGAAGCCTGAAAGAGATCAACACGACAACACAGAAAACTTGCAGAGGGGGGCGGCGCGGTGACCTGTAGCTCGACGGAGGGGCAAGGCCGCAAGGGGCAGAGTCGCCGGGCGCCGGCGACAGCGGGCGTCTCGGCCTGGAGCTGCGGCCTGGAGCTGCGCCGACGGGGTGGGGGCCGGCGGCGGGGAGTCAGTGAGTCCGTGACGGGGTGGGGGCCTGCGGCGGGAAGGAGGCCTTAGACCAGCGACGGCGGCGAGAGTGGCGGCGGTGGCAGCCGTGGCAGACGGGGAGTCGGCGTCGGGTGGGGGGTCGGCGGCCGCCCGGGGTGTGCTGTGCGTGCGGCGGTGCGGGAGTGGAGTGAGCGGTGACTGGGCTAGGTTATGATGGGGAGTGGAGTCTGGAGTGGGCTGTGGGCTGGTCGTTGGTAGGCTTTCTGACTGGACCGCGGCCTGGTGCTGAAAAACGGATGATATCCGATTTCCCTTTTTCGGATATCCATTCAAAAATTCCGGCTAATCCGATATCCGGCAGATATTTGACATACCATATCCGAAACCGTATTCGCTTCCAGATATTTGAATCCGAATTCGAATCCGTATCCCATCGGATAGTTCATCTTTATTATCCAGATAATTATCCGATCCGGTTTCAGGCAGGGGCAGGTGGCGACCACCCGCCGCAGCGCGGCGCCGGTGATGGACACTGAGTGGAGATGGATCTGCAGCCGCAGCGTGTCCTGGAGCAGGCTCAGAATCTGCAGCCACGGCGCGTCCGGGAGCTCCGAGATGCGATCCTCCCTGCCGCCCCGCGCGCCACCGCTCGCTTCCGATCCTCCTCCTCTTACCCGCGCCGCATCGAGGAAGGAGAACTCGAAGGGGTGGGATGGCTGGCTCTCTTCTGGCTCCTTCTCGGCTCTCGCTGCTCGCCTTCTCCTTTCGCGGAGCGCACGGCGTGACCCGATGGCGACGTAGGCAAGGGGATAATCCTGTGGAATTGGTGGCGGTTCGGATCGATTCCTTCCGGGTGGTGCTGATCGAGAAGATGAAGGGGTTGCTCAAGCCGCGGGCGATGCCGCAGCAGCAGCTGCATGAGTGGCAGCATCGCGTCCGCGAGCGCCAGATCCGAGGTTCCTCGTCTCCTCAGCCGCCCCGACCATGACGTGCGCAACGGTGGGATGCTTCCGCCGGCTGGTGGTGACGCCTCCTTGTTCGTCACGCCACAGCAGGTCTGTTTATGTGTTCATGGTGCTCTTTAGAGTTGTTCCTGACATCTTCTCGCTAGAGGAGGAGGTAATCCAATGGTTCGTGGTTCTTGATTTTTCCTGCATTGATCTTGGTTTATAGCTTTGTAGCTTGCGGATCATGATTTATGTTGGGTTCCGTGGATTTCTGTTGGGTTCCGTGGATTTCTTGTGTTAGTTCTTGGAGGAGCAGAGGTGGTTTCTTAGGGTGGAGGTGTTCAGCTTCTGGAACGGCTCCTAGGAACGAATGCCTCTATTTTCAAGCATTGTTTTAGAGTTCCGTTAGATTCTTGACTGATATATATTCCGGGAATTGATCGGAAATTCCCAAGAAAATTAATTGCGAAGCAGCAAAGGTCGCACCTTTGCGATTTGGGTTTGTTGCTAGATTTCTGCTCTCTGAATCTTGAAATGGCCAAAAAACCAGGGCATTGTTATCTCAATTATCTCGATTGAATTTACTTGTTAACTGTTATATCATCCAACCAAATTTGGACGACTTGGTGTCTGATTCCATCTAATTGTTGCATGTAGTTTCTAGTTTGTATCCACTACCTAGTTATATGTTTTTTCTAATCCATTCGATCTTTCACGTTTCATAAGCAATCTGGAGATGTTAATAAGCCAACTACCTAAGGAAGAAGAGCAAGGCAGGTCGCCAACCAGAGGAGATTTCATGAAGTTTTCTGCTACACCGTGAAACATCAGACTACAGACACCCTGGCACCCTTCTCTGCTGGATAGAGAGTTGGCTCCTTTGCCTGTCTTCCCCGTTCATCGATTGACCTAACATTTTCTTGCATTGCATGTTCAATTAATCCACTTCAAATATGCAGCCGAGGGAGCCAATCGAGTGCCTCCAAGATTCATCCACAAGGCCACGGCAGCTAGATTGATGCGCCGAGCTCGCTCCTCACATAATTACCATGGGCGGGATATGGGGGCAATTGATGCTATCAATGAATGTAGATTGCCTAAAGTCAGTGAAGAGGAAGATGAGGCATTGGATCAAAAGGACTGACTGGTTGATACTGTGTCATCTCGTGTATCCTCAGGTATTGGCCTAAATCTTGTGAGACCCATCAGTTCTTCAGCAAAACATGAAGTTTGGACGATACACATGTTACACGTATAGACTGATTTCTCTGTGAAGTTTAGATGCTATGGTTTTTCCATTTTTTATGTGTAGTACAATTGGCTCTGTGTTTGGCTGTTTGCCTTGTTCATGATTCAAGATGTTCTCCCTATCTTTCAGCTGCCGATGTCATCCTACGGAAGCATAGACGTTTTACAGTTGGTGTTTATATTTGGTGCTACCATGGCATAATGTTTGTTCGATAAGTCTGTACAGCTCATTTTGGTAGTTCTACAGTTCATATGGTTTAAGGTGTCTGGGTTGCTAAATAAGCAACCTATATCCTTACTTTCAGTATTTCGATGGAAGTATGCATGTGTTTTCTTATCTGTTAATTATTTGTAGGCAACTTAGGTCACTATCTGTTAGTTCTATCAGAGGAGATGGTTAGCAATGCTGAAAAATGGCCGTTGTAAATGTATTTATTAAAAGTATATCCATTAGGAATATTTCTGTTATAAATATAACCGTAATAAATATATTGTTATTTGTATGTTATTAATAAAATATAGGAGAATGATATATAGAGAGTGGGGTTTAGAGAGTAGGTTGGAGCAACAAAAAAACCTTAAAAAAATTCTAAAGAACTCTCTATTTAAAAATATAAAAAATTCCTTGGAGATACTCTAAATAAGCCGAAAGCTAAGCGAGCTAGACCGGCACGGCGCGCGTAGAGGACGCTTGCCCTAGCCTATCATGTAGTCTCCCCCGGAAAAATTGGCGCGAAACAAGCCCCGGCCCCGCTAGTCTTGCCGCTAGTCTTGCCACCGGGAGAAATGACGCGCCCAACGAGGCTCACAGGTAGAATAAGGGTGCTGAGTGCTGGGTGCGTGCGTGTGGAAGACCGCGCTACAATTGTTTGACTTTCCTGTCTGCTGTCTGCAAAAAGAAGATGAGCAGTTGAGCCTCATCGTGAACCGTGTGAAAATAAATGTAACTGCTCGAAAGTTGCCGTTAGATCTTGACCGAGTGCGGCGGTTTCGATGGTAGTTGAACGTGACAGTCTAAGTACAGTGGAGAAAGTACTTTCTTCCGTCCTATTTTTTCTGTTTAAAAATATAAAACGTATTTTAATTAGTTAAAATAAAAATTTTAATTAATAATTACTCTATTAATATACGGTTTACGTGATATAAAATAATAATCATAAGAAAGTACCTTTGAACACAAATCTAATAATATCAATTTTAATGTCACATAGATCACATATTAATAGAGCAATTGTTGGTTAAAACCTTATCTTAACCAATCAAAATACGTCTTACATTCTTAGACGGAGGGAGTATAATATAAGCATATTTGATTTATTAAGAAAAATTCTTTGACCATTAGTTACTCTATTAATACGTGGCTTATATACTACAAAGTCACAGTCATAGTACTTTTAAATACGAATTTAATGATATTAATTTTATGTCACATAAACCACATACTAATGAAGTAATTATTAGATAAAATCTTGTTTTAACCAATCAAAATACGCCTCACATTATGGAACGGAGAAAGTACTATCCTACAAGAATACTCCTTCCGGTCCGTCCTAAAAGAGCTCTATTCTATCTTAAAAGACATACTTTTGAATATAAATGTAATGTTACCAATTTTGTGTTATATAAGTCACATACTAATATAGTATTGTTGGTCATAACCTTGTTTTAACCAATCAGAATATGCCTTACACTATAAGACGAAGGGAGTATGATTTTAATCAAGTCACAAGTTAATGCTGAAATTGATTTGGTGTATATCTCTTTTGTTAAGATACATGCCACAAGATTAAAATACTACTCCCTATGTCAAAATAGGT
Organism: Stipa capillata; assembly: GCA_019208055.1. Lineage (NCBI taxonomy): Eukaryota > Viridiplantae > Streptophyta > Magnoliopsida > Poales > Poaceae > Stipa > Stipa capillata. Next base: position 7,523 of record JAGXJF010002705.1, read on the forward strand.
CATTCTAGCCTTCACAAGAATTTTTATAACGTAAGTCATTCTACAATTCCAATACATATTGTCACATTCTTCCTTATTTGCCCTTTATTAATTCAATCAAAGTATATGCCTTATTAACTCATTTTGCATTACCGACGTAGCTATTTTCTAGTAGCCACCTAACTTTAGTCAATCAAAGTATATGCCTTATTAACTCATTTTGCATTACCAACGTAGCTATTTTCTAGTAGCCACCTAACTTTAGTTAAGAGGGTTGAACTAATTCTCCTCTCCACCTCTTTTTATACTGCAACTAGCGTGCACAAGGCTCTTAGTACTGCTAGTACTACTCCACTTTATACTCCTACCGGTACGAAGAAGCATGGAGAGAGAGATGGGGGTGAAGATTACCGTGGAGGAGAAGCATGTTATGCATGAAGAGAAGAGCAAATACTTTCTTTTTCCCCTCCAAGTCTCCAAATACATCTCTCATTGAACAAAGAGCACACACACCTGTACTAGTGTTGCCTCACAAACTAAAAAGTTGGATGCATGCACAAGAGAGAAGATATGCAGGGAGAGAACTCATGCATGCACGGGAGAGAGAAGGCATGAACGGGAGATAGAATAGGAGTACGCGTGCATGCAATTTAATTTCCTGTTGTTCAAGAGCAAAAGAGAGATTCACCGTGGGTTTTGATTGCATTTAGGAGAAATAAAAAGAAGGGTGTATAGTTACTGAGAGGTGGCAAAGTCATTTCTTTCCCTCGCTGTAGTGATGTGTAAAACTCTAAAACAATCTATATTGTGATATAGAGGGAATAATATTAATCACAAAACATATTAAATGGAAACTTCTTTAGATATAACACTAAATGCAAGATATTAAAAGAGTTATATCTAAAATCATATTTAATATGGGAAAAGCAAATGTACATGTACATGTGGGTACATGAGTTAAGGATTTAGGTCAATTCTCATATTTGTGCATCTCAAAAAATTCTCTAAAAATTCATAGATGTTCATCATGTTATAATGTACATTTACCATATAACTTAAAATACAATGACTTAATGACTTATCTGTTATATTTCTTAAAAAGAAATGCAGTGACTTGACCTGATGGGAAGGGGATGCTTGGCGTAGGTCGTAGATAGTTGGTTACTATGTCAGATTCACATTTTTCTTCTCCAACCAAAAAGTACACCGGGAAATTACGGAGAAGGTTCAAAACTATAATTCAGGTTTATTCGTTGACTATTATAGAGGGCACATGACTACATGAGCACACATGTAGATGGAACATGAAACCAAACATTCGAAGGGCTTGAAGATGCTGGTACGTACTAGTCGGCAAAAGTTACTTCAGCACATTTGCAAGGGGATCTCTTAAGGAAGGAAGTTATAACCAGGTCCTCTATTTGTACATCAAAAACCTCAGATACGTCGAGAAGAAAGCGATCGGGTCCACCATGCCAGGAGGAACAGAGTCACGGTCGACGCACGCCGTATAGTCTTTCACATCCAGCAGTGGATCCAGAATTTTTATCACCGAAGTGCCGTAGTTCACGCAGACAATTTAATTATTATGTACAAATATCAGAAATCTAACACATAAGTTTAAAAATTACTAAAATTATAAATATAATTAGTTTAATACGGTATCATAGTATAATATTAAAATAGATTCGAAATATGTCATACAACTAGACTAAGATATAAATACTACGAGCATACGTGGTATCCGAAATTTTCTTTTTCTTTTAATAATATTTTTATTTAAAAATTTTAAAAATATTACCAGACTTGAAAATTTTATAAAAATAACCTCAATTGCCAACTGGTATGGTGATTAGGTCCAATCACTATTTGGTGTGGCTATTACAACTGATATTGCCACGCGGACCGATGATTCATTATGTAATCGCCAATTACAATGGTGATTGATCAGAATTACCATCTATAGTGGCGATAAGTCAAAATCGTCACCTCCGATGGTGATAATGGGTGGAAGCACGCAACCCTTTTAGCAACAAGTGCTATACCTCGTGGCAATAGCACCACATAGCCGACCGTTTGGTTCGGTTAACAGGGCGCAGGGTGACAGATGTTGCCAATCGTCAACCTGCATGGTGATTAACAGTTATCGCCATTCTATGTGGTCATAAGGGCTAATCGCCATATCAGGTGGTGATTGAAGTCATTTTTGTAAAATTTTCAAATTTGACAATATTTTTATAATTTTTAAATAAAAATATTATTTTTAGAAAAAACTCCAAAAATTTTACATAATTTTAGAGGGTGCCATGACACCTATGGAACCATCTAGATCCGCCTATGTTAACATCCGGGACTATTCTCAACAGTGCTGCCGTGGGCCGCGGGTAGGCAACAAGTAACACTTCGTGAGAGAAGTGTTCTATATAGGGATCGGGATCCCTCTGAATTTAAGTCACCTGACTTGGGGTGGCTGACATGTGGATCCCGATCCCTATATAAACAGGGGAGTATGAAACAGAAGAGGAAGCAGGGAAAAGGGAGAGGCCAGGATACGGCATGTGCATTGGCTCTCGGGTCTCGAGGAGGAGCAAAAAATCAATAAACAAGAAGTGCTCAGAAAGTTACGCTAGGTGCAACCACAGGGAGTATAATAACAACAACAGAAATTCAACTGTTACGATCCAGCTGTCCAATTTGCCACGTGGGGAAGATAATGGGAAAACACGTTAAGGAAAGGACGGGTTGGGTGTAAAGCGGAAAGTATCTCTAGACAAGATGTAGTTGTGAACACAAAAAAATTGCTCGATAGGAGTAAGAGCATCTCCAGCAAGCCCCCAATGCAAGCCCTCATCCGGATAAAGTAGGGAAAGTGGAAAAAAAACGTCTCCAGCAAAGCCCCCACCCCTGCCCCCATTTCTCCGCGCCCCCCATCCCTCCCCCGACTCCCCCCATCCTTGGGGGCTCGGTCGATGCCCCCCATCGCTACAACGGTGCCAACGTCCGGGCGGCGGAAGGCTGCACTCGCGCCAACTCGCACCAACGACGACGCCACAAAGGTTCGTGTACTGCCCTCCCCTCCGACCCGTTTTGCTGACGCCGCGAGCTCAAGTTGGGGAGGTCCCGCCGCCGCACAGATCCGGAGAGAAAGAGAGAGAGAGAGAGGCGTACCTGGGAGAGGGGGCCACCGCGTGGAGGAGCTGGAGCCGGGAGATCCCCGTCGTCTGCTGCTGTTGCCGTGGACCAGGGCCGCGGCGAGCATCCGGGCGCGAGGCGTAGCGGCCGGGCGAGGGGAGCCGGGCGGAGGAGCGGGGCGGGGGAGCCAGGCGGCGTGGAGCGCGGCGGGGGAGTGTGGCGGCCAGGCGTGGCGGCCGGGCGCGGGGCGTGGCGGCCGGGCGGGGGAGCCAGGCGGGGAGCGCGGCGGGGGAGCGTGGCGGCCGGGCGTGGCGGCCGGGCGGGGGAGCCAGGCGGGGAGCGCGGCGGGGGAGCCGGACGGTGAGCGCGGCGGGGGAGCCGGGCGAGGAGCGCGGCGAGCGGCCGGGCGGGGGGCGCGGCGAGCGGGCGGAGGAGGTGGGGGAGGGGAGAGGCAGGGGAGCCGGGGCAGCCAGGCGAGGAGCTCGGGGTAAATAAAAAAAAAGCTCGCTGGTTTTCAATTGAGTCTGCAGCAATATAAAATTTGAAGCTTAAACTCAAATCGTTTTAGGTAGAACAGAAAAGATTTAAGTTAACTATCTGTTTAATAATCCAACAAGGATCAAAACTGGATAGAGAGGAGGTTGGGGGAGAAATTGAAGGGGAGATGATGCCGATTATTGATGAAAAGGAGAGGGTTTGAGAAGAAACAGAGAGAGGAGAGGACTGGGATTGCCGCTTGTTGATGTTTTTCGTATTGTTGGAGAAGTTGCTACAATTTGTAATGATTAAATTGTACGTATGTTGATGCAGGATGCTCTAATGGCTGATGGATTTAGGGGTTTTGCTGGAGTGGAAAGAAATATGGGGGAGGAATCTTTTAGGAGGAGCCCCCATTTAAAGATATGAGGGGTCAAATTTAGGGGCTTTGCTGGAGATGCTCTAACGATGAGAGGCAGGAAGCAACGAAGACGGAGACGCGCGAGCACGGCAGCCAAGCAAATAAAATACTCTCTCACCTAGCAGAGTGGGTGCTTTTTTAATTACGAGCCGTACTTATTTTTCGAAAGCAAGCGTATAGATGTGTAAACCTCGCGATGCCAAGCAAATAAAATACTCCACTACCACCTCGTATGGTGGGAAGGTGAACTGAACCCTTTTGGGTTATTTGGTTCCTAGTTATACCTTACCACACTTTGTCATACCTCAAGTTAGGCAAGTTTGATCATGTTAGGTGGGTGTTTGGTTCTAACCACACCTAATACAAGATTCTTTTTGTGAGAAATAAACCCCACATGTCATACACATAAAAAGTATGGTAAAATTCTCTTAGGCAAGTTAAAGTGTGGTTAACAATTTGAGTACGTAAACTTAGACAAGTTTGATTAAAATAGTGTGACAAACTATGACAAAATTAGCCACCAACCAAACATGCTCTAAATTACGCTTAATACTTATTTATTAGGAACAAACGTATAGACGTACCAAACATCGCGATGCCAAGCAAATAAAATACTCCCACCAACACCTCACAGTGGGTACGGTGAACCGAACCTTATTTAATTACTCGTAATACTTATTTATTAGGAGCAAGCGTGTAGATGTGCCAACCTCGAGATGCCAAGCAAATACTCCAAACTACTCCACCTGGCATAGTAGGTACAGCAAACTGAACCTTTTTTAATTACCAGTAGTACTTATTTGTTTGGAGCATGTGTATAGACGTGCCAACCTCGCGGTACCGCACATGAAGTGCACCGACTGCAAGAGCATCTTCACGTATTTGTTAGCTTATTTTTTGAAGAGAGAATATAATTTCATATTGAAAAACAAGCTCTCTATAAATCATATCCAACTTTTTAATAGATTTTTGGTAGACCATACTTTAAAAGACAACTATGACCTCTAATAACAAGGTTATTGCTTTTTTTTTCTCTCTTTGTCTGCCACACACGTCATTTAAGGCTTGTTTCGATAGTATAATGTTGCTAACGTCAAAGTTTAAATTGCACAGGGAAGGGAGGTATCACGGATCACTTGTGTTGTGGGCCCTTTCTTTTGGGGCCGCATGCCAGTGGGGTAAAAGTAAAACTTCACCCTATTTGATAACTCATCTTTGACTAGCGGTGTTCATTGCCTCTATGTTCTAGGCCATCGGATGTACCTTACATGTTCTAGGCCATTCGGATGTGACGGTGTCAGGGAGACCGGACCTAGCCGTGACTGCGCCGGGGGAGCTTATACTTGGAGGTCGCCGCGGGGAGCCCGGATCCAGATGTGACGATGGCGGGGGAGCCTGGACCTAACCACGACTGTGGCAGGGGAGCCCAGACGGAGGGTCTCGGACCTAGGCGCGATGGCGGCGGCGGATCCTGCATCCAGACGCGACAGCCGTGGGGGATCCTGTAGCCGGACGTGAAGGTGGCGGGGAAGCCCAGGTCATGATGCTCAGCTGCGGGAGAGACCAGCTCCGACGACGACGAGGGAGCCTGGACGGCGGGGCTCAGATCTGGACGCGATGGTGGTGGGGGATCTTGGATCCAGACGCGACAGCGGCGGGGGATCCTGGAGCCCGACGTGACGGCGGCGGGGAGCCCGAATCATGAGGCTCGGTTGCAGGGGAGCCCAGCTCCGACGGCAACGAGGGAGCCCACTAGGTCTACATCAACCGCCGCATGGCCGGGCCCACATCGTCGGTGCTTGGACTGCCACAGAGGCGTTGGCTCTGAGCACCGTCATCGGCGAGGTGATGTTGAGGAACGGTTGGTTGTGTTAAGAATTATGTGGCGGTTAATCCATGCTTTGGAACCGCTGTGCAGTTGCTTGATTAGTAACTGCCGTCCGTTCCTCACGCCCTCTACAACAGTCGTGTCCCTTGCACTGTATAAATACAATCAATCATCAATAAAGATGGGTGACTTGATCCATTTGTTCCTTCGGCCAATACTTGTTTACATTTCAATTCCAACACATTATCAGACACTCTAGTTCTACCGTTGAGCAAGATCAGAAGAAGACCCGAAGAAGGAAAAGGTGAGAAATTCACCATGCCTTGTGGTTTTTTCTCGATGGTCAATCGGATCCTTCGTGTTCTCCGCGAGGACGAACGTCCCCATCATCGTCGCTTCGTTGCTCGCCGCCGCCAGGGATCCTATGAACGTCGCCGCTTCTCCTCTCGCCGGAGCCGTGGCATGCGCCGCCTACCTGGTCGTCGTCCGCGGCAACGCCATGGCGCCTCGGCGCCGGCGCTGCCTGCCTGGCTTCTCGTCGGTCCCGCGGCATCACCGTTCTACGCCGACGCGTACGAGGCAGTCTACGCGCCACTGGACGCCGACGAGCCCTACGAGTCGGCGCTTGCGCCACCGCCGCCGCCAAGTTGGTGTCCCGTCCATGGGTGGGGGCCGTGCCCCTCACCGCCGCCGGAGCTCCCTCCCGCGGTCGGCGCCACCTTTCCGCCGCGCGAATCCTCGCCGTGGCGGCCATGGCCAAGGCCGGCCTCGCCCTCCGGTGCGGCCCCCGCTCCTCCGCCGGCGGCAAACGGCCTCCCGCCGCCCCCCCAGGTCGCCGGCTCGGCCCCGTCCTCCGCCCCGCCGGCTCGTGGTCGCCGGCCGCCCTCGGTCTCCCGAACGGCGTCGCCCCGGGCGCCATGCCGCCGAGCAGCCCCTCCTCCGAGGGAGAGGCCGGAGGGCCGGCCGCCTCCGCCAGCCGCCGTTGAAGGGGCCGGCCGGCCGGGTGGCCGCCGCAGCCGCCGCCGTGGCCTCCGCGCCGCCGCCGCGCGCCGCGGGTGTGGTCGCCGGCCTCCCGGTCGCCGCCGCCCCGCCGGCCCTCCCGGCCCGCTGCCGCCCCGCCGGCCCTCCCGGCCCGCTGCCGCCCCGCCGGCCCTCCCGGCCCGCTGCCGCCGCCGCCAGACCAGGGGTTAGGGTTAGGGGAAACCCTAACCGCCCCCGTCGGCTCCCCTTATACCCCCCCACCCGGTGTTCAGCCCCCACCTGGGCCGGCCAAAATGCCTCAAAGGCCCAGGCCCAGGTTGGGCGGCCTGCCACCCCCGCGCCCCCCCTTCCGCCTGGCCTCTTGGGCCGAATGGCCGCCTGGGCTACGGCCCAGGTAGCCGGCCGGCCCGCCCTAATTTGCAGAAACCCCCTGTTTTTCGGGTTTTTCGCTATTTAGTCCTTCGCTAGTATTTCTAGTAGTTTTCTACTAAATATTAGTCCCTGTTAATCATAGTATTTCTATTCCAGTACTGTATTTATTTCAGCACTGTATTTCTGTCGAATACCATGTATTCCAGAATTAAATATGATGCAATATATATTTCCATGTTGTGTACATGTTGAGATTAATTGCATCCACGATTTGCAATAGAGATTTTTAATTTCTTGCAAACAAAATTAATTCATCCTAATTAAGTCATTCCTTTTTGACTTAATACAAGTGAGAATTAATTTGCAAAATTCAAAGTGATTTTTCTCAAAATCAAGTTATGACACGTGGCATTAGGTATATGAGTGTCTACTGATTTCTATCAGATTACACTCGAGTATCTACTGATTTTATATCAGATTATACTCCCTAAGCGCTATATGGCATTAGGTATATAAGTATCTACTGATTTTATCAGATTATACTTGAGTATCTACTGATTTTATATCAGATTATACTCCCTAGTGCTGCAAGATTTACTCTTTACAACGTGTCATTCTTAGCAAATTTGAGATTCACACTAAGGATTTCAAGCCACCTTCTTGAAATTCCATTAATTTTGTAAAGTTCATTACAACATTAACCATGACGGTTCTTAATTTACCAAACGTAAATTAATTATCTCTGGTTTACCCATGTAGGTCAACGATGGCCGCAAAGGAATTTGAGGAACTTGCCCTCAACGGCCACAACTACCCTACATGGGCCATGGACATCAAAATCAGCCTTGCGTCCCGTGGGATAGTGCGTGCAATCCAAGACCCGAACACTCCTGTTCCGGATGGAGAAACGCCACTGACAGAAGCAAAGAAATATGCTGCCTTATACATCATAAGGCACCATATTCACCCAGATCTCAAGTCTAAGTATTTAGAGGAAGAATCTCCTCGTACTCTGTTTCTGGCCCTTAAAACAAGGTATGAACAGCAGAAGGCAGTTGTCCTGCCCGAAGCACTCCACGATTGGACTCATCTCCGTCTTCAGGACTTCAAGTCCATCGGAGAGTACAATCACGAGGTTCATAAGATTTGTTCCAAACTACGCTTTTGCGAGAAGGAACCTACTGATGAGGAGAAGATAGAAAAGACTCTATCCACTATGCTCCCTGCAGATAGGATCCTCCAGCAGCAGTACCGTGCCCGCAACTATACCGTCTATTCCGACCTCATTCATATTTTACTTCAGGCCGAAAAGCATGATGAGCTACTCGCTAAGATGGCTCTCAGTGCCCAATTGGGGCACTGCCTGTACCTGAGGTTCATATGAATATCGCGAATGGACAGAGGTTTGACGGTGCCTTCAAGGGCAAACCATCAAACTTCAAGGGTAAGCGAAAGCGCAGTAGGAACAAGAAGTCTAGAAACTTCAACAGAGGGAAATGCACCGCAAAGCCTCAGCATGACAAAACTAAGCTTTGCGACAAATGTGGATGCTACTCGCACCCCACTAACAAGTGCAAAACCCCAAAACATCTGGTTGTTCTGTACCAACAATCTCAAGGACGCATGGCACCTCAAGGGAAAAGGCTTGAAGCCAACTTCAACCTTCATCCAGACAGCGCCAATGGAGATGACAGTTCGCTTGATGTTCCTCCCGGTCCAAGCAACACCATGCTTTTCCATCAGCTAGAGGACCCTGCCGACACGGAGAACATGATGATTGAGTTTGCCTCAACCGACATGTTTGGAGACTTTGATTAGTCTCTTAATCTCCCTTATGATCTATTTTAATTATGTCCAGTTGTGATGTTGTACTAAGAACACAAGTATTGTTGTCATGTTATATTGTATCAGCACATTTGATATAATATGATTGTCTACTATATATTTACACAAGACTTTCTTACTGAAAATTCTTTATATATATAGTTTTTCTACGGGGACAATCCGATGGAAGAAGAATTATGCCTTGTGGACAGTGCTACCACAAAATCCATACTACGGGAGATAAAATATTTCCAAACTCTGAAAAAGATGAATGGAGATATTTTAACTACCGCTGGACGCGATACGGTAATTGTTGGCACTGGACGTGCCATATTTACCCTCCCAGGGGGTACACAAGTGACAATAGAGGACGCTTTGCTGTATCCCGACTCGTCACGTACCCTCATCAGTTATCGAGATATCCGTAAAAATGGTTTTCACATTGAAACCCATGAAGACAACAAAGAGGAGTATCTACTCTTCACTAAAGATTACGGATATGGCAAGCAAGTACTTGAAAGAATTCCTTCTCTATCGTCTGGATTGTACTATACGTACATCAAACCCTAGAGCATGTTGCATACAAGGTAATTTTTCAGAATGTTAACGCATTCCAAACCTGGCATGATCGCCTAGGCCATCCCGGTATCGGGATGATGAGAAAAATTACTCACAATTCCATTGGTCACAATTTGCTTGAGTCAAAATTTTCTCAATCTTCAGACTTCGTTTGCACATCTTGTGCAACGGGAAAGCTAATTTTGAGGCCCTCGCACCTCAAAATACAAGCTAAACCACTTCAGTTCCTTGAACGCATTCAAGGAGACATTTGTGGTCCCATCCAACCATTTTCTGAACCTTTTAGGTATTTCATGGTTCTCATTGACGCATCTACACGATGGTCACACGTGTGCCTTTTGTCCACACGAAACCATGCATTTGCCAAGATAATGCGGCAAGTCATTAAGTTACAAGCCCATTATCCAGAAAGTCGAATTAAGACAATTCGCATGGACAATGCTGCAGAATTCTCCTCACGTGCTTTCGATGATTATTGCATGGCCTGGGGATTGAAGTTCAGCACTCTGTCCCATATGTCCATACACAAAATGGTTTGGTTGAATCACTGATTAAGAGGATTAAACTCATTGCAAGACCTTTGTTAATGAATTGCAGCTTGCCAACCTCTTGTTGGGGTCACGCAGTTTTACACGCTGCTGACTTAATACAATTGCGACCTACTGCATATCACAGTACTTCCCCTCTGCAATTGGTACGTGGAAATCTTCCTAGCATTTCCCATCTGCATAAGTTCGGATGTGCTACGTACATCCCGATCTCACCACCGCAGCGGACATCCATGGGCCCACACAGGAAATTGAGGATCTATGTGGGGTACAAATCGCCGTCGATTATAAAGTACCTGAAACCCCTTACTGGGGATCTATTCACAGCCCGTCACGCTGATTGTATATTTGATTAGGAACATTTCCCGGCATTAGGGGGAGATTTCAAGTACCAGAAAGAATGCCCGGAAATCGATTGGAATGCTATAGCCATTTCATCCTCTGATCCACGTACCTAAGAGACCGAACTCCAAGTTCGGAAAATCATCAATTTGCAACATCTTGCAAATAATCTACCAAATTCTTTTACTGATCTAAAAGGTGTTACAAAATCCTTAAATCCGGCTAGAAATGCGCCCGAAAGAGTGGAGGTACCTATAAAAACCACTCAACTCCCTGTTCCTAAAAAGAGGGGGAGTAGTATGGCCTCTGACCCGAAACAAGCTTCTCGCAAGCAACAAAGGAAATCGAGGAGAAAAACCTCAAAGTCAGTAAATGCAAGTCAACTCAATGTTGACAAACACCTAATGGGTAGTGCACACCCACTGGATGGGCAACCTCCACAACCCAGCTCCAGTCCGCACACACTGGCTGGGCCATCGGAACACCCAGACTCACGCGTATTGGGAAATCACGAAGAGTCATCAAGGGTGCAAGAAATTTCCACCAACTACATCGATTCTGGAGAATCATTCAACCGTAAGACTACGATTGTCGACACTTATTTTTCTGTTACAATTGCAAATACCCTTCTCAATGATCATGATCCAAGGACTATCGTCGAGTGTCAAAAGCGCTCCGACTGGCCTAAATGGAAGGATGCAATACAAGCAGAAATTGCCTCGCTTAATAAAAGAAAGGTATTCACCGAAGCAATACCAACACCTCCCAAGGTTTTCCCTGTGGGATTCAAATGGGTTTTCGTCCGGAAACGGAATGAGAACAATGAGGTGGTGAGATACAAAGTAAGGCTCGTAGCACAAGGGTTTACGCAGAGACCCGGCATTGATTACAATGAGACATATTCTCCGGTAATGAGTGGAATCACTTTCCGATATCTCATATCTTTGGCAGTACAAAATCGTCTATCTATGCAGTTGATGGACGTCGTGACCGCATACCTTTACGGGTCACTGGATTCGGACATTTACATGAAGGTTCCTGGCGGAATCCCTGTCCCGAATGCAAGCGCAAAACGCAACATGTACTGTGTAAAACTGAATAAGTCATTATACAGCTTAAAGTAGTCGGGACGAATGTGGTACAACCGACTCAGAGAGTTCCTCCTTTAGAAAGGTTACTCCAATAGCGATAATTGCCCATGTGTCTTTATCAAAAAGTCCTTTACAGGATTTTGCATCATTTCAGTGTACGTCAATGATCTCAACATCATTGGCAACACACAAGATATCGATGAAGCACGCAATCACCTAAAAACGGAATTTGAGATGAAGGATTTGGGTAAAACCAAATTTGCGTAGGTCTTCAACTTGAGCACCTTCCCTCAGGAATCATGGTACACCAAGCTGCCTATATCCAGAAAATATTAGAGAAATTCAATATGGACAAATCCTACCCATCTAAAACTCCCATGGTTGTTCGTTCTCTAGACGTAGAGAAAGATCCATTCAGACCAAGGGAAGATGGGGAAGAGACATTGGGACCCGATGTTCCATATCTCAGTGCTGTTGGAGCGCTCATGTATCTAGCAAATTGCACGAGACCTGATCTCGCTTTTGCAGTAAATCTACTCGCTAGACACAGCGCAGCTCCCACCAAGCGCCATTGGTCAGGAGTCAAGAATATCCTTCGATATCTCCAAGGCACTAAAGATCTTGGCCTATTCTTTCAAACCCAGAGAAATCAGGACTCCAATATGATTGGATACACAGATGCTGGCTACTTATCTGATCCCCATAATGCCAGATCGCAAACCGGCTTTATGTTCCTACATGGTGGAACTGCCATATCATGGAAGTCTTCGAAACAGACTCTTGTGGCAACTTCTACCAATCATTCTGAAATAATTTCATTATATGAGGCATCACACGAATGCGTATGGCTTCGCAGAATGATAAACCACATACAACAGTCATATGGAATTGGTTCTATTGGTTCTACGAAGATAATGCAGCTTGTGTTGCATAGATGCAAACAGGATACATCAAGAGCAATATCACTAAGCATATTGCCTCTAAATTGTTCTTTCCCCATGAACTCCATAAAAGCGGGGAAATAGACATCTTGCAAGTCAAATCATGCGATAACCTAGCTGATTTATTCACAAAGTCTCTACCAACTTCTACATTTCAGAAATATGTTCATGAAATTGGTATGCGACAACTTCGGGATTTGCAAGAATCAGGGGGAGTATCTTCCTGAGATATTCTTGTTCAAAGCATCATATTACACTCTTTTTTCCTTTATGAGTTTACTTTACAGGTTCTCATCAATGTTTTTAAATGAGGTAATATCAACATAAGATCATATGTTATACTTTCTGTTTTCCCCACCGGGGTTTTTAGGAAAGTATATACGACATATTTATTGCTCTCTAAACTCTATGAGTCTTCTCATATTAAGTTAAGATGAGACAATGATGATTATATGGTGTAGCATTTTCTCCTTATTTCCCATTGGGTTTTACAGGAGTTTTTAACAGCATATCAAACTCTATACTCCTCATATTTTTTCCCACAGGGTTTTTAGAGGAGTCATTATTCAAGATGACGTTGTTCACAAGGATAAGCATTGATTAGGGACTGTTAAGAATTATGTGGCGGTTAATCCATGCTTTGGAACCGCTGTGCAGTTGCTTGATTAGCAACTGCCGCCCGTTCCTCACGCCCTCTACAACAGTCGTGTCCCTTGCACTGTATAAATACAATTAATCATCAATAAAGATGGGTGACTTGATCCATTTGTTCCTTCGGCCAATACTTGTTTACATTTCAATTCCAACAGGTTGGAGAGAGAGAGAGATGGGAGAGGGAAGGATGGGGTGAGAGTGGAATGAGAGATGAGAGAAAAATAGTATACTCCACTGATTTTATTTGTATTGTGGGCCTGATTATATATGTATACAATCCGTATTTCATCTGTAGTTCTATCAGTATTTGCTTCAGAAAATCAATGCCACGGATCTCCAAGTCTACGTGGACGGTCCAGATTCTAGGGATGCCTACCACTAAGAACCAAAAGTCCACACGCTACATTAGCCTGCTTCCTTTTTCCCCATGCAAGCCACAAACTAGAGCTTTTTTCCACGAATATTGCAGTTTCATGCATCTACACGTGAGATTTGTTTAGAATATTTTGTAACTTGGAAATACATATTTTGAAAATGAGAACGCTAGAGCTCGGGCGCGGGAGCCAAAAATCCTTGTTTGTGTTGCTCCCACTCTTCCTATGGTTTCATAAAAGTATGTACAGTGATAAAAAAATAATCTTTTCTTATGCCTCCACGTTAATTAGAGATGGCAAGAAAAACATGTTAGATAATGGTTTATCTCTTATTGTTATCTCTACCAATTAATGTTTGTATGTATCTCAAAATATTTGGTGACAAAATTAAATTAGAAAAATGAGTGAATAAGAAATGACATCGCAGATCACTCCTTAGTTAAAGGAAGACATGCTTCTCTCTTTTAAATTAGCAATTATCCTACGTGATTTCACTAAGAGAAGATTGACATCAATATGCCCTAGCAAATATGAGATTGGTGACCTTGATGGATTTTCTGAATCGGAGTCTGAGACTTTCTGCTGGCCAGTGAAATCCCCCAGGCTGTAATAATACTCCTAATTAGAGGTGGGCATTCGGTTTAAACGGAAATCTTGGTTTTGATTTTTGTTTTAAAATCGTTGGTAAAAAGGGCAACCAAAACTGGTACCAAAATTTAGCAAACCGACAATTCAGTTAACCGAAAATTTGGTTTCAGTTTTCGGTTTAAATCGAAATGCGGCGTTGCAGAGGAAAAAAGAGAGATATACGAAGGAAACAAATGAGGAATACTGTCCGTGCTTGCCGGCGATCTGGGGATGGTGAGGGCCTTGGCAAGTTCAGGCAACCGTGGCTTTGTAGAGAACTTGAATATGACGCTGGTTGGGCGGTGGAGCACGACATGGTTGTCAGCGGCAACAATGGATGATAGTGGGCAGGACGACGCATAGCGGGAGAGGAGTGACTGATCAATGCGACATGATCCTGACGATGAGAAAATGCTTTAGAACGAATGAATTGGATGGGTGCTCACAATTCGCGGAGAATGGGTTGCACGACGGTGTAAATGGCTAGAGTTGGGGACTTCAGAACGAGATCAAGAAAAATCTAAGAGGTCAGACATTTGAAAGTTGAGAGCAGTCCTATTATGCATGTTGCCTTAGACCTCACTAGTTTGTCCTTCTACAACAATATACCGGTTTTTTGCAATTAACCGCAGGTCATAACCGAATTCACTGAAATAATTACTCCTATTCAGCAATGCCAACCGAAAACCGAAGTTTGGGCAATCTCGGTTTTTGGTTTCGATTTTTGATTTCGGTTCGGGAACCGCCCATCCTTGCTCCTGATAATTTATCCTCGGGAACATGGAGCATAGTCACAGAAATTTATAGGTACTCGCGAGGCAAAGACAACAAGTTTCCATGTGCTCCGTCGTCGCATCTTACGCGGTAGAAATCTTCTTTATTTTTCGATATACTCGCGAGGCAAAGACAAAGAATAAAGACAACAAGTAGCATTCAATAAAGGAGCAAAGCATCACTCGATCTTTCCCACTAAGAGAACACGCCCCCCAAACTACTGCACACGAAGAAAGAAACTCATCACACTTGCCGTTGACCATGATGGATTTCGTGAAGGCAGCAAAGGAGTCGGAGTCCGGCTTGGATCCTGCCGGTCTAACGGAGGCGCCGAAGCTGCTCTCGTCGGCTTCTCAGGCCATGGTGGAACTGGCCGAGGAGATCCAGTCATGCCACGGGAGGCATCCGACATGGGTGCTTCGGTCCAAGGTCACGGAAGAGCTGGAGGCGCTCAAGACCTACATGCTCCAGACCTGGGGCATCTTGCTCAGCGCCGGGGACAAGGCGCTGGTCCAGCAGGCCAGGGATGCCACCCACGGCATCGAGGATCTCGAGGACACCATCGAGTACCGCCGGCTTCAGTGCCCGCGCGACAGGCATCGGCGGTGCTCTGCTCTCGTGTTGTGGAAGCTGCTGATTGGTTGCGACCGATCATCCTCGTCGAATCCGAGCAAGTTCATCAAGGACATCAAATTGGTTACTCGGCAAACACGCAAGCTTGTACAGAAGCTTGCCAATGGCGCAGGCCCCTCGTCGTTCCATCCGCTTGGTTCTCCGGATTCGGGCCTGGGAACCCGTCAATCTGACGTTGTACCCCTGAAGCAGCCCAAGGTTTTTGGGCGCGACAAGGAGAGGGATGAGATCGTGGAGATGCTCATCGACCCGTGCGGCAAACCTGCACCCGAGATCATATCCATTGTTGGTGCTGGAGGAGTGGGGAAGACCACGCTCGCCCAGATGGTCTTCAACGATGCTAGAGTTGGACAGCATTTTGATGTCACAAGTTGGGTGTTCGTCTCCAGTAGCTCCAACAAGATGGAGCTCACGGCGGAGATCCTGCGGTCGGCCCAGCCAGCTTGGGATGGTTCTGCTGAGAAGACGGTGGATTTTCAAGTTCTTCAGTGTCGGCTCCGTCAATTTCTTGCATCCAAGAGGTACCTGATTGTTCTAGATGATGTATCTAGCAGCAAGGATGGAAGCTGGAAGGACATCCTCACTCCTCTACGGTCTGCAGATGCTGGGAGCAGGATTTTGTTGACATCTCGCACGAACATGCTGGCGGCATCTCAGCTCTTCATCTTAAATCCGCTGGATAGCGGCGATTGCTGGGCCGTGCTCAAGGAGCATGCTTATTGTGGCGATAGCAATGGTGTCCATGAAGATCTGCAGCTGATCCGCAATGAAATGACTGCAAAAAACCACGGATCTCCTTTGGCTGCCAAGCTGGTGGGAGGAGTGCTGGGAGCTACAAGGAGCAGAGTGCACTGGAAGAATATAGTGGAAGCAGGATTACAAGACGATGCTGTTGCCTTGCTCGTGAGCTATAGTTACCTGCCAGGACACCTCAAGCGATGCTTTGCATATTGCAGCTTGTTTCCCCGGAACTGGAAGTTTGATCCAGCACACTTGATCCGCCTTTGGATTGCCGAGGGTTTAGTTCAACCGCAAAACAGGGCTGGAAGAAGGATGGAAGACACAGCCAGGGTATATTTTGATCAGCTCCTTTCACACTCATTCTTCCATGAACTCAAGCTTGGATCCAAGACATACTATTTGGTCCATAGCTTCCTCCATGATTTTGCAGAGTTTGTTGCAGCGGAGGACTGCTTTCGTATTGAGGAGGGCACTAACTGTGACATCCCGTCAACAGTGCGCCATCTGTCTGTCACCATGAACAACCTGCATAGTCTCACAAACTTCTGCGAGCTTGGAAAGCTGCGCACCTTGTTAATTCAGCGACCACTCTCCTTCTCCTCTGATTGCTGCGAGGAAGATTTTGTGGTGCAGTTAAGAGACCTCCTGGGCAAGTCAAAAAACTTACGTGTTCTTGATCTCAGTGGCTTTAGCTTGAAAGAGTTGCCCCAGCCCATTTGTGACTTACTCCACCTTCGTTACCTCTGTATCCATGGCTCCATCAAGAAGCTTCCTGAGTCGATTGGCAAGCTACTCCATCTGCAAACATTGTGCTTTACTGAAAAATGTTACCTTGATAAGCTTCCTGCAGACATTAATATGCTGGTCAATTTGCGGCACCTTGGTGTTGAAACACAGTACACTGCAGGGCTGGTGGGCATTGGTCGGCTCGCTAACCTTCAAGGATCACTTGAGCTCCATGTTGAGAAGTGGGAAGGGCGTACACTTGAAGAGTTGAGAAACATCAATGGTCTCCATGGGTTACTAAAAATAAAGGGTCTAGAAAATGTTTCAAGCAAAGAAGAAGCCTGCAAAGCTGAGTTGCACAAGAAATGTCATCTTAATTCTCTGAATCTGGAATGGAGCTCCGCTAGTAGAAATCTCCAATCTCCTACTGATGCAGTAGTACTTGAAGGCCTACAGCCGCACCAAGATATAATGGAACTTCATATTAGAAGGTATTGTGGCACCAGCTCTCCCAGTTGGCTACAGTTGCCATCATTGCAGCAGCTGCAATCCTTGCACCTTATCAATTTCAGGGGTTTGGGCATACTTCCTCCATTGGGGCAGTTGCAGTCACTCAGATATTTACATATGAAGGAGATGTGTGCAGTTGACCGAGTTGGACATGAGTTCTATGGCAATGATGATGTGGCATTTCCATCCCTAAGTGTTCTTGAGTTTGATGATTTCCCAAGGTTGCATGAATGGTCTGGAATAGCATGCAGAAAGTCATTTCCTTGCCTTGAAAGGTTGATTATAAGGGATTGTCCAGAATTGGTCAAAATTCCTCCATTCCTCCCAACTACTAGAGATGTTACCATTGAACGCACCCGGTTGATACCATATATGAGGCTTGCCCCTTCAAGTTCAGAGATGCTCCAGCTGGATGTTTGCACAACTTCAGTCCTTGTCAACGGATTACTCCATAAGCAGCACACAAAATCCATTGTAGCCTTGAACGTAAGTGGTGCTGAACAGCTCGTTGCTGCTGAAGAACTGCGGTCTCTTGTTTCTCTGAAAAGGCTGCAGCTCTGTCGGTGTGATTTTACTGACCAGACTTTTAGTAGGTTTCTCCAGGCTCTGCCTTGTTTGTCCTCGTTGGAGATAATAGACCTGCCTAAAATAACCTCTCTTCCAGTATCGGATACACTTCAGTTCTCCACAATGCTCACTGAGTTGAGAATACACAACTGCCAATTGCTTGGTTCTCCATCCTCATTGCCGTTATTTGACTCACTAAAATATCTTGTCATCGAGAGATGCCCGGAAATAACTGCAGCATCATTTCCAGAAAACTTTGCGAGCCTCTCATCTCTCAAGGTGCTAAGAATATCGTACTGCTCAAAACTCCAAAATTTACCAGTATGTGCCGTACCATCCTCACTTGAAACACTTCATATCATTGGGTGCCATCCGGAGCTATCCAAGCAATTAAGAGACGGGGAAGGCCATTACTTTGAGAAGCTTGCAGTTGTACCTAAAGTATTGATTCAGTGACAGAATGTTTTGCAGGTATGCATAAATTTCAGCTTTCTTTGTTTCGGCTTATACTTTTTTCATATATTTTTGTAAGTGTATAAGAAGTTCAAACATTTGCATGCAATTTTTATATTGTTAATGGCTGTTAATATCGTCAATAATTGGGAGATATTACACCTCAAGTCGCTGTAGTAACCCCGTGGGATGGAATTGTTAAGCCTTGTTCCGCTGGTCCGCTCTGTGTGGCTTGATGAGTTCCTGGACCTTGTGAAAACCTGGGTTTCGCAGCTGATCTCAATATTCATTCTAGCCAGTCATTGCCATTTGACCTTGTCAGATTGGTATTTATAGAGAAGTGCTTGATTTTTTGTAGAAAATTCGGAAAGTGAGAAAATGCCGTGGCATAGACCGAAAGCTCCTACAGAAAATTATGAAAAAGCTGAATGCAGAAATAGAGCTGCTGCTGTAGTAAAGTTAATGTTAAAACAGTTTCCACTTGTTAGGGCCATCCTTCTGGTGTATGTAATTAACTTTATATACTCTTTAGTCTGATCATGAGAGTCTGGGGTTTTACTTTGTAACTTTATTACAGCCTTATGCATTTACTTCTTTGTGATATCTTGTCAGGCTTAATTTTGTGAGATCGTAGAGTATAGCTGATGCTAATCTTGGTTTGCAGGATATTGAAACTTTTCTAGGTAAAAGTTAGAAGCTTCGAACCCACAATGTCAAAGTATCTATCAGCTCAGCTTGTGAAAGCTGAAATTTTATCTTCACCGTTACTACGAAGTCCAAAATCCAAATCATCATCGTGCTCTGGCCACTTTGGGAGGAAATGCGGCAAAGGGTGGCTGGACAGAGTTGAGCAGAGTAGCGATTGTTCTTCTGTGCTTAACATATCAAGCTCTCCAAAGCTTAAGCTTTTGCTCGTCCTCCAGTAAGTCATTTGTAAAGAACTTAAGTTTGATAATGACTAAGTTAAACAAACAATACCAAATTGTTGTACAATGAATTTTTCAGTAAAGAAATACCTAAAAATCATAGCAAATACAACATAGCAACATATAGGCATTTGTCTAAAAAGAATTACTACCGACACTAAGTCTAAAGTTGTCTTTGAGATTCAAATGCTAAGATCAAAAGAAGAATGAAAAATAAATTCAAACTATTTTACTTCCTGCCTTTTTTAATATTAAAATCAGGTTAGAAAGCAAATACAATATCACGATGAAATTTACTTTCCTGTGATATCTGGTCAGGCTCAAATTTACGAGACCCTAAAGTTTATCTGATGCTAATCTTGGTTTGCAGGATGCTGAAAATTTTCTATGTAAAATTTGAAGTTTGGAGCCTACAATTTCAAAGTATCTATCAGCTCAGCCTGTGAAAGTTAAAATGTTATCTTCACTATTGCTCTGAAGTCCAAAATCCAAAATCATCATCGTACTCTGGCCACTTTGGGAGGAAATGTGGGAGAGGGTGGTCGGATAGAGTTGAGCAGAGTAGTAGTTGTTGTTCCATGCTCAACGTATCAAGATACCTTAAGCTTAAGCTCTTTTTTATCCTTGAGTAAGTCATTTGTAAGTAATTTAAGTTTGATGATGATTTAAGTTAAAGAAACTATAATAAATTGGTATACAATGAATTTTTTAATAAAAGAATATCTGAAAAACTTGGCGAAGTATAATATAGTAACACATAGTCATTTGTCCAATTTTTGATACCAATTGAAAGGACCGAAATGTCGACTAGAGAGAGGGTGAATAGGAGGCTAACTAAAATTTCTTTCTTTAGCTGTGTTAGGTTGACTGATTAGACTTATCAGGTTAAAGAGTGAATCAGCTGTGTGACAGATATATGACACAGGTAGCTCAGCTATGTAAAATAACAAACAACTGTCACACAGGTGTCTAACACAGGCAATGAACAAATCTAATACAGGTGAACTAAATGTGCAACTGAGACACAGGTGCTTAACACAGATAACAGATGAATGAGTATAGCCGCTGTGAGACAGGTAACTTAACACAGGTGCAAAGGTGATCTAAAGCAGGTGAAACAGATAAGATCTACAATATCACAAGCATGCAAGATATGGTAATATCTAAGAACAGTGCAGAAAGGAAACAGAGACTCAGATGGTTTTTCACCGAAGTTCCAAACTCTTTGCAGAGAAGGTACGTCTCCGTTGGAGAGACTACTCCGCAGAGATAGCCAGCACCTAACCGTGCTTGTTCTTAGAGTACCTGACTGTTCAGGCCTCTTCCTTTGCTTGTGGAGATCCTTTTGCTTTGCAGCAGGTAGATCTCAAAACACCTTCACAAACCTACTAGTTCAGCCCACAAGCCTGGGTGATACCAGCAACTCCTACACCCGTCTAGGAGTAGACACTCCAAGAGTAAAAGATGAAGTAGCAAGCAACTCTTGGAGGAGCCTCTTGGCTCAAGAAAACAAAATTAAAGGAACACAGTGATTTTGGGAAATCTTTTTGTATTGCATTGTGTTGAGTTTTCTTGGTGTTTACAATCATCTCATGATTAGACCAAAGCTCTCTTGAATAGCTCTCATAAAATAATCAAGAGTTAATTAACCCTCCATCTCCTATTTATAATGGAAGGGGCATACCTTTCTCCACTTGAGTCTTAAAGCCTACTTAAGAGCATATAGCACTTAGCATGCATCATAAAGCACCTAAGCTACCTATCCACCTTCAAACCTTCCTACCACCGCAAGTCTAACCTTAAACCACATCATTGGCCGCCACCGTGATTTGTCTAGTTTTGCTTCGGTGGTTTCCACACTTACCAAAGTGCCATCGTATCAACTTGGTCATCACGCCTCGCCTCCAACCTTTGCCTTGTTCGCTAAGCGGCCGCCTCGGATAGCACAATGTCATCACCACCTCCGACCACATCCCCACCCTCCAAGATTCGTGTCAATCCACGTGTCAAACTATTGCCGCATCCATCGCACCTTCACACTAGTAGACAAGCAAACCAGTTGTAAGCACAAGTTTTTTCACTTGACCCAACTTAGCCGAGAAAAACAATTTCATTAATTTTTTTCATGAGAAAATTGACCAAACGCGGATTCATCAATCAAATTTATGAAACCTTAAATCCAACTCCAACATCACAAAATAAGGCAACATATTCATCACAAATACTGCTCAAAAGTCGCACATGACTCACATTCACTGTTGCTTTGAAGTCCCAAATCCAAATCATCATCGTGCACTAGCTAATTTGGGAGGAAATGTGGCAAAGGGTGACCGGACAGAGTTGACGAAGTAGTAGTTGTTTCCTCCATGCTTAACGTATCAAGCGCCCTAAAGCTTAAGCTCTTGTTCGTCTGCGAGTAAGTCATCCGTAAGTAAGTTATGTTTGATGATAATTTAATTTAAAGAAATCATATCAAATTGGTGTACAATGAATTCTTGAATAAGGAATACCTGAAGATCTTAGCAAGTCCAAAAATAATTATTATCAACACTAAGTCTAAAGTTGTCATTGAGATGAAATGCTAAGATCACAATAAAATGGAAAATAAATTCTCACTAGTTTAGTTCCTATCTTTACCTATGAGGAAAAAGAATTATTAAAATCAGGTTAGAAAGCAATAGAATATCACAATGAAATTTATTTTCCTGAGATATCTTGCCCGACTCAATTTTGCGAGACCCTAGAGTTAATTTGATGCTAATCTTGGTTTGCTGGATGTTGAAATATTTTTAGGTAAAGTTTGAAGTTAGAGCCCACAATTTTGAAGTATCTATCAGCATAGCTTGTGAAAGTTGAAATGTTATCTTCACCATTACTCCGAAGTCCAAAACCCAAAACATCATCGTGCTTTGGTCACTAGCAGGAAATGCGGCAATGGGTGGTTGGAAAAAAAATTGACCAGAGTAGCAATTGTTCTTCCATGCTTAACTTATCAAGTTCCCCGAAGTGTAAGCTCTTGCCCGTCGTCGAGCAAGTCACCTGTAACGAAATTAAGTTTGATGGTAACTTAAGTTAAATAAACCATACCGTATTGACATACAATGAATTCTTCAATAAAGGAACTCTTGAATATCTTAGTAAGAATTCTTACCAACACTAAGCCTAATGTTGTCTTTAAGAGTCAAATGCTAAGATCATACTCCCTCCGTCCCAAAATGTAAGGCGTATTTTGTTTGGTTAAGACAAGGGTTTGACGAGTGTCATATTTGTAGCTCAATGCGGGGGCTAATAAGGAGTACGAGTGTTGCAAGAGGCGAGGTTGATCTTTGCGTCGAGAATAAAGCAAGAGTTGTTGCATTGGCCATCGACACCTTGTCACTACATTTACCTTCAAGATTTATTATGGAATTAAATAATTGTTATTATGTTCCAGCTTTGAGTCGAAGCATTATCTCTACCTCATGTTTACTGAGAGAGGGTTATAAATTCAATTATTGAGGATAATGGTTGTTCTATATTTTTGAATACGACGTTTTATGGCTATGTACCCGTTGTGAATGGTTTGTTTATTTTAAATCGTGATGATAGATCTGTCTATAACATTAATGCTAAAAAGTTTCAGCCAAATGATTTGCCTACCTGTTTTTGGCATTATCCTTTGGGTCATATAAGTGAGAAGCGCATGATAAAGCTCCATAAGTATGGTCTTCTAAAGTTGTTTGATTCTGAATCATTCAGAACGTGTGAATCTTGTTTGTTTGGAAAAATGACCAAGACACTTTTCATAGGTCATAGCGAGAGGGCGTCCAACTTACTGGAACACATACACTGATGTATGTAGACCAATGAGCACGATTGCTAAAGTTGGTTTTTAGTACTTCTTTACTTTCATTGATGACTTTAGTAGATATGGTTATGTTTATTTGATGAAGCATAAGTCAAAAACTTTTGAAAGGTTCAAAGAACTCTAGAATGAAGTACAAAATCAACGCGACATGAAAATTAAGTTTCATGATCTAATCGTGGGAGCGAATATTTGACTCACGAGTTTAACAATCATCTAAAGAGTTGTAGAACTGTTCCACAACTCATGCTTCCGGGATTTGTTAGACATAGTTTGATTAATGATGAGTTAGTTAGATCTATCACTCTCTTTTTGGGGTTACGCTCTAGAAACAGCAGCTTTCACATTAAACAGGGTACCATCTAAATTTGTAGATAAGATACCATATGAGATATGGACCGAGAAGAGTCCCAGTTTGTCTTTTCTAAAATTTGGCATTGTGGATTTTATGTTAAACATTTGATGTCTGCCATCCTCACATCCAAATTGGATAGGAGGTTTCTCATGGGATATCCAAGGGAGACCTTAGGACAGTACTTCTACAACTGAGAAAAGGGTGATGACATGCAAGTGCACAGGACTAATCGTAACTTTCGGTGAGAAAGAGTGTCAAACACACAGGGAGTCAGTGATTAGCCCAACTCATTCCAAATCTAAAATGACACTAAAATATTTAAAAGCAATATTATCTTTTTGGATAAAGAAAAATAGAAAAATAACAAATATTAAAAGTGCTAGGGAAGGTGGTCTAATGGCTAAAATTGAGGTAGGAGGCATGTAGGTCCATTGGTAGCAATTCTCAAGCAAGTAATAGAGATTATGCAACATAAAGTACCCATTACGAATTTGCGACAAATAAATGAAAGGTTAATATTACTAGCAAAAGGTAGCAACTAAGCTACCCTTTGTCCATCACCAATTTGAGGTGTACATTAAGGCATGAGCCAAAAGAATACTAATAAGTTTGCTAACGGAACATGAACGAGGACCACAGGTTGGCTATTCTGCCCCATCCCCCATGCTTACCAAAGTACGCATCACTAAGTGCCTTGCTTGGCTATATCAAGACAAACAATCAAATACAACTATTGAAGACATAACATGCACTAGATTAATCCTAAGCTCGCTAAATGCCTTGCTTGGCCATATGAAGACACACAATCAAATGCAACTATTAAAGACATAGCAGGCAATAGATTAATCACAAGCAAATAATCGATTACGTCGAAGATAGATGGTAATCATAGTAACATATTGATGGTGCGGGAGATGGATAGCCATCACAATAATCATGAGAACGTTACATAGCTATCACTACAAACCTCATAGCCTCGATAGGACAACTCACACATCATGAAATGCATCAAGAACAAATAATAGATTGAATCCATAACTTGAGAAAATATAAAGATACAAACCAATCAAGAGGCCTGATGTGGAAGATGAAGTATAAGGAGACCTAATCTACGGGTGGTAATGGTGGAGATGGAAAAC
Organism: Stipa capillata; assembly: GCA_019208055.1. Classification (NCBI taxonomy): domain Eukaryota; kingdom Viridiplantae; phylum Streptophyta; class Magnoliopsida; order Poales; family Poaceae; genus Stipa; species Stipa capillata. Next base: position 32,361 of record JAGXJF010002705.1, read on the forward strand.
TATGGATGCTTGCGATAGTCTCCCTACTCTATTTCTCCTCGACTCCCGTCATCTTTGTTCGTCATGCGAAACCTTCTGCATAAATAGAAAAGCCTTCGCAGGGGGTCTGTAGGAGACGAAACGGATCAACTAGTGAAAGGGCGGTGATGGGCGAGCCACAAGGGGTGCACGCGGCAAGCTAGGCAGCATAGGGTGTCATGGTCGGCATGTCCTCTCTATGTGTCCTCACTGGCTGCCTCCTTTCACACGAAGTGATCTCCCTTCGACACGTTCCCCAAAATGCTAGATTTTCTTTTTTTTTGATATTTTCCTGCATACGCAAAAATAGAAAGAAAATCCAGGAGTCTGGTAGTTTATTAAATAATGCAAAAAATTAATTAAAGTACATAATGGAGACAATATAAAAATACATAATTAAACTCCGAAAAGCATGATACGTTTTTATGTATCAAGCTTCCCCAAGCTTAAATACTTAATCGTCCTCAAGTTAGGCCTCCGTATGAAACTTAAGTTGCTGATGACTTCGAGTAAAAAGAAGTCATAACAGATTGGTGGATCTTGATTTCTTCCATAAAGTAAAACCATAAAATCTTAGCAAATAAATATTGCAACCTATAGGCATTCGCCTAAAAAGAATTACTATCAATCATTAAGCCTAAGTGATGAGGACATCTCACTACAGTTACACCCACAACACCTTCTACAACACATCAAGAATCAGATCCTCAAGTACCAGAAATACAAGGACCACTCGCTAGAGCTCGTGCACGTCAACTCAGTTATCAGGTACTTTCATTTCTCGGTACATCTAATGCTTTTAATAATTATATGATGATACCTAAATTAGAATGTGTTATTGTATTAAGGAACAAAGGTCACTGCTTGATGATGGGAGATGGACTTGATAATGATGGTAGCAAGGGAGGGAGCTCTCTCGCTGATGTCAATAATGTATACTACAAGACTTAGAAATATTTCAGAATGGCTGCATTGCTCAATTCAATACTGGGCACAGGTGTTAGGGCTCCTCTAAGTGATTACGATGATCATTGCAGAATACGGGTGCCAAGTCTCTACGAGGGTGCCTTGAATTGTTTTGGCTTCTTGAATAATATCCGCTTTTGGCCGACTGGACCAACGGTTATAGCATATGACGCCTGGTGAGCATATGACATGTTGGTCCGGTGTTGGACTACCCAACGGTGAATGCATATGACATTTGTGGTGAGGTATGGTATGTTGGGTGGTTTCTCGGTCTATGGCGATGCATCGTTTCTTAAGTTAGACGTAATTTCGGGCCGTGACAGCTTGGTATTTAACTGAGAATACATGATATAACATGCTTTGCTTTCAAAAAAATAATCCCTCAAAAAACAGGATGTTACACTTAGATTAATTGGAATGAGTTTTAAAATACATCTTGCGAGTACAAAATTAGTCATAGGAATTCAATTCCTAAAGTGATCCTAGCGTAGCGATTTCTACGATGCTGATAATATCGACTCTGATGTCTAGTTGCTTTATTTACTCCTTTCGGTCAAATGTGGGTTCTGTGTGTCTTTTGGAGATAATAGAGATTGCCATGTTGGGTGTTTTATATTTGTCTCCACTACTGTTCGTTATTTTATTTTTGATATGAACAACCTTCTAGTCGTGTTGTTTGGAAGATAAATAACTGCTCTATGTGTAGGATGTGCTTATGTATCTGTAATCCTTCTTTGTAGAGTTTGTCTTATGATATTCAAGTTGTATGTGTGATCTCATATACCATGCATGTATAATTTTGAAGTGTATGGGACAACTATAAATATTAGGATTATTATTTTGTTTCGTTAAGTGTGATGGTTTACGGTTGAGTGACCCACTAGCTGTAATATGCTGGCCAACTATGCAGGGTGCGAGTAATTGTACCAAGTTTTCGGGCGACCTACTAGCCTTAGGGCTACGTTAGGGTGATGATACAATTGCTGGGTTCCTCCAAGATCATTGTGCTTAGCGGACTTGAGAATGACGCTAAATCTTTTACAAGACTTTTGGATATGCATCGGGCTATTATATTGATGTGAGTCTTTGCCTGAATTGGCCAACGCTGACGCGTACGCCTGAGGTGCGTATGAGATGTTGACCCAGTGTTGGATTGTGCAACGATGATGGATACATACGTTTTTATACGTGTGATATGTTGGGTAATTACTCGAGTATTCAGACGACATATCAAACATAAATCAAGTGTAATTCTAGGGTTCTGACAATGGTTGAGATCATTTAGATTCCACAAACTCGTACGTATAGATATAGATATAAATAAGAAATATCGAGATTTAAAAGGTGAAATTGTAACTGAGGACAATTAACTTGTTACTCGTAGGGGCATTATGGTATTTTTCTCTAGGATCATGGGGACATGCCACGCCCGAGAGGTGGCTACCAAGTCATGGCCACACCGGAGAGGGGGTGATTGGGGAGGAAACAAGACGGCGAGGCAACAACCCCGGTGAAAGCGCCCCACCATGGCGACCCAAGTGATGGTAATGACGGCAACCCTACAACGTTGGAACTAAAGTTGTAGCTGCTTATGGGTTTAATTTCCTTCTGGTGCTACATTGAAATCTGACGTATTTGGCTCCTAATCTCGTGTAACTTGTAATCATTCTCAGGTTACGCCTTCTAATCTTTCTTTAGCATATATAAAATTTGTATCCTCTGAATTGAATTGTCGGGATGAACAGAACAATATCAGTGTGTGCAGCCAAATGGCTGTATTTTGTGGTTCTTCTTCTGAGTATTTGTCAACATTAATCTGTTAACGTGCATTCGTAGTTATATTGAGGATTTCTGCAATCTGGAGGTCGGATGGATTTTGTTGAATGAAGGCTCCATGGATTTTGAATACTTTTGTTTATGGATGAAGATAAGTTATTAAAGGAGGGCATTACTTCATCGTGGACTGTTCCTCCTCACAAGGCTTTTTGTTCCCCTCTGTCTCCCGTAGCACCCTTAGGGCTTGTTTGGTTTGGCCAGGATGGGCTGGGATCGCGGGTCAATCCCCGTGGATCAACCCGGCTGGGTTACAATCCATGGTCTGGCCCATTTGCGCGTTTAACTATTGGGCTCATCCGGGAAAATCCCACCTGATCCCTCCGCTATGGCCCGTTTCCACCGGGCTAATGAGCCTCGTCTCTACCCCCCGGGAATCCCCACACGCCGACGCTAGGGCAACGCGACGTGACCAAGGGTGACACCGCTCCTCCCGCCGACGGCGCCGCCGTCCTCTCCTCCTCGGTGGCTTTCTTCTCCGACGGCAGCCTTCTCCTGGGTAAGCCCTCCTTTTCCTCTCCTTCCTGTCTCGTCCCGGCGTTCTAGGGTTTCTTGCCTCGTCCGCCGAAGCACAAGAAGCCGTCGTCGGCGTAGATGGCGACAGGGTCCTTGTCCAGCACGGTGGACCTGACCCACACGACGGCGTTGGAGGCGCCCGTCTTGATGGTGACGACATCGCCCTCGTTCTGCAGCGTGAAGTTGTAGTTCTTGGCAGAGCCGTCAGTGGCATGGTGTTCATGACGTCGTTGTTAGACTTGAGGCTCCCCGGTGAGTAGTACACATGCACAGTGTGGAATAGCAGCAGCAACGCCTTGCCGTCGGCGTTGAGGTTCTTGTACCTGGGCATGAACACGTGGACGGCATTGTCGGAGGGGTAGAACACCGTAGTGTGTGCGTGCAAGGCGTGTGAGAGTGACGGGGAGGGTGCGTGCGTGTGATTTGAATGAGATGCTTGTTGTGTAATGTCTGTTGTAGTGGCAATTCTCTGCAATGAGAAATTATTTATTTGTAGTATCTGTTTGTAATGCGATCGTTAGATTAGTTGAAGCCGTTGTCGACAATGTGGGAAGATTTTTGACATGCATAGTAGATAGAGGAGTTATGTTCCATTTGACCTTTTATCATGTATTAACTAATACATGTGAACTCTTTGTTGCTTTTATATTATATTATTAACATCAAGAAGAAATATTACTACGCTCAACAGTTATAATGTTTGGAAGGGGTTTTCCAAAGTTTTCAACCAAGCCAAAAGGAAAGGGCCATCTCCAAAAGGTATTATGATATGCTTTTTTTTCTTGCATGAATTTTTTTTGTCTTGAGCAACTTGCCTTGTATTTGACTTTGATTATATTTAAATTTTTTTCTTCTAATAGTAGATAAATCTAGAGCCTCATGGAATCCAGGATTAGAAAAATCTCTGTTGACTTGCTCCATTAGCATAACAATCCTTCCTTCAGGGGACAGAATAGGTGGTCAAGTGAAACATGGAATAAAATTGTGAAAGAATTCCATGAGAAGTATCCGAATGTGACTTTCACAAAGTTCAAATACAAGAAAAAGAAAAGGAGCTAAAATGAGACTATAGGATGCTCAAGGAAGCAAGAAAACAGAGCGGAGCCTCATGGAATGAACAAAGATGTATGATAGAAACTGAACCAGCTCTTTGGAATAACATCATCATTGTAAGATATTCTTTCAAATCTTATCTGATTCATTTATGAGCTAAATTTTGTAGCCATTCATTTTTTTCATTCCTACACTTTGCAGTCCTTCTCTAGAGCCAAGAAGTTTTATAGTAAATCTTTTCACTCTTTGATGCTTTAGGTGAACTTTATGATGGTAAGATAAACTAATGTCGGCTTGTACTTTTACTGCTTGTTTGTACTTTATGCTTCTCTCTATTTTGTCATTTGTTTCCTTTGTATAGGACAAACTGCTGAGGGTAGTTATAACTTCACATCATATGCTGAGCCATCACAGCATCCTATTCTTACACAAGTAGACCTTGTTGATGACTCTACCGACACAGAGGTGCATTTTCCTAATAGTCAAGAAACAATGGATCATCATGATGAGGATCTAGGCTTTTCAAGTGAGCAACCACAGACTAGAGTAGAGCATGAGCAAAATCAGCAAAGGAAGAATCATGCTACCACAAGGAAGAAAGTAGAAAATGAGCCAAAAAAGCGTAAGCAAATGGAGATGTTGCTAGTATGATGGAGAGGTACCTTGCATTGCGAACAAAACAAGCTGAGGAGGAAACTGCATCGTGAGCTAGAGAAGAGCCGAGGAGCCAAAGACTGTGGATGATTTCTCCATAAAGAAATGTATTTTAGTGGTGAACACAATGAGAGAGTTATCAATTGATGAGAAAGCTGATGCCTTCGAGGTGTACAAGAGTGAGCAGAATAGAGAAATTTTTCTTAGTGCAGATGAAACTAGTCGTCTTTGTGGTTAAGAAGGCGGATAGGTCATTGCAGGCAGTAAAAAAGGTATAAATTTTTTTGCTTTTTGTTGCTGTTTTACTTAACGGTAGAAGTATCAGTGTATTATTATTTTTTTAAAGCATTATTCAGTGTTTGCTTATTACAAAGCTGAAATGGTGCTGTTATAACTCGTATGTTGTTTTATTGGCCTCTACAGGGATCTTGCAAGTCAAGGTTTCATCTAACAGACTTGGTAAGATTGTAAGTATCATTGCACACACTTAAGTATGAGCAGTCAATATATAAGTATAAATAGTCAAGATAATGATGACTTCAGTTCAATTATATAAATATGAATCGTCAATATATAAGTATGAGCAGTTTTCTGAATTGAAGGGAGTGCCGTTGTTTTGCTAGCATTTTTGCCTCTGAATAACGTGACTTTAGTTCAGCACCAGTGCTATTGTAAAGTCTTTCACGCGAAATCACTGAAAACTGTGTGTGCATGTCAAGAGTCTAGAGCACATTCAAATTCCTGTTTAACACAGTTGGTGGCTTGGTGTATATATCACTATCTTAGATTTTGTTTGTCCCTTCAAGTTCTCAACTCTACAGTTAGTTAAAACTAAAAGCACTCAGCAAAAATGGTTTCACACAGAAACTTGGTGTGTTAGCTTAGAGAATCTTTTTTTGTCTTACTTGGTGTGTTAGGCAGTCAGGCCTGTGATTGACCTTGAAAATTTCCATCAAATGATTATACCCACTGCATCAACTTATATGGTGGAAGAGTGAAACTGGGACACTCACTAAGTTACACTTGTGCTATTGTCTCCATTTTGTTGAAAATTATATCTAACAGCAGGAATGCGTTAGGCAACAGATAAATCTCTCTTCGGCAGGAACCTCCCATGGTAGTTCACAGTAGATAATTGTATACTACAGATGTGTTTATCCTACTATCATTTTGGCTGTGTCCTTTGTGAGCCTTTTGGCCATCAGACAAAATTTTAAAAGCTGCATGGCACAAGTTGATATATCTTCACTGATTTTGTCATTTGTTGATTTTACCATTTGTTGGATGAAGCTGTACACTGAACCATCTTTCTATATTTGAACAAGGTGAGGTTAAGAGTACAGAGCAGGTCATTGCAAACAACGACAGCTAAATGTGAGGGCAAAAACAAGAAATGAGATCATTTACTATCATGTTGTGGATAATTGTTAGTTATCTCTGTGGAAGAGTTTTATAGGAGGAGCATGCAGTATTTAATGTAATTTCTCTAGGTTCTATCTGATCTTAACTCAATGGAAGAAATTTTGGTAGGAGTGGTTGCTTTGTTTGGGGAATGTGTCTTCTACAACATTGCTCTAAGGAAGTTTATAGCAATCCATGTGACATTTGTATTATCCAAATAGAATTTAAGCAACAAGGATTGATCCCATAGGAATTGAGCGAAGGAAAAGAGATCAACCCAATCCCCCTAGGACTAGTTCCCCTAGGGGATTGGATCCCTGAGAACCAAACAAAGTCTCGGACAGTATGGGAAGATACGAAGGCTGCAGAGAAGTCGTGTCGCTTCCTGTCGTGCCATGCACCGCTGCCCCAGCATCGTGCGCCGCTGCCCATGGTCTGAATCTCGACTCCATGGTCGATGTGGAGCTTCCCTCTCCCCAGCGTAGCCAACGCCACCATGCACCTCCCCCATGCGTCGTCGCCGTTGCCATCGCCCGGAGATTGGAGCTAGACAGGGTTGCACCCAAACAAGCGAGAAGTCACCGTGAATCTAGATAGGTTTCGGTCAAGCTGCATCGTAGAGGAAGGCGAGGCACTGCCGTCGGCCGGCCTACCGCGGGGAGAGAGAGAGGGGGGGACTTTGTTCCGTACCGTACGAGAGCTGGGACGAGTGAACGCAGCACGCGGCCCACGGGCCCTAGTTGGTTCGGTCGACACCGCGCGCGAGACTGGAGCGTACTGCTAGACGCACGACTCGACAGAAACAGTACGATTTTTTGTTCGCGGGTACTTTCTCCATTCGAGCTCTTCGTTGCGAAGCTGCACGCATCAGCTGCATGCTTGCATCACATGCTCTTTCATCTCTCTCTTTATTTTACCTTTCTTTAATCTTGCTTTTTTTATTGTCCTTTTCTCTTGTGATTTGTTCAAGTCTTTTAGTTGTTCCCCTTGAAAACTTCCATCGCACTTTAAGTTTTTGTGGCTAATATTTGTGCCACTAATAATCTCGATTCTTCAAAAAAATTCTTTTTTTTTCTTTATTGTACAGTTTAATTTTCCATTTTTCTTACTTTTTAATTTTTAGTTTCATTGATTCTCTAATAGCTTCTGAATACTTACAGAGTTTTATTTTTCTGCTAGATTATTTTATTTTCATTCCAGTGATACTCTTGAATTGGTCCATGAGCACTACATATTTGTTTGTGTTCTTTTTGTTCCACTAGTAATATTCTTTTACTTAGTTCAATTTTGTACTTTTCTAAAAAATTGTATCTACTAACTGGAATACATGGTATTTGGTGGAATGGTAAATTCACAAAAGCCATAACGCATGCAAGCACGTGGTGAACATGGACCACATATAGGTACAAAAGACGTGCTACGTGCTAAATTTTCGTTGTACGAATAGAAGAGAGGACTCGTTGAAGGGAGAGACATATGCGCCGATGCAAAACATGTGATCCGAACCGTACATACGTACAGTAGCTGAGTAGCATGACCAAAGTAAGGTAACGGGTCGCCGAGCGGTGGGGATGGGGATTTACCCGTACCGCGGGATCACCCGGTGGGCAAAAGTGCGTGTGTCTTAGGCCCATGAACCGCGCCAACCCAGCCCAATTTCTTTCAAGTGAACTACAAATGTCTCTTGCGCCTGAAGCGACAAGCGCCCAAACCAACTGAACTAGGGTGGTTTTGTGCCATCAGATGGAACTTACCTTATTTAATTGTTATGGGCCCAAGCTGCTATTTATTTCTCGTTGCATGGCTCCAGCCCACATGGAAGAATGTGAGGTGATCAGGTGCAGCCCAGCAGTAGCTAGGCGGCCCGCGTGGCTTGCAGTGATCTGACTTATAGTTGCATTCCCTCATTTTAACAAGCATATTAAACGCTTTTAGGATGGAACATATGTGAATGTATTCTAGACAAAATAAACATACGTAATGATGGAATATTTCTGAATATAATGTGCAAATTTTTTTTTATAACGTGGAACAAAAAGTAAACCTACGTGGAACAGATAAGAAAGTACTAATGGAACAAAGATGGTGATATGGAACAAAAATACATGTCGGAACAAAAATGGAATTGTTAGTGGAACAAATAGAGTAATACAAAGCAGGTAGAAGTTACTATGGGAACAAAAATGATCACGCAAAACAAAATCAAAATTACAGATGGAACAAAAGTAGAAACAATAAAAACTAAATTAATAATTGAAAAAAATGGCATGTAGACCAAAAAAACCACTATTAAAACAATATGAGATATATTCAACATGGGCATTGTTTAGAAGATCTCGTCATGAGGAATATGGTTCAAACGGCATGAATCACATAACCCGTGTACACGTAACAAATATAAATAATTATAGAATTGTTTAAAAGTACTAGCGAAACAAACAAATAAATTAAAAAGAAAAAACGAGAAATAATAAGGAAATGATTAGAAAATAGACAGAAAGAGAAGAAAATAGAAAAAAAACAGCCGGGAACATGTGCACCAATACAGGTACATAGCGGAGTACATCATCCTTGCCTACGTGTACGGAGAAGGGAAAAGATCTATGTACACACGTAACTACCATGAGTACCAAAAGAATGGAAAGACTGCCTAGCTACGCACTCACGCAGATTCGCTCCCCTTCGCTGTATCCGTGAACCTTGGGTCGGCCTACCAGCACAGGCGATTATGGGTTCGAATCGTCCGCGCGGTATGGAACAAAACCGCCACTTTACCGTCTGTAACCTAAAACATCATTTCATTAGGAGAGGGTATCTCTAACCCAGTGGCGGAGCCAGAAATTGGTCGCGGCACGGACTAAATTATAAGTCTATAACTATGTAAACTAACGCTAATTTATACCCACACCATAACGTAATAAAAGTACATCACAAATGTACCATTAATATGAAACATGGCAAAACATAAATAATGTGGCATAGTAGTCTTAATATAGATACAAGATGAGATTTTAGTACCTAAATAACGAAGATTTTCTTCTATCCTAGTCTACCATTTCTTGATCAACCGTCGGACAAGAATCAAAACCTACAAAGGACATGAAGTTTATATTGGTAAGATTAAATTTTTAAATATGAAATTTCATATGAAAATAAAAAAGAGTGTACAACAAATAAAGTAGCTAATCATTGTTGCAATATAAGAAAACATACCTCTAGGACGAGATAAAACTCATCTACGCGATCTCATAGCTTGAAAACGACGCATAATCTTATCATCTTCAATATTTACAAATACATCTCGCTCAATATAGCATACCATGCTGTCATTCATCCATTCATCACCCATCTTATTTCTCAACTCGGTTTTGATAATCTTCATAGCGGCGGCGGCGGGAGGGAGCGGCGGCAGCCCCGGGAACGGGAGGGCGCGGCGGCGGTGGGAGGGAGCGGTGGCGGCCGGCGGGAGGGAGCGGCGACGAGCCGGCGGCGGCAGGAGGGAGCTTGACCTTGGGCAAGGCGTATAGCTGTGGCCTGTGGACAAAGCACTGGCTGTGGGAGGCGGGCCTTTGGTGGGAGAGAATGGGCCGGGACCCCGGGCTGGGCCAAATTTTGAGCTGTATATGGGCTGCATTTTTTTCCTACGCCCCAGGCTACAGCCTGTGTAGCCTGGGGCCTGGATCCGCCTTTGTCTCTAACATCATTTCATTAGGAGAGGGAGGTGGTGGAGCAAGGAAGGGGAGGTGGCATCCAAAGAAAGAGGTCATATCGTAGTGGAGGAAGAGAAGGCAACGTGGATAGAGGAGGCAGGGGCATGGTGATAAGCCTATAGGTGTCTCAATCTTTCGAAGAGAACACCGTATCGATTTGAGTGGAGATGACCTTGACCCTCCGATTACAATCATCCAACGGCAGTGCACTTTAGTAATCATTAAACTAACTCCAGAGGATTATTGACCTTGCCAAGAAGCATGATCAACCTATCCACGAGGGATATACTCCTGCAAGCAATCAAAGAACAAGCAAGAACACGATAACGATAATATAAACTTACAAATATAGATGAAGAACTAGATAAATTATAAAGTAGGCTTCTGATAAGCGGTCTGGACAACTGGTCGTTGGACACAATTGACAGACTCGAAGTTGCAAAGTGGCAAACTATTATTTAAACAAATCCCAACGAAACCAGAGGCGTTTTAGAGGGTTTTTATAGATGGCAAAACACCCCTGGCTTGAAATGGACTCAAACTAACCTAAGTCGGTTTAGCGGTTTAAACCAGCGGTCGGTTTAAACCGACCGCTGGTTTAAACCGACTAGTTCACTTTTCTGGCACATTTCCATTTTTTGACAGCCGACAACTCGAACGATTCTATAACTTGTCTTAAGAGTTTTATTCTTCTTGTATTTGACCAAAGTTTCAATTAATCTTCAAATAGGCCTTCTCTGGTCATTGTGATCATGTCCATGGAGGCTTCAAGGTTCGGAAGTCTTTACTTGTTGTCCCTCCTCCTCCCGAGAGCTTGAACTTGAATCTTCTCCGGCTCTTGAAGATCTTGATGGATCTTCTCTTATTCTTCATAGTTAAAGTCGGGAATGTAGTAGAAGTAGAGGTAGTTATGGGTGTATCTGTAGGGGCCATGATCTCATCATTCTCCCCTCCTTAAAAACAAAACCGTCCTCAGCTTTACATAATCAAAGTAGTCGCATCATATATTTATTGATCAATCATGGTTAGCAATTATATCAAAACCATAATAAAAACTATGGTACACCTTGGTGGAGTTCATAAACATTTATAGTGGCATATCACTCTTACAATTCTAGTGAACATTGCAATTCAGTTTGCAAACATAAGTGAATAACTTATCTTTATGATAAGTGGTCGCAAAAGGAATCATGAGCTTATCAAGACTATCTAGACAACAAGTATTGCAACTAGCATTACAAGTATAAGTGATACATTCGAATGGATATTTATTATAATATTGCTCAAACATTTACCAACAAAGTGCATTCAAAGAAGTGAAAGGATTATTACTAGTATGCTAAAATTCAGGGTGTGGAGGATTATCACTATTCATGGTGAGCTAGCACGGTGTCCCGTACAATTGCTCGGAAACATTTTTAATTATCTTTATTGTTTTATCTGTATGCGTAATATTAGATTAGTACATGAAATAAAATTTTAAATTGCGAGCTGGCCTACTAGTCGTTCTACTGAGCCGTCTATTTAGGTATGTTATGATGATCTATTGGATATGATCTATTTAATTATCTTTATTGTTGTACCTGTATGCGTGATATTAGTTCATTACTTATTGCATGGAAAATGTTTTTAATCATCTTTATTTTTTTACATGTATATGTGATATTAGATCAGTACTAATTACGCATCAAACATTTTTAGTTATCATTACTTTTACCTGTACACGTGATATTAGATCAGTACGAAAAATAAAAGTTCAAATCGCAAGTTAGCCTATACAGGGTCATCTATTTAGGTACAGTTATGATGATCTATTGGATGTGATCAGTTTAGTTATCTTTATTGTTTTACCTATACATGTGATATTAGATCAATACTAATTACGCGGGAGATGTTCTTAATTATCTTTTTTTCCCTGTACGCGTGATTTTAGATTAGCAATAATTGCGAATATTGTTAGTTATCTTTATTCTTTTACCTGTACGCGTGATATTAAATCAGTATGGAAAATAAAAGTTCAAATCGTGAGCTGATCTGATATTAGATCAGTGCAGCAAATAAAAGTTCAAATCAAGAGCCGACCTGCTAGTTATTGTATCGAGCCGTCTATTTAGGTATAATTATGATAATCTATCGGATGTGATCTGTTTAGGTACAGTTGTGAAGATCTATCGGCTGTGATCTGTTTAGGTGCAGTTATGAAGATCTATCGGCTGTGATCTATTTAGGTGCGGTTATGAAGATCTATCAGCTGTGATCTGTTTAGGTGCAGTTATGAAGACCTATCGGCTGTGATCTATTTAAGTGCAATTATAAAAATCTATCGGGTGTGGTCTACTAATAATAGAAGGATCTACCAAACTAAAAGTCAGATATCTTACTTTTCTATTATTGCTCGTTGAGCCTAATTTGGGACGAGTGATAAGCAATGATAATTGGTGCATCATACTCAAAAATAGAGAAAGGCGAATAGGATAGGAGTATTTTGTAACCGAATGTTACAGATTGAGATGTCGTGCGCTGCAAGTGGACATTGCGGCCGTATTGATGGAGACACTACGAGCGAGGTCACAAAAGGCAGAAGTACAGAAAGAAAGTGTGAATAAATTATGAGGTAATTGTACCCCAGATACATAAACTTAGTAGGTGGTTTCAGTTTGGTACAAAAACTACGAAAACGTTTCATGCGGGTACATAAACTTGGTGGGTGGTCTCAAATCGGGTCGTGTCGGGCTGGCTGAGTGCGACACCGGTGCGTCGCCTCCGCCCGGTGCGACACCGGTGCGTCGCCTCCGCCCGGTGCGACATAGGCCAGCTTTTTTTCCTTTTTTTTTCTTCCTTGCTTTTCACTTTTCAATTTGGAACTTGGTTTGGGCAGACAAATTAAGCAGCGGTTTGGGCAGACAAATTAAGCAGTGATGAGCTTGATTAAATTGTTTACTATTTTACAAAAAAAATATCTATATTATAGTATGTATTTTGCTGGTTTCGAAAGAAAAACATGAGCATAAGCACAACAAAATAATGGCTGATGACATTCAGATCACATCTAGTTCACAAAGAAATATTCAAATCAATTTTTTTTATTTTTTTCACACAGAAATACACAGTTCATAACAGCAATTCACAAAATCAGAACATCACATTCAGATCCTACAGTTCAGTATCCGCTTCTTTCCCGTTAACAAATCACAAATGAAAAAAATTGATCTGAATATTTCTTTGTGAACTGGATGTGATCTGTAACTAAATGTCATCAGCCATTATTTTTTCTCTCCAAACCAGCAAAATACATGCTATAATATAGGTATTTTTTTTTGCAAAATAGTAAACAATTTAATCAAGCTCATCACTGCTTAATTTGTCTGCCCAAACCGAGTTCCAAATTGAAAAGTGAAAAGCTAGGAAGAAAAAAAAGAAAAAAAGCCGCCAACCTATGTCGCACCGGGCGGAGGCGACGCACCGGTGTCGCACTCAAGCCAGCCCGACACGACCCGATTTGCACCAAACTGAAACCACCTGCCAAGTTTATGTACCCGCGTGAAACGTTTTCGTAGTTTTTGTACCAAACTGAAACCACCTGCCAAGTTTATGTATCTGGGGTGCAATTACCTCTAAATTAATTATAGAATAATTTGCGAGCGAATAAAATAAATACGGAATGAAGACAGTCAAAGCATCAGCGTCCTTGATTTCCCCGAAATGTTTGAAAAAACTGAACTGAACTTAACAGAATAATAGTAACAGAACAGTGTGTCTGCTGGAGAGGAGAGGACATCGCAGCCGTACTTAGTTTATACGGAATAAAAATGCGAAAGTTAAGTATGGAATGAAAACACAAAGAAGAGACAAGAAGATAAATTGGTACTCCTACGTACCTGCCGATGGGATCGTACTGCATGGAGATTTGCCACAGCATTTCCACGGCGGCGGCAGCAGCATGAGGGAGCTCCCGAATCATGTCGTCCATGGAGTTGGGATCGAGGAGGTGGGCATCAGGCACTGCTTCCAGATCGTGGATAGGTGTGTACCGGAGGTATCCATGGGAGCGAACGAGGTTTGGAAGGATGGAGCTGCGAACGGCGGCGGCGACCACCTCAATCTGGTCCGCATCCAAGATGCTCCATATTCGGGCGGGCTCCTCCCGCGGAATCACCGGGAGCAGAAGCTAGCAGATACCTCCAGAGCCACCAGATGGTGACGGCGACAGGCACACCGAGGAGGAAATGAGACATGGGAGGCGGCCGGTCGCCTGGGCTTCTTCCGGAGTGCGGAGGAGAGGAATGTCGAAATCCGGCGGCCGATGGCTTGGTTTTATCGCGCAAATTAGACTCCGATGGAGACCAGCGACACCGGCTGGGGGGGTTTCTTCACAGTATATACGCAGAAGGCGTACCGGGCGCAGTCTCAGAAGCCGTACGAGAAGCCGTACCACGCACACGCCACAGCAGCTGGAACGTGGGACTACATCATAAAAGGCCCCACCAACGGTGGCACAGTGTAGCCCAACGCAGAGTGGAAACCAAAAGAGCGAAGCCCGACAGTTGCGTTAAAGATATCAGTACATGCAAATGTGCAATCTTAAAAGGAGCATCTCTACACATTGTACTTTTACTTCTTGACACCATTGCCAATTCTCGCCATATCAAACAGACAAGTGAAGTAGCAGGTTTCAACTTGATATGATCGTCTCAGTTGATTCTGTTGCCAGCGTACAACGATCTGCGTGGAGAATCGATGGGTTCCCAATGACATCGCACGATCTGTTTCATGGACAAGATTCCATCTTCAGAAAAATGTTACTGTATAGTGCAAAAATAGTTCCATGCAAATCATAAAGCATCGAAGGCAATCTTATCCTCACCAAGAAAGGAACATCAATTCAACTACAAGAAACCACATAATCTACTATCTACTATCTACTATATACTAAAAGCAGAATACAATAGATAAAAATAAAGAAAGACTAGAAATTCCCATAAAAAACAAAACATCCCATCGTTAATCTGGTTGGCCTTTTATTATTAGTGGATCACAACCAATTGATCTTCATAACTATATCTAAACAAGTCATAACCGATAGATCTTCACAAGTGTACTTAAATATATCACAACCGGTAGATCCTCATAATTGTACAAAAACAGATCACATCTAATAGATCATAATAATTTAACCTAAATAGACGGCTCGGTACAAGGACTAATGGACCGGCTTACGATCTGAACTTTGATTTCCCGTACTAATTTAATATCACACGCACAAATAAAAAATAAAGATAATTAAGAAACGTTTCCTGACAAACAAAATAAGATGCATTAGCAGATGTTCAAACTCTAGCATCCAGTACAAGGACTAGCGGACCGGCTTACGATCTGAACTTTGATTTCCCGTACTAAGTTAATACCACGCGCACAAATAAAAAATAAAGATAATTAAGAAAAGTTTCCTGACAAACAAAATAAGATGCATTAGCAGATGTTCAAACTCTAGCATTCACTTAATATATAAGTCCATAATATCTTCGCAGTAGAAACTACCGGAGAAACAATTGAAACAAAAGCGGCCCAGTGAATATGACTTATGATGAGCAAGGATGGCACTTGATGTAGTCGCTCACTCAGACTCTACCTGGTGAATTACTAACCAATGTCACTTAAGTCAATAGTTTTGTATCAGCGGAGAGTTCTATATATTCGTCATACATTTCTTCTTCCTTGGAGATATCTGCTTATTCCTGAAGACTTTGGACCGGTTGCACTAATTTAAACCGCCTACTTTACTATTCATGGTGAATTACACATTGAGTCTTTAACTTGGGACGAGAGTGATAACCAAAGATACGTGGTGCATAACAGATTAACAGTCAAAGCATCAGCATCATTGTTTCCTCAAAAATAGAAAAAGATGAATATAATAGGAATATCTTGTAATCGAATATACTAATAATAGGCGAAAGTACCAAACGAAAAGGAACCCGAAGAAGATACCAAATCAAAACAGCAAAATCAGTACTCTGGGGCTCCCCGGAATAAAGTACCGAATCAAGTGCGAGCGAATAAAATACGAAATGAAGACAGTCAAAGCATCGGCATCCTTGATTTCCCCGAAATGGAAAAGAAAATGTTTCCAAACTGAACTGAACGTAACAGAGACAGTGTGTGTGTGGTGGAGAGGAGAGGATATCGCAGCCGTACTTAAGTTTGTACGGAATATGAAAAGGCCAAAGTTAAGTTGGGAATGAAAACAGGAGGAAGAGACAAGAGGAGTAAATTGGATCGCCGGGAGCTGGTCGGCTCCATCGTGGAACTGCTCTAAAGGGGACAGGAGCAGATGCAGATACCTCCAGAGCCACCAGATGGTGACGGCGATAGGCGCATAGAGGAGGCCAACGGAAGCCGACGGTGAGCCGTACAGAGGAAGCAGCGGGGCCGACGTACGACTCATAGCGCAGGGCAAACTGAGAGATTGGGGGCTGAGAAAATCAGACATGGCCGGCGGCTCATTCTGGTGTCGGAATGCCTCCCGGTAGGTAGACGTTCAAACTTTCAGTACGTTATTAAAGAATTGATTATTTCTTTCTATCGAAGTAACCAGACCAGGAGAGACATACAACTCAGGTGAAAGTGGGACTGCTAGCGGGCGACTTTTTTTTATAAATATTATTTTTAAAATCAGAAATTTCAAATCTGGACGTCCGGATTCAAAATTTACAAAAGTATACGTCTGTCGCCAACGGTTAGCCGACAACGCGCTTGTCAGCTAACCGGAGGCCGAAATGAGCGTTGTCGGCCAACCGTTGGCTAACAACGGCGTTGTCGGCCAACGGTTGGCCGACTGCGCGCCGAAAGCGAGCGGGCCCCGTAGTCGGCCGACGGGACTGCGTCGCGTCACCCGCTATCGGCCGACAAGGGCAAACGCCAAAGCCCATGGCGTTTAGGTACTTGATACAAACGCCAAAGCCCATGGCGTCAGCCCCCGAAGGGTTAAAGTGACTGACAGCGCCCTCGTGCCCCCTATTCCCCTATTTCCCATTGCCTGCGCGCGTTCCAGAGAGAAAAGAGCAGAGGAGAAGAGAAAGAAAGGAAGAAAGAAGGAGAGGAAGAAGGAGGGAGAGAAGAAGAGAAGAGAGGAAGAAGAAGAAGGAGAGGGAGAAGGAGAGAAAAGAGAAGAGGAGAGGAGAAAGAAAGGAAGAAAGAAGGAGAGGAAGAAGGAGGGAGAGAAGAAGAGAAGAGAGGAGAGGAGAGGAAGAAAGAAGAGAAGAGAGGAAGAAGAAGAAGGAGAGGGAGAAGGAGAGAAAAGAGAAGAGGAGAGGAGAAGAGGAAGAAGAGAGGAGAGGAGGAAGGAGAGAAAAAACCTCACCCGCGGGATAGAAGTCTACATCGACGTAAAAAAAATTTCTAAACTTAAGTATGTTTATTAGTACGAGTATTATGGTTACTATATGTTATGTACGTAAATATATACTAGTATAGTTGTACTTCTTGTCGTAGTTTAATTACGATGCTCTAAACTAGTTTAATATGATTAGTATGGATATGCACGTATAAAAAATTAAGGATGCTCTAAACTAGTTTAATTAGGACGCTCTAAACTTGTTTAGTAGGATTACGTACATATTTATTTTGGATGTTTTAAAGAAGTTTAAATTAATAGTTTAGTTACGTCCCGTGGAATAGAATATGTTCTTCTGAGTAGACGTCAGGAGAAATAGTTGTTAAGTAAGGTCGAAGTAATTAATAATTATGAGACATGTAGAATATTGTTGTTTAATTTGGTTAATTATTACGTGTTCAATTCGATCGTGCTAAAAGTTATATCCCGATTTGTCGGTTGATAGCCCTGGTGTGTTCCGGATCACCCTTGTACACGCCGTGAACGTGTACTCGACCTACATTTAGCACGAAAGAATTTAGCGGTCACGCGACGAAATAGAACTGCATGTCTCACTAAGTATGTGACGAAGATAAAAATTTATGTTATGACAGGTATGTCGGAGGTAGTAAATATGACGGTGTACTACGGTGCTGGGGTACCCACTTCTGTTGCAGTTTTGGTCGTACGAGCGATTCCCGATCGGACGGCCAACCCTGCATTTCGACGCACCGTATGATGCTTTGGTGAACCATGGGGGCCTAATCGACATGCCTACTTTTGGGACACTCTGGACACGGAGACGGGTTAGTTTTATAGCTAATATGGTTACATAATTACTTCATTTATTTGCCTCCGTTCTAATTATTTTTATTCCCGACAGGTACGATATGCTAGCGAACAGGTCAGGAACTGCTACCCAGCTTTCACCTCTCAGTTCGATACGTTGCACCCTAGCCAGGTGATCTGGGAGCCGTACAGTCCGGACGCGTTGGCGCAACGAGCGCCTAGCGGGATCTCAGCTTTGTGTACCAGAGACCAGGAGTACTGGTTGACGAAAGCAACCATACTATTCGACGTCACTGTGGAGATAACAGCGGTGCACCGAGTGATGCGTCAGTTCGGCAAACGACAGTTGTGTCCTCCCCCAGCACCGCCTGTGCTTCAGCCTCACATCCACAGGTAAGAGCACAGGAGGTTGCACTGTCAAATAATAGTACTGGTATATCGTTTCGTCGGTTTGCACGAATAACCATGAAATGTAGGTACACCCGCAAGGGTGGAAGCAAGACGGCTACAACGTGGGCACGAAACCTTGCGCCGTTTGTCGAACGGTGGTCGACGGCAAGCGCAGATCTCTGGCACGAGGACGCGGCCTTCGATCCAGCGGAGTACGATGCGTACCTCCAGTGGTACCGCTCCGGGACGAGGTTGTTGTACGTACCGCGTGCCGACCCAGATGAGATGTAACAGGGCCGCATGTCGGATCACTACCCGGCTGCTTCTGTTGTTGGCGTCAGGCACCACGCGGTAAGTGCCACTGTCGTCTAAATTTCGTACGAAATATCAGAACACTAGTATGTACCAACTAATAGCTGTTTTCGCATTTGCAGGCGCAGCTGACGCTAGAGGCTCAGGAGGAGGTTGCCGCACTTATTAACCGACTTGACCTAGGGGATTCAGATCACTCCATCCGAGCATCGATCGGCTTGGGAGCGGCTCAATGGCAAGCTTCGGAAGATCTTCGAGACTTTGACCTGCAGGCGCGCGTCAGACGTCGCGCCTGCACGGCATAGTCGTCACGCGCACCGTCCCCCGCGGAACTCGTCCTCGTCGTGGCAACCGGAAGTCCAGGTTCGTCCTCCTCTCCCGACGCAGGCCGGAGGCTCCTCGTGGCATCAGCAGCAACAGTCGTCACCAACCCCTACACCACCTCTGCCGACGCAGGCGGGCGGCTTGTCGTGGCAGCAGCAGCCACACTGGACACCGCAGACAGCTCCGCCTGTCCCGACGCAGGCGGGTGGCTCGTCGTGGCTGCAGCATCCACATTGGACACCGCAGACAGCACCGCCTGTCCCGACGCAGGCAGCTGGCTCGACGTGGCTGCAGCATCCACAGTGGACACCGCCGATAGCAACGCCTGTCCCGACGCAGGCGGGTGGCTCGTCGTGGTACAATCCCCAGTCTTTGATGGTCCACACTACAGGTAAAACCGTATTGGTAATATGCTTTTCGTATGTTCCTGCATTATATTAGTGAAAATGATTGCTAACTGTAGGTGAAACGGTTCCCGTTTTGGCGTTCCCGAGTTCGTCGGATACTTCTGCGTACAGCGACGTGTGGCACGGCGCGGACGGTTCAGGGCTTGTTCCTCACTTCCCGGCGTTTCAGACTCCACCACCACCACCCACTCAGGACACACAGTCGCCTCCTCGTCAGCCGGAGGAGCCGATTTACGGCAGGGGTCACCGTCAGCCACAGCAGCCGCAGCCCTTCACACCGTCAGGTCCTCGCAAGAGACCACGTCGTCGTACTCTTCGAGCCGCCGCACCCGCCGCACCACATGGAGGCCCAGGAGAACCTGACCAGGGAGACGAGCAGGAGTAGGTCTTTTTAGCCGTACGTCCGCAGCACTTCCTTTTGCATTATGTCTATCTGTAGTCGTACTGAATTGTGTTTGAAGTACGGGTCCGATGACATTATTCGTGTTTGAAGCCGTAGAATGTTGCCCTAGCTCTCTTTTTCAATTCATGCCTTCTTGACGAATTACCCCTCGATGCACCATTTAAGCTAGCGAATCAAAGCGGCTTTAGATGAAATGTGAGGGAGGGACATCCAAGATATCCTCGACCCTCTTCACCTCTTACTATCGACGTTGATGACGGCTATTCTCAAATAAGTACATTGATGTTTGCTACAAATTACCACCGAGGATGAGATATGTACGTATTCTGTAAAATATAACTTCATCAAACTTAAGTTAAACAAGTGTGGGTGCGGGGATGATGACATGTATGCAAGATGAATGCAAAAACCTGACGCGGCGGGGAAGTGAGTTACCGCGGGTCGGCACGGCGGAGCGAGCTGGCAGCGGCATCGGGGAGGAGTTGCCGCGGCACTGCCGCGGTGGGAAAACCGCTGCCACGACGGACGAGGTGGCAGGGGCGATGGCATGCTGCGGCAGGAGAGGCTTGCCACAGCGGTGACTTCGTGCTCCCGTGGCAAGGACAAACGGCAGAGGCAGCTTGCCGCGGCAAGGAAAAGAAAACGCTGCCGCGGCAAGGAAAACGCCAGAGGCAGTGGCGTTTGGCTTAGTCAGCCCAACGCTCCTCAACTCGACAGAACAGAAGCGTTAGGTTTTTTTGAGGCTAAACGCCATGGGCTTTGGCGTTTGCCCTTGTCGGCCGACAGCGGGTGACGCGACGCAGTCCCGTCGGCCGACTACGGGGCCCGCTCGCTTTCGGCGCGCAGTCGGCCAACCGTTGGCCGACAACGCCGTTGTTAGCCAACGGTTGGCCGACAACGCTCATTTCGGCCTCCAGTTAGCTGACAAGCGCGTTGTCGGCTAACCGTTGGCCGACAGACGTATACTTTTGTAAATTTTGAATCCGGACGTCCAGATTTGGAATTTCTGATTTTAAAAATAATATTTATAAAAAAAAAGTCGCTAGCGGGCTGTCCCCTTATGCCCGTACCATCCCGCATGTGTTACGCGGGCGTTTGCGGCAGCCCGGCAAGCAGCGACGCTACTTGCTTTCTCTGTTTTTCGCTGGGTTTCACTCACACACACTCTCTCTCTCTCTCTCTCTCTCTCTCTCTGTGGCCCGGGCATGTGCAAAGCCGTCTGCATCCACACACACACGCGGCCACGCAGCCGTATCACATGGGATCCGTGTACCCCAGCCCACGCCAGCGCCAGTCAACGGCACCCCGGGAACACACAAAAGGAGTGAGAGGTGATACTAAAATGCCTTTTGCCAGAGTATTTTCCTCTCGTGAGACGTGACAGTTTCCGTTTTGGGAAACCTGAGGTTGGAGAGAGCTTTTTTTTTCCCTTGTGAAGTCACGCATTGTAAAATTCGAGAGTCCGGATCGTCCGGCTCGAGGAAGGAGCCAACTTGGTTATTCGATTATATCTTCTTTTCTTTTCTGTTTGAAAAGTGATTCTTCGCCAAAATATTCAAATATTGCTTCTTTGACAGGTATTCAATCAGATTCTTATCTTTCTCAAAGAGATAGGATTCATATGACTCTTTTATTTATAATGGGGTGTTTATGATGGGATGTGACCGCAAATGCAACGCCAACACGGTGGAGACGCTGAAGCAACTTCCGGCTCTGTGACCTGCATGGTTACCACCTGCAGCGGGGGCAGTTACCAACCTGAACCAAGATAGCATCAGGTGAATACCATAGATTTCCGACACGACGCTCGGAATTAAGGTGGATGGAGACACAAACACGCGCGCAGTGCACACGGAGACACAGAGTGGGCATGTGTTTGGCTGACTAGGGCGCGCCCCCGCTCAGAGAGAGAGAGAGAGAGAGAGCGGGCTGTTCGGGGTGCAGACTGCAGAGGGTGCCCATGGGACGTCTCCAAGCGACATGTATCCTAAGTGTTGTGTCAACAGATTAGTCTCCATAATGAAGCTGCGCAGAAGGGGTGGAAAAATTTGACGGGTTTCCCGTTGAAGCGGCGGTATGTTCCAGCCCTAGACTATTGTTTGTTCTGTATGCGGGAGGGACGTACTATTGAGCATCTGTTCCTGGAGGCTGGATTGTCAATATACACGGGAGATTTGGCGCGAAGTTAAGGAAGCCTCTGGTATTCATCTTGGGCGCGATATTTTCTTGTGCATTCGACAATGGTTGTTCGACCTGCTTGAGCGCTCGTCTGACATCCAGTCGACTGCTGTGGCGATCACTCTGGCATATTTGGGAAGCTCGCAATGATGCTCGGAATGATGGGTTCTTGCTGCAGCCCAGGCATGTTGTGGAAAAAATCAAGTCTTATGTCGAAATGGTGGTCCGGTTTTGCTTCAAGCCGAGTCCTGCTTCCAAGTGTGAGACAGTGCCCTCTGTTCCTAGATGGTTTCCACTGCCGCGGACAAGGTTATGATCAATGTTGATGCGGTCATCTTTGCGTCATCTATGAGTATGGCATTTGGTGCTCATGGACATCAAGCTTGAAGCTTTGGGCTTTCGCTCGGTCTCCCTTCGTTCATGTGAATCGGGTTACGAATGCGACGGCAGATCTTTTGGCTCGCTCTAGCGAGCACTTTGAACTTCTAGGTTTTCATTCTGTTGTTCAGTAGGTTATCTGGGAACTATTTGTAACGATGTTTTGCGTAAAATAAAGTACCGGCTGTTCTCTCTCTCACCAGTGTAGCCTTGAACATAAGTGGTGCTGAACAGCTCGTTGCTGCTGAAGAACTTGGGGCTCGTGTTTCTCTGCAAAGCTTGCAGCTCTGTCGGTGCGATTTACTGACTAGACCTTTTGTAGGTTTCTCCAGGCTCTGCCTTGTCTGTCCTCGTTGGAGATAATCAGATAATAGACCTTCCTAACATAACATCAGTTCTGCACAATGCTCACGGAGTTTGTGCATACGCAACTGCCAATTGCTTCGTTCTCTATCCTCATTGCCCCTTTTTGTCACCAAAATATCTGGTGAATGCCCTGTAGAAACTGCAACATCATTCCCAGTAAATTTTGTGAGCCTTTCATGTCTCCAGGTGCTGAGAATATCATACTCCCTAGAACTCCAATCTTTAAGGATATGTGACATACTGCTAGTTTTTCATATACCTCTCAAAATTCATGAGAAATTCATTTGCATGCAATCTTTTATGTTGTCAGGTTCAGTATTCAGAGATCCTAGAGTAGGTCTGATGCTAATCTAGGTTTGCACGATGTTGAAACTTCTAAGGGAAAGTTGGAGCCCAAAATTTTGAAGCACGAGAAAATTCCCTAGATGCTACTCCTAAGGTCCTCAGTTCCCTCTATATCACCCATAAAGGGTCTATTTCTTATACACCACTAGATAACAATTTTGAGTTTCTTATGTGCCATTCCGTTAAGCCTCCGTTAGGTGTATGAACAGACCATTTTACCTCTATTTAATGCAATTCCTTCTATGTCATCTTTTAAGTATACACTAATTCTTCTATACCACTAAGTCTTTAGTGCCAAATATAGACATTTGGATTGTGTTTGCTGCTGTTTGGCATGAAGAATAAAAAGTGATTTTGGAATAGAAAAGGAGAGATTTTGGGCAGCAAAAAAAGAGCTTTTGGTCCGTAAAGTACCGCCGCCTTTGTGAAAAAAATATTTGACAAAAAATTAGACAACAAGAATCAACAAGTATACATTTTCATAACACAACAAGCATCAAATATAATAACCATCAAATTCGAGGCAAAAATACATCAACTTGAGAAGGTTTTTAATCGTTCGAGTTGGGATATGCCCAGAGGGGTAGTTTGGGTACTTCTTTTAAAAGTGACAACTCATATGTGAGATAAGGGAGCTCCTCTAACGGTAGTTTAACAGAATGGTATAGATGGAACTCAAAATCGTTATGGTATATAAGAAATAAACCTTTTACCAGTAGTATATATATAGGAAATTGAGAACGAAGTGATATCTTCACCATTATTCAGAAGTCCAACACCCAAATCACCCTTGTGCTCTGGCCACTTTGGAAGGAAATGCGGCAAATAGTGGCCAAAACAGAGTTGAGCGGAGTAGCAGTTGGTTCATGCTTATAGCATCCTGCCACGGCCATAGTTTTATTTATTTGAACTTGTTCGGTAGCAGATTGGCGGGTTACTGTGTCATGTATCTTGCGTACCTAGGATGTTCCTGCGATAGAGACTCCTGTGTCATGTATTTCTTTCATAAACTTAGTTTGAAAACGTATTGAAAATTTTAGTTCAACGCGTAAATGGTAGTTTTCTCTGATAGTTCACAATACCTCGGCTAGTTGCATTCATCTTTCGGAACTTCCCAAAAGACAACCTTGGAGGAGCCTTTTGGGAGAGAAAATCGTTTGAGATCTCCCAGTACTTTGTATATTCTACCGATTAATGAAAAAACAAGGATATATGCAATCGTAAACTAAAGACAACTGCATTAGAGCCATACATGAGAACAGAAAGAAAACTGTGAGTTTCTATTTCCTCAAAATAAGATCCTACATTACTGCACATATATCCAACAAAAACCAAGATAGTATGTCCACTCAATGTTTTTCTTCGTATAGACTTTAGACATACATCCCAATCTGCGAGAATAGACTTGATGAATCGCTACGGCCCAATGGAGCATATACACGGAACGCGTTCCAGGAAAGATAAATATACATGCACAATAAAACAGACAGTCTCGTACATGTACAAATTCAACAAGTACTGTCATACATTCTAATATGAAATGCTCTGGCCTTGTAAAAGCTTTCTAATGCCCTCTCCTCCCGAGCTGTTAGCTGGGTTGTGAACTTTCAAATAACTGTTCGATCGCCGTCTCCAATTGCTCAACAGTGTACTCCTTTTGTTTCTTCTTTCCCCGCATGACTCGCTTCAACGAATAATAAAACGCCTCTGAAAGTTGGCTTGGATTTGCCTGCAGAGCACGTAAGAACACCTCATATGGTGGAACAATCGAATCCACTATATCTTTTCGCAGTTTGTACTTAAGCTCGGCTGGAACATTCCACGTCATCTGGCGATCACAGATAATAAGAAATTCGGCAATAAATTTATCCAAGGATGAAAGGCGTGGGCTCTTCAGTAGATGTATCGTAAGTGGAACCCAACATGCATCAAAGTAGCTCTCCTGGTATTGCTCGATCAGTGAATCTAAAGTGCTAGCCACACTGGAAAAGAATAATCCTTCTGGACGGCACATCATATGCTTAGCATTATACGTGTTATTCAAGAGGAATATGTACCTTCGATCCCTCTGGTCTTGGAAAATTCTTTCAGCATCTTCCTCGAGCTTGGATACCCAAGCATTGAGCATGTCAGAGCAATGATCTCCAGTACCAAGTATTGACTGCAGCTCATCTCTGTTATCATGGAAAAATCCCAGGACTTGCACGAGAACATCATTTGCTGGATGAATGGCAAATTCTTCACTGCTATTGATGTCATCTGTAGTCCCCTCAAGCATACCTCTGATAGCATTCACCATGTTGCTTGAAATGCCAGCAACCTCATGAGATCTGTCCAAAGGTAAGCCATGTATATTGTATAGGACATCAGCAAGTGTGTCAAAGATGGTCAGCTCTTGCGTAACATGGCAAGAGCACCAGTTTGCATCACTGAAGGAGCGTGCAATCGCAAGAAGGCTCTCAACAGATCGCCTGGTGACCAATGCAAACCATTCTTCTTTTACTTCTTGACATAATTGCCGATTCTGCCCATTAAATTCTCGCCATATCAAACAAACAAGTACGGTGGTAGTTTTCAACTCGATGACCATCTCAGTTGATTCCGTGGCCAACGCACAGGGATCTGCGTAGAGAATCGATGGGTTCCTAACGGCATCGGGCAATCTGTTTCATGGACAAGATTCAAACTTAAGAATCTACTACGAGGTGCATGAAAAGTTTCATACAAATCATAAAGCATCTTTATCCTCACCAAGAAAGGAACATGAATTTTAACTACCCATTGCGTGATATATCACAAGAAACCACAGAATGCAAAGACTAATTTGAGCCTAATTTGGAACAAGAGTGATAAGCAAAGATAATTGGTGCATAATACTCAAAAATAGAAAAAGGCGAATAGGGTAGGAGTATTTTGTAAACGAATGTAACAGATTGAGATTGCGGCCGTACTGATAGAGACGCTACGAGCGAGGTCACAAAAGGCCGAGGGGAAGTCTGAATAAATTATCGAATAATTTACGAGCGAATAAAATAAATACGGAATGAAGATCGTCAAAGCATGAGCGTCCTTGATTTTCCCGAAACGTTTGCTAGCTGAACTGGACTGAAGTGAACGTAACAGAGTAACAGTAACAGAGATGGTGTGTGTGCTGGAGAGGCAAGGACACGGCAGCCGTACTCAAGTTTGTACGGAATAAAAATGCGAAAGTTAAGTAGGGAATGGAAACAGAAGGGAGAGACAAGAGGAGTAAATTGGTACCACATACCTGACGATGTGATCGTAGTGGATGGAGGCTTGCCGCAGCATTTGCACGGCAGTAGCAGCATCCTCCATGGACTTGGGGTCCAGGAGGCGGACAACAGGCACTGCTTCCAGATCGTGGATAGGTGTGTACCGGAGGTATCCATGGGAGCGAACGAGGTTTGGACGGATGGAGCTGCGAACGGCGGTGGCGGCCACCTCAATCTGGTCCGCATCCAAGATGCTCCAGATTCGGGGGGGTTCCTCCCCCCGAATCGCCGGGAGCTTGCCGGCTCCGTCGGGGAACTGCTCCAAAGGTGGCAGGAGCAGAAGCAGATACCTCCGGAGCCACCAGATGGTGACGGCGACAGGCGCGCCGAGGAGGCCAACGTAAGACATGGCCGGCGGCCGGTGGCTTGGGCTTCTTCGGGAGTGCGGAGGAGGGGAATGGAAAAATTGGGAGAGACGGCGGTGTGTTTTTAAGCCCGCGTTATGCCCCCACACACATCTGACGTTTAAGCAACCTCAGATTACTAGGGAAAAAATACTCCACTTGTTAGCAGCCTCCGCCATCTACGGGAACCCTAAGGCCCTAACACATCTGACAGGGAAGACGGGGGGTTTACGGGACCCCTAACACAACCAACACCTAGAGGAGACCAACGACACCAGCTGAACGACGAGCCCAAGCAACGGCAGGGCCCACACACGCACACACACACAGCATAAGGGGCCGCACGGAAAGAAGCGTACCTACGCTTATTCCAAGGATCAAAGTGCCACAGCACATACAAAACGAGCGCGCGGTCAAATTCTGACATCTTTCCATGCGTTATTTCCCATGGCGCCGTCCCAATCATGTGCCCGCCTCGTGTAATGGCACAGTGTAGCCCAACGCAGAGTGGAAACCACAAGAGCTTAGAGAGAAGCCCAACACTCCGTGGAAACGAACGGCCGAGACGAAGGGCCAGTTCTTTTCGGCTTAAGTTTACGTAGAAGCTAGCTTAAGCTTCTCTACCCATAGGAACTGTGGTGGGGAGAAGCCCTTCAAAAATGTCATCCAGTTCTTTTCGGTTTCTGTCGGCTGAGCTTATTTTCTGAGTTGTATGATGAAAAGTCTGTATTGCCCCTCAACTGTAATCATGTGCTGATTAACTGAGACTGTGTAATTTATTACTATTTTGCCACAGATATGAGCAACAAATTGATATACGAACATAGTGAAATACGAAATATTACAATAAAAATATGGTGTCATTGTTACTTGAGAACAAGGCAAATAAAAGGAAGTTCGTAATGTTTTCTTCCTAACAAAAGGAGTTACAATAAAAGCACCATATTCTATAGCGACAAATCCTCATGGTACGAGACTCGCAGCAATAGTATCACGTACTGTACCCATATTACCATCATCTGAGGGTGCTACACTGACATGAGAAGCACTATCCTCATGAACATATCCTCCACTCTCAAACTTGAGAAGTTGGGGGTGGCACCTGTGCATACTCATTTGTAACACTGTGGTGATCAAAAATTTCACTTATTTTGTCCTCATCCGCTAATGGAGAATGCCTAAACTTGGCTGCATCTGGACATCTCTGAGAAAAAATGAAAATACCACATGAGTAGAACATCAAGAAAACAAAAGATTTCATGAAATCGGCAATACCTTTATCTCATTTTCCCACCAGTCATCGCTAGCAGCAATGGTCTTAGTGATAGGATCTCTTCCAAGACCGGATGCATGTTGATTCAATGACTTCCATATATTGTAGTCCTTTTTGAGTGTCTCCCACTTATTTTTGAATTGCTTGCACTCGTAATTTCTCTTTGTTCGATCGTTGAACTTGCTTATCAAATTCGCATACCCAAGTGGGTTCAAACATCCGGTAGGACGGTTATTTGCATGTACATCTTCGATACACACATCAAGAAAAAACTCTATGGGCAATGGCATCCCAAGTTGCTTTGACAGATTTTCCTTTTTCCATCTATGTTATGTAGAACATGAATGTTAAAAAGCTAAAGAATTAAATGTTAAAAAGCTAAAGAATTAAATACTTGTGATTTGATTGCGAAGTAAATTGAGACATAGATGTCAATTAGAATACAACTTTCTTATGGGAAAACCATTGGAATAAGAAATCGAAACCATACAAGCCCAAGCAGGAGTATCTACATGACATAAAGATAAAATACTTGCTGCCTACATACTTAGGCAGATATGGGAGGGAATGTCTGGAACATATGACACATGGTATCTTTCTATAAAAAAAAGATATGACACATGGTTCATGGCATAAATTTATGGAAATGTTAGTTCTACTTTCTGAGATGAATACTATTAGGTTTCCGTTGTGGTTCCTTTAATTCGAGCTAGTAAGCAGCTAGCTCTATTGCATGTTCACTGCAAATCTGATGCGTATGTTATGTATTGCTCTAAATATTGACAAGGTCCAAGTACAGTACAGCTTGGGTTTGGCATGGGTTAGGTGCAAAAATATGAGTAGCATGAAGACTTTTACCAGCTCAGCTAGGAAAGAGCTATTGGAATTCGTTGCCTTCAATCAATATTTGTAAAGTGACCAAAAATTACTCAAACTTTCTGTCCTCTGTAATGTGGTTATTGTTCCCATTCAATCAATCAATACTCACAATATCGTCACTGTCTAAAACAATAAAAAGTCATCAGTAATTACTCAACCGATGAGTCATCTGTAATGTGTTCATTGTTCCCATTCAATCAACAAAAAATCATCCCAATCAATCAATACTCACAATAGCTTCACTGTCTAAACCAAAAAGAAGTGAAAAAAAGAACCCAACCTCGTGTGGGCGCTGGAGGGGACGGGTCATCGGTGGTGGCGTTGTCGGGTCATCGGAGGGAGAGGCGGCGTCGGGTGGAGGGCGGCGGATCGTGGCGGATCTCGGCGTCGGTTGGAGGAGCGCGTCGCTGGCGTCGGGTGCAGGGAGATCGGCCACTGCGTCGGCTCTAGGGCGGCGGAGGGAGCGTCGGGTGGCCGAGTCCGTCCGGCGGAGGGCGCCGACGCGTCAGGCGGCCGAGGGCGCGGCGGCGGCTAACCTTAGCGCGTTGGGACGCAAGTGGGAGGATGAGGGGAATTGGCTCTGTTTGGATGTGAGTTGAACCAGTACGCGGTGGCAATGTCTGTAAATAACTTAGCAAGTTCAAGGGTAAAGTTCAAATTGTCTCAATGAGAAGCTCGGGAATCCGCTCAGGGCCGGCTTTTTTCTACCAATGGCAAAAGCCCCATGGGCTGCTGTGAGAAGCAAGAAAATTTTCGAGTTCTTTTGAGCTTGGGTTGTTTTTGACCTATAAGCTCTCCCAAAAGCTGAAAAGAACTGGCCCGAAGGCGCGTGAGGCATCTAACGGACAAAATGCCCTCCACAAGGGCACGAGAGCAGCCGGGGCTCCCCTCGCATGCAGCCTCCACGGCTTCCAGGACCACGCGTGGTCATGGAAGCGCACATGCACCTGTATATATTCGTTCACGTATTGGTGGTACACGCGCCTATATAATTATCGGTTAATTCCACCGACGCCACCGCTGAATCGTATTTTCATAACACGTTCTACATACTTTATTTATTTTACTAATCTTCAACTAATATTATCGTATGTATAGCAAATGAAAATTTTAGTTTCTTACAATATTTTATTTTTTGAATTTTAATATTATGTTTATTATTTTATTATTATTAAAAATAATAATATAATAATATTTAATACTATAACATTAATATACATGACATGTTGAATTACAATAATACTTTCAATTAATATTAGTTACAATTTAGTAATAAGCTAATCACAATCTATCTATATAATTAACAGCGATTTGAAATGATGGCATAAGTTCATGTTGAACTTTTCACCTCAACTGAAAGATCACCACTTCATGAACAATTTCATCAAACTATGACATCTTCTATAATGCATAAATATAATCCAAAATCAGTCCTTCAACCCTTCATCATATCATGTGTTCTCTTATCTCTACATCCTTAATATCAAGATTATGTTACAAATTTGTAACATCGTAGCTATATATATAATGTTAATTATTAATTAACTAAATCATTAATGTTTCTAGTCACATAAATTAAACTTGTATGTCTCAAATTACTAGTGAACAAAGCCATTGACCGGCATAAATGACATAAAGTAACAGTGCCATAACTTCTAAATATAATATTATTTAGCTAATTTTGAGCTAATCAAACAACTAATCAAGATCTTGCATGTAAAAAAATTACTTGTACTTGAATTTTTTTCATGAGATCTGCAATTTCTTCAACTGCTCCACTTAGTGATTTGGCTTCTTGAAGCTTCAAAATTCAGACCAAAACTCAATCTCGCACTGCTCTTCTATTCTACTCTTCTCTATTTTCTCACTTCTCTACATATGAGGGAAAGAGAGGTTGTTAGGAGGGAGGGGGTAGGCGAGAAAGGTTGGTAGGGTGGGAAGGGTGCTGGACCACGCCTTAAAAAGGCCAACGAGAAACCGGAGCGCGTGCACCTATGACGCCCTCGGTGCACAACGTGGCAGGCAGACAGGCGAGGGGCCGCGCGATCCAATCGATCACCTATCATAGCCTGGGGGGCACGATAGTATCTGTCTGCCGTAGGCCAGGTCCAAGCGAGGCAGGCCGTGGGCCTATCGCGCAGGGAAGGCATGACAGGTTGCTATCGTGGACCCACGGCATGATTCATTGCCTATAGCAACCAGCCTAGTGGGCCCTTATGATCTCGTGTTCCAGAGGCGCAATAGATTGGCGTCACGCTTCTAAGGCGTGATATGATCCACGTGTTGTCTGTCTATGTTGTCGCATGAATATATTTGATATTTTGTTTCGGAGGAGGCCATATTTGTTGATAAGGAGCTAACATAGCCAAAAAGTCCACATCACGGCATGTGGGGTACTTGAGAGGCAAGAGCATAGGGTGCTCTTTTTGTTGGATTGTGCTCAATAGATAGCGTGAAATGGTTTAATTTCGATGGGGAGTTTGGCCTATCAAGTAACCATAGCCGCTAGAGCGCGTGCTGATGATCGTTGACGATTATGACACATCAATCATACAAGAATTAGATGAAAAGTATAGACGTGATGTACAAATGTTAATTTCTCTTTGTTAGACCTCAACTCAACTCGTTAGAAAACAATAGTTATACCTATTTTATTTTATTTTTGCAAATAGATAGCTATACTAACCAATATATAAGCATCCCCTGCAAAAGAGATGGTAAGTACCCACATCAACTTTGACTCATAGTTAAAATTCCTACAGAAATTCACGCTCACAAAGAGGGCGTCTTACCAGGAGCCGGCTGGCCTTTTTGGGCCAGCGTGTTTCCTCACAATTCTTCTATGCAATTAAGTAGATATGGCCATGCCTCGTTAAACCTACGTGAAACCAAATATGAAAAGTTTAAAGAGTGAGTGAGAAACTTTATTGAAAATGCTTCAAAGAAAAAAAATTATAACTTTCGATTGGACAATCTTCAAAGGGAACAACCATTTAGTTTCAATTCGAGTTAATTGCACAGAACCACCACAATTGTGGCTATGGTTTCAGAAACCACCGTTTTTCAAAATTTTTTACTAAAGACTACCGGTCTCTGGGCAGGCTGTTGCAGATAGCACTGATCACTCGGTAACCCCTAGTTGACGCCCATTCTGACCAGTGGGGCCCGCCCGTCAGGCTGACGTGGCACAAGGTAACGCCCCGCGGGCAACGGACGTTAGGCAGGCCAGATTTAGCTTTTCAACTGGCTACTTAATTCTTTACACTCCTGCCACGTCAGATCGCCGTCAACTTCGGCATCCTGCTCAGCTACGTAGCTGACTTTGCCCTCGCCGGCCTCCCCGAGTCCCTCAACTGGCGCCTCATGATCGGCATCGGCGCCATCCCGCCGCTCTTCCTCGCTGTCGTCGCCGAGCTCGCCATGCCGGAGACCCCACGCTGGCTCGTCCTCCACGGCCACCACGACGAGGCCCGCCGCGTCCTCGGCCGCACCACCGGCGACGCCGCCCTCGCCGGTCGCCGCCTCCAGGAGATCGTGTCCTCCGTCCACAAGATCTCAAAGCAGGGCGGCTCCGATGGCGGCGAGGAGAAGGCGCGGTCGACGATCGTGGCCTCTAGTTTCGAGCTTGGAATCCCCAATTTGTGTTCTTGCTTCGATTTGTTCGTTCGATTCCGCCGAACGCCGTTCGATCGATCACTCACTGGTGTCGCACTCGGGAATGGCGCTCAGATCCGGGGCGAACCGCAGCTGCATCCTCCCCGCACTCTTCGTGCTTGCCTGCGGTGGGGCGAACACGAGCGGCGCCATCGAGCCGGCGCGCCTCCACCTGCCGCTGCCGGAGTTAGTGTTGGCCGCCGCGGGGAGCACGAAGTAGATCTGCCCCGGGCGGAGCTCCTCGTTGCCGCCGATGGATGCGACGAGGCCCTCGAACCACATCGGGACCGGGGGAGGAAGGACGGGAGCGGGAGCGGGAGTGGGAGTGGGAGCGGCACGGCGAGGGAGGAGGAGACGTCGCGCTGCGGCACGGGGAGGGTGAGATCCAGGCGCCGGCGGGGGCGGCCCGGGGTGCCAGGCTGGGTGGGGAGGCTGCTGCCCGGGCGCATGGCGCGGCGCTCCTGGACCATCTGCGTGGGGGGAGGGAGGTGGCTGGGAGGGTGTGATCCGTGGCGTGGTGTGCCAGCCCTGCTGCTGCTGCCGCCTCTCAGGTGCCGGGGCTTATCTGGTCTGCTATGCGTGCTGAGGCGGAGGCGAGGGGCAGCGGAGCGGTGCGGGAGAGGGAGGAGGGGTGGTCCTAGAGGTGAAGCGTGCAGAAGCAGGGGGGAGGTGGAGGGGTGGACGCCTGCGGCGCCGGAGTTGGGGCGCAGCACGGCGGGGATCCGCCGCTCATCCGGTTAATTGGCAGAGTCCGGCAGCCTTGTCGGCCGGGAGTTCTATGTTTTTTTATTTTATTTATTTATTCCTTTTTCTTTTCTCTTCCGTCCGCTGCTTTCCAGGCCGTTACCCCCGAGCCACGTCAGCCTGACGGGCGGGTCCACTGGTCAGAACGGGCGTCAACTAGGGGTTACCGAGTGATCAGTGCTATCTGTAACGGCCTGCCCAGAAACCGGTAGTCTTTAGTAAAAAATTTGAAAAATAGTGGTTTCTGAAACCCTAGCCATAATTATGGTTAACTCTTTTAATTCAGATGTTGGCTCGTCCTAGACTCCACGCACATACAAACAACAACGATTTTCCACTTCATACGCGATATGGACCGCCATGTTCTGCCGCAGGCACAAAAATCTGAATTGAATTTCTTTATAGCAATGTCGTGCACATGCAACGGCGCAGCATTGTTCATCACAGGGACGATAAGTTTGTCTCCTTATAGTAGATAATTCCCTTACCAATCTTCACATGGCAGGCCGACAGCTGAAACTGCAGTGACATGATCTACCATCGCTGCTCCGACTGCACGCAGGTGGGGTCCACGAGTGGTGGGATTTGTGTGCTGCTGTCACGTGCCCCATCCCACTGTCGTGGCCGCCTTTACGGGGAGCCTTTTCACACTACACGTACACAGTGGATGCCTCCGCTTCCCTCCTATATTTTCTGCTGCAACCCGATTCAAGTCGGCAACGGGTACCCGATACCCGGTACCTAACGGGGATTTGCCCGTTTAGAAGCCGGGTATGTATAAATATTTTACCCGTGAAGATGTTAATGGTCCAAATATTTTGCCCGTCGGGTAAATCAGGTATAGATACGGGACGTTGTTCCCCATCCCCGTTACCCGTCGGGTATCCATTAGCATATATGAAAAATGGGCCTGCAATATAATTTCAACAAAAGACCCAATCTTAGCCCATTGCCCATTAGATCAAGCGGCCCAGCACCACATCCTTGTTGGGTACGGATGCCCGGTACTCGCCAGGTACCGGGACGGGCAAAAAAACCCTACCCGGATGCGGGGATGGGTATGGGTAACGGGTAAATCAGACGAAACGGGTATCGGGTACGTGTAGCTCGGCCCGTCGGGTACTGTGCCCGTTGCCACCTTGAATCCTGATGCCACATAAAACAGTATCAAGCTAAAGTATGATCTCTCTATTATATATTAAAAGTACGTACTATTCTAAATAAAAAATAACATGCTAAAAAATCTCAAATAAAATAAAGGGCTTTTATTCCCAAGTTGCCTAATTTTCATATATCAGTCACTTTTTAAGTCTTTGATTTAACATCCAATCATTATCATTCCTATCTCACTTCAGTATAACCGATCATCTAAAAGTTACAATAATATTGTTAAAATTATACACTTTTAAGTACTGAAACAACTTATGATATCGGAATACTTTTACTGTAACGCACGTACCGATTTTGTTATGAAAACTTCTACGACATATATCATGCAACCGAAACTGGTTGTTTTCTGCTATTATGCAACAAACATATGTAACTACAAAACAAGAGTTCCATCACACCCAAAGATTAGGGGAGAAAGTCACATCAAAAGAAATTAGCACATCTACTCTCCCTATTCAGTATATAAGACATATTTTGATTAGTTAAGACATAACTTTAACCAATAATTATTTCATTAATATATGATTTATGTGATACAAAATCACAGTTATAAGTAACTACATTCAAATGCAAATCTAATGACATCAATCATAGGTAATTATTGGTCAAACTCTTATTTTAACTAATCAAAATACATTATATATACCTAGAGAGGAAGTATATATCTATAAACTACAAGTGAGATTTAGGAAACCACATTCATCTTGATGGATATTAAATTCTCATATTAATCAGAAAATCTAGAAATTCTCACCCAACACTGGGACTGACTGACTTTATACAGAGAGATAGAAAAGGCAGCAATCCAAGTTCCTTTTGAATCGGATATTGGATAGGCTAAGCTAGGTGTAGCCGATAGAAAAAAAAATCTAAACCATCTATTTCGTGGGACCAGATTATACAGGGTAAAACGAGACAGAAAAATTTAAAATTTACATAGATGGGTCCTAATTAGTGACGGGCACATGATGGGCGAAATTAGATGAACACTATCTGTTATACGTTGGGCTACGAATCGTACGGATAGAGGAATGATGTCGTCTTCCTAATGTAAATAATTAATTTGAGCTCATACACGGAGAAAAGGAATGATACCGTCTTCCTAATATAAATAATTAATTTGAGCTCATGCACGTATTTCTCCGTGTCCTTGTCTTGTCGTTTTGGAGATAGGGGGCACGTCGACACGTCGCGGACGGAGGCTTCTGTTTGCTCGATATAGTTCGACGCATCCATAATTAATCAGTGGCTTGCTGTGAGGTTAACGTGCAGTATGCATTTTTTTATGGGGGCGTATCTGGTGAAAATGCTCATCCGGTATAAATGTAAAAATTATTTTTAAAAACCCTACGTAGAAGCCTTCAAAAATTCCGAAAAAAAAATCCACGTATAGGTGAGGATATGGTCTACATCCCTGCAAAATTTCAACTTCAAATTCGAAACCATTTGCGAGCAACAAAAAAGACAAATCAGGCCTGTTTACGTTCAAAACAGTGTTTCGCACGGTTTAACACTTATACAGACCCGATTTGTCTTTTTTGTTGCTCGCAAACGGTTTTGAATTTGAAGTTGAAATTTTGCAGGGATGTAGAACATATCCTCACCTATACGTGGATTTTTTTTTCGGAATTTTTGAAGACTTCTACGTATGGTGTTTTAGGAATTTGCAAAATTTACACCAAATAGGCATTTGCACCTGATATTTTGCCTTTTTTATATGACTATGAACCGGCACCTCCTTGCCCCGAGAGGCTAGAAGTTTCAATGTTAACTAGAGATAAAAGAAAGATAGATCTATACTGTTTATTTTAATAAAAATGTCCCAGTACTTTGTATATTCCATGGATTAATGAAAAAACAAGGATATATGCAATTGTAAGCTGAAGACAGCTGCAATAGAGCCATACATGAGAACAGAGACAAAACTGTGAGTTTGTATTTACTCAAAATACAATTACATATGAATATACATCCAACAAAAACCAGGATAGTATGTTCACTCAATGTTTTTGTTCATATAGAATTTAGACATACATCCCAATGGGGCATATACAAAGAACACATTCCAGGAAGATATTTATACATGTACAAGTAAAACAGGCAGTCTCGTACATGTACAATTCAATATGCAGTCTCATGACAAATAGATACAGGGACGCATCGAGATTCTAATATGATAAATGCTCTGCCCTGTACAAGCCTTCTAATGCCCTCTCCAGTCTTCTCCCTAGCTGTTAGCTGGCGTCTGAACTTTCAAATAACTCCCCGATCGCCTTCTTCAATTGCTCAACAGTACACTCCTTTTGTTTCTTCTTTCCTCGCATGACTCGCTTCAACGAATAAAGCGCCTCTGAAAATCGGCTTTGGTTTGCCTGCAGAGCACGTAAGAACACCGCATATGGTGGAAAAATGGAATCCACCAACTCCCGTCGCAGCTCATACCTAAGCTCGGCGGGAATCTTCCATGTCATCTGGCGATTACAGATAATAAGACATTTGGCAATGGATTTATCCAAGGATGAACGGCGTGGCTTCATAAGAGAATCTCCCTCCAAATAAGACGTGATAAGTGGAACCCAGCATTGATCGAAGTAGCTCTTCTTGTATCGCTGGATCATTGCAATGAGCCTACTCACCAGTTGTACACTGGAGAAGGATCCTCCTGGACGGCGCATCATTTGCCAGGCATAGCATGCATTATTGAACAGGAATATGTACCTTCGATCCTTTTCATCTTGAAATATCATTTCTGCATCGGTCTCAAGCTTGGATACCCAACAATTGAACATGTCAGAGCAAGGGTCTCCAGTACCAAGTATTGACTGCACCTTATCTCGGTTATCATGGAAAAATCCCAGGACTTGCACAAGAACATAATTTGCTGGATGAATGGCAAATTCTTCACTGCTATCGATGTCATTTGTAATCCCAGCAAGTACGCCTCCTATAACACTCACCATATTGCTAAAAATACGAGCAACCTCAACAGATCTGTTCAAAGGTAAGCCCTGTATAATGTATAGGACATCAACAAGTGCGTCAAACATAGTCAACACTATCTGAACATGGTAAGCAGACCAGCTAGCATCGCTGAATGAACGTGCTACCGCAAGAAGATTCTGCAAAGATGGCCCGGCAATCAATGCAAACCATTGTTCTTTGACGTGTTGACATAATTGACAGTTGTGCCCATTCAATTCTCGCCATATCAAACAGACAAGTGCAGTAGTAGTTTTCAACTCGATGATTGTCTCGGTTGATTCTGTGGCCAATGCACAAGGATCTGCAAGGAGAATAGGCGGGTACCCAATGACACCGGACAATCTGTTTCATGGACAAGATTCAAACTTAAGAATTTACTACAAAGTGCATTCATACAAATCATAAAGCGTCAAAGGCAATCTTGTGCTCACAAAGAAACCGCAGAATGCAAAGACAAAAAGAATAGATGTTCTCAAACTCTAGCATCCACTAATATATATAATTCATAATATATTTGCAGTAGGAACTACTGGGAAAACAACTGAAACAAAAGCAGCCCAGTGACTATGACTTACGATGAGTAAGGGTGGCAGTTGATGAAGTGGCTCACTCAGACACTGACCCAAGTCACTTAGTCAATCGTTTTGCATCATAGGAGAGTTTCAGATCATCGGCATGCATTTGTTCTTCCTTGCAGATCTATTATTTTCTACAGATTATGGACCATTTGCAACTATAGTATTCATGTTGGATTACACATTGTGCAATGAAGAAAGATATTTTTGCCAATATTGCAAGTTTTTGCATGTAAAAGTAGAAATGAATAGTTAACGTGCTTGCTACAAACGCGCTATGGTAGCAAAGCAGGGCATGATAGGCTACAGGAAAAGCATATTTCGAGCACAGAACTTGGAAATGTTATTAAATGTGTGTCAAATTAGCAGAACATGATAGGCTACAGTGACAGTTCGTGTGCTGAAGAGGACATTGCATCCGTACGGATGTAAAGGAGACAGTTTAGTACGGAATGAAAACAGAAAGAAGAGACAAGAGGATAATTTGCGGACGGGATCGTACTGGATAGAGGCTTGACGCAGCATTTCCACGGCGGCATCAGGGAGCCCCCGAATGATCTCCTCCATGGTGTTGGGGTCGAGGAGGCGGACATCAGGCACGGCTTCCAGGTAGTGGATTTCTGGATACTTTGGGTATCCAGGGGAACCGCGGCGACCGGACATTGGACGGATGGAGCCGCGAATGGCAGCGGCGGCCACCCCAACATGTTCCGCATCCAGTATGCTCCGAGCGCCAACGGGAAGCTGGTTCCTCCCGAGCCAGCGGTAAAAAATGCAGGTCCAGTTGAGATATCTGCGCAGCGAAAATCAGACATGGTCAAGAGCAGCGATTATCAGCGGAAAAGCACGTCTCAAACGGGAAAAAGAGAAGGGAGAAAACCATCCTTGCATAAAAGAAAGAAGGCAATTCCCAAGAAAGAAAGGAGAAAGTCCAGACACCATACTATCTCTAAACAACCATCAAACGGGAAAACGCCACTTAATCATCTCCAGATGCAGCCTCAACTCCAAAATGTCGAGGCAAAACCATGAGATTCCGAACTCAGAACGGGAAAAGACCTGAATGCCCATCTTCTTCCTCAGCTCCCTCGCTAATCCTCCACGGCCAGCTCTTTCCTTTTGCTAAGCTGAGCGCAGCGAGCATCAACCTCGCGTCTGGCCACGCCTCTCCGCAGAAAATAACGGCGACGGGACCGTGGACTGCAGCGCGTTCTGCAGTTCCATGGCACAACATTGAGGGCTCCAGGCAGAGCTCCTATTCCCAGGAGCTCGACGGCGACGAGTTGCCCACGAGCGGGACTGTCCGGGAAGAACCCGCTCGGCATCGAGCGCCGGCCTGCGTGCGGCCTTGAGCCCGGCCACGTGCGCGGTGGCCATGCCTGGCTCGTCCTCGAGCTGGGGAGGAACCCCACACTCCCAAATGGGCACGCGTAACTAAAATCTAAGGAAAACCGCCATCGAACGATGTAGAGGCTGCACAAGCAGGCCAGCCATGGTGAAACCGAGAGAGTCGGTTGAAACACACCGCAATCCGCACAGCTACGCATCGCATCTTAGGGAAATTAGACACGCACACATCAAACTCACACATAAGTAGTAGAAAAACTAGAGATCGAGGAGAAGCGCAGGCCTTGCGAGGATGTCGAACAGGCCGGTGGCGCTGCCCAGCCGCCGCCCAGGCTGCTCCGCCGCGCCTTCGAAGCGCCCAAACGGCTCCATCCGCTATGCGCTCGCGGTAGAGATGCCGCGCCCGACCAAACCTTGGCTTTCGGTGTGCGGCGCGGTGGCGGAGACTATTTTCTCAACAGGTGCTCTCTTGAGAAGTCGAATTAGTTCGCTAGCGGCGGTTTTATTGTCCGTGGAACCGATGCGTAACACTTGTGTGCGGTACGGGTAGGGGTAGGAGTAACACTTTCGCAGCCCGGAAACTTCTTCGCAACCCCGATACGGAGTATAAATCAAGGAAACCTAACATGAATCGCGAATCGCCGCCATCGTATCTACTGCGACACGTACCTTCCGTTTCTACATCTTCTTCTATTTACGGTATTTCGGAATTGAGTAGTACGGTACATTTTTACAAGTTGTAGCATTTCATAGGGAATTAGCAAGATGGGCAATTGCGCGAGAATGATCGTATTACCTTCTCTACTAAAAAAACTAGTACAAAGTAACGTATATCTAAGTTGTTCTCAGAGTATTCTAGCGTATTTATGTTTCATTTTCTTAATTAGCAGTTGTAAATCACCTCTCCAGCTCAGAGATCAAATCTCCTCCTCTGCTCAATGATATTATGTGATCACAAGCCTCCTCCTCTGCTCAGTGATTTTCTGTAATCTGGAACTATCTAGTAAATAAGTAGTAGGTATTTGTTCGGTTTGTGCTGCTTTGAATATTTTGGATATTTGAAGTGCACTTTCATGGGAATGCATGGGCGCACGCACAAGTGAGTTTGCCCATCTTCAAATTTTGACAAAAATCCAAAATACCTTTGGACGTAGATTATTCGATAAAATGCGAAGCTACAAATATTTTGATCAAAATTATATCCACTTTGTAGCCGCACAACAAAATAACCTGTGTACACATACAATATATGTTTAGACCATCCTCTTTCTTTGGTACAACATATTGTTTGCCTAAAGTTTAAAGGCGGATGCGTTCAGTAAGAGATTTGTGAATTTATACCTGATCTCTTTTAGTTTTAACATGTGATTAAGGAGCATGCTTGGTGTATGTGCGTGTGGTGTACATAAATAGTGGTGTGTTGACTTTAGTCTTATATCAGTTGTGGATAAAGACAGAATACAACTTATAAGAGTGAGGGTAGTCTCTCCTTTCAAATTAGTTTTTTAGAGAGAGAGGGTCCAAAATCTCTTATAAGTCTATGTTAAGCTCGGGACACAATAAGAGCTGAAATATTGGTGTTTAACGGGACCGAAATTATGCAACATTGTATATGTGTATATACGTTCTTTTTATAATCATAAAAGAACATGTTATATCCAGAGTTTTCAGCACTACGAAATTGGAGTTTCGCACTCGACAAAAATTTGGACTAACGAAGTGTCATAATAGTTAATTGATTTCCTTAATGAGCATGCTTGTTACATTTCCTGCCGAGAGGGAAATTCTAGTTCTTGCGAGAAAGAAGAGAGGTAAAAAATTTGGCACGTGGTGCTCACATCTTTATTATAGTTTACTAATAATAATTCCACCTAGTCAATGACATCATATTTTCTTCTCTTTTGTGAGAGTTTCTAAACATCTTTCTCATTCGATCGAACGACTTCACGTTTATTAGACTGCTTGCAGCTTCAGAATCGTAATGGTCCACCTAATCAAGTTTTTAATTTATAAAATTTTCTTTTTTAAATAATGAAAGGGAGCCAAGTCTCTCGTATTCTGCATCCTAAAATACACACATCCATAATTTATTGCAAAAGATGCAAAGCATCAGGCCGAACAAGTCGGCTTACAAAAATAACAAAAAGAGATTGTCATCTAGAGGTTAGCACGTGCAATAGCTTATTTCTCCAACATCCACCACAATCCTATCATCGGAGACCAAAATGTTCCTAGGCACGGTGACATGGTAACCAGTAGAGAGGTAAGTGCTCCAAAACAACACCTTCAAGAAGGGAACGCCACATATATGCTAAAGTTGTCGAGTCCAACCAGCACCTCGGACTTGGGGTTTTCACCACTGAAGCGGAGCTTCGAGACAACACATTCAACAAGGATATGCCATATAGACGTCGACCTTGCTTGATTGGGGCCGTGAAGGCCAAATTATGGGTTTCCCGTGGAGAAGAAGCCTCAAAACTCGCCGCTACCAGTGCTGTCATCCACCATCTTCACGGGTTGACGTCTGAGCGTGCTAGCCGACTCCCAGCGCAACGAGGAAAGGGCTGCCACACGCCAGAGCCAGCGCCGCCGCTTGCCTCTCGCGGAGCATCACCGCACGGAGCGGCGTGCCGTCGGCCG
The DNA here is from genome assembly GCA_019208055.1 of Stipa capillata. Lineage (NCBI taxonomy): Eukaryota > Viridiplantae > Streptophyta > Magnoliopsida > Poales > Poaceae > Stipa > Stipa capillata. The sequence goes on from JAGXJF010002705.1 coordinate 74,677, forward strand.
TGGAGAAGAGGGATGCCCGCTCGGGGCCTCGCCATGACCACGCCCAGAGCTAGCGATAGGATGATAGCCCCGCCGTCGCCATCAATCGCCGCGTGGGCTTTGCCTCACGGTGTCCCGACGGTGGGAGGGGATTCGACGTTTTTCTAACATATTACATTTTTGTTTGCATCTGCAGATTTCTTCTAAGACAACAAAATAGATCTTACTCTTTGTGTGTTGGGAGGCTTGAGATCTGGATGGCAATAAAGGCTGCCTGCAGGGTAGTCCGGACAACGAGTTTGTGGATGATGATCCACACGACACTCTTTTTACATGGTCTCGACGAGGAGCATGCCGGAACCAATACATTTGCATACATGCCACTTTTGTGGGTACTGTAACGTCGGTCAAAGAGCAATGGTACTGTACCGCTCTTCATATGCACTTTTGTGGTAGTCTATCTTAAATTATATCATATATATTAAACATGTGTTTAGATATAATATCTATTTTAAATTATATTATATGTATATTAAATATGTGTTTAGATATAACTCTCTCAGTAATTTATATTTTAGTGTCGTATCCAAACAAGTTATAAGTTAATACATTTTGTGAGAGAGAAATACAACTTGTCTTGGATTTCGAGATAAGAGCCGTATTAAAATTAAGGTACTGTATCTCTTTTTTCTTCTTAATTAGATATTTATATCAATATTTTATTTAGATGGCATATTTAAGATACGTAGAACCGGGAATGCCCTTGTGATGTGCGGTGGAGGTTGTGCCTCGCTGTCTCTTTCCCGTCTTATTTTTTTCTTAACATATTTTTCTCCCACTAATCTTTTACACTACAGAGTAGGCAGTGCACGCGCTAGTCTCGAGAGCCACTGCGGGTGGTCCCGATGCCGAATAAAGCAGTTTCAAGCTAAATCTGGAAAAAAGGCATATTTGGCCCCCTCCCGAGTTCTAATGGCAAAAATAGCCCCCAATCGGAGACAAGCGCAAAACTGTCCCCGCGACGCGCCGGGCACGCGACACGTGCCTAAATCGCGCCGGGGGCCCGCGAGAGGCGTCGATCGCGCGTCCGACCCGCGATGGAGTCCGGCCGCGCTCCAGGCCCGCGACGCAGGCCGCATCGCGCTTCAGGCCCGCGACGGGCTAACGCCATCAACGATGGCGTTTAAGTCCGCGCTCTAACGCCAATGTCAGTGGCGTTCGTCCATGGTCTCCGAACGTCGTCTCCACTGGCGTTTGCACCTCAACCAAAACGCCATGTGGTCTGGCGTTTGCCCCCCAGACCACAATTGTTGCTGATTGCATCTAGCTAGCTGGTTAAAATCTTAGCAGAAGGTTTTTCAGTTTATCGCTGACACCAAGAAAAACTGAAGGTAGGCGCTGATAATGAGCTACTCAACCTGTAATCACTATATTATTTGTTTCAAGATTCATTATCACGCAGGTCCGGGTCAGTTTTGAACCCCCCAAGTTTTTTCCGATTCATGTGAGAGCTAAACTGTCTTCTCTGAAATTCGTGTGTTCCGTTCTTCCAATCTATACATGGATACAAAGTTTAGGTTAAAACAATGCAAAGTAGCTGATGTTATTAGCATTGCTGGCAGATGATAAAAGTACGAGTAGCCAAAAAAAAGTAGCAAAGCAAATATGTGTTCAGGTGAGAGGGTGATTTTTCGTTTTTTCCTTGAGACAAGAGCATGTGGTGCCTGATTACTTCGGTCAGTTATTACTCACCGGTGCCCGTTGCTGCGGTCGCTCTGAGACATGAGAAAAGCCTGCACCAGTCAATCACTGTCTCTGTCAATCGTGGACCAAATTTGCATGAAAATCATTGTAAAGAAAACGCAACGCACGCATGCGTCAGAGCTTTCTTGCTATTGCTACTCTTTTTTACACTGATGTTGGATCTTTCTTGCCATGTGTTTCATAATTGTGGTCTGGGGGGCAAACGACAGGCCTCATGGCGTTTGGGTAGAGGGTTCAAACGCCAGTGGAGACGGCGTTCGGAGCTCTGCCACGTCAACCATGGACGAACGCCACTGCCATTGGCGTTAGCGCGCGGACTTAAACGCCATCAACGCCATCGTTGATGGCGTTAGCCCGTCGCGGGCCTGGAGCACGACGCGGCCTGCGTCGCGGGTCTGGAGCGCGGCCTGGCCTCCTTCGCGGGCTGGGCCCGCGACCGGACTCCGTCGCGGGCCGGACGCGCGATCGACGCGGCTCGCGGGCCCCCGGCACGATTTAGGCAGGTGTCGGTTTTGCGCTTGTCTCCGATCGGGGGCTATTTTTGCCATTAGAACTCGGCGGGGGGCCAAATATGCCTTTTCTCCGCTAAATCTTTGGTAGGCCTAATTTTAGGAACTCAGGATTTGGATATATTTTTCTATATGGTGACCGCTACAAGTCGGCATACTGATTTGTACATTTCATCAACACAGTGTACATCCGTCGGATTAGACGGCAAGATTAGCAATAAATATGATTAGCTAAATTTATAGGAAACATTTTTAGTGACTATAGGAAACAATTGTAGTGATAATATGAAACATCGTAGGCTCCTTCTGTTAATGCAACATGGAAACATTTGTATAGCAAGAGGGAAACACTTTAGTAAACCTTGCGCAACAAAATTTTCGAACCAATACAACAATGAAAACACATGTTGTAGATCTGATTTTTAAGGAAACTGATCCCGAAATTTTAGGAATAAACGCGAATTTAATTGGTTTAATTGACGATTGAATTGGCCAGAGTAGATATGCGTGGAAACATTGTTGTCGTGATACAGAAACATATAGCTAAGACGTAAGCAACAAACTTGTTGAACCAATGCAACACATGTCGTAGATCCAATTTTACAGAAACAAAATTGATTTAATTGGTTTCTTTCATCTAAGTATTTTGTCTCCTATACAACAAAAAAATGCTTCCTATACAACAAAAAAATATTTCATCTACGTGTTCTTGGTGACGCATTTTACCAAAACTTGCGCAACAAATTTGTCAAAACCAATACAACGATTAATGTTTCGTTCATCCGGGAAACTTTTTTATGTTTCTTTCATCCGGGTATTTTGTTTCCTATACAACAAAAAATATTTCATATACAACAACAATCTGTTTCCATCATCGTCCGGCCGCTCGACCTCTCCGTCGCAAGGACCCAAGGAATCCTTCGTCTTGGGTTTCTTATGCAGGTCCTCGCCATCGCCGTCGCCGCTACTGCCGCATGGCGTGTCGGAACGCGGCGCCGAAGAGGGTCGCCACCGTGAACATAGAGTGGGCCGTTGACGGTGTTGGCCTGCTGGGATGTGAGTACTTCAGCACATGAAGAACTAACTTGATCAAATCTGCTTGCTTTGCTACCTAGTACTACCGAAAGGGCTTATTCGCTATGGAACTCTCACCAGAGTGTGGAGGAGTGCTCGAGCCGACAAGGTGCCGCCCGTCCCACGCATGCAGACGCGCGCTAGCTGCGCATCTGGCGCCGCCGGCGAGCACCAAGTAGCGGCCCCCAGAATGACGCCGCGGTGGAGATCCAGAAGCGGACACTTCCGCCGGCAGCGACGGCGACGGCGGCGGCGGCGGCGGCCGGCGGTGCCGCCCCGGCCGTGGAAGATGGTCAGCTTGATGCCGTGCCGCTCTTAGGGGATTATATTGGTACTGCGAAATTGTGGATGAGCTAGGAATCTCCAAATCGGCCGCCTGAATTTGGGGAGGCAATTGATCAAATATATATAGGCGAGAGTAAACACCGTTAGATGATTAGTCTGGATCGGACGGCTCCGCGCTGAACCGACGGGAGCAACGAATCGGGATGCCTGCGTGTAGCGTTTCTCTTTTCTATATCAGACGTTTTGTAGCCTCCCTCTTTATGGGGCAGCTGTACTTCTCTAAAGCTTAATCGAACGTGGTGTTATATTTAAGAAAAGTTGAGTTAGTTAATGTAAAATTTATGCGATATAGTTATTGCGTTCCGAAACAATGGCAGTAGCAGAATCTTAACAAGTGACGACAGAATAAACATCTAGGCACATTTCAGGCAGTACGCTGTTATTATGCAAGGGTATTATTTTCCTTCAATCTCTTGACTATATATGTTGCTGGATGCAAGTTTCGTAAATGCTATACTTCATTATTTCGATGCTAAATGCGTATATTGAAAAGCATATATTAATTCCTATGAGATTTATTGCCCGTCTAGGCTACATGCGACGATTGGAGTACATCTCAAAGTTGCGTGGCTGTAGCGACTGCTCCATCAGCAATCACTGTCGCACTCGCATGTGTAGATGCATCACGGAGCTGACCATGCAGCGCCCGGACCTCCCGCTTGGAGTCCAGTTTTTAGATCTTGTCTGTTGTCAGCATAAAATATGGAGAAAAGGTGCACGTACACCCATGTGCACCTTGACTTTTCTAAAAATGAGTGCGGATTTTTGGCTCACGGAGACAGGTGCACCTGTTAGGGTTTGCTCTATTTTTTAAAATCATGTATAAGTTTCAAAAAAATCTGAAAAAATTTATACCAGTTTATGATGGAATGTAGTACACACAGGTAAATTTTCGTAAAATAATACGCCCGTTTGTGACCTGTGTGAAAAAAAATATATATATATACTGTTCACTACTGTGCACAACCCTCTAGGGTGCTCTTTTTTTTTACACAGGTCACAAATGGATATATTATTTTACAAAAATTTAACTATGCATACCTCACTCCATAATATACATGTATGAATTTTTTTAGATTTTTTTAAAACTTAAATACGTAAATTTTAAAATTTTGAAATAAAGAATGCACATGCCCCGTATGCACCCTTGACTTTCCCGAAAATATCAGTACTTTTTAGAAGGTTTCCTTTGTGTTGGAAGGGGCAACAGCCCGTACGCAGTGTTCACGCATGCCAAAGAGACATATACTTGTCTTTATGCAACGATACAAAATCAGTAGTGAAACAAAATATTAGAGTAAGTTTAAAAAAATGAATATAATGGTAGAACTATCGCAAATACATAGCGTTAAACTCAAAGCTTTATCAAAGACCCCAATTGGGACCCACATCGGTGGGTCCAGCGTTTGGTTGAAATACAGAATAGATCCGGAATATGCTCCACGTCCGCACCGTAGTTTGTATGCGTATCGGAGTCCTGCTGGTAGTTTGGATTAAGAGTCATGCTCACATGGATTAAAGGCTGCTTGGTTAACGATCAAAATTTAACAAGCTAATATTTTAGCAAGTATAGTAAAATTGTCGGTTGATTGGTTGGGCTCCAAATTTATGTAAATTCGGCAAATCGATGTTCAGGCACGGGAAGACAAGGCTAAGTTGATTTGCCAACTAGAAAAATGGTGCGTGGACCAAAAAGTCTACCACAACGTGAATCTAAAATATCTAGTACAGCAGCTAAAAGTTCTTCTGTTATAAGATATCAGACGGATATATGGGCTTGCAACATTTAAGCAGGTCCTCTCATTGAACGGAATCGCATGTTTAAAGTGCTGCTGCACAGTACTAGTAATGTTGTAGTTTGTTTATTTCAAATGTCGTGCTAGTAGACTAGTAGTATATATATCCTGTGTCCTCTCGGATTAAATATAGACAATAAAATACGACTTATATATTCATGCCGAGGGAGTTGAGCGAATATCTGAGATTCTTGTCAAAAAAATAAAAAAAGATAGAACGAATGTCTGAGATGTATACCTCTGCACTAGCCACTGCTGCTAGAGAAGAACACACTCCACACGAAGTTTCGGACCGAGTTCCCGCAAAGATCTGATTGTTCATTTTAACCTGGCAGTTAGGCGAGGTGCCGACCATTGAGGACCACACCTGCACGTGGCGGTAGTACAAAAAACCCCAACACCCTGCATGCAGCTACGCAGGCGCTAGCTCAAGTTGACGACGATGGCGGTAAGAGCATGTGTTCAGCGCTCCACCTGGGCAGCTGTGGCATTTTACGGAACTTACGCTGCGGCCGATGGTGTAGCAGGTACCGTAGCAGATCAGTACACCACTGCTACTGCAGCATTCGATCTGGGCACCATACCGTGAATGTGATCGTTCCATGCATGTATCTCGAGAGAAATTTCCGTGTGGTGGCTCGAACTGTTGTGGCACTCGAGGATACTAGTTGGGGGCCACCATGCAACCATGCCTTAATCTTCCTCGTTTTTTTTTAAACTTAACCATGCTTTAATCTTATTAATCTAGCTTTCGCAAAAAAAATCTTATTAATCTAGCATATTCTTTAATTTGTTTCTGCTCCCATATATCAATATCTTTTTATATTGGCACGTTGAACTTTGCTCCAGTGGTCCATAGCGTGTGGGCAACACGTGGAACTCTGTGTCCATTTCTTACTTAATAACTTTAGCCTTTTATGACTGGCCTTGCTCGCTCGCTCATGGAGTCTCTATCCGCCCGTACGAATGCGATGTGCACCTCTGTCTCTTACATTCTGTTAGGGAACAGTCTACTATCTTTTTCTCTAAATTTCCCATTTAGAGATTTGGAGGTAGGCACCTATCTTCGTCCGGTACAATTTTCGGAATTTTTGAAATGCGCAACATTCTTCCTACCCGGACGGCTCCATTGAGCAATTAATTTGTTTTCTTTTTCCCTTGAGAGAGCACTTTTTTTTTGCGAAATGTGCAAAATTGCTTTCCTTCCGGAGAATCACCGGAGGACTGTAAGTTTTCCCTTTTGGCGATCAGATTAATAGGATGCAGCTGTTTTTGATTCAGTGTTTGGTTTCTTTGGGACATTTGTCAAATGTGCTACTCTTTCCCCCTTTGGTACTTTTGCCTTTTATGACCTCACTCTTGGTGTCTCTATCCTCATGGCTGCAATGTCCATTTCAACAGAGTATTGCATTCGGTTACGGAACATTAGATCCGCCTTCTTCTGTTTCCTTTTTGAGGGATACAGTGATTGCTGATGCCATGACTGTCTCGCACAAAGTATATTTGCTTTGTCACACTCTTTTTTGAGGGATGCTTGTCACTCCCATCACAAGGTACCTGTGCGCGTGTACGGTGTACCTATCCACGCACCTTTTGCTTGCCTCACCGTGAACAAAGTATATATATGCATGAAGTGAGGAACAACAGTTCACTTGTTGCAGTAAATTTACGGGATATTTCCATTAATTTGGCACTAAAGTTTTGGAATCTCCTATCTTTTTTTTATGATGTTCAGGGACCATTTTTTGCCGCTAATTTGATAGTCCTTTTCTTTTTATAATGAAAAGATACGCTCTCCTCGTTTCTGCAGCATGCATGGGATGCATACAGTCACAATTTGGCACACATTTAATACCACTTGAAATTTGTGTGCTCTTCATGTGCTTTACATGTAGCCTACCAGTTAACTACAAATTTCTTCTACATGCAAAATCATGCAATAACTGCAATTTCTTCTTCTTTTTTATTTGTTTTGCTCAACGTGTAATTCACCATGTGTTATAGGGAGTCTCCGTGCTATCCCAAATCGACACTATCACCAGCATGACCTTCCCCTTTTTGTCAGCTATAAACTCACGCTTGTATTCTATCAACTCATCTGCAGAGGTAGGGCTCTAGACAGGGCATACCGGCCTAGGCACCGGCGGTGGCACTCACACGGGTGGGCAAACGCTCGTGCAGTGTGACAAAGGTTTTCCCGGGCAGAAGTCCCGGGCAAGCACACCGGGCGATGACCCTAGGCGAGAGCTCGGGGCGAGTGCCCTAGGCAACGATGATACGCGGGCGGATGAGGCGCACCCATGAGGCATGACGATTGAGGCCCCCCTAGGCGAGAGGCCCGGACAAGCACCCCAGGCGACGACGATGTACGCGCAGGTGAGGCACACTTGAGCAACCACGGAGCCTATACGGCGTCCCGTACAAGAGGTTCTTCGAATGCTTAGGAATATGCTTGTAGAGGCAGTACAGAAAAGATCGAGTTGTGCTTGACCATGTAGCATGTCCAGGGTAGAACAAGCACACAAGCACCCCGCATCTCCCCTATAAGTAGGGAGCACCCCCTCCATTTGAGGGATGAATACAACAAGCATAACATTTTCTACCTGTTGAGAATTTGCTAAGTGTTGGTGACGACTCACGTGCTACTCGTTCATTTCTCGTGCACACCTGGATGATGCAATAGTCAACCGGAGGTGCCTCAAGTTTACTGTCCGACCGAGTAGTCGACGACACCATAAATACTACAATAGGAGGTTTTAATTAATTCACATGGTCGGATGGTTTAGTCTTTAGAAAGTGGCAGATATTTGCAAGAAGAAGAAATGCATGACGTATAAAACTGTCCTCTAGGTGCAAAACGATTAACTTAAGTGACTTGGCTCAGTAATTGTGAATTGACCAAGTAGCTTCTGAGTGAGTAACTACATCTATTGCCACCCTAGCTTACTCATAGGTTATAGCACTGGGCTGCTTTTGTCTCAATTATTTTTCCAGTAGTTTCTACTGCAAATATAATTATTTTTCCAGTAGTTTCCACCCTTACATCTAGTATTGGTGAATGCTAGAGTTTGAGAACAGCTGCTGTCTGCTGATGAATCTTATTCTGTTTCACATTGAATTGAAGTTCTTTCCTTGGTGAGGATAAAATTGCCTTTGATGCTTTATGATTTGTATGAAACATTTTATGAACTTTGCTGTACATTCTGAAGTTTGAATCTCGTCCATGAAACAGATTGTCCGATGTCGTTGGGAACACATCGATTCTCCACGCAGATCCTTGTGTGTTGGCCACGGATTCAATTGAGACGGGCATCAAGTTGAAAGTTACTACCGTACCTGCTTGTTTGATATGGCGAGAATTGAATGGGCAGAATCCGCAATTATGTCAAGAAGTAAAAGATGAATTATTTGCATTGGTTGCCGGGCAATCTGTGGAGAAGCTCCTTGAGGTTGCACGTTCATTCAACGCTGCAAAGTGGTCCAATGTTCAGCAAGGGCTGACTATCTCTGATGAGGATGCTGGTATTTCTAGCAAGATGGTGCATGCTTTCAGAGGAATACATAATGGGTCTGCAAATGACATCAGTAGCAGCGAAGAATCTGCCATTCATTCAGCAAATGATGTTCTCAAGCAAGCCCTGGAATTTTTCCATGATAACAGAAATATGGTGCAATCAGTATTTGCCACTGGGGACCCTTGCTCAGACATATTTAATTGTTTGGTATCCAAGCTCGAGGAAGATGCAGAATGAACATTTCCAGATGATATGGGTCGAAGATACATATTCCTCTTGAATAACTCACATGATATTGAGCAATGAAGCGTCCTCCAGGTGGAGTCCTTTCCAGCGTAGCGAGTATTTTAGATTCACTGATCCGGCTATACAAGAAGAGCTACTTTGATGAGTGTTGAGTTCCACTTATGATACAATCACTGAAGAACCCATGCCGTTCATCCTTGGATGCATTTACTGAAGGATTTATTAGTTTCTACAATCGCCAGAAGACATGGAATTGCTCCTGCGTATGAGGTCCAGAGGTGCTTTATTCGTTGAAGCGATACCTGCCGGGAAAGAAGAAACAAAAGGAGTATACCGGTGAGCAATTGGGAGAGAAGATCGGAGAGGTATTTGAAAGCTGAAAAGGCATCTAAACATAGGGAGTACAGGGCATTAGAAGACTTGAACAGCAGGTGCATTAAGATTAAACACTACCGGATTCCAACAATTTGCCGTGTGCAACACGCACACGGCGAAGGAGGAAACACTCGGCAAAGAGGGCACGGCGTACAGGCTGCAGGTCAAGGCATGTTTGCCGAGTGTTTTTCATCGGGCACTCGGCAAAAAGTTTGCCGACGGTCAAAATGAACACTCGGCACAAAAAAGCGATTAAACGGTCATGACGACCGTTAGAGCCCTCTTTGCCGAGTGTCGACACTCGGCAAAACTTGAATACAGGAGAGCACAGGCTTCGGCCACGTGGCTTAAGTTTGCCGAGTCCCTTGCGCGTGACACTCGGCAAAGGCTTGGTTTGCCGAGCGCCAGATGGCGACACTCGGCAAAACCCGCCCACCAGACCGCACATGCTTCGGCCACGTGGTGCCATTGTGCCGAGTGCCGTCGTTTTAACACTCGGCAGATATGTTGTTTGCCGAGTGCCGTACCCTAGGACACTCGGCAAAGCATGTGCATTATGGCAGCCCAAATGCCAGATTGCACAGGCTTGCGCCACGTGGCAGATTTGCACAGGCTGGCGGGGCTGCGGGGGCCGGCGGGGCCGAGCTAGGCCAAGGAGGGGGCTCGGGGCGGGGAGCAACGGGGCGGCAGCCGCGGCAGCGGCGTGGCGTGCGGCGGGCGGCGGCCGGGGCGGAGGAGGGGCGGAGGGGCGACGGCCGGGTCTGGGAGAAGCGGCGGCGGCAGAAATTGGGGATAAGTGGGCGGGCGCGGCAGCAATTGGGCGAGATCTGGGTGCGTCAGCAACCCTAATATGGGGTATTTGCCGAGTGCCTAAAAGTTTGCCGAGTGTCATAACGCGGACACTCGGCAAACATAAAAAGTACACCTTTGCCGAGTGTCAGGAACAGACACTCGGCAAATAGCTAACGTTTGCCGAGTGTACCTACATAGACACTCGGCAAACAATAAGCTATTTTTCTTTCTTTCCTTCCTTTTTCTTATTTTTTTTCTTTTATTCTTTTTCTATGTTCATTGCATGTAATTTCCCTTGTTCTTTGCCTATCTTCTATGTCAGATTTTATTTGCATTTTGTTTTCCTGATTCCTCATTGTCATAACCTCTAAATTAGACAGTTTGCATTGGTCATTTATCATGCATCTATTATATGATCTCTTCACATACCATTCACATTCTGTGGACTGAACTATACTGTTTTGGCATGTTTCCTGCAAGTTCCTATGCAGGTTGGTCTTTGCAAGGTCAAAGCATTGCTATCATAAAATAAAAAAGAAGAAGTTCAAAGCATTGTCCACACGGTTTACAGTGCCAGTGGTCGGATGATGCCCAATTGAACACTGAATTTGTTTATCCGTTTGATTACCTTCCAGGCTTGTGGAGTTACCACGAAGATGATGTAGCTATGTGTTATGTTTGCTGCTGCATATTGGCTTGCCCTCTTTACACCAGCCTTATATACCCATATTAGGACTCCATGCCAAAAATGAAGGGTTTCTGTACGGTTCCTGGCGTTATTTCATGCGCCCCCCTCCCGCGGGCCCCGCAACGGAAACACGCTACCTTTTCATCAAAAACGGTGACTTCATGTGGCTTTCCTCTTTGTTAGTGATAGAATAGGGCATGGGAACATGACCAACTCAAAAAAGAGACCAGGTCCTTACAAAACTTGGTCCGGTCATTCCGAAAGGGGAGTTTTCCACTCAAAGTCCAGAAACTTCCTGCGAGACAGTCCTGTTTGTGAAGGAGGTGCCACTTTGAGGTTGCGTATTGGCTTGCCCTCTTTACACCAGCCTTATATACCCATATTAGGACTCCATGCCAAAAATGAAGGGTTTCCGTACGGTTCCTGGCGTTATTTCATGTGCCCCCCTCCCGTGGGCCCCGTAACGGAAACACGCTACCTTTTCATCAAAAACGGTGACTTCATGTGGCTTTCCTCTTTGTTAGTGATAGAATAGGGCACGGGAACATGGCCAACTCAAAAATGAGGCCAGGTCCTTACAAAACTTGGTCCGGTCGCTCCGAAGGGGGAGTTTTCCACTCAAAGTCCAGAAACTTCTTGCGAGGCAGTCCTGTTTGTGAAGGAGGTGCCACTTCGAGGTTGCGTATTGGCTTGCCCTCTTTACACCAGCCTTATATACCCATATTAGGACTCCATGCAAAAAATGAAGGGTTTTCGTACGGTTCCTGGTGTTATTTCATGCCCCCCCCCCGCGCATAAATATAAACTCCTGATAAATGTAAAACCTATCTCATAAATAAGAAATCTCATAAGGGAGGCCCATAACTCCAAGTCATGTATAGGGAGCTCTATGATCGATTTTAGCCGGAAGCAGTCGACGGCCCAAGTTGTTAGCTTAGTCACACACGAGTCTTCTCTCTCGACATAGGATTAGGCCGTGCTCCATGAGATGGCTGAACCTATTCGAAAACCATCGACGTGTCTCATATGACCATTGTACACGGCCCAATACTATTGCACCTAACCGTCGAGCTATTGACACTCCTTCTCTATTATTGTTTCTACGACGACAACAATAGCACCGTTCGTGGAGACCTAGCCAATGTGAGAAGCCATGGCCCCTGCCGAGGCAAACTTCAATTGAACTCGAGGCATTGCTCGTCCGGAGCTTATAACCAACTTAGCTAAAAAATAACTCAAACAGCAAACATAAAAATAAACATAGTTTGCCGAGTGTCGGAGCACGGACACTCGGCAAACATCAACAGTGCTAACGGGGCCACTCCTTTGCCGAGTGTCCATTACGTGACACTCGGCACAGAAGCCGCGCCGTCGCCTCTCCGTCAACCGCGGGGAGGAAGGACACGTGTCTCCCTGTTTGCCGAGTGTCGTATAGCGGGCACTCGACAAACAGTTGGGTTGCCCAATGTCCTGTTTCGAGCACTCGGCAAACAGTTGGGTTGCCGAGTGTTTCATTTGTGCCGAGTGTTTTACGTGGACACTCGGTTTATCGTTGTCTGTGCCGAGTGCCCGAGGGCAACACTCGGCAAAGTGTTGAGCGCACGGCAAACATCTCTATTCCGGTAGTGAAATGCATTCCTTTCAGGAGCCTGCTTGTTGTATTTCTATCTGAATATTGATCTCCATTGGTGGCATGGCCAATACAACAAGTCTATTGTCTAAGATAAGTATTGGAGCCCAGAATTCTCATGTATGTAAGAAGTATAAATGAATGAAAATTTGCAGGTTTTTTTAAGTATACAGAGCTGGCGTTTGTGACAGTTGTGACAGTGAATATGTGAATTATGAAAAGTATGAGGGGAGGCGACCGTGGTCGGCGCCTAACGCTTGTGCCGGTGGCCACCGGTCGGTGAGTGGATGGTTCTCTGTTGCGCGATGTAGGTGGTGCAGAGGTACACGAGCGGTTGCGGCACACTGTTGTTCGCGATGCGGACGTTGGCCGAGCTCCGATGTCCAAAGGCAACTCGGTGTCGCCTCTTGCAGGGGGGACTTTTACGGTGCATACCAAATAACAGGGACCGTCCATTTGAAAAGATCTATTGGCTGAGATTGATCTATACTACTAATTATATAAGTAGTATATATCTTCTAATCTAAATAGTATAGGGCAGTATATAGAACTTGGGGGCAAATTTGGAAATTCCTTACTTTTCGGATCTGAGGCGTCCACTTTGTCCCGTCCGCAAGAACCAAGCACCAGGTGAGGGTGCGGCTGCGCTTGGGTGTCCGGCCATGGAGGCGACGACCCGCGCGGCACTATTGTTCAAATTTCAGAATTTCAGCGACACTATTGTTAATTTGAAGTCTGCATTAAATTAATCATTTGGAACAAGCAATTACTGCCATATATTCTTCTCAAACAATCAGCACTACATTTACATGCCAATATATGTGTTTTCATAGTTAATAGCCATCAACCAGAAAAAAATTCTGTTTGCACAAATGCAAACACAAAACTACGAGGCGGCCGGTTGCAGTACCACTTCGGCGCCTCGGACCTCGCCGGCGAGCTCCCGGGGAACCGACTGCAGAGAGAAGGCCGCCGAAGGTGCCACGCACCGGCGCACGCGAAGCCCGGGGGAGGCGGCGGCAGGGGAAGCCGGGGGAGGCGGCGACCCTCGCGGCGTCGTGCCGGGCAAGGCGGCGGCGGGGGAAGCCGGGGGAGGCAGCGACCCTCGTGGCGTCTTGCCGGGGAAGGCGGCGGTGGGGGAAGCCAGGGGTGCGGCCGGGGAAGCCGAGGGAGGCGGGACTGGGGGAAGCCGAGCGACGCGGCGGATTGACGAGGAGGCAGACCCGCCCGCGCGGCGTCCTGCCGGGGGAGGCGGCGGCGGGGGAAGCCGGGGGACGTGGCGACCCGCGCGGCGTCCTGCCGGGGGACGCGGCGGCAGGGGAGGGCGGGGGACGCGGCAAGGGAGGCCGGGGGACGCGGCAGATCGACGTGCCGCCGGCAACGGGGATGCCCGGGGGACAGTGGCGGGGGATCTGACTCAGGCGTGGGCGAGTTCAGCTGCATCCAAATAGATCGATTCAATCATACCGGTATAGATTAACACTACAAAATGACGAAATTACCCATGTGAATCACGGTGGATCTAATTCTATACTACTCCCCTCTAATAGCAGTAAAATGCACCGTAAAAGACCTCCTTGCAGGACGGTTCTGGTCGTCAGCGGTGGGTGATTCTGACTCTGATGGCGATGAGCCTCCTTCGGATGTGTGGCGTCCGAATCCTTTATTCAATCCCGTCGAGTGGTCAACTGTGGCCGTCACACCTGCCGCCACCGGCGACATCGAGGACGGCTGGACCGTGGTCCGCTCTAAAAAGGCCGGCTGGTCTGTTCGCAAGGATCGCTGCCCTCCGTGCTCCCCATGGCAGGGTCCTTTGCCACCGGCGAGGAAGACTCTGCGGCCAACCTCGGCGATTTTCTGGCCACCGCGACCCGCACCTCACGACTGCCGGGTTTCCGCGCTCAGCGCCGGGAGCTGTGCAACGGTCCGCGCCGGCCGAGCGCGTCGTCGAGTTCGGGCCAGCAGTTGGTCTCGCATGCTAGCCGCCTCTCCACTGGGCCCAGCCATGCACGGGAGCCAGATCAGCAGCCGGGGCCCACCAAACCAGCTCTTCCACGTTCCAGATCGCTTAAAGGTATCTTTACGTATCTCTGGATGCATAGACGAAGCCCTAATCACAAATCTTACGCTGACGCTGTGCGATCGATGGACTCTCATGGCAACGATGGCGGCCCGGGTCGGGGGCGTGCTGTGGACCAGCGCACTCGATGGTAGCCGCGCCACCAGCGGGGATCCGGGGGACCTGTGCATCGGGACCCTGCTGTGCCGTCTGCGCTAGGTACGGTTGCTATGCCGGCATCAGGTGCAGTGCTGGCTGCGCAGACCACCGGGTCTGCTAGTGTGTCGGGGACTGCAGCGACGCCACTGTTGCGTGCGGCGGCTTCGAATCCGGTGTACCTGGAGGATCTGGCTCGTAACGTCTACGGCGGCCGCAACTCTTCTCAAGCTCCACCACTGGATGTCCATCCGGAGGCACGTAATGCACAGCCAGGATTCTAGCTAGGGCATAACTGTGCAGGTCCGCATGTGCATGCTCCTGGAAGGCGTGACCACTGACCAGCGGGGTACCAGGCCAGGGGCTCGGAGTGGTCCAATGGCTAATCGTGTTATAGCTACCAAAGTCACTGGCAAACGAGAACGGGTGAAGAAGTGTTTTCGTTGCAAGCTGAAGGGACATGAGGTTGTCGACTACCCGGTTAAAGTGCCCTGTGACATTTGTGAAAGTCGTGAGCACTTGGCACCTCCTTGCCCAATCCTACGGCTACCAAAACCCGTTGCTTCTCTATATGGGTACGACGCTGATGGGCTAGGATTTTTTTTTCTTATCCCCCCATCTGAGGCGCCATGTGTTTCTTCGGCCTCCGACAAGATTGGTCTTGTTCGGGTCTTGTCAGGTGAGATGTCACCTGAACAGTTGATTGCTGAACTTAAGCGGGTCATACCAGTTCCATTTGATTGGGAACTCGTTGAACAGGAATCCGGAGCTTATATAGCCCATTTCCCATCAGAGGTCGAACTCTCCCGATTGATAGATATTGGAGAAATACGGTCCAAAGTTTATGGGACTATTTGGCAAACCGAGAAATTCACTCAAAAAGTTGAGGCCAAAAGCGCCCTTGAAAAGTTTGGGTCGATGTTTATGGCGTACCTCATGAGATCAGGGACTATCTTTGTTTGTGTGCAGTTGGGTCTATAATAGGCGTCACAACGGTAATGGACATAGTGTCCACACGAAGACGGGGTGTCGTCCGCATGCAGGTTGCAGTTCTGGACGCAGGGACGATCCCTACCCACGCTGTTAAAATTGTGGTCGGTCGGAAGGTGTACGGCATCTTTTTAAGATCGAAACACCGCATGATGGCCCGGACAATGATATGGATGCTGATGACTTGTTGGGTGATGATGAAGATGCAGGATTGGATGGAGATGGAGACGCACCGATGAATGATCGTGATCCAAAGCGACAAAGAAATGCGTCGCTGTCCACTGCGGTGACTGACACGGAGAAGACGGACACCAGTTCCTTGGCGGGGCAGCTGAGCAGTGTCCAACTCAAGACCACCGCATTGCCCCTGGCTGCCGCGTGTGTCGCGGTGAGCTGCCAGGGGGACACCCTGCCTTGTCCTGGTGCAACATGGGAGGCCACGGCAGGTGCTGTGGCAGGGCACAATGCCATGGTGGACCTTGCCACGGGCATGCATGTAGGACACTACCTTCGTGTTAGAGAAAATAGAGACGGGCGAACCAGAAGAAGCTAGAAATCAGAGTAGCGGAATAGAACTCGTGGCAAGGAATCAAGAAACGAACGCACGCAGGAAACAGAGCACGCAAAGCACAGTCCAAAGCACACAAGGAGTTTTACGTGGAAACCCTAGAAAGGGTGAAAACCACGGACGCACGAAAACGTCAACTTCACTATGAATAAAGTCCTAACCCGTTAGGGATTTACAATGCTTGGCTTATCCCATAACGTCTACAGGGGGAAGATATATATAGTAACAGGTGGCTGAAGGGGTATCTGTGTTACCACCTGAGACTCAGTTGGCTGACTCAGGTAGAACACTTAACATTGCTAGCACCTGACTCAGGTGAGCTGACCCTAACTGAGACACCTACCTGAGTCTCAGGTGAACAAACTCACCTGTGACTCAGCTGGCTAACACAGCTGACTGAACCGGCAACGCAGAACGTCTTCTGCTAAGGGGTGACAGGAATTTGGAGCAAACTCCAACAAACTCCACCTTGAGACAAATTCCTTCCTTCCTAGAAAAACGCCAGGGATAACAAATTCAACTGATTTAACAGTTCATCATGCGCCATGCGCCAATAGTCACCAGGGACTATCTTTTGACACCAGCCAATCTTGAGCAAAGCTCAAACTTAGCTGCAGGAACTGGCTTTGTCATCATATCAGCTGCATTCTCATGTGTACTGATCTTTGTCACTTTGACATCACCCTTGGCAACCACATCTCTACCTAATATTAAAGGACGGACGATTTCTTCGTCCGTCGCTCAACAAAACAAGTACACAGCAGACGAGGCGTGGGCGCTGCTGTCGGACTTCCTGGCGTTCCACCGGTGGCACCCGCGCGTGGCGGCGTGTCGGCTGGCGTCGGGTGGCCCGCCGGGCGGTGCGGCGCCCGGGTGCGTGCGCTACTGCGAGGGCACCCCGCGTGACGACGGGCTGCCACCCGACTGGGCGCACGAGACGCTCCTCGAGCACGACCAGGCGCGCCGCTTCTTCCGCTACGAGATGAACGACAACAACATGGGCTTCGGCGCGTTCTTCGCCGCCTCGGACGCCGGGTGCGAGCTGCGGTGGGAGTTCGAGTGCGAGCCCGTGCGTGGCACGCCGAAGGAGGCGCTCGTGGCGCGGCTGCAGGCCGGGCTTGACGGCATGGCCGCGCGCGTTCATGAGCACGTCCTGTCCGCGCGCGCTGCCGCCGCGGCCTCGGCCACCACCGTGGCGGCCGGCTTGGGCTTGGAGGCCGCCGATGAGCTCAAGCTGGACAACTCCATCGCGGTTTGAACGCCATGTAGTCAGTATGTTTGGTTGTAATCGATCGTCTCATTTCTTCTTGTGGTTAAGTTGTTCAATGATATTTCCTGTTGTGTCCTGGGTATGTGCGTACGTGCCGAGTACTAAGTATTGTTGCACTTTAATGTACCAGGAATAAAAGTACGATACGAGTAATATTACAGAAGTGTCTATTTCTAATTTAATCTCTATCTCTACCTCTCTACCTAGTATTAAAGGACAGACGATTTCTTCGTCCGTCGCTCCCGTCCGTGCCCGCTCCCGTCCGTCCTACCCCAAAACCCCAAACGCCGTCCCCGACCACCGCCACCACCCACCACCGCCTCCTCCAACCGCCACGCCCTCGCCCCGTCCGCGCTCCACCTCCTGCTCCGCGCCCGCGGCCACGGCGTCCGCCTCTCCGTCTCGGCCGCCGCCGCCGCCCCCGCGGGGTCGACCGCGTCCCCGTTCGCCCCCGCCACAGGAGCCCGTCCCCGACCACCACCACCACCCAACACCGCCTCCTCCTCCCCGCCTCCTCCAACCGCCGCGTCCTCGCCCCGTCCGCGCTCCACCTCCCGCTCCGCGCTGATAAAATGAAATCTGACATCAATGTGCTTAGTTCTCTCATGGAACATAGAATCCTTTGTAAGGCAAATTACACTTTGACTGTCACAATAGATGGTGGTGTAGGATGAATCTCCACAAAGCTCAGAATATAATCCTCTCAACCATGTAGCCTCCTTGCATGCCTCAGCAACAGCCATGTATTCGGCCTCAGTAGTAGACAATGCAACGGTTGACTGCAGGGTTGCCTTCCAACTCACAGCACAGCCACCAATGGTGAACACATAACCTGTGAGAGATCTTCTCTTGTCCAAATCGCCAGCAAAGTCAGAATCAACATATCCAACAATTCCATCTCTAGATATCCCAAAATGTAGACAGGCATGAGATGTACCCCGAAGGTACCTGAATATCCATTGGACTGCCTTCCAATGCTCTTTTCCCGGATTAGCCATGAATCTGCTCACAACGCTCAAAGCATGAAATAAATCAGGACGGGAGCAGACCATGGCATACATGAGAGAGCCAACAGCACTTGAATAGGGAACTCTAGACATGTACTCATCATCTTCTTCTGACTTTGGACAACAGCTTGATGATAATCTGAAATGTGCTGCTAATGGAGTGGAAACTAGCTTGGCATCTTGAAAATTAAAACGGTGAAGCACCTTGTCAATGTATCCTCTTTGACTGAGGTACAATTTTCCAGCAGATCTGTCTCTGGAAATCTCCATGCCAAGAATCTTCTTTGCAGCACCCAGATCCTTCATATCAAATTCAGAACTCAATTGTTCTTTCAGTTGATCAACGTCTGCTTTGTCTTTAGCAGCAATCAGCATGTCATCGACATACAATAGCAAGTAAATGGCAGAGCCATTAGCAGATCTCAAGTAGACGTAGCTATCATAGTCAGATCTTTGAAAACCTTGAGAAATCATAAAGGTATCAAACCTCTTGTACCACTGTCTAGGGGATTGCTTCAATCCATACAGTGACTTCTTCAGTTTGCAGATAAGCTTCTCTTTACCAGGAACAGTAAAGCCTTCAGGTTGATTCATGTAGATGTCTTCATCCAACTCCCCATGAAGAATGTAGTTTTGACATCTAATTGCTGTAGTTCATAATCATGCATTGCAACAATGCTAAGAAGTGTACGAATTGAGCTATGCTTCATAACAGGGGAGAACACTTCATTGAAATCAATACCTGGAGTCTAGCTGTAGCCTTTGGCAACAAGCCTTGCTTTGTATCTTGTCACATCATTAGGAGTAGAACCCTCCTTGCACTTGAAGACCCATTTACAGCTTATCGGTCTCTTGTCACTGGGCAGCTTCACTAAATCCCATGTGTCATTCTTATCAAGGGACTCAATTTCATCGTGCATTGTAGTCATCCATTTGCTTGCATCAGCAGAGATAATGGCTTCTGAATATGAAGAAGGTTCGGTAGATCCTTCAATTTCTTCTGTGATGCTGAAAGCATAAGCAACCATATTTGCTTCTTCAATTAACCTCCTAACAGGCTTAGGATCCCTTCTGGGCCTATCAACTGCAATAGAATGCTATGGACTGTTCACAGTAGCAGGCATATTGCCACCTGAGCCACCTACCTGAGACTCAGTTGGCTGACTCAGGTGCGGCTGTGGCACAGGTGGCTGTGGCACAGTTGTCACCTGAGGGACAGGTGCACTCACCTGTGGGACAGGTGCATGAGAATCACTGAGCTTAACTGAATGCTCCACCACAGAGTTAGACTTCTGTCCACTGTCCTCAGACTCTCTGGGTTGATCAACTGGAACATCATTGCTTTGCAGCATAGCAGCCTCATTGAAGACAATATTTCGGCTGACTAGCATTTTCTTGGTCTCAGGATTCCATAGCTTAAAGCCTTTGACACCAGACTTATAGCCAACAAATATGCATTTAGCTGCCCTTGGTTCAAGCTTCCCATTGTCAACATGAGCATAAGCAGGGCACCCAAAACACTCTCAGATTTGAATAGTCTGTAGGGGAACCAGACCAAACCTCAATGAGTATTTTCTTATCAATTGCTGTGGAAGGTGACCTATTGATAAGATAACAAGCAGTGGAGACAGCTTCAGCCCAAAAAAGTCTGTTCAGACCTGCATTGGACAACATGCAATGGGCCTTGGAGATAATGGTCCTGTTCATACGCTCAGCTACACCATTTTGTTGAGGAGTGCCAGGAATGGTGTAGTGTCTCACAATGCCATGAGACTTGCAGTATGAGTTGAACTGTTTGGAACAGAATTCCATACCATTATCAGTTCGAAGCTTCTTGACTTTCCTTTCTGTTTGGTTTTCAACCATTGTCTTCCACTCTTTGAAGGCAGAGAATGCTTTTGACTTGTGTTTGAGGAAATAGGGCCAGACCTTTCTTGAGTAATCATCAATAATGGTCATCATATAACGAGATCCACCGAAGGATGGCTTTCTTGATGGCCCCCACAAATCAGAATGCACATAATCAAGAATTCCTTCAGTTGTGTGAGTTGAGGTGATAAACTTCACCCTTTTGTACTTGCCGAAAATACAATGCTCACAAAACTTCAGGCTTCCACTATATCCTTCAAGTAATCCACGCATGCTCAGCTCTTCCAGACCAGACTGACTCATATGCCCAAGACGCATATGCCAAAGATTGGATGCATCAGAACTAGAAGCATCTTGAGGGATTACAGGGGCGGCATTGCCTGAGATTGTACTGCCACGGAGATAGTATAGTCCACTTGATTTCCTCAGGTCTGCCTTCATCACCACAAGAGAACCTTTGGTGATCTTCAAGCAACTATCTCCACCTGAATAATGATACCCCTTACCATCAAAATAGCTCAATGAAATGAGATTTCTCTTCATCTTTGGAATGTATCTGACATCTGTCAGTATTCTGATCATGCCATCAAACATCTTGATCTGAATTGAGCCAGTGCCCTCTATCTTGCAAGATGAATCATCATAGCCAAGAACTGATCCACCATTGCTTAACTTTTCAAAGGAACTGAACCAATCTCTGTGAGGGCACATGTGATATGTGCAAGTAGTGTCAAGAATCCACTCATCGGTGGCAGCTCTCTGTCCAGTTGAACTGGCAACAGCATTCAAGAAACCAACACTTGTGGTATCAGCTGTGTCACAGGTGGGGTGGCCACCTGAGTCACAGGTGGGGCTGGCAGAGATCCCAGCAATGACCACCAGAGACTCGACATCTGAATGGGTAGAACAATTGGCAGCAGTATTGACGAGGGAAGCCCAACCGGGTAGGCCCAATGACTCGAGTCGGCCCAGCAAGCCTGGCAAGGCCCACTCGGATGCAGGCCCAACAACTTCGCAAAGGCCTATTCGGACGAAGGCCCAAGAACAGCCTGCCATGGTACAACGTCTGGGTGCCATTAAGACAGGCGTTACAACTCATCAAGGCATACGTTTCAGCCGGCATGAAGACTGGTGTTACTCGGACGGTTACCAAATATAAATGTCAGTTAATTAGGACAGTAACTGTAGTTCAGCCGAGTGACCGAGTCGGCTGATGCGCAGGCCTATATAAGGCCGAGCCCTCCATGCAGAAGGGGGCTAGACTCTGGACCTTACGTTCACTCATTCCTATTGTACTCCCTTTTTCACGTAAGAACATCAAATACATTCAGCAGGAGTAGGGTATTATCTCCATATTTGGAGAGCCTGAACCTGGGTAAAAGTTCTTGTGTGCACCGCCTAGATCTTCCATACACGCATCCCCGACAATCCTATAACAAATGGATATTGCCGCGAACACCCCGCGACAGTTGGCGCGCCAGGTAGGGGACGCGTGCCTTGGAGCTACGATCCAGGTGGGATCTTCTCCAGCGACCGGCGACAAGCTCATCATCGGCAACATGTCGCCTGTCGCGCATCCTGAAGGCTCGGAGTTCATCTTCGGCGGCCTTCACTTCTTGGCCGACGCTTTCGGCCAATTACATCTCCAAGATCCGCGTCCGTGCCTTACCGAGGAGGTGGAGCCTGAGCTCCGGCTCGGATCTCCTCCAGTCTCGGGCGAGGGCGAGGAATATTTCAGGTTCGTCGCCATGGTGGGCGCCGAATCTCTCCTCTCCATCCTGGGATCCGAATCCGAGGGGGACGAGAGTTCGCACAGCCATACCGCCTCCGCTGAGGTGTATGTGGTTGGGGATGGCGCCGCAGAGGATGCGGGAACGTCTGCAGCAGCGGCAACCAGGGCAGCCCATGAGCACCTGCATACGCCCATCAATGGACAATCGGATGCCGAGAGGGCCTTGGAGGCTTCTCGGCAAGCCTCCTTGCAGAACGAGCACGCCTCGATCAAGAGCGGGCGGCACTCGAACAGCAAGACCGACAACCGAATGACCCACACGGTTCGCGCAGCCGCGCGAACCGGCGAACTTCTTCGGCCGCCCGGAAGAGTCGGGCTACTCGGGCCCCACTTTTCGGACGGCAACAGGACGGTGTCCTTGTCTATCAAACACCGGCCCAGAACCTTTTCGCGGCCACCGCGCTGGCCGACTCATTGCCACCTCCAGCAGACGGCCCCGCGGCGGAAATCCACCGCCGAGTCATCACTCTGATGAAGACGGCGGTGGAACAACAAAACGAAGCCGGGTCGGTTAGCAACCGGCTGGCTTCCCAAGAGACTCGGAGTCGGCCCTCAGGAGCTCCGAGTCGCCCCGTCACAATCGGATCGTCTCAACCGAGTCGATCCACGAACCGGCTTGACGCTCGCCTGGAGATTAACCGGCTCCAGGCTGAGCGGCGGCGAGCCGGCTCTCTTCGAGCGAACGATGCCCGCGATGCCCGCGATGACATCGAGGGACGGCGGGCAGCCGGGTGCGGGCTGAGCGACGCGCCGGCGAAGTCAACCAGCCGGGCAGCTCTGCCTCCACCGGTCCGCTTTGCTTCAGCAGGCGGATTCGAGGCGAGCCTTTCCCGGATCGGTTCCGAATTGCCAGTGGCATCGACAAGTATGATGGCACAGCCAAGCCGGAAACTTGGCTTGCCGACTACTTAGTCGCATGCAACATAGGAGGAGGCAACGAGCGTGTCGCCCTCCGAAGCCTACCCCTGATGCTGGAAGGGTCGGCTCGGGCATGGCTTAACAGCCTGCCCGAAGATAGCATCTATGATTGGAGGGACCTTCAAGAGGCCTTCATCAAAAACTTTGAGGGCACGTACAAGCGCCCTGGGAACGCCCAAGACCTGTGGCTCTGCGTCCAGGAAAAGGGCGAGTCGGTCCGCGATTACATCCAACGCTGGACCCGACTGCGCAACTCGATTGAGGATGTCACCGAGATGCAGGCCATCCAGGCCTTTTCTCAGGGAGTGAAATACGAACTCCTCAAACACAAGTTGGCCCGGTCAAACATCCAGACCATGGGTCGGCTCATGGAAGTCGCCAGCAAATACGCGACGGGTGAAGAAGCGATGCGGTACGAGGACAAAGGCAAAGCCAAGCCGAGTCCTCAAGTCGCAAAGTCCCCACCGATTCAGGTCGGAAGCGGGAAGACAACCGCCCCCCGAAGCGGAAGGCAGGCGGCGGTGACGGAGTTAGCGGAGCCGACCTGGTTGCGGCCGCAGAGCGAGGCCCCCAGCGTGGCGACGCTGGCCAAAAACAGGAGCGCCCTTGGCAACAGCGCAAGGCGTCAAAGCTAACCTTCGAGGAAATCCTCGACGGGCCGTGTTCGTTCCATAGCACCGCCAAATATAAGGCGGGCACTCGACTCGGGACTGTAGCTTCCTGCAGCGTTTGCGGGAGGAAAAACAACCCGAGCCGGAGGCCGATGGCGAAGGAGGCTCCGCTGCAGGAGCCGGCGCCGCACAGTATCCCCCTCAAAGGGGGGTACTCATGATTTTTCAAGGGTCCGACTCCAAAAGGGGTCGGAAGCTGCGTTGTCGCGAGGTCAACGCGACGATGCCAGCAGTCCCACAATGGCTGGGACTGGTCCGAGGTGCCCGTCGGCTTCAGCCGACTCGATCACCCCGACGAATCCCCCACCCGGGCAAGCACCCTTTGGTGGTGGATCCTCAGGTCGGAGGATTCAAGCTCCGCAAAGTCCTGATGGACGGGGGCTCCAGCATAAACATCATCTTCGTCGATACCCTGAAGCGGATGCAAGTGTCGGAGACCCAACTTCGCCCCAGTAACATTTCTTTCCATGGAATAGTTCCTGGGAAGTGCGCCAGGCCTCTGGGTCAAATCTCCCTGGAAGTCGTGTTCGGTGAGCCGAACAACTTCCGGGTCGAGACATTGGCCTTCGAGGTAGTCGGCTTTAAGAGCGCATACATGCGATCTTTGGCCGGCCGGCCTATGCCAAATTTATGGCAAGGCCGTGTTATACCTACCTAAAGCTGAAGATGCCGGGTCCAAAAGGCGTCATCACCATCACTGGCGACTTCGAACGCTCCAACGAGTGTGATATCGCCAGTGCAGACATTGCCGAGTCGCTGATCGCGGCTCAAGAGCTGGAAGATATCCAAGCTTCTGCCAACTCGGACCAGCCTCCACCGAGCAAGAAGGCGGCAACCGAGTCCACTTTCCAGTCGGCCAAGGACACAAAGCGTGTCCAGGTCCATCCCGAGGACTCATCCAAGACGGTCCAAATCGGGAAACCGACCTCGAGGCCAAATAGGAAGGCGCGCTCGTCGACTTCCTTCGTGAGAATTGGAACATCTTCGCATGGAAGCCCTCTGACATGCCGGGTGTTCCAAGGAAGTTCGCCGAGCACTCCCTCAACGTCGCCAAGGACGCAAAGCCGGTGAAGCAGTCTCTTCGTCGCTTCGCTGAAGACCGGCGAAAAGCAATCGGAGAAGAAATCACCCGACTGCTTGCAGCCGGTTCATCAAAGAAGTTTTTCACCCGGACTGGTTGGCAAACACCGGTCCTGGTTCTTAAGAAAAACAAAACTTGGCGCATGTGTGTGGACTACACGTCCCTAATAAAGCATGCCCCAAGGACCCGTTCGCCTTACCTCGAGTGGATCAGGTTGTGATTCCACAGCCGGGTGCGAACGTTTATGTTTTCTGGATGCCTATTCAGGCTACCACCAGATCAAGATGAAAGAGTCGGATCAAATAAAAACTTCTTTCATCACCCCGTTTGGGGCTTTTTGTTACATCACTATGCCTTTGGTTTAAAAAATGCTGGCGCAACATATCAACGTTGTATGCAAAGGTGTTTGCACGACCAAATAGGCAGAAATGTCCAGGCTTACGTCGACGACATTGTGATAAAGACAAAGAAAACCTCAGATCTCCTGACCGACTTGGCTGAAACCTTCGCCAATCTCAGGAGGTATGACATGAGGCTTAATCCGGAGAAGTGCGTCTTCGGAGTTCCGGCTGGCAAGCTACTCGGCTTCATCGTTTCCGAGCGAGGGATCGAAGCGAACCCGGAGAAGCTTGATGCCATCATCAAGATGGGCAAACCAAAGGACTTGAAGGCCATTCAACGCTTAACCGGGTGCCTCGCAGCCTTAAGTCGGTTCATAGCCCGACTCGGTGAGAAGGCCTTGCCTTTTACCGACTTCTTAAGAAATCCGACTCCTTCGAATGGACGAGTGAGGCTCAACAAGCCTTCGAAGATCTCAAGCGTCTTCTGTCGACACCTCCGGTTCTCGCTGCACCCATGGAGGGAGAACCCATGCTGCTTTACATCGCAGCCACCAATCAAGTGGTCAGCGTTGTCTTAGTAGTGGAGCGCGCAGAAGAAGGCCGAGTTCAGAAGGTACAGCGACCCGTCTATTACATCAGCGAAGTACTTTCCGAGTCAAAGCAACGCTACCCGCACTACCAGAAGCTAGTGTATGGCGTGTTTCTGGCGACTCGGAAGCTGGTGCACTACTTTCAAGCTCACTCGGTCACCGTGGTCAGTCACGCCCCTTTGTCTGATATCATCAACAATCGGGATGCCACGGGCCGAGTCGCTAAGTGGGCGATAGAATTCATGCCGCACGACATCACCTACGAGCCCCGCAAGGCCATCAAGTCGCAAGCTCTGGCAGACTTCATCGTCGAGTGGACTGAGAGCCAGTCCCTCCCGACTCAGCTGCATCTTGAGCACTGGATCATGTACTTTGACGGATCGAAGATGCTTGCGGGCACGGGGGCTGGAGTCGTGTTAATTTCTCCCAAAGGCGACAAGTTGAATTACGTGTTGCAGATTCACTTCGCTGCCTCCAACAACGTCGCAGAATACGAGGCGTTACTGCACGGCTTACGCATTGCAGTTTCACTCGGCATTCGCCGACTTCTTTGCCGCGGCGACTCGGATCTTGTGGTGCAACAAGTAATGAAGACTTGGGACACCAAAGATCCAACCATGGCAGCATACTGCGCAGCCGTTCGCCGGCTGGAAGAGCGCTTTGACGGCCTCGAGCTTCACCATGTTCGCCGGGCAGATAACGAAGCAGCCGACTCCCTTGCTAGAATTGGTTCTGCTCGAGGAAAAGTGCCGCCGGGTGTTTTCCTCCAGCAGCTCTTCCAACCATCCGTCAAGATGGAGTCAGCTGCCGAGTCATCTGAAGCCGGGTCGTCGCATCCAGAACCGGTTCAACCGACTCAAGGAGAAGTCTTAGCGGTCATTCCTTCCTGGACCCAGCCATTCCTCGCGTACCTCTTGCATAAAGAACTACCGGAGGATCCGACTGAGGCACGTCGCATCGTGTGCCGGGCTCGGTCATACACCATTATCAACGGCGAACTTTACAAGCGCAGCACCACTGGAATTTTCCAGCGCTGCATTTCGCCAGAAGAAGGACGAACCTTGCTCGAGGAAATCCACTCGGGACTCTGCGGTCATCATGCTTCGACCAGGTCCTTGGTCGCCAAAGCCTTCCGACACGGGTTTTTCTGGCTCAGTGCTCATACTGATGCCGAGGAACTCGTCCGAACTTGTGAAGGGTGCCAGAGATATGCCCGGCAAATTCACATGCCGGCTACTGCGCTCAAGACCATTCCGATCACATGGCCTTTTGCTGTGTGGGGACTCGACATGGTGGGCCCGCTCAAAACGGCTCGGGGAGGTTTCACTCATCTCCTCGTGGCCGTGGACAAGTTCACTAAGTGGATTGAAGCAAAGCCAATCATGAAGCTTGACGGACCGACTGCTGTCAACTTCATGAAAGGAGTCATCTTCCGATTCGGGATTCCTCACAACATCATCACTGACAATGGCAAGAACTTCACCGCTGAAGTATTTCGCCGCTTCTGTCGGGATCATGGAATCCGGATTGATTATGCCTCCGTGGCTCATCCCCAGTCTAACGGCCAAGTAGAGCGGTCCAATGCTCTAATTCTCCAAGGCATCAAGCCCCGGTTGCTAGTCCCATTAAGGCGGGCAGCCGGCTCTTGGGTTGACGAGCTTCCATCTGTCCTTTGGAGCCTAAGGACGACTCCGAACCGGTCGACTGGTTACACGCCGTTCTTCATGGTGTATGGAGCTGAAGCCGTTTTACCGAGTGACATCCTTCATGACTCCCCGCGAGTCGCAGCATATGTGGAGCAGGATGCCGAATTGGCACGACAAGACGACTTGGATCTCTTGGAAGAAGCGCGGGAGCTCGCCCTCTCGCGCTCGGCCATCTATCAGCAGAACCTGCGCCGATATCACAGCCGGCAAGTTCGGAGCCGAGTCTTCAACAAAGGAGATCTGGTCCTCCGACTCATTCAAGACAAGGCTGGCATGCACAAATTGTCTCCACCTTGGGAGGGGCCATTCATCGTCAACCAGGTGCTCACAACGGCGCGTACCGACTGGAGGACCCGGCAACCGGCGCAGTCACAGAACGGACGTGGAACATTGCACAGCTGCGTCCCTTCTACACTTAAACTTTGTACTTCAAAATCGTCCATTGTTTCATTATGAATAAAAACTGTTTCCTTCGAGCGGCACTCGGGAGCATTTTCCGACTACGCTACCTATGGGCAATTCCCGGGGGCTAAGTCAAATAAAACCGAGTGGCTTCCTTTCGGGCAACACCCGGAAGCCACCCACTGGGTGATCTCTCACTCGGCGCAAGTTATTTCGGGTTTCCTAGCTTTGTTTCTACACGAGCGTCTAAGTAAACGTGTACGGTACCTAAGGCCCACTCTTCGTCCCCAACTACAGTCGCAACCCGGCTGTCCGGTGGCAAGAGCAAAAGCTAAAGGTCGGCCTGCACGCGAAAGGATCCGACTCGGCGTGAAAAACAAATGTGGACGACTCAAGTAACTTGCGTAAACCAATAAAATGGATCAAAAAGCATCTTCATTCATTGCAAAAGTTTTTACAATTTCCTACTCGGCATACCGAGAGATATTACATTATGATTTTTTATTCCTCTGGAGTGGCTTCAACGCGCTCCTCCAGGTCGGTGAAGCTAGCAATCCGGCTGGCGGCGGCGCGGACTCGGGGAAGAAGCTCCATGGGGTCGATCGACTGCCCTGCCTCGTTGATGGGGGCACCAGCGGAGATGCTGTCAACATCCGCGTCCGGGTGATGGGCCAGCACCATGGCCAGTGCCATACCAGCTCCTGAGCGGGCGGCCGACTCCTTCCACTCTTCGACTTCCGCCGGGGCCCAGTGAGAGCTTGTCGGCGAGGGCGAAGACGCTGGAACTCGGCTCCTCTCCAGGCCAGAGCTTGACACAAAGGTTTTGAGCAGCCGACTTGAAGTTGTCCACCAAGCTCTTGACTTGGAGGAGCCGGTCTTGCACTGTCACGACGCATTCGGCCATCATCTCCGGAGTCCAGAGTGCGTCGAGTACCGACATGGCCGGGTCAGAGAGTGCGCGGAGTCGGAGCGCTGCCTGCCGGGCTCGCTCCTCCGATTCTGGGCAAACCTCTGAGAACAAATTATTGCTAAGGAAATGGACAAGGAATCATACAAAAGGAAAGAAGCAAAAGACTCGAGGGCTTACCGAGTAAAGTTTCATTGGCTTTTTTAAGTTCGCCAATGAGATCCCTCTCACGCCTTTCCCAGTCGGCGATGGTTGCCTCGTGTCGCTTCTGCGACTCGTCCATCAGCCGGGAAAAGTCGTCGATGGAAGCTTGCAGCTTTTTGTTCGCCGATTGCGACTGTTCGTACTGTTTCACCAGCTTGTCGTAATCCGACTTAAGCTTGTTGGCAGCGCGCACCTTGTCCTCATACTCGGCTGCTTTGGCGTCGAGTCGTTGGGCGACTGTTGCAGCCGGGATCCTCGAGTTCACCTCTTTCTTGAGTTGAGCATTTTCAGCTTCGAGGTCTGCCGACTCAGCAAAGTCAATGTCACAGAAAACTTCAAGGAGAAAAGGTTGAAGACTCGGTCACTTACTCTTGAGGGCGGCAAGCTTCTCCTCGAGCTGCCGGTTCTTCGCCTTCTCCTCCTCCAATGCCTTCTCCAACGAGGCATTTCTTTCCATAAGGACTGGGTTGTTTCCGCCCAGTCGGATTGCAGCCTGGTGAAGGAAAAGTTAGTACCCGAATTTATAAGTCTCAAGCCGACTCAGTCAGTCGGCTAGAGACTCGGGGGCTACACCCACTGGGTGCACAGAACGTGCTCCCAGTGTTGGAAAATAAAACAAAATTTGAAGATTTGAAGACACCTACCCCGACGGAGGTCTCCAAAACCTCGGCCGAGTCCGCCAAGGACTTAGCCGCGTCGGCAAAATCCCTGAGCTTGGAGCTGAGGGCGGCGACGCGGTTCGTAGCTTCCTCCGCACTGGCCAAGTCCCTCGTGCTGCAACTCGGTAGCAGCAGCGCCGGGACAAGGTCACTTGAAGAAGCCGGCACCAGCACTTGAGATGAGGGAGTCGGAGCCGGAGGCTGGTGCGGCTCGGTCACTGAAGGTAACTCAGTGACGAGTTGTCCTTCGGCTTCACCCGCCGGCTCAGAGGAGTCGGTCCCAGCTACAGCAGCCGGCTCCGTTGTCTCCTCAATGGTCGGGTTCGGTTGGCGTTGAGGATCCTCCGCCGGAGCTTCGGAGGACCCAGCACGCACAACCGGCTCCGGGGCCTCAACCACGGCGGGCTGAGACATGGGCGAACTCGGTTGCAGCGTTGCAGCCGGAGTCGGTGCTGGAGCCGACGCTGGTAGCCGCACTGGAGTCGGAGCCGTCGGCGTACCGGATGAAGCATCTCCTTTGTCGGAAAACTTCTTTTGGACTCTGCGGAGCAAAAGAAAAACCGACTTCAATACCTTGAAAACCTACAGCGCCTAGGGCATGAGGCAAGACTCGTACCTGGTTGTGGTGGGGATAGTTTTCTTTTTCGGATTGGCGGCAGGTTTTGGAACCTGCGCCACTCGGTTGGGAGGCGTGGCTTGGGCAGGAGCTGAAGCCGGCGCCCCCCCCACTGGCAGCTGCGGCTTGCACGGGAGCCGGAGCTGTAGCGGCAGTCCGGATCCGCTTGGCAGCCGGTTCCGTTCGAACCGGCTCCGTCCCAGCGTCCGGGACCTGAGAGCCGGACGCGCCGTCATCGCGGCCCCGCTTGGAGATTTCGTATGACCCTCCGGACTCGGAGTCCGAGTCCGAGTCGCTTTGGTTGCCGACCTCGGGGGTTTCTTCCTCGACTTCGGCATCCTCTAGCGCTGCCGGAGCCGAGTCTTGCTCAGGGAGAGGCGGCATGGAGTTGAAGTTCAGATAATTCTGCAATGTCGAAAAATTCGACGTTAGAAGAAGCAAGCAAGTTAAAAAGACCAAGAGCCTAACTCGGATTATAAGTTACTTACATCCGGGGACCGGGTTGACGCGAGAATAAGGAAGAACCTGGGGCGACCGAGTGAGCCCTGTTCTTTCTTTCGTCAAGGTCTTCAAAATCTCCAGGAAGTCGTCATCCGAAAGATCTTCGGAAGAAACCCTTGTCGGGTCATGGTGGCCCGAGTACGCCCACATCGGGTGCGCCCGGGCTTGAAGGGGCTGGATGCGCCGAACCAGCCAGGTGGCAATGATGTCCGGGCCTGTGAGACCCTGCTTCTGGAGTCTCGCGATCCTCTTTGTGAGCCAGTCGACTTCAGGCATCTCCCCGTTGGACGGCTTGGTGCTCCAGCGCTTCACCCAGACAGGAGGGTCTTCAGTGTATGGGGGTAGACCATCGTGGCCAGTCGGCGTGCGTTCGTCCGGGCAGTAGAACCACCCATCCTGCCATCTCCGGATGGTGTCCGGAAATTGCATCTTGAAGTACCCGGTGCCGGGTTTGACTTGAATGCTAACTCCCCCGCAAACTGCCAGTCGGCCGCCGGCCTTGATGGGCTGCGCCTTGACAGTGAAGATTTTCTTCCAAAGTCCCCAGTGCGGCTGAGTTCCCAAGTAGCATTCGCACAGCGTGATGAAACACGCGATGTGCAGAATGCCATTGGGGCTCAAGTGATGAAGCTGCAGACCGTAGAAGAATAGCAAACCGCGCAAGAAGTCGTGCGGCGGCAGCTTGAGTCCACGCTCCATGAACGGAACGAGCATCACCCGCTCGTGCTCATGTGGAGCGGGCTTCTTCTCCTTGTACGGCGCCCGCCAGTTGCAGATAGTCCGCGGCGGCAGCATGCTCTTGCGGGCGAACTCGATCAAGAGCTCGTCGATGATGACCGAGGGGATCCAATCCCCTTTATTCCAGTCGGCGGCGGGGGCGGGAAGCGGAGGCAGCGACCTTCTTGCCCTTGCTGGCGACGCGGGACATGGTCGCCGGATGGTGGGTGACGGCGGCGAGCGGGCTTCTTCTCGAGTGTGCGGTGGCGGAGTTTTGAAGCGAGAGCTTTGGACGCGAGGAAGACGAAGGCAAAAGCAGATGAGAATGTCGACGTCTCCGCAGTCCCCTTTTATAGACAAAGGAGTCCAACCGCCGGCGGTCGTGCGTCTGACGTGGCGGGAAACTACCGAGGCAACCGCCGTCCCGCGCGCGCGAACCCGCGGGATTCGGGCGCCTTTTTCGCCACGACGCGGAGTTCCAGGCGACGTGACCGGCTAACATTACGTCAGCCCTCGTCTCGCGCGCGTCGTTTGCGTGATTCGAGTGCAGACATGATGGGCCGTCGCCTCGGACGGCGCGCGAAATCAGAGCAGCAGCGCATGTCGCGGGCACGCTTCGCGCGTGACTCGAGGCGAAATCATGGCGCTGCGAACACTCTGCCCAACCGGCTGCACGCATTAAATGCTGATGCGACGTCTCGGACAAAACAATGCAGTGGCACCAGTCGGCTTAAAACCGAGTCCGACTCAATCAGAGTCGGGTGTGCTCGGGTGACGACTCAACAGTCGGCATAGCCCCCTGGGACACGTCACAGATCATCCGACTTCACCAAGTAATTCCGAGGCGCACAAGCCGCCAAACTCGGAAGCAGATTAGCTCTGCAAAAAGGGTGCTGATGACCGACCCAACAGGGTTTCCAGGTCACTCGGCAACACCCAAGCTAAGGACGAATCCGGCATCCACAGCGGAATAACAGGATCCTTGAATCTGAGCCGAATGCCACAGCGGCGCAAAATGGCTCACTAATTCAGGGATCAGTGTCGGAGTTTGAGGACTCGGTTCCGAAGTTGAAAATCGAGGGCGTCCCCCCTGCGGGCACAAGATGGTAACCGTTCATTCGGATAAGCCAGACGTTACTTCGGATTCACTCGGAATTCATGATACGCCTCCCGGAAGGCCACAAGCCGATTTCCTCAGTCGGAAAATGCGGGTATCATTGAGTTCTTAATACTTAGCACATATTTAACCTACTTTTCAGGTATTGCAGGAGTCCATCAAGGTCTCTCCACTCGCAACTCGGGCACAAACGACTAGCTCGCCACTCGGCATCCGTGTCAAGACCTCGAAGTACTCGGGGGCTACTGACGAGGGAAGCCCAACCGGGTAGGCCCAATGACTCGAGTCGGCCCAGCAAGCCTGGCAAGGCCCACTCGGATGCAGGCCCAACAACTTCGCAAAGGCCTATTCGGACGAAGGCCCAAGAACAGCCTGCCATGGTACAACGTCTGGGTGCCATTAAGACAGGCGTTACAACTCATCAAGGCATACGTTTCAGCCGGCATGAAGACTGGTGTTACTCGGATGGTTACCAAATATAAATGTCAGTTAATTAGGACAGTAACTGTAGTTCAGCCGAGTGACTGAGTCGGCTGATGCGCAGGCCTATATAAGGCCGAGCCCTCCATGCAGAAGGGGGCTAGACTCTGGACCTTACGTTCACTCATTCCTATTGTACTCCCTTTTTCACGTAAGAACATCAAATACATTCAGCAGGAGTAGGGTATTATCTCCATATTTGGAGAGCCTGAACCTGGGTAAAAGTTCTTGTGTGCACCGCCTAGATCTTCCATACACGCATCCCCGACAATCCTATAACAAATGGATATTGCCGCGAACACCCCGCGACAAGTATCGACCTTGTCTTTCTGCTTTGTGCCTTTCCTGTTCTCCTTGTTCTTCAATTTGTAACACTCAGAAATGTCATGTTCATAACGTTTGTAGTATCTGCAAAACTTGCCCTTTCCTCGGGACTTTGATCTGCCTCTCATGACCTTGATTGGGGTTTTTCTTCTCAAATTTGCCTCTGACAGACAAACCCTCAGCATGTGAGCCACTTGAATCATCAGACACCATCTGTCTCATCTTCTCCTTGGAATGGAGAGCCTCATAAACCTCATGAAGAGTGAGAGTATCTCTGCTATACAGCATGGTATCTCTAAAACTAGAGTATGAACTAGGCAGTGAACACAAGAGAATCAAACCCAAGTCTTTTTCATCATAACTAACATCTAATGATGCTAGATCAGCAACAATCTCCTTGAAATTAGAGATTTGTTCGAGCAAGTTACCTCCGTCTTGCATCTTGTGCAAGAACAACTTTTGCTTGAGGTGCATTTTGCTGGTCAGATCCTTGGTCATGCAGATTGCTTCAAACTTCAGCCACAGCGAAGCAGCATGTGTCTCCTGGAGAACCTCCTGCAGAATGTTGTTGTGCAGATGGAGTTGAATTTGAGAAACGGCCTTGCGGTCCTTCTTCTTCTCATTGTCGGACCAAGAAGCAACAGCCTTTCCACCAAAGGAGTCTAAAGCATCCTCATAGTCGGCCTGAGCCAATAGAGCACGCATCTTGACTTGCCACAGAGAGAATCGAGTATCTCGATCTAGAAGCGAAAGATCAAACTTCATGGATGCCATCTCAAGAACGAGCAACCAAAGGCTCTGGTACCACTTGTTAGAGAAAATAGAGATGGGCGAACCAGAAGAAGCTAGAAATCAGAGTAGCGGAATAGAACTCGTGGCAAGGAATCAAGAAACGAATGCACGCAGGAAACAGAGCACGCAAAGCACAATCCAAAGCACACAAGGAGTTTTACGTGGAAACCCTAGAAAGGGTGAAAACCACGGACGCACGAAAACGTCAACTTCACTATGAATAAAGTCCTAACCTGTTAGGGATTTACAATGCTTGGCTTATCCCATAACGTCTACAAGGGGAAGATATATATAGTAACAGGTGGCTGAAGGGGTATCTGTGTTACCACCTGAGACTCAGTTGGCTGACTCATGTAGAACACTTAACATTGCTAGCACCTGACTCAGGTGAGCTGACACTAACTGAGACACTTACCTGAGTCTCAGGTGAACAAACTCACCTGTGACTCAGCTGGCTAACACAACTGACTGACACCGGCAACGCAGAACGTCTTCTGCTAAGGGGTGATAGGAATTTGGAGCAAACTCCAACACTTCGGGACTCTAGGCCACGTCCGCTGCATGTGTGGCCGGTGAAGCGGTTGCTCCTGCTCGGGTTGTCAGGGACAGTGTGCCGGTCACTCCCCCAGATGTGGATTCAGCTGTGCCTCCCGCTGCCCAACACGGAGACCTTGCGGTGCACGTGTTGGCTGATGCTTTCGTTCGAACTGAGCACACTGTCGCCTCACACGCAAGTGCTACTACCACGGTTGGTGAGCACATGGCAGTGATCGTTCCGGACACGGCTGTGGCGCACACGGCCCTCTCGGCTGCAGCACACGCTGTGGTCACAGCAAACACAACTATCGAAGCTACCGCTAAGAGGGCCATGGCTGCCGCGGTGGACGTCATTGATGCTGTCCGTGTTGCACCAGTGAGGTTTCCTGGTTTTGCTGTGAGCCCCTCACGTTGGAGCAGCCGGCTTCGACAACAACCAGATGGAGATCGTGACACTCTGGAGCGTGTGATGCTGCGTGCTAAGCTCAAGAACTTGGAAGACATAACAGGTACGTCTGCATTTACTAATTCGACTATTTTAGACCTACTCAATGAAGGGTATTTCATTGGGTAACTCGAGTCGGGAAGTGGATGAGTTTCTTACGCACCTTAGGTCAGTAGAAGCTGATAGATTGGTGGCACTTTTTCTTGCTAAGGGTGCCGTGGGCAAGGAATGTCGGACACTCTTCATGAGCCTCGAGACTGTCTCGAGGTGAGCAAGCTCAATTTTTTATGTAATGACTTGCAAGAGGAATTTGAAAATTTGGACACTAAGGGCTCTGACTTAGAGTTAGTCGCTCCCAAGCCACCGGCCAAGCGAGGGTGGCCGAAACGGTCCATAATTTTAAAGCGGACGCTCGCTAAGAAAAAATCAACTAATCTAGACACATGAGAGGTCTCTTTTGGAATAGTAGGGGGTTAGGGGATTTCACAAAACATGGTCACATTGCTGTGTTAATTCGGGATCATCGGCTTGATTTTATTGGTTTGGTAGAGGCGGTGACACAGAATTTCTCACCAGTGTGTTTAGCTCATTTGTGTGATGGGGCGGATTTTACATGGCATTGTAAACCACCAGTCGGGTGGTCCGGGGGGATCCTGGTGGGCATAAATCAGCAAGCCTAAGAGGTTGAGATGGTGCGTGACGCCGAGTTTTATGTGCAGATGCACTTACACAATAAAGAGAACGGCTTTCGGTGGAGCCTCTTTGCGGTGTATGGGGCTGCGCAACCAACACGTAGAGAGAGTTTTCTCGTGGATATGGTGCAAGGTTGTAGCTCCAAGAACTGTCCAATCTTGATAGGGGGTGGCTTTAATATTATCCGTCGCCTGGAAGACAAGAATAATAATAACTTTAATGTTAAATGTCCCTTTCTTTTTAATGCTGTCATTGAGAGTCTTGGTTTACGTGAGATTGCCTTCTCGGGCAGGCAGTATACTTGGGCTAGTGCTCATGATAATCCGACTTTCGAGAAACTAGATCGTGTTCTCATGAGCACGGAATGGGAGTCACGATTTCCTCTCGTCATGGTGACTACCTTTGAATGTTTCTTATTTGATCTTACTCCCTTGCTTTTAGATACGCATGCAGCTGCATCCCAAGGGGGCGGAGCTTTATTTAAATTTGAACTCGGCTGGCTGCAACACGAGGGGTTTATACAGTTAGTCACTAATGTTTGGAAGCGTGACATGCGGTCGGTGTCCGCCATGGACAGATGGCAGAGTAAAATCTGGACTTTGCACCAATTTCTTCGAGGTTGGGCCAACCACACTAGTGGTGTTAATAAAAGGGATAAAGAATGTTTATTAGCCACGATGGATGGCTTAGATAAGACTGCCGAGCATAGGAACCTCACTAGGGTAGAACTCGATCATAGGCGCCAAGCTTTCGATGAGCTAGCTAAGCAACTCCAGGAGGAAGAGTTAAAATGGTTCTAGCGCTCCAAAAGTAAATATATCCTAGAGGGGGACGATACTACCAGCTTTTTCCCTTATGCTGGCTAACGGCCGTCATCATAAACAGTTCATTTATCAATTGGAGCAGGATGGTTAGGTCATTCAGGGGCATGCACATTTAACGCAATACATTACGGATTACTACTGGGGTCTCTTTGGACCTGTGGAACCGACTTTCTTATCCATGTTGGAGGACCTTTCTAATGACCTTCCCCAAGTATCACCTGCAGAGAACGAGGCCTTGATCGCTCCGTTCATTGAAAAGGAGGTCCATGATGCCATTTTTCAGATGGCACACAACAAGGCACTAGGCCCAGATAGCTTCCCGACGGAATTCTACCAAGTGTTCTGGGAAACCATCAAGCCTGGCCTCATGGCTCTCTTCCGTGATTCCATAGGGGAGCTCTTCCGCTACACAGACTAAACTTCGGTGTAATTACATTGTTGCCAAAGAAGGTGGATGCTCAGTGGATCCAGGAATACTGTCCTATATGTCTTCTTAACGTAAGATTTAAGATATTCACCAAAGTTGCCACCAATCGCATTGTTTGAGTAGCCGATTCAGTGAGATGACCCTCTCAAACTGCATTTTTACCTGGTCGTAACATCTTAGAGGGCGTGGTCGTTTTACATGAGACATTACATGAACTGCACAAGAAATGGGGTCATCTTCAAAATTGATTTTGAGAAGGCTTACGATAAAGTAAATTGGGCATTTCCATTTCAAACCTTGAGGCTAAAGGGTTTCTCCCATAAATAGTGTGAGTGGATCGCCCATTTCACCTAGGGAGGAAGTGTCGGTATTAAGGTTTTTGGGGGAAGGGTCCCCGTGCTACCCCGAACCAATGGGCTTCTCCTTCACGGCGTCAAGGTCCCCCTCGTTGTATCGACATGTTGCGCCTGACGTCGATAGGCTCCGTGGGCATCACCGACAACGTCGACATCATCAACAACTACCTCGATATCCGTCACCGTCGAGGACGATGTCGACATCGTCAAGGGCTACCTCGATGTTCCCCCACCGTCAAGGACTACATCGACGACGTCAAGGGCAACCTCAGCGCCCGTCTACGTCGACGTCGTCAAGGGCTACCTCGACGTTCCGCCACCGTCGAGGACTACATCGACGTCGTCCAAGACCACCTCGACGTGCTTAGGGATTCCTCCAAAGATGCTCGGGAATATTCTCCCAATATCCTCTAAGGATGGGAAAATGACCATAATGTTGAAAATATGCCCTAGAGGCAATAATAAAGTTGTTATTATTCTATTTTCACGATCATGATTAAGTTTATGTTCTATGCTAGAATTGCGTTGGTTCTTGAATATGAGATTCGGAGGGAAACCCAATTGCATGTGTGGAATAATAAAATACCAAACAGATCCCTAGTCAGGCCTCTAGACTAGCTCATGTATTGTTGATGGTCTTGCTTTCCTGATCATGGGTATTGTTAATGTAACAAGGATGCTGGCAATAATGGGAGCACATTGTTAGGATAACAATGGTGTTGGATAGACCCTCTTATGAGATATTGCGAGATCACGTTGTCAATATGTTATCGGTATTTTCTCATAATGTGTTAACGTTTACTTGCGTCCTTAGACATGAGAATACCGTAAACCCAGATACCGGATGGTTGCATTGGGGTCATCAAACGTTACTCAGTAACTGGGTAATTATAAAGGTGATTTTTGGGTACACCGAAAAGTACGCCGTGGTTCCAGATATGTCAAGATTGGGATTTGCCCCTTCGGCGATGGAGAGATACACTCTGGGCCCACTCAGTATTACGGTGTCCAGCATCGCCTGGCCAGGTATTGTGACTAAAGGGTTAGTCACGAGGATACCGGAATACGGAAACGAGAAAAGAGTACAAACCAGTAACGAGGATAACTAGGTATGGTGATCAAGGAGTTGATCACAGGGATACCATCAAAGTCTCGCCTCGGGTTGTGTAACGTATCGTGAGGCAAAAGAAATTGTATGCGACAATACAAGGTTCGCTCGATAAAGATCTTCGATGATATGTGGGAGTCGTATGGGTGACCAGATCCCGCTGACGATTATTGGCCGGAAGGTGTTCCGGACATGTCCACATATGCTCGAACCTATAGGGTCACACGCTTAACGTTCAGTGACATTTAGGAATGCTACAATTTCATGGAGAACGAGAGAGAAGGGTTCCGAAAGAGTTTCGGAGGATCTCGGAAGTGTTCCGAGAGGTCTCGGAGTGTTCCGGTGATGTCCGGAAGTGGTTTAGAAGGTTTGGAAGGTTCTAGAAGGTTCAGAAGGTTCCGGAGTTTCCCAGAACATTCCAGAAGACCCCTGCTGGTGGAGTTGGACTTCATCAGGGAGTCCCTAGTGGAGTTCGACTCCATCAGGGAGTCCCTAGCAGAGTCGAACTCCTCCTTCCCAGCCTAGCTGCCCCATCCCCTTTAAATAGAGGGGCAGAGCGCACCAGGGAGGCATCCCAAGCAGCCCTAGCCGCACCTCCCTGGCTGGCGCCTTTCCCCCTCTAGTTGGCTGCGGCCTCACCTTCCTCTCTCCTCTAGATTGGATCTAGTACAGCTGCCGGTGCGCTGCTGCTACTCCATCTCGTAGATTCCCGCTGCTCCTAGTGTGCTGGTCCACACGTTGCCGCGGTGTTGCTGATACGGTATGCGTGGATACCTTGGAGACATCGTACACTTCGGCGTTTGATCGGGCGAATCTTTGCGAGGAGAACACTCTCACGGCTGGGAGGTATAACCTAGCTACGGGAGTTGGAGGACTTCATCGACATCATCAACTTCTCCACTGCATTGATGTGATCGTCGAGGGTATGATATCGTTATCTACACCTCGATAGTGTTTCTTGGTTTGCACGTTCCCTAACACATAATGCCCTTGTAAATTCTCTCTCATGTGCGGGCAAAATTGTAATCTCACATTTTCTATTCTCAAACCCTATAAATACCCCTAGGGGGTAGAGAGAAGAGGATCCATTTTCTGACATATAAATTGTAATCCCTGGAATCAATACGAGTGTTTTCACTTCGCCCCGACACGAGAGTTTCCATTTATCCTCGACGCGAGTGTTTCACATTTCGCCTCGTCAGTCACAGTAACACGCGCTCCTCCTCGACGGACGCCACACTTGGTCGTACTCCTTAGGTACTCCCGGAGGTTGACGTAACCGATCGGGGGTGCCTCAAATACACTGCCTAGTCCCGTAGCTACGACAGTTGGCGCCGTCTGTGGGAACCGGGCAAGAAGTCATGCCAACTAGGATTCCATCGGGGAACTGTGATGCGCATAACCTCTGTCTTGTTTGTGTGCTTGCTCTTCCATGACAGTGCACACAAGCATAGGGGCTCGTCGTTGATGTCGCCCTCGCACACTCTCGGACTCGGCGTCCTCTGTGCCCCCATGTCAAGACAACTTTATCTCTGCCACGGCGTCGAGCACGCTCCACTGCGGCGTAGAGCGTTCGCTCACCGGCACGTGAGCGACGTCTCCGTCGCCGTGCTGGGACAACCTTAACTCCACCACGGCGTCGAGCACGCTCCACCGCGGCGTAGAGCGTCCACTCACCAGCGCATGAGCGACGTCTCTGTCACCGTGCCGGGACAACCTTAACTCTGCTGCGGCGTCGAGCACGCTCCACCGCGGCAAAGAGCATTCGCTCACCGGCACGTGAGCGACGTCTCTGTCGTCGTGCCGGGACAACCTTAACTCTGCCGCGGCGTCGAGCACGCTCCACCGCGGCGCAGAGCGTTCACTCACCGGCACGTGAGCAACGTCTCCGTTGCCGTGCCGGGACAACCTTAACTCCGCCGTGGCGTCACGCACGCTCCACCGCGGCGTAGAGCGTCAACTCATCGACGTGTGAGCGACATCTCTGTCGCCGTGCCGGGACAACCTTAACTCCGCCGCGGCGTAGAACGTCCCTTCATCGCCACACGAGCAACGTCTCTGTCGCCGTGCCGGGACAACCTTAACTCCACCGCAGCGTCGAGCACGCTCCACCGTGGCGTAGAGCG
Organism: Stipa capillata; assembly: GCA_019208055.1. NCBI lineage: Eukaryota > Viridiplantae > Streptophyta > Magnoliopsida > Poales > Poaceae > Stipa > Stipa capillata. Next base: position 115,643 of record JAGXJF010002705.1, read on the forward strand.
TCCCCTCACCGCCACATTGTCTTCGCGCCGTTCGGCCTTCGTCAAACCGCCAAACGAGCAATGCTTGTACGACACTCGTACTAGGGGATGGGTGCCATGTCGCGTAACCACGACCTGGCGCCTTGAACCAACAGCCTGTAAACAATGAAAAAAGAAGAAATAATCACGAGAAACAAAACATGGCTGCTCCAATTTTCTGAATTTCCATTAACCGATACGGTTACATGAGGGTTACGAAAGAAAGCTCTGGCCTCATTAAACCTACCAAAAGAAGCTCCCAAAACACCTAAAGCGCTAGGGGCTCCATCTCGGCGGATGTCGAGGCGACACCCCGGTAGACGTCGAGGCAAAAATCTATCAAGACGACACTCCGTCACGACGTCGTGGCGACGCTCCATCCCGACGGCATCGAGGCGACGCTTCATCCCGGCGGACATCGAGGTGAAGCTCCGTCCCGACGGGTGTCGAGGCGATGCTTCGTCACGATGTTGAGGTGACGCTCCGTCCCGGCGGATGTCGAGGCGACGTTCCGTCACGATGTTGAGGCAAAAATCTGTCAAGACGACACTCCGTCACGATGTCGAGGCGACGCTCCGTCCCGGCGGACGTCGAGGCAAAAATCTACCAAGACGACACTCCGTCACGATGTTGAGGCGACGCTCCGTCCCGACCGGCGTCGAGGTGACGCTCCATCCCGACAGGCGTCGAGGCGATGCTCCGTCACGACATCGAGGCAACACTCCGTCACGATGTCGAGGCGACGCTCCGTCCCGGCGGATATCGAGGCGACGCTCCATCACGACGTCGAGGCGATGCTCCGTCCCGGCGGAAGTCGGGGCAACGCTCTGTCAAGGCGACACTCTGTCCTGACGGGCGTCGAGGCGACGCTCCATCACGACGTCGAGGCCATGTTGAGGCGACGCTCTGTCCCAGCGTATGTCGAGGCGACGCTCCATCCCGACGGACGTCGAGCTCAACACTTCGTCATGACGTCGAGGCAAAATGTTCCATCATGGCCTGTGCGACAACCCCGCGAAAGCGGCCTGTGCAATGACCTCGCACGACGGCCTCGTGTTGCAACCCCATGCAACAGCCTCACGTGACGATCTCGCATGACGACCGAACTTCGAAAGAGCGGGGAGAGGCAATCGCGGCGGCACGCCTGACCGACGTAGCTCCAAGAGCCCACCCGCCCCGAGTTCGGGGGTGTTCGGAGGGAGCTAGTGGAGTTACGCCTAGCGTGGCGCCTCGAACCTACCAAGTCTGCGGACCTCGTCGACGTGGTCGCGGCATCGCGGCGGCACGCCCGACGCAGCTCCAAGAGCCCGCCCGCCCCGAGTTCGGGGGTGTTCGGGGGAACTAGTAGAGACACACCCGGCGTGGCGCCTCGAACCTACAAAATCTGCGGACCTCATCGACGCAGTCGCGGTGTCGCGGCAGCCCGCTCGACGTGGCTCCAAGAGCCTGCCCGCCCTGAGTTCGGGGGTGTTCGGGGGAGCTAGTGGAGACACTCCCGGCGTGGTGCCTCGAACCTACCAAGTCTGCGGACCTCGTCGACGCGGTTGCGGCGTTGCGGCGGCACACCCGACGTGGCTCCAAGAGCCCGCCCGCCGCAAGTTCGGGGGTGTTCGGGGGAGATAGTGGAGACACGCCTGGCGTGGCGCCTCAAACCTACCAAGTTTGCGGACGTCGTCGACGCGGTCGCGGCGTCACGGCGGCACGCCCGACGCGGCTCCAAGAGCCTGCCCGCCCCAAGTTCGGGGGTGTTCGGCGGAGCTAGTGGAGACACGTCCGGCGAGGCTCCTCGAACCTGCCCGCAACCACTCGAGGGATCATATCTCTACGCGCTCAAACACGTCACGACGTAACAAAAAATTAATAGCGACCCCATTTTCGTGCGAAGAATATATGGCATCGGTCCTCACAAGCTAAGCACGTAGCGATCAACGGTTAGAAACACGGTGGCTATCCTCTCACTACTGGTTCACCACCACAACACAACAGTGTTCATGCGTGGGACATACAATCGTCATACCTGCACCTCGTCTACCCGTATGGCAGTTTTATATAAACAAGAAATATTACAAATAACAGTCCACAGTACAGTCTGCCACATCGCACGCACGAGCAATCACAGACACCTGGAACACATGAATATTTGTACTAGTGATGGAATGGACGAGGATGGTTGTCGGAGTATTATTCCGGCAATACTAATTATGGGGCGGCGTGAGCACAGCAAATCAGGATGGCTGCACACGGGAGACAAGATTTAGACAGGTTCGGGCCCTCTCGGAGAGGTAATACCCTACGTCCTGTGTTTGGTGGCTGGTATTGCTGTATCCGCAGTGCCGCAGGCCCTAGAGAATCGATCTCGAAGGGGCCTGAGCTATGAAACAATGGAGATGATGCTGGATGTAAAGCGATACCGATCGGAGGTCCCCTACCGAGCCTTATATAGCCGGCCGGGGTAGGGTTACAGAGTCCGGATCGGGTTAACAGATATGTTTCCTATTTGGTTACAACCGATCCGGGTAAGCCGGACGGGTACTAGTCCTTGTCTTGTACTCCACGTCGGTGAGGTGCCCCCGTGTTGTAGTCGGACTCCGAGTAGTCGGGCCCGGCCCATCCCGTGGCCGGGAGGCCGGATTCGCCCTCCTTGGTGTCGCGAAGCCATCGAGTCAGCGACGCTGGCTAGCGGCGTTTTAACTTAAAAAGTCCACGCACGACTATCGAGATAGCCCTTACGCTACGTCGCGCGTTCGCCCACTGTCAGAGGCTCCTGAAATGCCGCGTACTGCCTCGTGATGTAACCGTCAGAGTCCAGAGTAGGTCTATTCCGAGAGCTGTCGCTTCCCTCCTGGCCAGACTTGGCTGCTGGGAGCACCAGCGCGACGCGTACGAGAGCTCCTGCACGCGGACATAGCTCCGACAGGTCGGGCGGCCGGCCTCCCGATGTCGCCTGTGTGAACCAAGGAACGCACATGAAGCCACCAGGTAACATTCACTCCGTAATGGTGAGCTCATGCACGTGAAAGCGTTGTGAAGGCAGGTGAGCTATTATCTGACATTGTGTAATCTCATTAGGACCTGCAGTCTACAGTCATCTCCGGTCGCATGAACCGGCGTCGCCGTGTCACTAGCACGACCGTCCCGGTGAGAAGCACACAGTGGCGTGTACACGCCTGCTGAGGTTTTCCCCATCTAGCACTCACGCCAGCGTGCGGCGGCTCCTGTAGCTCGCTACTATCGCCGACTGATGTGTCCCCAGCTCTTTCTTCACGTAGACGCTGCGCTCTGTGTCCTCGAGAATGCCAGTTGAGCAGCGTCACAGCTCGGCGTTATTTGTGCAGAGAATCACCACTGATTGGAGAGTGCCAGCCCACTCTCTATGAGAACTCGTCAGTGCAAGCGGCGAGACCACGATGTAACTACAGTCCGTCGGTCGCTACTTGATGGCCGTGACTCTTCATGTGCTTTGTGATCAGCCAGAGCTCTGACTCCTATGCGGGTCAGTATCCATCTCGAACTCTGGGGACCCAAGAAGACCCCTCGCGGTCCTCTCGAGCCGCATGCTGGGCGGCTTCACGCATGATGAAAGCTGCTCCGTCCGCACTAGCAGCAAGAGTCTGGGCAGCTGTGGTCGAAGTCGAGGTTACTGCCTTCGCGCAGCATCGTACGGACCTCGTTAGCTTTACCGCTGGGGCCTGTACGTTCCGCCATCTGCTGGATTAGTGTTGCATCGAACGAGTTTGTCTGGCCCCTCTACACCAGACATAAAAACAGTCACGCCCCGCGAGTATGGTGTGTGCTGTAATTCAAAGTCGCGACTCGCGAGGATTTCCTCCGTTCCGTATCGGATGGCGCATCCAGCCATAGCCTCTCTGATAAGCCGTTAATCCGCGTGTGCCGCCCCAAAGTGCACTTTTTTTTTCTTTCCTTTTCTCCCCCTGCGGCGGGCTAGAGTCTACCACCCGGCTCGACTATTTTCAATGCTAGTCATTGGCACCCCATCCATGTCGACTATTTTCTCCGTCTCTCCTCGTCTGTGTCGCTATTCTTGCCATGCGTCCTACTGGTTGACTGCTTAGTCCTTCCTTTTTTTTCTTATATGCATTTTCCAGACAAGGGCTGTGTCTGTCCTCGGTCATGTCGTTAGGTGAGAGTACGGAACTTCCCACGCTTGGGTAGCCGACTACCTTCCGGTATCAGGGAGATCGCTCTATTACGCGTGTTTTTGGTCTCTGCTGATACGACAGGCCTGCGGATTGGGGCGCGCCTAACAGTCGGATTAATGCTCCATATGTAGAGAGAGACACGACGACGAACGTGGACGCGCGACTACAGAGTCGTAGGGTGAGCGGGGATGATGCGCTTCAAGTGTTGTGGGACGTAGGCCTCTGAAGGAGTGCCTCAGCGCGAAGGCGGAATCTGAAGCCTCTAGACGCGGCGACCATGTTCACGGGGTTTCTAGGGCGGGTGGACCGCGTGAATCGCGAGACGGCGCGCGATAGCGGTGAGGATTCCACTACACAGTTTTTTTTCGTGTTTTTACGCGCAGACGATCCGAGGACACGCGCGGTCAAGCGCGCCCGTTTCAGATTCCGGTGACAGCGCGTTCGTGGCAGTGAGCGTTTTGGGTTACGCCTCAAGGGCTCCGTATCGCCCTTTCCTGGCTCACTTGTGATAATTTTCTTCTCGGTGGCACCTCCCGATTATCGGTCCACTTTCGTCCCTCTTCCTCTTCCTGCCCTCAGTAGCCTCTATCCCTCCTCCGTTCCGCGCTTTTTCACTGAGGGAGTGGTAGGGACCCACTGTCTCAAAACAACTTCCGCAATCATCCCTGCACTGCTCGCTTCGTGCTTACCCTCGCACAATCGCTCCGCGCGCCTCAAACCTAATCCCGTCTGGCTCAGTCCCGGATGCAAGCCCCGGACTTGGGAAGCCGATCCTAACGAGCGACAGAGGAGCGACGCCCGTCACTGGTCTGGAAGCTGACTATCCGCGAGAGAAGAAGGAGAAGGAGCATCCGCCGAACCGATGGGCCTCTGGCAGAAATCGACGACGACGGAGGCGCGACTGAGACCACTCGTCCGGACGTTCCTGCCGCCCAAAGAACAGAGTCGAGTGGCGCGCCGCCTGCGGAGAGGACATTCCCACCCAAACACGTCCGGCGAGCTGGGGGTCCACAGCTGTTCTTCGAGCGCTCTCTCTCGGTGCCAGTCCACCCATATCCTGCGGGGGCTCCTCCACTACTATACGAGGCTGAGCTGCACGTCACCTCATCAACCCCAACAGCATCTGCACGTCTCCAGGCGCTGTTCATCACGCTCTGCGAACTGCTTCCTCGAGCCATTCGTCCACACTTCGCGCTGTGAAGCACGCTTTTCATGGTGAAGCCGCAGCCTGAGCAGGGATCACCCGCCGTCAGTCGCGCGCGCCGGGTTCTAGCTGAGATCCGCACGGCGAAGGGTACCGCTCCGTCCGATGCCGACGTCCTCACAGTGGTAGGCACGTCACCAATGGTTCTACTGCACGCAACCGACCGCGCTGCGGCTTCTCAGGCCAAGCGCCAGTAGTCAAGCCAGCGGTCGGAACCTCTGCCTCCGAACGCGAGAGAGAGGCTTCAGCGCCGCCGTGCTGATGGGGAAACTCAGCCGCAGATGACACGCAGGTCTCACGGGACCAGGTTCGTCGCGCGCGACCTTCGTCCGGTGGCGGGTGCAGACGGCCAAGCTCGGGCGTGCACCCCATGTATGAGTACACCGGACCCGGAGGACTCGACTCGGGAGGCCGCCGCCGACCGTTTCCTGTCGAGGGCGAAAGTGCAGAGCCGCTGTGAGAAGCTTCTGCCCAGGGGAGCGAGCCTGGACTTCTCCGACGACGGCCCCTTTCTGCGGTGCGAACGCGCCGAACGACGTAAGTATCCGAAGTCGTGCCTTTTTGGTTAAACCGCTGGCCGAGCCTGACTCGGGACTGTCTTCATTCTTGCAGGATCTGTTCGCTTCTGTTCCAGCGCTCCCCTCCCGGAGGACGAGATCTGGAACCAGCCACGGTACGCAGACGTCCGGCGGGCGGAGCCCCGCCGGCGGGGACGCCCCTTCTGGTAGCCCAGGCCCCTCGACGCACGGGTCTTCTAAGAGCACCGGGCCCTCCAAGGGGAAGGGCCCGGCGATTGTAAAGCCCCCTCCGCCGAGCACGGCCGCCCAGGACGAGGAGGAGGAGTCGTCAGATGATGGCAGCGCCTTCCGGGTGAAAGCGAGGAGAGAAGCCAGCGGGCACGGTCGAAGACGTGAGGTGCTCTGAGACGCGCGGGGCGCCGCTCCGGCTAGACGGGGCGCCCCGGCCTCCCGCGTCCGCCGGCGGCTCCGCCCGCCGCGGGGTCGCGCCGACAGGTCGGCGCGATCGCTTTGCCGGGGCGCGAGACCGGCGGCGCCGGCTGGCGCTGATGCCGTGCCAACGGGACCAGAGGTCTCTGCCGCGGCGGCGGTCCGGCGGCGGCTGGTGATGACGCTCCCCCAGTCGAAAGAAGAGAGACGCCGATGACTGCCTTCGGGGCCGCGGCGGGTCGGAACCGCGCCGACCCGACTGACGCTACAAGCCGCGGCGCGGGTACGGGGTCAAGAAGCGCCTCGTCGCCACTCGGTCTTCAACGTAAGTCCTTGCGAGCACGTTTGTAGTTTCTTGCCTTTCCTCATGCAGCTGACGTGGTCGGTGTGCCTCCGCAGGACGCGAAAGGGTGGGGTACATCTCGAAGGTGGTCCCGGACGCACAGGGTCCAGCCAGGGTGAAGCCCTGCCATCTCGGATGCCCGGGCGTCCTCGCCTCCGGCTGCGGCGGATTCCTCAATTGCCCGGCCGCAGTTCTGCCTCCGCCCGCGGGTGCTCCCCAGCCTTCCGCCGATCGGGCCCCGGCGCGCAGCCAGCCGCAGCGGTTGCCTCCTCAAGGGAGGGCCTCGCGGGAGCTTCAAACGCCGTGGCGCCCGCGGGTGCCGGTGAAGATGCGGCGCTGGGCAAGGATGCGCGCGACGGCTGAAAGTCCGAGTCCCCGTGCGCTGCCCTCGCCGATGCAAGAAATCAGCGCGGCTCCGCCTCCAAGCCAGTGATCCGAGCTGGATACGCCGACCGCTCCGAGTCGGGGTGCGGACAGTGGGGATCGGCTTCGACGGTTGACGACGTCGAGGAGGAGAAGGAGTGGGGACGCGGCGGCCGCCGCTGAGGAGATCGGGGAGATCCTCCCTGCACTGATGAAGGCGGCGAAGGAGGGCGCCATCTTCTGAACGCAGGCTGCTGCCCCTGATGGAGTGAGCTTGTTCTCCCGTTGAGTAGATCCTTGGGGAGTAGCCCCGGGCCTCTGCCCGACTGAGGTAGTCGGCGGAGGGTCCTTTGCTTTCCCTTGTAGTCTTCACTCGGGGTGCACGAACAGTGCACCCAGAGGGTGTAGCCCCCGAGCCGCGGTTGACTAGATAGTCGGGCGGAGGGTTATAGTTGTACTCTTTTGTCCTTTGTCAGTCGGACTCGGGTGCACGAACAGTGCACCCAGAGGGTGTAGCCCCGAGCCTCCGCTTGGTCCTGGGGACCAAGTGGAGGGTTTAATTGATCTTCTCCGGGTGACGTCATGTTCTGACATTTCGTTTGGCGCAGAAGCGTGTATCGGCGTGCGGAGATGAAGACACGCCTTTCTCCAAGACCGACTGACGGTTCTTGATCGTCTGGATCTGCGAAGTCCGAATGGGACAAGATCACCGCAGAGCGGCAGTCGGCGGAGGACGTGGGCCCGCAAGCGCGGGTGGAGATCACCGGCCTGAAGGCCGGCCTTTCGCAGGAAATGGCGAAGTCCCAAGGTAGTCGAGCGAGTGCCTTGGTGCCTTTCGCTGTCTGTTTGTCGTTGTGCTGACATGGTGTCATCTGCAGCAGCCGAAGAGGAGGTCGCTCGGCTGAGGTCGGAGCTCGAGGCGATGACGGCCTGAGCCACGATCTGGACACGCCAGGGAGCAGGCTCGGAAGCTCGAGAGGAGATGGCAGGCGGAACAAAACCCGCTCGGAGGAGCTGGGCGCGAAGCCGAGTCTGCGGCAAGAAGGCCGTGGACTTAGAGACGGTGCTGTGCCTCGGAGAAGGCTCGCGCCGACTTGGCGGAGAGGATGGAGAAACAACCTCGGACGCGACGCGAGTCGGCGGCAAGAGAGCCGCGGACGCGGAGGCAGCCGCCGAAGCCGCGACGAAGGCCCTCGCGGCGGCGGAGTCCAGTAAGTGCGGTTGTCTTGCTTTGGCCCGTCCGGCTGTCTCCTTTTTGCTCAATTGTCTTTTTGTGTGCAGAGTCGAAGGCGGCCCTTGAAAAGTCCGTGGGATCCTCGGGTCGCTGATGAAGGCCGGGCAGGCGGCGTGCGGCGCCCTCTGGCCGGACGAGGCGTGCGCCTGGACTCGTCGCGGTGGTCGCCGAGCGGCTGAACGAAGTACCGACCCGAGTGGCCTTCATCGAGGAGGAGAGAGCGCGAGACGGGGGGCGGCCTGGTTTGGCCGTGGCGCGGTCCCACTACCCGACGTGGACCTGGAGGCCATCGTGGAGGGGTACGCGGCGGACTGCCCGACGAAGACATCCGGGGATGGTGGAGTCCGTCGAGCCCACCGTCGAGTCGATGCTAAGGTCGCTCCGGCCTGTAGATAATAGGAGTAGATGTGAACTGCTTGGAATAGCCGAGTAGATTTTGTAAAGGACTCGGGTGCCGAGTTGCTTTGCTGTGCACTCGTGATGCCCGAGTGACTTGTGCAACTTGGCAAGTTTAACAAGTAAAGTTGTGGCCCCATCGGAAAAAACTTGTGTTCCTGTGTATGTAAGTTTGTGCGTTTGTGCTCTTTGCCGATCCGTCGTAGCCTCCTTTGCGTAGGGATTAGCCGTGGCGTGTGTCCCCGAGTAGCGTAGGGTGTGGTGTAGACGGCGGATTGGAGTCAGGAGATGTGAACGTTAGACTTGTATACAAGTACTTAAGCATTTTGCGCTTGATGGTGACCCGGATGGTAATCCGCCGAGTGCCTGCCACGAACGGGCGCAGCGAGGCAGTCGGGTAGAGTGATACTTTTGAACAAAGGCGACTCTTTATTATTATGTCTGATACACTGAGAAAAAGGGTTTAAGCGTAGAAGCGACGTAGCTGTTCGTGTTCCACGCGTGGTGAAGACGTTGCCGTCGTGTCCCTCAGTCGGTAAGCCCCCGGGCGCAGCACCTCAGCGATTATGTACGGGCCTTCCCATGGCGGCGAGAGCTATGCTGCTCCTTGTTCGATTGGACTCGTCGTAGAACCAGGTCACCGACATTGAAGGATGCGGCGCGTACGTGCCGATCTGGTATGCGCCGTAGCGGTCTGCTGGTACTTAGCCGACCGAAGGAGCGACTTCGCGGCTTCTTCGAGCTGGTCGAGGGCGTCGTGCCGAGCTCTTCTGACTCGGCATCGTTGAAGGTGCGGACACGTGGGGACCGTACTCCAGGTCAGTCGGGAGGACGCCTCAGCACCGAAGACCATGAAGAATGGTGTGTAACCGGTGGACCGGTTTGGCGTTGTCCGGAGGCTTCCAAAGTACAGATGGTAGCTCGGCTGCCCACTTGCCGGCGAATTTGTTCAGTCGCCTGAAAAATTCGAGGCTTGAGGCCTTGAAGTATTAGCCGTTGGACGCTCGACTTGCCCGTTGGCGCGTGGGTGTGCCACGGCGGCAAAATCGAGGCTGATGTTTGAAATGTCGCAGAACTGGAGAACGCGCGACCGGTGAACTGAGTGCCGTTGTCGGTGATGATGCTATTAGGCACGCCGAAACGGAAAATGATGTCCCGACGAACTCGACGGCTCTTTCCAGCAGTAATCGTGGCGACGGATTAGCTTCATCCACTTGGGTGAAACTTGTCGACTGGCGACGAAGAGGTGCGTGTAGCCCCGGGCGCTTTCTTGAACGGGCCGACCATATCCAGCCCCAGACGGCGAAGGGCCAGGTAAGCGGTATGGTCTGGAGGGCCTGGGCGGCAAGTGTGTCTGCAGGGCGAAGTACTGGCACCCTTCGCAAGTGCGGACGATGTGTTCCGCGTCGGACACGGCAGTCGGCCAGTAGTAACCCTGTCGAATGCCTTCACCCGACTAAGGACGCGGGCGCCGCGTGTGTCGCATACTCCGAGTGGATGTCACGTAGCAGTTGTTTTCCTGGGTCCTCAGGTATGCACCGTTGGAGGATCCGGAGTGCTCTTCTTGTAGAGCTCGTCGTCTATGATGACGAAGGACTTGGCGCGTCGCGCGATGCGGCGTTGCCTCGGTCTTATCCGGCGGGAGGGTATCCCGCAAGATGTAGTCTGAGAAAAGGGTTGTCCGTCCAGTCGGGTGGTGACCACAAGGACCTCCACAGGAGGTCGCTGAGTGGCGTCATTCTCGGGACTTGTTGTTCTTCGGTCTCGGGTGTTTTCTCCGCCTGATGGAGGGGAGTATGCAACTCCTGGAGGAAAACTCCCGTCGGGACGACGTCCCGACTGGATCCCAGTTTGGCGAGTGCGTCGGCATCATCGTTGTCACGGCGCAGAACATGGGTAATTCTCCAGACCGTCGAACTTGGGCTTCAAGCTTGCGGACTTCTTGGCAGTAGGCTTCCATAGGAAGGGTCTCGGCACGACCAGTCCTTCATGACCTGCCGGACTACTAATTCCGAGTCGTCCGCGCGCGAGGAGGCGGCGAATTCCGAGTGAAACCGCAAGACGAAGACCGTGGAGCACGACGCCTCATACTCGGCGACGTGTATTGGATGCCGGGAAGTGGATCTGCAGTACGTATTTGAAGCGCTCACCCTGAGGAGAGATGAGCACACGGCCAGCCCCCGCGCCCTGAAGCATCAGAGAGCCGTCGAAGTAGAGTACCCAGTGCTCGATGGTCGACCACAGAGGGCGGGGTACTGAACTTCTGTCCACTCGGCCAGGAAGTCGGCGAGAGCCTGGGACTTGATAGCCGTGCGGGGAGCGTAGACGATGCTGAACGCCATAAGCTCCATGGCCCACTTGGCGATCCGACCTGTGGCGTCGCGGTTTGTTGATGACGTCGGAGATCGGAAGGAGCTGACCACCGTGATGGGGTGGCCCTGAAGTAGTGGACGGGCTTCCGTGATGTTATGAGGACCGCATAGGCTATCTTCTGGATCTGCGGGTACCGCGTCTTGGACTCGGAGAGTACTTCACTGATGAAGTAAACCGGGCGCTGTACCTTCTGAATATGACCGGGCTCGGGACGTTCCACGACAAGACCGTGCTGGACTACCTGAGTAGTCGCTGCGACGTAAGAAGCAGCGGTTCATTGGGCATGGGAGACGCCAGGACTGGGGGGGTACCAAGACTGTCTTCAGGCCGTCCAAGGCGTCCTGGGCCTCGGGAGAGTCCAGGTGAAGGTATCCGACTTCTTCATGAGTTTGTAGAGGGGCATGGCCTTCTCGCCGAGTCGGGAGATAATCGACTGAGAGCTGCCATGACACCCGTAAGCCGTTGGACGTCTTTGAGGTTCTTTGGTGGGGGCCATCTTGAGGATGGCATCGGATTTTCTCCGGGTTGACCTCGATCCCTCGCTCGGAAACAAAGGAAGCCGCGTAGTAGCTTGCCCGAAGGAACCCCGAAAACACACTTCTCGGGGTTAAGCTTCATGCTGAATCTTCGAAGGTTGGCGAAGGTCCTCTCCCAAGTCACTCAGGAGGTCTTCTTTCTTTTGGGACTTGGATCACCACATCGTCGACATAGGCTTGCACGTTCCGGCCGATCTGGGACTGAAGGCAGCGCTGTATGCACCGTTGGTACGTAGCGCCGGCATTCTTGAGTCCGAAAGGCATGGAAACGTAGCAGAAAGCGCCGAACGGAGTGATGAAAGATGTCTTGATCTCGTCGTCCTCCTTCATCTTGATCTGGTGATAGCCCGAGTATGCGTCGAGAAAGCATAGAATTTCGCACCGGCCGTGGAATCAACCACTTGGTCGATGCGAGGAAGAGTGAAGGGATCTTTGGGACACGCCTTGTTAAGGCTAGTATAATCAACACACATCCTCCACTTTCCATTCTTTTTGCGAACAAGAACTGGGTTTCGCTAACCAGTCGGGATGATACACTTCTTTAATAAAACCAGCTGCTAAGAGCTTGGCTATTTCCTCTCCTATGGCCTGACGTCTATCTTCAGCGAATCGGCGTAAGCGCTGTTGACCGGCTTGGCGTCCGGCCGAACGTTGAGAGAGTGCTCGGCAGCCTCCCTTGGAACCCCGGGCATGTCGGAGGATGTCCAAGCAAAGATGTCCCGGTTGTCCTGAAGGAAGCTGACGAAGCGCGCTTTCCTATTTGTCGCTGAGCGCAGTCACCGATCTGCGTCGTCTTGGAGGAGTCTTCGGGGTCGAGTCGGATCGACTTGGTGTCCCGCGCCGACTGAAAAGATGCCGACGTCGAACCTTTCTTGGATGGCGGTGCTTCCTCGACCACGGCTGACTTGAGGTTGGAGAGTATGGCCTCGGAGATCTGGGTCGCGGCGAGGTTGCAGTTCTCGAGATCACACGTGTAAGCATGCTGGACAGCTGCTCTGCACTGTGATAACCCCATGGGGGCCCGGCATCTTGAGCTTCAGGTAGACGTAGCTGGGGACAGCCATGAACTTGGCGTAGCAGGGACGACCTAGGATGGCATGATATGATCCCGAGAAGTCGACGACCTCAAAGGTGAGGGTCTCGGTCCGGAAGTTGTCGGGAGTGCCAAATGTAACGGGCAGGCTGACCTGCCCGAGTGGACTCGCCATCTTGCCGGGTACTACCCCATGGAAGGGAGCACCAGTCGGCCTGATCTCGGATCGAGGGATCTTCATGTCGTCGAGAGTCTTGACGTAGAGGATGTTGAGACCACTTCCGCCGTCCATGAGGACCTTGGTGAGGCGGACGCCGGAGACAATCGGGTCCACCACCAGGGGGAAGCGTCCCGGCTGGGGTATGTAGTCGGGGTGATCCGTGCGTCCGAATGAGATTACGGACTCGGACCATCGCAGGTACTTGGGCACGGCCGGTTCCGCTGCGTTGACCTCTCGTTCAATGATCTTCTGGCGACGTTTGGTCTCGTAGCCGTTGGGACCGCCAAAGATCATCAAGCAAGCGGTCTCTTTCGGGAACTCGTCTCTCTCGTCTTGAGGGGGTTCCTTCTTGCCTTTGTTAGAGGCGTAGGGCATGTTCAGGTTCTTCAAGAGGTTGCAATCGCGTGTCAGATGATTGGACTTGGGTCCATGGAAGTGACACGGCTGACTCATCATCTCTTCGAAGGTTGTGTTGGTGCGCGGTGGGCGGCGCGTCGGAGCGCGCTCGGCAGCAGCGACGAGGTCACCGCCCTTGCGCTTGCGGTGCTTCTTTCTAGATGACTCGGGCTGGTCATCCCGACTGGAGGACTCGGGCACCTTGCCCTTGCCTCTGCCCTTGTCATCCCGAGTAACACTGCGGACAGCCTCTTCGCCGGTAGCGAAGCTGTTGGCTATGTCGAAAAGCTCACGAGTAGTCTGTGGATTCTCTGCGCAATCTTGTGGATCAAATCGGTGCTCCGAACTCCTTTGGAGAAAGCGGTAATGACGTCGCCTTCCCGGATCTCGGGCAGGGAATTCTTCTTCTTAGAAAAGCGTTGGATGTACTCACGGAAAGTCTCATCCGCCCCTTGTGTACAGCTGTGGAGATCCCACGCGTTCCCGGGCCGATTGTAGGTGCCCTGGAAGTTGTTCACGAAGAGGGTCTCGAGGTCTTTCCACGTATGGATGCACCCCGGAGGTAGGCTGGTCAACCAAGCTCGCGCCTGAGTCGGCCAGGAAGAGCGGCAGGTAGTGGATCGCGACGTAGTCGTTCCCACCGTTGGTTCTGCACGCTGTGTGGTAGTCGGACAACCAGATGTCCGGCCGCGTCTCGCCCGTGTACTTGTCGATGCCGGTGACCCGGAATCGCGGCGGGAAGATGACGCTGCGGATACGTGGGGCCGAATGCTTTCGGGCCCGAGTACCCCAAGCCGGAGGAAGTCGGAGGGGGAGCGTTCCCGGCTGGTGGTGCCACTATCATTGCGGTGGTTGCCACGATTTTCTCCCCTGGAACCGTGATGAGCGCTTCTCTCTGCGTCCGCAGGGTTCCTAGGTCCGAGCCGATTGTGGACCGGTGTAGCTTGTCGGGCGTTCTTTTCGGCATCTCGCCGAGCACGGGTCCTGGCGTCTATGGTGCCCACGAGCGTCTCGATCGGCGCCGAGTCGCCCATGGACGTTGCCTGCCGGCTGACGTCGGTCGGGACTTGCTCGTCGCCCATCCGCGCGCGATGGACTCTTCTGAGGCGTAGAGCGCCGGCTCCTGACACCTGCGGAGGAGCTGGGGCGATCTTCGGAGGCTTCTGCGTGCTGGAGGGCGGTTTGCTCTAGCAGGATGCGGAGCCGTCGAAGTTCTTTGTATCCCGGGTTGCCCTCGGGGATCTCGATGGCGTGTGCCGCCATGGTGGCTGCAACGATGTTGTGACTCGGGAGGGGAAAAATCGTAACCCCATCCTTCTCACGCATGCGGAGCTCGTTGTGGACTTGGCGTCCTCGAATCCTCATGTCGTCGTTGCGTTGTTGGTCGTCTCGCTGGCGAGCGAGCCGAGTCTGCTGCTCGATCAACTCTTCCTCCTTAGCAAGGAGTCGGAGTCGGGTGGCCTCGAGCTCGTCCGGCGTTTGTTGCTCAATGAGGACTTCTTGGCCGTCATTGCCGTCTAGCGTGCCGGCATTAGCCATGAAGACTTCCCGGGACGGATGGTGGCTGCCAGAGCTTTCATCCTCGTCCGAGTAATACTCGAGGACAGGGAGGAGAGAGTCGATGGCGCCGACCAGTCGGGATCCGAGTGCGAACTCGTGTGCAATAAACGGATCCGATTTCGGCGAAGCCTCTTCCCTGGGGAGAGGGGCCGAGCGTGTGGGCTTCGTGGGAGTCCCATGCTGAAGAGCTGGTGAAGCCTCTGCCGATCGGGACGTCGCCGAGTAGCAGAGGTGAAGCTGGCCGATCTTGTCGGCGATGAAGTCCAACCTCCCAAATCGGAAGAGTTGGCCACGGTCCGGGGCAGCGCTGATGAAGGCGAACTTCAGGCTGCTTCCCGAGACAAAAGCGTTGTTGTTGTTGGCGAAAGCCATCCCGACTCGTGCAGATGGATCTATGCGCACGGGCCCCTACCTGGCGCGCCAACTGTCGGAGTATTATTCCGGCAATACTAATTATGGGACGGCGTGAGCACAGCAAATCAGGATGGCTGCACACGGGAGACAAGATTTAGACAGGTTCGGGCCCTCTCGGAGAGGTAATACCCTACGTCCTGTGTTTGGTGGCTGGTATTGCTGTATCCCGAGTGCCGCAGGCCCTAGAGAATCGATCTCGAAGGGGCCTGAGCTATGAAACAATGGAGATGATGCTGGATGTAAAGCGATACCGATCGGAGGTCCCCTACCGAGCCTTATATAGCCGGCCGGGGTAGGGTTACAGAGTCCGGATCGGGTTAACAGATATGTTTCCTATTTGGTTACAAACCGATTCCGGGTAAGCCGGACGGGTACTAGTCCTTGTCTTGTACTCCACGTCGGTGAGGTGCCCCCGTGTTGTAGTCGGACTCCGAGTAGTCGGCCCGGCCCATCCCGTGGCCGGGAGGCCGGATTCGCCCTCCTTGGTGATACCCGGGTGGCATATCACCATCAATGGTCACCCTTGGAGACCGGCGGCGTCGATCATGCGCGGAGGTGGCGACAGCTTTGAGGTGGTCACTGTGGCTGCGGAAGCAAGCTGGGCCGAGGCTGCTGTCATCCTCAGGGGCTTGAACGGAGGTCGCCCCTGACCCAGGGCATCGGTAGCATGGGCGGCGTCAGTGGTCGTCAGGCGGCGACACGGGCCCCAAGCAACGGTGGCCTGGGACTCAGAACGATGGCCGGGAGTGGCGCGTGCGGAGGGCCGAAGGCGGCGCGGGCCGAAGGCTGGAAGCGGCTCGGGCCGGGGGCCGGGAGCGGCGTGGGCAGCCGCACGATGCAGACGAACCACCGGCTGCGGGCGGCGCGCGCGCGAGTGGGGAGGCGAGGCGACGGCAGCTGTGGGCGGCGCACGCGTGGGGAGGCGAAGTGCATGAGCGGCGGTGGCAGTGAGAACGGGAGGCGGCGCGGGATGAACAGGGGGGCTGCGGGAGCGGCGGCGGAGCGTGGAAGGCCGGCGGGAGTGGAGGCGGCGCGGGCGGCTATGGGGGTTCGGTACCGGCGGCTGCGAGGTGGGTAAATATCCCCCACCCCCACCGGCTTAGTGCAACTGGGCTGCGGCCCATTAGGGTTGAGGAAGGGGTGCTCGGCAGGAAAAAGAAAGAAGGGGAGAAAAGGAAGAGAAAGAATAAAAGGAAGAAAAGGAAAAGAAAGAATAAAAGGAAAAGAAGAAAAAAGGGGAAGAAAAGGAAAGGAAGAGAAGAAAAAAAGGGGAAGAAAAGGAAGGGAAAGAAGGAAAGAAAAAAAGAGGAGAAAAGAAAGAAGGAAAGAAAAAAAGAGGAGAAAAAAAGAAAGAGAGAAGAAAAAGAGAAGGGAGAGAAAAGTCGTTGGTCCGGCCTGCGCACCAACCCCTCGAAATTGGTGCGCTGGCTCGGACGGGCGTTACTCGACCGCCCAAACCGGCGAGGGGCTACTGTTGGGGGAAGGGTTCCTGCGCTACCCCGAACCGACGGGCTTCTCCTTCACGATGTCAAGGTCCCCCTCGTTGTATCGACATGTTGCGCCTGACGTCGATAGGCTCCGTGGGCATCACCGACAACGTCGACGTCGTCAACAACTACCTCGACGTCCGTCACCGTCGAGGACGACGTCGACGTCATCAAGGGCTACCTCGATGTTCCGCCACCGTCGAGGACTACATCGACGACGTCAAGGGCAACCTCAGCGCCTGTCTACGTCGACGTCGTCAAGGGCTACCTCGACGTTCCGCCACCGTTGAGGACTACATCGACGTCGTCCAAGACCACCTCGACGTGCTTAGGGATTCCTCCAAAGATGCTCGGGAATATTCTCCCAATATCCTCTAAGGATGAGAAAATGATCATAATGCCCTTGTAAATTCTCTCTCATGTGAGGGCAAAATTGTAATCTCACATTTTCATTCTCAAACCCTATAAATACCCCCTAGGGGGTAGAGAGAAGAGGATCCATTTTCTGACATATAAACTGTAATCCTTGGAATCAATACGAGGCTTTTCACTTCGTCCTGACATGGGAGTTTCCATTTATCCTCGATGCGAGCATTTCACATTTCGCCTCATCAGTCGCAGTAACACGCGCTCCTCCTTGATGGACACCACACTTCCTCGTACTCCTTCGGTACTCCCGGAGGTCAATGTAACTGATCGGGGGTGCCTCAAATACACTGCCTAGTCCCGTAGCTATGACAAAGGTTAATGATGTAGTTGGACTGTATTTCCAAATGAAGAAAGGTCTTCAGCAAGGGGATCCCATGTCGCCTATTTTGTTTAATGTGGTGGCTGACATGCTAGCAATTTTGTTTGCATAAGGCTCGAGCAAAGGGCATTACCACGGGGGTTGTGCCGCATTTGATTGATGGTGGTTTATCCATCTTACAATATGCGGATGACATTTATTTTTATGGATCATGACGTCACACAAGCTAAAAAACCTGAAGCTCATCCTTTGCGTTTTTGAGCAACTGTCTGGTCTGAAGATTAATTTTCATAAAAGCGAACTCTTTTGCTTCGGACGGGCAAAGGACCACGAAGCAGCATATAGGCAGCTTTTCGGTTGTGAGTTAGTTGGGTGTTTTACCATTCTGTTATCTTGGCATACCCATGCATTACAGGAAACTTCGTAATAGTGATTGGAAAGTGCTTGAGGATCGTTTCGAGAAATGCTTAAGTAGCTGGAAGGGGAAGAATCTATCTACTGGTGGTAGATTAGTTCTTATTAATTCCATTTTATCTAGCTTGCCGATGTTCATGCTGTCCTTTTTGAGATCCCTAAAGGTGTTCGGAAACGCTTGGACTACTATCGATTGGTTTTTCTGGCAAAGCGATAGCCATAAACGTAAGTATCGGTTAACCAATGGAATGTTGTCTGCCGACTCAAAGACCAAGGGGGTTTGGGCGTGCAGAACCTAAAGCAGAAAAACAAATTTCTTTTGGCTAAGTGGTTGTTTAAATTGATTAATGAAGATGGGATGTGGTAGCAGCTGCTACGTAATAAATATCTACGGTCTACGACCCTAGCTCAGGACAAGTTTCGTAGCAGTGATTACCAATTCTGGGCTAGGCTAATGCGTGTTAAGAACTTGTTTTTTCAATTAGTTCGGTTCAATTTACACGATGGCTCGCAGATCTGATTTTGGGAGGGTAGCTGGCTGAGACGTACACTCTTGCTTTGCAATATTATCCTGATCTTTGTACGTTCAGCAATATAGAATTGCATTTGGAGTAAATGAAAACTCACAGCTTTGTCTGTGTTCTCATGTATGGCTCTCCCTCTAATCCAGTCGTGCTCAATTTACAATTGACGAGTTAAAATCTGAACGAAAATGAGCAGACATATATATTTCTTTTTTTTTCAGTGTGTTGTTGCTAATTGATAGAATAATATATAAAGTATTGGGACATTTGCAAACAATTTCTGTAAATGTTCTCTCTTCCCAAAGGCTACACAAATGTTGTGCAAAAATCCAGCTGGAGCATCTCTGAACTTCAAGAATAAGGGGGAAGCCTCAGATATGGTATCACCGTGTAGTGTCAATGCTAGAGGTTGAGAATATCTGCTGATGCATCTTATTGTGACAATGGAAAAAAATTGTAATCTGACACAGGCAATGGAAAAATTTATAATCTGACACAAGTTTAGTTCAGTTCGGCTAGTCTTTAGTCTATGGGACCTTAGTCTATTTGAGTCATACGGAACCTGAGAATCCCGCTGAGATGGAGTATGCAGGGGCAGATTTGTCGTGTGGAACCCTCATGAGCATTGACAGAATTAATTACATGTGCAGGACTTCCTTTTTTCTAGTTTCAAAAATTTCCTGCACAAAATATGTACTGTGGGCTATGTCAAAGTAGATATGGCACTATCTGTCTTTCTCTCCTCTCTCATAAGACTTTCTTGTTTCTTCCCTTCTCATCGCCTCCTCTCTCCATCTCCTCGGCCGGCCTCATTGGCTGGAGAGGGAGACTACCATGTCATTTTCTTAGAGATGTCCTTATGCCCGTCATCCCCTAGATATGTTGCTCTCTTCGGTTTGGACTTGGTCGGCGTTGATGTTGTGCTCTGGAGGTCATCCGGCGTGCAGATTGGGCGCTTCGTCTGGTCTAGTCTCGCTACTTCCCTTGATGGCGTTTAAGTTGCCAGAGAAGTGTTCGGGTTTTGCACCACCCCTCACTTGACCCAGTTGATCGGCAAACTTATCTGCTTTTGCACACGATCGGTCTTCTTGAAGAATACCCCTATCCATGAGGTAAAAAATAGTTTATTTTTCTAAAAAAAGATAAAATTGGTTCTCCACTGGTCTCCATAATCTTCAAAAGGATTGCCTAGTAATGGAGGGAACACTTCATATGTTGGTCTGTCAGACCTTCCTGAGGTTCCTGTATTCTTTGGGAAAAAACTCCTTATGTCCCTCGATGGTCTCACTGTTGCACCAACGACAGGGAGGCCTACGGGCACCATTGGATTAGGCTATGGTTATCAATTGATGCTCGCATGCATGTCAAGTCCGAAATATGACCTACTACCCCGCTCCGCCTTTTCTTTTGCCACGAAACACCAGGAGCTCCATCAATATAAGACGAAAGATTTTACATACAAGACTCCGCTCCGGTGTAAATCGGTAATCTCCAAATGTTTTGCAAGAACGGGGCACTCCTCTCTCTGGTAACATCGTACCAACGCTTATCTACCGAACGATACCAGTAAATTGACTTTTTCTTTAGAGTATCTCGAACAGCTTGTTGGGGTCATTACTAAGAGCTGTGAAAATACCCGAACTCGTCAATATTAATAAGCCCTCCAATAGATTATTACTAAGATAAAAAAAGGTTACATAGTTGGTGTGAGAGAGTAGAACCCGCAAGATGAGTCTTCTCTAGTAATAAGGATCCCCAATAGATTATATGTTAGTGTTTTAGTACAAGAGCCGAGTTGTTTTTTTCCTGAAGTAATAACGGCACTCTCTCTTTATTTTTTCCCGCGCATCACCTAGATGCTAATGTGTTAAACTCTTAGTAACGGATTGTTCAGAGATAATTTTAGCATCCGAATCCCATAAGGAGAGGCGGATCCAGCGACAACGCAAATAAGAAACGAGTCTCAAAGGACATCGTAGGCCAAAGGATCAGATAGAAAATTTTATTGAAGTGTCGTCTAGAAAATTAAACCGTAGTATTTTACACGCACGTTTGTTTATTTCTCGTCGTGGGTAGCCGCCCGCATTTGCTCGTTCAATTTTGTCTCATGTGGCCCACCAACCGCAGCCAGCAATAGCTCCGGCCTGATCCCTCACCCCCCTCCCCCGCTCTCTCTCCCTCTCTCCCACCGCCACCACCCCACCCCCCCGTCCCCCCCGGCGGCTCACGGTTCACCTTGTGTATCACCGGTTGATGATGGGTCGAGCTAACTCACGATGGTAAGTACTACGTTACCTTTTCGTTTGTTTACTTTGATTGGTGCTAATCGACAATGCACTCTCCTCAAACTATCTCTATCTCTCTCTTTTCAGTACCTAGCTAGACGAGGAGATCTCGGTCTTATGAGCGAGTCCAAGCTAGCTAGGTAGCTAGATCTACAATCATGCTAGCTACAGGAGTGGTTGAGCTAGGCTAGGTAGATAGTCGTCGGGGGATACGTCTGGCAGATCATTGGTCATCCTTAGCTTGCTGGCACTTCTGAGATGATGGCATAGGTGAGACCGTTGACTTCGTTCGAGTACACTTGTCCTCCTGCCGGCTAGCTAACTAGCTGTTTCATCCCACAACCCAGATCTTATCACTTTAATTTCTCGCTAATTTGGCAGGTAATCGATGGAATAGTGAGCGCGACCATGATAGTAGAAGCAGTTACATTGATCGGGTGGTTCGTCTCGCCGAACATCTCCAAGCTCAACAAGTGGGCACTCAAGCATGCAAAGAACACGTACAAATGGCATAGGGGACTCAAGGAGAAACTTCAAGAGCTGGCCCGAGATCTGCAGGAGATCAGCAACATGGTGAACCAATCCGGCATGCGCTTTATCGGAAACAAAGACGGGATCGACCATCTGTGGCGGCTCAAGGATGCCATCCACGGCGTGGAGGAGATAGTGGACTCGTTCGAGTACGAGATTCTCGAGGCAGATCTCAAGCGCTATGGTAGTGCCAGGAAAACCATCAATTCCTCTGCTGAGTTCTTCAAGCAATTTATTGGCACCAAAGATTCGTTGAGCCAATTCGAGAAAGTGGTCACGAATCTACGCAACGCTCGCCTGAGGACGCGAGAACTCATCCAAGATTCACACCTGTACATTGGCAGCTGCAATACTTCTTCCATCTCCAGAACTAGAAGTAAAGATGACACGAGCGAGTATCCAGTGAAGGATAAAGATCTCTTCTTCGGGTACAACAAGGAATATGCCCACCTGATCTCCAAGCTGCGGGATCCTAAGGACGATCTCGTGGTTATTGCGATCTTAGGCCATGGCGGGATGGGGAAGACGGAGCTTGCTCGCCAGGCATTTCGTGATGTCAAAAGCGAGTTTGGTCTCCACATATGGATACACGCCTACAACAAGTTCAATAAAGCTGACCTTCTGAGAGAGATTTGCGGCTCTATTAGGCGTGCATCGCCAGCTGTTCCTAACATGAGCGTCCCTGTCATTCAGCAGGAGCTTCAAAACCTCATGGCATCGAAGAGGTGCCTGCTTGTGCTTGATGATGTATGTCACGACGAGTCGGCGACCGGCGAGTTGGAAAGAAAGCAGGCATGGGAGGAGGTGCTAGACCCATTTAAGCGTTTTGGGGGAAATGGAAGTAGAATTCTTGTGACTAGTCGAGCAAAGATTTGTTCGACAACACTCAAGGTAGCATCAGATGCAAGCATCATCCTAGGAGGGATTGATGACCAGGCGATGACGCTTCTGCTCAAGAAAACAGTTTTTGGGGACCAACACGCTCGTCTGAGTCCTGAGCTGCAGCAAGTGTTTGAGGACAATGTTGGCAAGTTACATGGTTCCCCTTTAGCAGCAAAAGCAGTCGGCCTCGACCTTACAGCTTGCAATAGAAGCAGCACGCACAAGTGGATGGAATGTTTGAACAGAAACCACCACGACAGTGTCGTTCTCCGTCACCTGTGTAGCTATCACGATATACCCCCGCAGCTACAGCGTTGCTTCGCGTTCTGCAGCATATTCCCAAATAACTGGAGGTTCGAACCTGAAAAGCTGACCAAAATGTGGATAGCTCATGGTTTCGTTGAGGAAACCGAACGTCCGGATGGGAAGAGCATGGAGGATGTGGCGAGAGGCTACTTCAAAGATCTGGTAGATCGTTCCTTATTCCAAGAAGAAAAAGAAGAAGAAGAAGAAGAAGCCGTGTACGGAGGGGACGAAGAAACTAACTGCTACTACGTGATTCATGAGCAGATCCATTCCATGATACGCCAGGTCGCTGCCAATGATTGCATGAGCATTGCAGGCGGAAAGAGAACCATCCCTAGCAGAGTTCGCCACTTATCTGTTACCGGCGGTTGCCTTGGTCAGCTAGAGCCGGAGTCTGCAGATGGATTGAAAAATGTACGGACGTTGCTAGTCCTCAACGATGATCCTCCTCCGTCAACGTCCTCGCCCTTGAATGCCATTGACAGTGGTGTACTCAAGAGATTCAAGGGTGTGAGAGTACTGGATTTGACAGAGACATGCATAACTCAACTGCCAGAAAGTGTTGGTGAGCTGAAGCATGTGCGGTATATAGGTCTCCCTTACACCATGAGGAATCCTTGTAATCAAGTCACCAGGCTATTACTTCTCCAGACATACTGTGTCAGCAAGACATGTCCGCTGGACATTGTTCTCAAAAAGAAGAAGAAGAAAAAGAAATGTCTTCTGCAGATGTCTCCCAAGGATGTGAGCAGGTTGACCAACATACGACACCTTGATGTAGATATTGATTGCAGTGCCGGCAAGGGAAAAGAAAGAAATAGCATATCAGGGCTGGCGGCCATGAACTCTCTGGGAGGGACCCTCAGCATAAAGGGCCTTGAGACCGTCGCAGGCAACGATGAAGCAAAGGAAGCTGGACTTGCAAGCAAAGGATCCGTCAAGGTCCTAAAACTTGAATGGAGCCCTCCGGATCCGCGACAAGTTGGACCTACTGCTAGAAGCTCAGCTGCCGCCGCCGATGTTCTTGGAGGTCTCCAACCTCATCCTAATCTCAAAGAGCTGCTTCTCAACAGGTACCCTGGGACGACGCCGCCTACCTGGTTGATGGACAGCAGTGTGCTGGAAAACCTGACGAACCTGTACCTCTGGAACTTTAGGAACCTGCCGGCCTTGCCTGCCGTTGGCGGGCTTCCTCACCTCAAGCTTTTGAATATCAAGGAGATGCCCCTTGTTGATAGGATTGACCATAACTTCTGCGGCAGCGGCGATTCCCCATTCAAACACCTAGAGAAGATTGTGCTCAACGACATGCGAAGCCTGGTCGCGTGGGATGCTATGCCAGTGGTATTCCCTGAGCTCAGGGAGGTGAGGATCTCCAACTGCCCCATGTTATCCTCCTTGTCGGGCCTTGCATGCTGCCGCGATTCACTCAGTTGTTTGTACGTGAACATATGTAAGGAGGTCACAGGAGCATCCATGCCGCCAAATTTCACTAGGAATGGCTTTCCATCTCTAGTGGAATGCACCCCACAGCTACTACTGGTCGATCAAGTGCTGTAGGCTGTTGCCTCCATTGATTTGAGTATCTGCGGAGCTTCCCAATACTATGACTTTTTTTAATTCCGTGCTACTATGTGCTACTTGTGCACCGATTTAATTTCTTCTTTAAGTTGTCATTTTGGTTTTGTAATCGAGCTAGTACTTGGTAAGCTCCATTTTCTGAGAATAAGCGCATGCATGCCATTTATGAAAGAGAGTAAACCTGCGTACGTATGCATGTACAAATGCTCTGATTCCTTGTGAAGACTGAAGAGTACAGTGCCATGCATCTGGTTTGATGTCTATCTTTTCTTTATTTAAGCCGCCACCCGAATAGTTTGTTGGTACAATTGTTACACCCATGTATCATGTATGTCTTGTAATTAACCACAACCATCAATCAGGATTTGCCGGTTTACCGCTTTGCCACATCAGGAGCATGTATATCTGCGACTACCACCATCGATCGATCAGCTCACACTCTACGTTCTATTAATTTTGTGCGGGTCAGACCGCCGCCGCACGCTACAATCACATGCAATCGCTGCGGCGGCGAACCTACATGGATCAATCAATGTTACCAACATACCAATCACAAATGGATGTTCATTTCATGGAGTTCGCCGTTTCATATTACATGGGCACGCGGCAGTCTAAATGCTTATTTTCGTATTGAACCTACTGTTTGTAGACTAGTTTCTTCGTATTGACCTACTTTCTTGTTTCTTCCTATTGAACCTACTGTTTGTAGACTAGTTTCCATTTTTGTGGAACGTGGCGTAATTTGACCAACAGATGTTCCACCAACTAGTGATAAACATGGATGTTCTGCAATATTTCAACATATAAAACCAATGGCCCATTTCTATATATACCTTCGAAAGATAAGTCTAGGCGCCTGTGAAAGATATCATGCTATTTAAGATATGAAGGAACAAGCAAGGAGAAACAAAGCACAGAGGGATATATAAACCCGAAGCAAAATCTCAATCATGGCAACATATCGCATGGAAGGAGCACGCTATTTCACCCGCGCGAGTATCTAATTTGGAGCTCAGCATGAAACAAAATAACCTTCATTCACATGCTAGTCAGGATATACGACAATACTGCTCCTGGAAAGGGGTGAAGACCACATGAAATACACCGATCGATGCCCTTCTTCTGGACTATTCACTACCGGAAAAAGATAGTTTGCCGAGTGCCCAGGGCTTTGCCGAGTGTCTTTTCACGGGCACTCAGCAAACACGTACTTTGCCGAGTGCATCGAAAAAAACACTCGGCAAACTTACGCCACTCGGCAAACGAGGGAAAAAACACTCGGCAAATTAGGGCACTCGGCAAACGCGGCAAAAGACACTCGGCAAATTAGAGCACTCGGCAATCCGGGCGCCACGTGTCCCGGCGCACGGTGGCTGACGGCGCGTCCCTCCTTTGCCGAGTGTCCGTTAGCGGCACTCGGCAAACAGCGTTGGGATTTAGTCCCACCTCGCCCAGCGACCGCGCGGTTGAGCGGTTTATATAGCCGGCCGCGCGGTCTGGGTTGAACTCCTCTGAACACACTGGGTGCTTACACACGGCGCCACGTCACTTGAACCCGACCAGTACTTTGGCGCCACGTGGATATGCTCAGGTGGTGCCACGTGGATGTAGCTGGCCGCCGGCGTTGAGTTTCCGGGCAGCAGCGGCGCCCCGCCGGCGGCAATCTTTTTGAGCCCTGATTGCCATGTTTGCCGAGTGTCGACACTCGGCAAAGAGTAAGGGTGTGCCGAGTGTCGACACTCGGCAAAGTGGCCGTTAGGTCGCTCCTGCCGTTTAGTTGCTTTTTTTTGACGAGTACTCGGTCTGACCGTCGGCAAATGCTTTGCCGAGTGCCCGAAGGAATACACTCGGCAAACATGGCTTTGCCGGCAGCCCGTATGCCGTGTGTTCTTTGCCGAGTGTTGCACTCGGCAAACACTTTGCCGACGGCTTTTCAGCCTTCGCCGTGTGCCTTTCGCACACGGCAAATTCGGAGAATCCGGTAGTGATTTTGCCTTCTAATTGACTTGGTGATTGGTATACACACACAGTCCCTCTCAAGGAAGGCCAGTATAATGAAAAAACTCAAACCTACTTGAGTTTTTGAGCCTCTCTCGAGTGTGGATGTAGCATGGTTCCTGCCAAATTGTGAAGAAAGCCGACGGAGTAAGGCTTGCCGAAAGCTTTGGGTGTGAGCCGAGGTGGAGTAGGAAGGTACTTAAATACGCATAGCGTATTTGCGCTACGTGAAAAGGGAAATGCGCATTTGTAACCATGAAGAACAAGGGATGGGCTAATACAACGACGACTATATGCGTCCAGCTGTGTTTTATTACAGCACAGAGAGATATATATACTTTTTTGCAATAAATTGCAGATACATAAAATATTGGAAAATCCAATTTCCTTTCTAAACTATTGGCTTGGCTGCTCACTTAATCCCCTAAAATATCATATATATCCGGAGCTCTTTATTCCCCAGGCCGGAAAATGGTTATTAGCAGCGGAAAAGGTGGGTAATTATCCACTAATTCTAAGAGCATTTTGGTATCCGAAGCTTCGGAGGTACCTCCAACCTATCTTTGCGCAATACGTTGGCTTTGAAGTCCAACTGCTTTGTGTAGCCCCTAAAAGTAAGCCATTTGTTTGGGTTTCAGCTCTTTTATATCAAAAGCCGGGTCAGAAGCCCAAACAAACAGAGCGTTGCCTGTGTTTATGCATGTAATTTTTTTAACAGTAGAGACTCTTACGTAGTTCCTATATTCCAACTGAGCCCTTTTTACCGGTCACTCATAAAAGGTGAAAATAAATCTTATAAGCTTGTTTGTGAAAATTGCTGGAGTTGACGGCCAGTATACATTAACTCGATTCGTTCTCATAGCCCGCCAACTGCATCTCCTGCTTCAATTTTGTCTCGTGGACCACATCCGCAGCCACCGGTTGCTCTTGACCCCGCCAGGCGGCCTTGTCTTTCCTCCTCTCCTTCATTGACCTCATCCATCACCAGTTCACTACCGGAATCGTCGAGTTTGCCGAGTGTCGAGAAGTTCGCCGAGCGTATTTTATCGAACACTCGGCAAACACTCTATTTGCCGAGTGTGCCAGAAAAAACACTCGGCAAAAAACTGACACTCGGCATATCGGTGGTTTGCCTAGTGTTACACTCGGCAAACAAAAAACACTCGGCAAAGAATCTGCTTTGCCGAGTGTTTTTCATAAAACACTCGGCAAAAAATTAAAAACCAATAAAATGCATGTGTACATTTGAATTTTCAAGAGCAAACTTTTGAATTTTGAGTTTATTTTTTTGGAGGGAGCTAGAAATATATATAAGTACCAAAATATGAATATTTCTTGAATTTATAGCCCATTTTTTATATACATGTAGTTCAAAATTGAATATTATCCGGTAAATTGCTAGAAATGCAATTAACATCTTAAAAGTAGCAAATGGTTCCAGAAAAATGCCAAAATTTGGCGTTAGCAATGTAATGTAATATGTTCCATGTGGAAAAAGTTACGGATGTTTTAGATAAAAAACAATTGAAGGTACTACACACAAGGTACCTTAACTTGGTATTTCAGAAAGTAGAAAATGCAAAAAATTTCTACCTTGAGTTCGTCTGATACCTCCTGGCGCTTATACACGGCGCCACGTCATTTGATACCCGTACGTGGGTCCCCCGTGGACATTCCAATGGACCCGGCCAGCGTGTGCGTGTGTGGTGGTGACACGTGTGTAGTGGACCCCGCGGGAGACACGTGGCAACAGCGGTGCCCCGCCGGCGGCTAATTTTTTGGCCCCTGATCACCTTGTTTGCCGAGTGTCAAAAATCGGACACTCGGCAAACCCGATGGCTTTGCCGAGTGTCGACACTCGGCAAACCCGAGACTTTGCCGAGTGTCAACACTCGGCAAACCTTACTAACAGGCGTTATCTCCGTTTAGTCAATTTTTTGTGCCGAGTGCTCAGTCTGACCGTCGGCAAACTATTTGCCGAGTGCCCAAGGAAATACACTCGGCAAACTTTACTTTGCCGGCAGCCTGTACGCCGTGTGCTCTTTGCCGAGTGTTGCACTCGGCAAACCTTTTGCCGAGGGTTTTTCCTCCTTCGCCGTGTGTCTTTTGCACACGGCAAATTGCGAGATTCCGGTAGTGGTTGATGTATGATCTAATTGGTTCTAGCTAGCAGATGATGCGTCGAACGAGCTGCCTCTCGATTGCAAGCAAACCACCTGTTATTGGTTGTCTGTTTTTGTTAGCTCGAATGAAGAGATCCCGGTTATATGAGCCATCTGGGAATATGTCTGGCAGATCATCGATCTACTTGCAAGCTCGCTTGCATGCCGGGGCCGGCGTCCTGCACTTCTGAATTCACAGGTGAGCCCGTTGACTTGGCTTAGACTTGTATCAGCCTTCATGAATGATCCTAATCATGCATGTTCCGGTTGATCATGCATTAATTCTTGGTTAAATTATTAGGTAATTAATAGTGCTTCGGGCAACGATGGTGGTAGAAGCTGTTGTGGTTGCAATAGTGGGGTGGTTCGTCTCCCCGAACATCAGCAAGTTCATCGAGTTGGCAATCGACTATGCATCCAGTAGGTACAAATGGTACAAGGACCTCCAGCTGAAGCTGAAAATTCTGGCCTAGGATCTGGAGGAGACGACGAGCATAGTGGATCAAGTCAGGATACGCTTCAGCAACAACCAGGCCATGATCGATTGCCTGTGGCGTACATCTCAAGGAGGCGGTTCACGATGCCGAGGACATCTTGGAATCGTTCGAGTACAACATCCTCTAAGCGGATCTAAAGGAGCGCTGTGCTGAGAGTGTTTGGAAGGCTACACATTCCTCCGTTCACTTTGCGAAAAAAACTGATTGGCAACAAGGAGTCATTGATCCAGCTGGAGAAAGTGCTCAAGGATCTAACCAGGCTTCGTCAAAGGGCGCGTGAACTCCTCCAAGATTCATAGCTGCACATCAGCAACAGCAGTGGTGTTCCGCCCATGTCGAGAATAGCCATGTGGCCACTACCAGTAAGGGATAAGATGAGCTTCTTCGGCTACAACGAGCAATATACCCAGCTGGTCTCCATGTTGCTTGATGGCAAGGACAAGGTGATTCTTGCCATCATAGGCCATGGCGGGATGGGGAAGACGGAGCTTGCTTGCCAAGCAATCCACGATGTCAAAGGAAACTTTGATCTCTGCATATGGGTACACGCCTAGAACGAGTTTACGGAGACTGTCGCGGGGATTTCGCAGCAATATACATTTTGATGGATCAGGGGCGCAAGTGGATGGTTCAGGCGGGTTCACACGAGAGATTTACCCAGGTTCAGGCCCTCTTGTGGAAGAGGTAATACCCTACTCCTGCTAGATGTTTGATCCGATCTCGTATGAGGGATTTATAGTGGAAGATTCGTGCGTATGAGTATGGGAAAAAGAAAAGCTAACCCCCATTCTAGGGCCCTAGCCTGGCCTTATATAGGACTGACGCGGCTAGGGTTTACAACCACCGAGTCAGTTAGCCAGCGCTGGTCGTGCGGAGTGATCCCTAATATTGCGGCGCATGGGTTGTGCACGTCGCTCCTGATAACGGCGCTTTGACCGCGCGCCGTTGGTTGAATGCATTGCGGCTTGACCGTATCGTGGTTGAACGCTTATCTTGAACTGAGGGGCAGGTCTCCAACCTCATCCCAATCTCCAAGAGCTGCTTCTCAACAGGTACCCTGGGACGACGCCGCCTACCTGGTTGATGGACAGCAGTGTGCTGGAAAACCTGACGAACCTGTACCTCTGGAACTTTAGGAACCTGCTGGCCTTGCCTGCCGTTGGCGGGCTTCCTCACCTCAAGCTTTTGGATATCAAGGAGATGCCCCTTGTTGATAGGATTGACCGTAAGTTCTGCGGCAGCGGCGATTCCCCATTCAAACACCTAGAGAAGATTGTGCTCAACGACATGCGAAGCCTGGTCGCCTGGGATGCTATGCCAGTGGTATTCCCTGAGCTCAGGGAGGTGAGGATCTCCAACTGCCCCATGTTATCCTCCTTGTCGGGCCTTGCATGCTGCCGCGATTCACTCAGTTGTTTGTACGTGAACATATGTAAGGAGGTCACAGGAGCATCCATGCCGCCAAATTTCACTAGGAATGGCTTTCCATCTCTAGTGGAATGCACCCCACAGCTACTACTGGTCGATCAAGTGCTGTAGGCTGTTGCCTCCATTGATTTGGGTACCTGCGGAGCTTCCCTATACTCGTGACCTTTTTATTAATTCCATGTTACTATGTGCTACTTGTGCACCGAATAATTTCTTTTAAGTTGTCATTTTGGTTTTGTAATCGAACTAGTACATGGTAAGCTCCATTTTCTGAGAATAAGTGCATGCATGCCATTTATGAAACAGAGTAAACCTACGTACGTATGGATGTACGAATGCTTTGGTTCCTTGTGAAGACTGAAGAGTACAGTGCCATGCATCTGGTTTGATATCTATCTTCTGTTTACTTAATGTCATTCACCGGCCCCCACCCGAATAGTTTGTTGGTACAATTGTTACACCCATGTATCATGTATGTCTTGCAACCACAATCATCAATGAGGATTTGCCGGTTTACCGCTTTGCCACATCAAAAGCATGTATATCTGCGACTACCACTATCGATTGATCAGCTCATACTCTACGTTCTCTTAATTTTGAGCTGGTCAGGCCGCCGCCGCACGCTAAAATCGCATGCAATCGCTGCGTCGGCGAACCTGCATGGATCAATTAATGTTACCAACATACCAATCACAAGTGGATGTTGATTTCATGGAGTTCGCCGTTTTACTCCTATATATATTGTATGGGCATGCGGCAGTTTAAATGCTTATTTTTGTAGAGTTAAGGTTTACTGAAAGCAAGAAACTGCGCGCAGCAATCAAAGATTCTATATCAAGGATTCAGCAAGGAGTAAAGTATCCATACTCAGATCAGCACAGCTAATGTAAATCAATCGCAAGCGAAAGTGCAGAAAAAGAAAATTAATCTTCACATCGCCGCGATCGATGCTAGCCACCAGCTCAGCAGTACGAGTAATATAGTTCATACTGTATAACTATAACCGAATTAGAGCATCTCCAACAGCATACCTAAATTTTTCTTGAATACCCAAAAACTAGCAATATGGGTATTTTGGCCTAAACTGAGCTCCAACAGCATTCCTATATGGAACTGAGTACCCATAAAATATGGGTATCTACCCATATTTGGGTATTTGCAAACAGGAAACCCAAAACACCCAAAACGCACGCGGCAACCCAACCGGCCTGAGCGGAAATTTCCTCGCCTCCCCGCCGCCGCTCCCCGCGTCGGCTTCGCCCGATTCCGGCCGCCGGACGCCGCCGCCGACCACTCCCACGGCTACCCCGCCCCATCCCGCCGCTCGCCGACCTCTGCCGCGGCGTCCCTGACCTCTGTCACGTGCGCCATCGCCCGGCCGTCGCCCCGCTGATTCCGATCGTCCCCGCCGTATCCCCACCTCCCCGCGGCCTCCCCGACCTTCGTCGCCACCCCCGCCGCCCGCCGCCGAGCTCGATTAGGAGCCGGGCGACGCGCGCGAGGCCGGCATCGACCGGCACACCGCCGCAGGCTGGTGCGAGCTCGTGGCGCTTGGCCGAGCTCCCGCCGCCGCCGACCACTCCCGCGGCTACCCCGACCTCCGCCGCCACCCCCGGCCCCATCCTGCTGCTCGCCGACATCCGCCGCGGCCTCCCCGACCTCCGCCGCGTCCGCCCTCGCCCATTGATCTCAGAGGTAAGCTGAACTCAATTGCCTTTCAGTCAAGAAGTAACAAAAGAACATATGATTACTGCTATATTTCAAAGGGTTAATAATTTATTTTCCATTAGGAAGCAAAGCAGCAGATCTTGAACATGCCAGTCAAATTGTTTAACTGCAAATTAGGTGTTCGACGGAATTCCCCAAAGTAATTTTTTCGCTTTTTTTGTTATTTGTTGCGAGCTAGTGCTACAAATGGTACATGTTTGTGATGGATGATGTACTCATGTGTAGATGAGTTGTCGTGATTCAACCTCGTACGATGATTCCTCCTCCGAGGAGGAATATGCACTGGAGGTGGAAGAACTGCCCTGCGGCATGGCATGGACAGTTCACCGGCCATGTGAAGGATCCAACCATAATTCTTGAAGCCGTTGCAGATCACGAGACATGGTTTTGGCATGCCTATTTTGGAATGCCTGGAGCTTGCAATGACATTAATTTGCTCCACCGATCACCACTCTTTGCACGGTTAGCCAATGGAGAATCACCACCGGTGGAGTTTCAAGCAAATGACCGCACATACAACATGGGCTACTACCTAGCGGATGGGATATACCCAAAGTGGGCAACCTTTGTGAAGCCAATTCCCAACCCCCAAGGTAAGAAACAACTTCAGTTCCATAATGCTCAAGCAACTGCTAGGAAGGATGTGGAGAGGGCATTTGGGATTTTGCAAGCCCAGTTTGCTATTGTGCGAGGACCGGCTCGGTTTTGGGACCAACATACGCTTTGGATGATCATAACTGCTTGTGTGATCTTGCATAATATGATCATCGAGAATAAGCGTGGCCAAGATTTGGACTACTCTTATTATGACTTCATGGGAAGGGTGGTGAATCCGCGTAGGAGAGAAGACCGCATCAGACACTTCCTTCAAGTTCACCATGAAATTCGAGATGCGGATACTCATGAAAGTCTTCAAGAAGATCTCATCGAGGAGTGGTGGAAATGGAATGGGCAACAAGATCACTAGTTCTACTTCTATGTTTTGTGTTATGTTTGATGAACTTTGTGTTATGTTTGATGAACAATCATGTTTAATTTTTTATTGTGGATTTATGAACTATGTAATAATTACATACTATTCGTGTTTTATTTGTGTCAGATTTATTTGACATTTTTTTGATATTATTTACAGCATTGCATATGCACAAATATATGTGGTAGAAGTAGAAGCTGAAATATGGGTATCCGGATATAGGTATGCTGTAAAAGTAGAAAAAAATTTGGCTACCCAAATCTTCTCTCTCCTCTACCCATAATAGATTTGGGTAGCCCAAATATGGGTATGCTATTGGAGATGCTCTTATATCAGCAATTATCATATGCTTGCGAATGCCAATACTTCCTTGTTTCTTCCTATTGAACCTACTGTTTGTAGAGTAGTTTCCATTTTTGAGGAATGTGGCGTAATTTGACCAACAGATGTTCCACCAACTAGTGATAAACATGCATGTTCTGCCATATTTCAACATATAAAAGCAATGGCCCGTTTCTATACCTTCGGAAGATAAGGCTAGGTGCCTGTGAAAGATATCATGCTATTTAAGATATGTAGGAACAAGCAAGGAGAAACAAAGCACAGAGGGATATATAAACCCGAAGCAAAATCTCAATCATGCAACATATCGCATGGAAGGGGCACGCTATTTCACCCGCGCGAGTAACTAATGTGGAACTCAGCGTGAAATAAAATAACCTTTACATGAATCCTTAAGAAACGGTTGAAATAGCTTATCCAAGACGGTTATACCCTCCATTTCCAATCAGTGGTTGTGGATATGGAGCATATATCGGAAGCGGTTAAGCAACCGCTACGACCAATTATCCGAGGCGGTTGCACTGAGCCAACCACTTCCATTAGTCTACTATTTAAGGTTTCGTTTTATCAAACCGCCTTGGATAATAGGTAATCCAAGGCGGTTTGCGCAATGGTTAGGGATGGTTTTTGAACTACAACTCTCTTGGATATCTATACCTACAACTAATGCTTTTTCTGTTTTATTGGCTACCAAATCTTAAAACACCGGATCATACAATTCATATATAACAACATATTTATATTACCACAGCACAACACATGTCCAAACAATTTATTTTCTGACTTCACAGACAACATATATACTCAATTGACATCCTCTTCTCACAACTTATTTACATGCACATATATACATCCACTTTTTAGAAGGTTTTGACATACACATACATCCACTTCTCATAAGTTATTCACATACCCTACCAATGTCATGTGGTATGGCCTTGTAATAATATGTTCTGGACTACCCTATCCTGAAATTCATAAGAACAAGTTAGAGTTCCATATTCACAAGTTAGCATGTAGAAAAGAACTAAATATTAAAATTGAAAACAACAAATGCAACTATCATTTGAAAATACAAGTTTCAAAGACAGAAAAATTTAGTTTCTGACAAGTTTGAGACTCTATTGGTAGCACAAAGCTTGATCGAAACTATAAATATAACTAATTGCAATCCTAGGTCACTAGCTTTAGGGCGCCGGCGGGTGACCGAACTGTCTTGCGGGAGTGATGACCTCATTGTTTAGGAACATAGTCATGTGTGACCGGATTTGGGCGACGTCCATATCTTCCAACTGTGTGATTCATATGAGTTTCACCCCTTCCTGAAGATATGAAGCTTATACTCAGGGCGAATAGCATGAATGAAACGTTATACATTAGTGGGAATGGTTTCGTACCATTGGTTATTGTACTTTGGGTTGTCGCAAAGCGCTACCATGTGGAAGCACATGTAGTACCCATAGAGGGCGGATCCTTCGGGTTATTGCTAGCATTACAAAAGGAATATCGATTAGCTAAAAAGAGCAGAGGTATGATGTCATTAGTACAAGGAGTTAAGAACATTAGCCAATACCTTAAACTGGGAGTCGTGATGTAACTCGGCGGGCACTCCTTCTTTGTGCCTCCCTTCTTGTTTGACGTACGTATCAAACTCCCTAAGTGATTCAAAACAACAAGCCTTAGCGTGTCATTTTGAAAGAAAGAAAGAATAAACATCGACGAAGAGGAAAGTTTTGGTACTCACTCGTTAAGTAAACCCATGATGTCCAAGTTATGATATGTTTAACTATCAAATTAGTAAGACATATGGCTTACCAGATGTTATAGGAAACATGGATGTAATCTCGTGCGGAGTATTCATGGAGTATATGTACAACCTAATCATGGTTCCTATTTGTCCTGATGCTTTGCGGCGAGACCAGATGTGGGTCGCCGAATGACACAGAGTTCTGGAGCTTTCTTTTATCGCTTAGATCAATCATGTATCTGAGTATAGGACACTCAATGGGTTATATGTATGCACTTAGCGGTATTAAAATAAATTTGTGTTGTATTATAAGAACTTATAGCGTAAAGCATCTCACGAGGCTGGTGTCTAGCTCACGGAAGTGAAACATGTTGAACAAGTCAGTGAATTCCACCGAGAACATACTGGCTTGAGTGTGCTTGAAGTTTTCCTCCATGAAGTACACTATAATGCTGACTAGTCTATGTGGGAACGGCCTGTTGGATACGTCGACGTAATCATTATGAAGATTCTGGTAGACTACATCAAGATTTACGTTGTCATCCACCATAGGTTGTCCCGACACGTATTGGCAAGCCAGCTCTGCCATAGGATATCCAACATCTGCTGGCAAATTCAAAGCTGACTTCTTCTTTCGGGATACTTTCAGCTTTGACATGGCCCCTTGACTCTTAGGCTAATCACGATGAGGCCGTGAGCTCTCCACATTTGGTACTGCCGGTAGCAACTAGTGAGAAGTCAGCATTGGCTAAGGTAGGTTCAGGGCATTAGGAACCTCTAGTGGAGATTGATGCACCATCGGTGGAGATTGATGCACCACCGGTGAAAACCTTATCATCCCACCTAATGGTGAACAAGGAGGATCAGATGATACATTTGGTGGTGATTCGAGGACTATGTCCTTCTTTGGCCACTAAACGAATGACCCAACGGCATCGTTCAGGATCTGCATTTTGTCTCCTTCTTGCATATTAGGCAAGGGGCAGTTGGTGAAGGTCGAGTTGACGGCTTTCACTTGCACTCGTGTGAATCCTAGCGTTAATGGGACACCGTGTAACACCGTACCTTGAGGAGATGACCACACCTAACCATAGTCCACGTCCATTGCAAAGTTCATTGTTGCAAACTGTATCTGCATCTTGCACCGCACTGGACCCTCGATTAGGTTGATGGGAGAAGATTCATCAGCGCCCGATGCGTAGTTACTTTGGCGGGCGCCCGGGCTTGCGACTAGCACCCTTTCTTGAAGGCATTGTGTAGATAGCCTCCTCCATGGCTCTTATTTTTTCCCTGCTTCAAGCGAGGATTTGATTTCCACTCTTTCCACTTTTCACTACTCGGCTTTGGCTTTCTTCCTCTACCTTCAGGCCTCATGACTATCGCCGGTGAATGCTTTGCCTAGAGGGTGCGAGATTTCCAAAACCCCTGGTGCATCCATACGACTCCTTGGTGCCAATGGTCTCGGAGAGTATATATTTCTCTCGATTGGGCACCAATGTGCCTTGAGTGGCCTGCTCATTTAGCCCTACCATTTTCTAGTAGACCTCATCATCTTCTGGGTGTCGCAAGATGCGCTCACCATGAGGTAATCTTCGTCCTCGCGTTGCACCAATCTCGAACACGGCTATTGCTAAAATCAGAGAAGACATGCTGCTGACCGTATTTCTCCGCTTTCTCCTCTTCCTTTGCCTATTTCTTTTTAGCACCAACGTACCTTGAGGTTCTGAGAATGTGTGGGTGCTTGCTCCTTCTTCCTACCTCATGTCCCTTCTGGCTTTCTGCCTGGAATTCCTCTGACGACTTCAAGGCGTAGAAATCTGCCCAGCCTTCTTTCGTCACATCCCGGTATGCTTGGCAAGGCGATTTATTTTTCTTCATAAGGTCCATCACTAGCCTATGCTTGAAATTTCTCCAACACTTCCCCACCTTTAGAAGAGTAGCTCGGTAGAAATTGGCTTCGGCTTCTTCTGGGACTCTGAAGGATTGCTTTACTTCGTTGAACAAGGCATTCCACTCCACTCATGAAGCTCACCCCAATTTTCCAGGGTGATTCAAACCCTTGAACATGCAATGACCTCGCGTGTGGTCCTCCACTTCTTTCGGGTTTCTTCCGGCTTAGGAACTCCGGTCACTGGATCCACGCTCTCAATGTCCCATCTGCCCTCAGGCCTCACTGAAGGCTTCCTTGGCTTGCGGGGAACCTTTCCTGAAGATGATGACGATCGTTGCGATCCCACCGGCGATGACGAAGGGGATAACAAGGGGGAATTCATCTACATAGTAAACGCAACTAAATAACAAGAAATAAAACAACACAATTATATCCAATTAAAATCCTAGAAAAAGGATACTTGACAAGGGGCCTTTAGTGACTCAGCTCCCGGTCGGTCTGCACAATCACGCAATGTCCCTTGCTCGATGCCCGCTGGTCCTTTTTCAGTAACTGCTAATGCCTACTCCAGTGCTTATCCCACTGCCCCGACCATCACTTCTCCTTTATATCTGCCGAAGATGCAAGTAGCCCAACAACAGGCTTGTGTGGAGTTGAATGACAACACACAGAGGTCTTTTGGCAAAACTGGGGGCTTTTTGGTCTAAAGGAAGGGCAAAGTCAATTCATTGTTGGTTATTGATTTACAAAATTTTGATCTATGCTATGGAAGTCACAATCTAATTACCATAAACAAGAAGTTAAAGCCACATCTCTTTTTTTCTTTCTGGTTTCTATAAATGCATCCTTTCTCATTTCTGTCTAGCTTCTACCCTAACACATTAGCACACTATCAAGATTGACTAAAACTAATCAAAATTTTGATCTCTCAACATTGTGTTCACATGGTTAAAATATAGTGTGCTAATCATGAACTAAACAAACATCTCAACTTCTCTATTAGCAAAATAATTTCATCATAAACATCATCCTGACTTCCATTCTTAATCATGTCTTAGAGGTCAGTTTAAGTGACAAAACGTGACAAAACCACTTGCTTATACCCTCATACACAAATACACAGTGAAAGAAGCTAATGTTTCGAACAGCATACAAGAGGAGCCCTAGGTTAGAAATACGAGAACAACATACAAGAAGATCATCACAAACATCATCTCAACTAGCAAAATAATTTCATCATAAACATTTCAACTATATCCTAACAAATCAATGCTTTTATATCCTAACATTCAACCATATATTACAAACCAAATCATAAAAAAAGGGAGGAAGAAAGCCAGTCTTACCTGGCCACAGCAGACGAGGAGGTTGGGGCGGCGCGGCCACGGCGTGGAGGAGGTCGGGGCGACGGGGCACGGTGCGGAGGAGGATTGCTGTGCTTGGGGGGGACGGCGTGGAGGAGGATGGCGGTGCTTGGAGGGATGGAGGAGAAGACGGCAGTGCTCGGGGCGGTTACGGAATGTGAAGTGTTGGGGTGCAAAGAACCCTAATGGTGGCGTTGCATTCAATTATATGTGATTACTTATACGAGGCGGTTATGATGATCAGACCGCTTTGGATAATAGATATAGGAGGTGGTTGTATCGATCTGACCGCCTCAGATGACCTGATATCCGAGACGTTTACTTGTGAGAAACTGCCTCGGATGAGTTCATATCCAAGGCAGTTATTTATGAGAAACTGCCTCCCATAAGTGTAGACTGAAAGTTCAGAAAATAGTTCAGCACATAGTCTGAAATTCATATGCAAAACATATATTGATTACAACAGTTCTGAACTTTCTCATTACGAATTGAACACACACAAGTATCATACAGATTGCCATGAACATTTCAATTAGAGTAAATAGACGATTCAAATATGTTTCAAACAACATAATAAATGAACTAACTCGACCTATCTCGATTAGAATATAGTGCCATCAACCATGACACCGATCGATGAGAATGTGTTCGTCACAAAGTACTTTTGTCTCCCTTCGGATTTGCCGCTCCCCTTCTCTGTCTGGCACTACAACAGAAATCATTTGTACAGACGGTTCGGAACCCCCGTGCGGGACAGTTTTTTGAACTGTCTGTACAAATCAGGTTTGTACAGACGGGGTTTGAACCGTCTGTACAAATCGATTAGTACAGACAGTTCGAAAATAGAACCGTCTGCACTAAGCGAATAGCTCAGACGGTTCTAGTGTTGAACCGTCTGCACTACTAGATTTGTGCAGATAGTTCTAGTTGGGAACCGTCTGTGATGGTCGTTGGAGAAGGACCACAAAAGCATTTGTGCAGACGGCTCCAAACCTAGAGCCGTCTGCACAAATGCTTTGAACAGTACTTAGAAAGTATTTGTATAGACGGTTCCAGATACAGAGCCATCTGTACAACTGCTTTTGAGATAATGTTCAAAGCATTTGTACAGACGGCTCTAGGAGTAGAACCGTCTGTACAAATTCTTTATTCAGATGGTTCTATGCCTAGAACCGTCTGTAAAACATATTTGTACAAACGGTTCTAGACCTGGAATCGTCTGTACTCTTGCGAGTTGCCCTGCCGCACTGCTGCCACGGCAGCAGAAACGGCACTGCTACAGGGCGGCGGTGCTACAGCCTGCTACTCGGTTTCCGTTGACGCGGCAGCAGTGCAGCAGGGCGTATAGTCATTGATCTCAAACTTTTTCATTCATAAGCAAACATTAAACATCATTAAACGTCATTCACAAGCATACATTAAACGTCATTCACAAGCAAACATTAAACTGTTTTATTCACAAGCAGTAACTCATCCGTAATCACATTAAACGTCTTTCTCAAACACAAAGTTCACAAGCAGTAACCTATTAACCGTTTTTCATGTGCAAATTTTGAGGGGTATGGAACTCTCCGCCCTCCTTCAACAGCTAGGATAGTAGGAAATCTATTAACCGTTTTTGAACATACCAGACCTCGTCACTCTTGAACTCATCTGTAGGAAACTTAAATGTCTACTGAAGGAAACTATAATAGATTAGGCACAACGTCAGAACGATGAAAAATGTAACTGAATATGGTGTAATGACACTAACCTCCGGATCTACCGGACTAGAGTTAACGATCTACAGCATATATCTCGCGACATAGTATCCACAGAGGTTGTTGCCTGGTGGCTGCTTGTGGCACTGCAGAAATCACGATTACGTGCAGGGTAAATTTAGTTTTACCGAATACATACTAGAATGTGCAAGGTCATTACTCATGGGCGAGGGAGGAATTATTACCGGGAAATGAAATCGGTGGATCGGTTCGGTTTTTGCTGTTTTTACAGGCCCCCCCCTTGGAAACGTACATCTTGAACGCCCCGTTGAGCACCCTTATCAAACTTGCGTACTTCTCGGGTGGGTAGTCCCTGGAGTCGAAGTACACGACATGTTGACGTTCTGGGTCGATACAAACGAGCATCCAGTGGAAATCGTAGGTGTACGGTAGAAGAATGAGGCGCTTAGTATAGAGAACGAGTATTGCCTCCGCGATGTAATCCTCGACCTCCTCCGGCTTGTATTGGACCATTGTGGATATGACCACTTGTGGATCGAGGAATCCGATATTACGATTTTCTGTCCTAGCCTCTTGAATCATATGTCTACACATAAGAGTAATGTTATTGAAAGAGCGTATCAATGAGTTAGGTAGTTCACTTAGCATAAATCGTGATTCAGAACACTTACAGTGTCCAGCACCTTAACATGCTGACATCGAGGGCATCGTGACGGTATAGGTCAGATAAATCCTTGAACCCAACAGTGAAGGTTCCAGGTGGATGGAGGAAATATTGCCGCTCGAACCTTGCGCCGATATTTTGAGGAAGCTGTCTCTCCTCGTTGAACCTCTTCATGTAAAACTCGTGCACAATCATAGCTGCCCAACCGAGTCGTTCTAACTCCGCCCGCGTCACTAGCGGCTGTCTTTCCGCGTAGCCTCTTATCTCGGGTTCTTCTTCTATCTCTTTGCCCTTGGCCGAATTTTTGGTATTTCTGGTGGCCCTACGCTGAGCTTGTGGAGTCAACTTGGCGGCCTGTTGCCCAGACTTGCTGCACCGCTGAGATTGTGCCGAAGCGGATTTAACCTTCGGCGGAGGACTACGGAATGAGAAATCTTTACCGTCACGTACTGGAGATAGCGGCTGTGCAGGAGGTGGAGGGGCAACCAGGAAAATGCACTTCTTCGGCCACTGGATGAACGTCTTAACGGCCTGCCCCAGTGTCGTGACGTCGTCCTCCAGGCGTACAGAAAGTGGGTATGATGACATATTCGCATGCACCATGTCCACTGTCACCTTGGCGTTACCCGCCGCTAGCGGAACTCCGTGCACAGTGGTCAATTCAGCTGGTGGAAATGCTAACCCCGTGCCAGCCTCAAGCATGTGATTCGAGCCAAAACTGCTGGGCACGAGGAGCTTGCACCTGGTTACCATCGATATGTCGTCTATAGGTAATCTGCCACTGCGGACGTCACCTGTAATGTCCTCGAAAGGTAAGTCGGCGGCGTGGACGTCATCTAGAAAGTTGCCCTGAGCTAGTTCAATGACGTCCCCAGCTTGCTCATTCTCCACAGAAGCGTAGCTACTCCAGTGCCGAGCCTGCGGGGATGAGGCTGCGGGGCTGTGTTCATCCACGGCGGCTGCATCCGTCTGCCTTAGTTGCCGTACCCATTCTTCCACCCTTGCATCGATCCTTTCTTCCAGGCCTGCATATATTTCTTCCATCAGCTCTCTTTTCATCCGTTCAGGCTCGGGCTCTGCTTTGGTTCTCCTCCGACTCCTGTATGAACCCGCATCATCGGGGAATCCCAACTTCCATGAAACCGTGACCCCCCACGCCACGCGTTCTACCCGGGTGCTCTTTGTTTCTCAGAGCTGAGGTTAGTATATCTTTTTTCCTGGCTGCTTAGAAAGTTCCTTGAGAGGATTCTTGTGACAGTCGCAGGATCTTTATGGCCACTTTGACGGTTTCAGGCTTGCTAAAGGCGACGGTGCTATTAGCCGAGATGTTGGCCCTCGCGCGATACCAGTTCCGAGCCCGCCTCTCTGGGATCTGGGAGAAGGGTGTCTCGCGACTCTCCTGAGATGCCTACTCGTCATCTCTTCTCTATTCCAACTCTCTGCGTGCATACCCACCAGTAATCGATGCAGAACTCGACCACCTCTTCGGTTGTGTAACCTTCGACGATGCTGCCCTCGGGACGAGATCTGTTTCGGACGTAGTGCTTGAGAATTCCCATGTACCGCTCAAACGGGTACATCTGACGTAGAAATACCGGTCCACAGATCTTTATCTCTCTCACGAGGTGGACGATAACATGGACCATGATATCAAAAAACGACGGAGGAAAATACATCTCAAGATGACACAAGTGTCTTCACCACATCGGCCTGCAAAACATCTAGTGCTTCGGGATCGATGACCTTCTGAGAGATTGTGTTGAAGAAGTAACACAGCCTAATGATTGTGTCTCGGAGATAGCTCGGCTGGATATTTCAGATTGCAATAGGAATCATCTGTGTCATCAACACATGGCAATCATGGGACTTCATGCCAACTAATTTCAGATCTTCCATCGAAACAAGTTTCGAGATGTTGGCGGAGTAACCGGACGGAACTTTCACGCCTTTCAAGCACCGGCACAGTTCGGTCCTCTCGGACTTTTTAAGGTTATAGCAGGCCGGAGGAAGCCTTGTTCTGCCTTTTTGGGAGGGCTCAGGTGCCAACTCGGGCCTGATATTCATGTCAACCAAGTCGAGACGTGCGTTGAGGCCGTCCTTTGTCTTCCCCAGAATATTAAGTAAGAGACCAATCAAGCTGTCACACACGTTCTTCTCTACATGCATGACATCGATGCAGTGGCGAACTTCAAGGTGCCGCCAATACGGTAACTCCCAAAATATTGATTTCTTCTTTCCACATGCCGTCGGCCTTCACTTTTTTACCACTCTTTCCAAGGACAACATCGATATCCTTAACCATATTGTACACCTCTTGCCCGCTGTAATGCCTTGGAAATAAACCTCTCTTCCTCGTCCCGTCAAATTGTTCCTTTCATATTGCGGTACGGGTGATTCCTGTTAAGGAACCTACGGTGGCGCATGAACACCGTTTTGCGGGAGTGGGGCAGCCACCTACTCGCAGTACCATCCAAGCACTGAGGGCAAGCCTTGTCTGGTTCTTTACTCTGGCCCGAAAAGGTTACGCAGGGCAGGCAAATCATTGACCGTGCAGAACAACATGGCGTGTAGGGTGAAGTTCTCCTATTTGTACGCATCCCATACCTGCGCCCCTTCGTTCCACAGTGTTTTCAGATCTTCCACCAAAGCTCTTAGGTATACGTCAATATCATTCCCAGGTTGCTTCGGCCCTTGGATAAGCAGCGACATCATGATGTACTTCCGCTTCATACACAGCCAAGGTGGTAGGTTGTACATACTAAGAGCAACTGGCCAAGTGCTGTGCCGGCTGCTCATGTTGCCGAAAGGATTCATTCCGTCCGTGCTCAACGCGAACCTTATATTCCTCGGTTCCGCACCAAAGTCTTGGAAGATCATTCGATGTTTCTCCACTGCACGGAATCGGCGGGGTGTCTTAGCTTTCCATCTTCTTACGGTCCTCCGAGTGCCAGCACAACAATTTGGTCTCTTTTGGATTCGCAAACAAACGCTTTAGACGCGGAATTACGGGCAAATACCACACCACCTTAGCGGGAATTCCTTTCTTCAACTCGATGAAAGACTCGACGTCGTCTGGTTGACTCTTACGCTTGTAACGACATGCTTTGCACATTGGACATGAAATGCAAGTTTGATAATTCATTACGGTACAGGATACAGTCGTTCGGACATGCTTGTATCCTTTCTACCTCCATCCCCAATGGACAAACAACCTGCTTTGCTCCGCATGTGTTTTTGGGCAGCTCGTTTCCATCCGGAAGCATGTCCGATAGGAGACCTAAGAGCGCCGTGAAACTCTTGTCTGACCAACCGTAGCTTGCTTTCAATTTATGCAGCTCGAGCACGATTGATAGCTTTGTGTATTTCAGCTTGCAACCCGGGAACAAAGGTTTTTCAGAGTCCTCCATCAAGCACATGAACTTGTTTAAGTCTCTCTCAGTATTAAAGTTCACGTCAGCATCGCGCAGCATCTGATCCAACCTATCATCGTCCTCTGCGCCACCACAATCATCGTCTACACCTACTTCCTCCGCGCGGCCACAATCATCGTCTGCACCTACTTCCT
Organism: Stipa capillata; assembly: GCA_019208055.1. Taxonomy (NCBI): domain Eukaryota; kingdom Viridiplantae; phylum Streptophyta; class Magnoliopsida; order Poales; family Poaceae; genus Stipa; species Stipa capillata. Next base: position 159,678 of record JAGXJF010002705.1, read on the forward strand.
CGTCATCTTCTCTCCTTTCGGTGACTTCGGGTTCTTCGATGATGCGAACATCTTGGTGTAACATATTCTGCTCTTCATCATGTTTGGTCTAACACGTGTAGTCCGGTTTGAAGCCCCTAATAATCAAGTGCGCTTGGATCTGTAGGGCTGAGTTCTTTCCGAGAAATGATCTCTCATTTCTACAATCGCAACAAGGACAATATATAAATTGAACACCCTTCTTCAACCTATCCTCCTCGGCAGCTGTCAGAAAATTCGTCACACCATCAAGGTACCCTTGGTTCGTACGAGAACCGTACATCCAACCCCGATCCATCTTGCTACACGTGCTGCACAACGAGTAAATTATTGTTAAATTGACCTAATAAAACAAAGCCACCTAACTTTTCATCAAAAAAGGAGCTACCAAAGTAGTGTTCATGTAATAAAGTTCGTACGTAAATTAATCTAAAACACTACATTTATGTATTTTTAGTAATATATAAACCCAACTATGCAAAACTCAAATAAAGTCAGTAGCTAATTATTTAAATAATCTAAGAAAGCAACATTTCTATATATGACAAAATTTTATATGTTGATGCACGAATAAAATGAAGCCAAGATACAACATATATCAAAAGTTGAATTTTGGTGCAACATATATTATTTTTTGAGCTAGCATGATTTTTCTAAAAATCATACTTCAATTTTAGGGTTTAAGGGCATTTTGGTCATTTTCAAATTTTTACAGCACTGTAACATGAACAAAAGTTATACCATAAAATTCTACGGATTAAATGATGAATTTACAAAAAAGAATCACCTCATTTCGAGTTCGTATGAATTTTCTATGATTTTTAGATGTTTAAAGCATTTTTAGCATTTTCTTGCTTTTTCTCCGAAAATCAAAATTATGAAAAACTTTTGTTACTCAGCCTAACTTAGCCATGGAGCATGACAAGTGGGGTCCTCTGTCATATTAATTTTTCTTTTCTTTTTTCTTCTCTCTATGACACATGGGTCCCACATTTCTTTTCTTTTTCTTTCTTTTTCCCAACAAGCTGAATAGCACTGAGCAGTAGGAGCTTCATCAAGCGGGGGGGAGGGCACTCGATCATCCAGCATGGAATCAAGCGAGGGAAGGGCACGGGAAAGTTATGTGGCTCACCGTGTTGCTATAGGAAGAGTCGGCCAACGCTGGGGAGGCCGGAGATGACGGCGGCGACGGCGAGCGGCGGCGGCAGCTCGGTGAGGTCGTCGGCGAGCAAGGCTTGCACTGCCCCGAGCTTGATTCCTTCCAGCACGAGGTTCGCCGGCTCTTCCTGGTGCAGCTGCGTGTGCAGGGCGGCTCGAGAGGAGGTCAGGAAGAGGGCCGGCGAGAATGGCGATAGCGGCGAATCGAGCTGGGAGTGAGCTTATGTAGTTATTTGTACAGACAGCTCCAAATCGGGAACTGTCTGTACAAATAGTACAGACGGTTCCCAACGGTTGGGAACCGTCTGTACTGTGAAGGATAGTACAGACGGCTCCCAACAGGAACCGTCCGTACTAATATTACAGACGGTCCCAGTTGGGAACCGTCTGTACTGTGGAATTTGTACAGACGGCTCCTATGAGGAACCGTCTGTACTGTGCCGTCCCACTTGTTCGCCATTGATTTTCTTAAACGGTTCGTGTTTGGAACCTTATGTGATATTTTTTTGATTTTTGGAGATCGAACGATCAGAACAGAACACGGTACGCTAATATTTGAACACAGTAGTAATATAGGCTAATATTAATTGAAGTAGTAGTAATATTAATACTACTACTAATTTTTACAAAGTACTAGTAATTAGTAATTAGTGCACTAATTAACTGTCCAATTAATTCTGCGCCTCTTGCTGGGTGGGGGCCGTCGTTGCCGTGGAGGCCGTGTCGTCGCCGTCACCGCTGTCGCTGCCATCATCGTCATTGTCGATGTCGGTGTCGTCCCAGCCGGCATCGTCGTCGGTGGTGTCCTCCCAGCCATCCGAGGTGCAGTAACCGTGGGCGGCGGCGGCGCCCTGCTGGTCATCATCGTCATCCTCATCCTCAGCGTCGTCGTCGTCGTCGGCCTCGTCGATCTCCTCCTCCGACATCCAATCAGCGTCGTCGTCAGAGCTCGACGGACTCCAATCGGCCGAGCGGTTAGTCTCCTCGTCGGAGGAGATCACCTTCATCGCCGGCAAGTCCTCGTCCAACGAGTAGTTCGATGGCCAACTAATTGGCATCGGCGGACCGGTGGACGGCGATGGGACGGGCGGCGGCTGTGATGACGACGGCAGACTCGCCATTGCGGAGGAGACAAGGAGCACGAGGGGAATGGATTGGGCGGAGGTGGAAGCAGAATACTTATTTGGAAGAGGCGGAGGGAGCGAAGCGACGCGCGTGAAGACTAAGCGGCAGTTCCGCACGGGAATCGGAGGTTGAAGACAAAGCGGCACTCCGACTTAAAAATATCTAGCACAGACGGTTCCCAGCTGGGAACCGCCTGTACTAATAGTATAGACGGCCACAGTTGGGAACCGCCTGTACTATCTCTCACAGTACAGATGGTTTCCCAACTGGTACCGTCTGTACTAATATCACAGACGGTCCCCGTTGAGGGATAGTACAGACGGTTCCCAACAGGTATCGTCTGTACTAATATCACAGACAGTCCGAGTTGGGAACCGTCTGCACTGTGAGGGATAGTACAGGCGGTTCCCAACGTGTACAGTCCGTACTAATATCACAGACGGTCCCAGTTGGGAACTGTCCGTGCTATCCTTCGCAGTGCAGACGGTCCCAGTTGGGAACCGTATGCGATATTTGTACAGATGGTTCCTGACTGTAGCGTCCCGCTTGTGCGCCATCGCTTGTAGTCATTTTCTCAGACGGTTCGCGTTTTGAACCGTCTGTGATAAGCACTGTACAGACGGCTCCGAGTTGCCATCTATACAGGTGGCGTCCCGTTAAATGGGATCTGTAGTAGTGTGGGCCAAGCCAGCCTGCCATTGATCTGCTGCTATCTCTCATCTCCTCCTCCTCTACATTCTTTTCCTGTCGCGACGCAAGAGCTTCCTCCTCCTGCTGCCTTTTCATGCATGCCCTTTTTCATCGTGTTTCACAGCTGATCGACCGTGAACACTGAACAAGGGAGGCCAGAGCTGAGGAACCTCGTAGCAGCTATACAAGTTACGGAGTAGCTGAGCTAGCAGTAGTAATCCATGCATGGATGGCAAAGAACTCATCTCACCGTCCGACCTGTCAGCATTCTACGGGCAGTAGCAGCAGCACAGGATGCTCGGCGGTGCCAGTGGAGGGCCGCATAGCCAAGTATGGGGTCTATGTCCGGACACAACAGCAGCAGATGATGAGCACGTCTCCAAGGATGGGGTCTATGTCCGGACACGACATGGTGCGCAACTAGGGGATGGAGGACTCCAAGTAGAAGAAACGGCGCGAGCGGCCACCGGGGACGGGAAGAAGCTTTTGTCTCCAGTTGGTAAGCTTTCCAGAGGCAAGCTGGCTTGGCCCAGACAGAGAAGGGGAGCGGCAAATCCGGAGGGAGAGAAAAGGGGAGTAAAGGTTGAAGAAGATACATACATATGGGTCCCACATGGTAGTGAGTGAAGTGAGAGAAGGGAGAAGAAGATGTGAAAAGCCCAGCCACGTCAAAGCGTCATGCTAGCACAGATTTGCCACGTTGTACGTTTTTGGACAAAAGTGAGTCACTTAAACCAGTTTCTGGACTAAAATGAGTCACTTAAACCAGTTTAGGGAGACGACCGTGCAGTTTTTTAGTTTTTGGACTAAAGTGGGTCACTTAAACCAGTTTCTAGACTAAAATGAGTCACTTAAACCAGTTTAGAGAGACGACCGTGCAGTTTTTCAGTTTCTGGACTAAAGTGGGTCACTTAAACCAGTTTAGAGAGATGACTGTGCAGTTTTTCAATTTCTGGACTAAACTATCCAAACGCTAATAGTTTATGGACTAATGATGCACTTTACTCTTTAGAAAATGCACGAGCGAAGGTATCTACTATATATTAAAAGTATAATACGGCAAAAAGAAAAAAAGAGAAATAGTCTAGAAATTTCTTTAGAAAAAGTAATTAATTTGGTAAACCTTGTTTTTATTAATAGACCACATATATCGTTAAATGCACCGAAATACGTCACAAGATCGTCATAAATAAAAGCAAGTAAAAGCGCGAAGGAAATTCACAAGACAAACCCGACGGAATAGTTCGTTATCAGGTCTAGCAAGCGGTTTACAATCCAAAATCGAATTGACGCCACGAATGAACAATCGCAAACTAGCAAAACACGTGTCCAGATTCAGATCCAGTCTCCAGCCACGGTGAAACAGAATATGTTGAAACACTACCACAGTCCGCACAGCTACGTATCAGATCTAGGCACATACACATCAACACATAGTAGAAAACTAGAGAGGAGGAGCAGTTTACCCGTTACTTTCTAAGGCGTTCCACGGGGGACCCTTACCAAGGATGTGGACTAGGTAGGCGGCGGTGCCAATGCTGTCCAGCTGCGGCCACCGGTGCTCCGCCGCAAACGACTCCATCGATGACTCCATCGTTTTGGAGGGGGTATGAAGATTTTTTTTTGATACGGAGGGGTGTATGAAGATTTGATCTGTTTGCTCGGGTTGAGTTTTGCTGCGAACAGGAAGGGATATAGGCTTCCGAACAGATTCGCATATTCTGGTTTGGGCGAGATCAGCCCTCATCCTTGAAATAAGAAGGGGCCCACGCGTTATGTCATTAACCGTTGCGCTATCTCCTACCGGTCGAATTGAGCAGTGCTGTACATACGCAGATATTGTACAGATACTTAACCGTAATCAATCTCAGGTCACTCGATCTCTAGTTCTTCTCGAAGCCTCCACCGTGTGGTCCCTCCTCTTTCTTCTCCGGCTTCTACCATTAGGCCTCTCTTTTTTTCTACTCTAGCTTGCCGCCGGCGCCTTTGGGAGATCCCACCCATATATAGCAGTAGATATGCTAGATTTCGTATAGCTGGGCTTCACCTTTAACTATGTTACCGTCCATCATCGAGATGGTCCTCTCCACCCTCGGTTACTGTGTTCTAGGTAAACCCTTCCCTCGGAATAACTTAGGCTTTGTGGTTTCGGCATGTATCACCTTGCTGGCCGCCACGGCGCCTCTTACGAAAGAAGGGGCCACGCGTGTATGCTGCTATGTCTTTCTCCTCCTTTTTCGAAAACGGCCGCTATGTCGTCAACCGTCCTCCATATGCGCTATTTCCTACTAGTCCATTTGAGCAGTGTTGTACAAACATAGGTATTCTATTATTCAGATACGTAACCAACCAACTAGAGAAATCAATATCAGACGACTCAATCCTTAGCTCTTCTCAAAGCCTCCATTGTTCGCCCTCCTCCTCTCTTTCTTCTCCGTCTTCCACCGTTTGGTCCCCTTTCTTTCTTCTCCGGCTTGCCGCCGGTGTCTTTGGGAGGGGGTCTCACCTGCCACGCCGCCTCATTCCAGCGGTTGAGCGGTGTGCAATTAAATGCAATAGATCCATCTATGCTTGTTCGGGTATTCTCCTCCAACTACAGCCACTTTGTCGACTTCCTCAACCACCAGGAATGGAGGCCACTTCATCACTTGTCTTAGCTGGTTCAAGTGCCATATTCGAGTTAAGAGCTGCCGATCATCGTCATCTTGGTCGCTCCTCTCTGACACCCCGTCAAACCTCCGCAAGCTCCATGCGAAGCTCTGGAGGCCCCTTAGCTCGAGCTGATCTGGGACCCCGAGGCACGACCATCAAGAGTGACCCTGGTCACCCGACGCTCGGAGCCTACGCTAGTGGGAGGCTTGTCTTCGTCTCCGGTGCAGTTGACAGCTGAAGAACTTGATCGCCTTTTCCATTTCTTTTAGGGGTTCTTTCTTCAAAAGACAAGGGTCTGGTTGTAATTTATAATTCTTTATTGGACCTTTGTGTAAGGAAAATGGTGTAACAACTTTTGCTACAACAATATCCAGCAGCTCATAGGTCTTATGAGCCTGGAATCCTGAAAAAACAACTAAAGAAATCGTCGGTTTCGATAGTTTAGCACGGTTTGGCCAGCACGTTATCCAAATCACCGGTAATACACAAGTGACATGAAACACTCGTATAAGATTAGGGTTCAAATGTGTTATACTGAACATATTTTATAAGTTAGTATATAAAAATTGTTGTGAAAAAGTTAGCATACTGTTTTTGCAAATTGTATTAGTATAATTCAACAAACTTCTAAAATTCATCAAAGTAAATACACTTCATTTGCTACAAGAATGGATATATCTATACTATTTTTGTGGTTGCCAAAAGCGTTTACAAAACCCTTTTTGCAGAATATGCCAAAGGTAACTAACTAAATAATGAAAATACAAAATCGATTCAGGACAGCTAAATGTACATATATATATTTTTGATTTGCCTTTGGGTATGACAAGATTGCATTGAACAGAAAAATATGTTCGTTGCATAGAAAAAATATTTCTATTCACGGAATTTGTTACATGAAAATATTGTATTGCACTGACTCAATCTTTCTTGCACATATTTTTATAAAATATTATCATCACGTAATAAAAACATTTCCACGGGCATCCGATCTAATGCCAGGACTGGACGTCCAATTGCTAGTCTTGCCCAATCGAATTAGCATAATACACTGTAGGGGCGGAGGATCCTGAATGGTGATCTATAGCATCTACGGTACCTCCTACCTCAACCTCCTTCCTCTCCGCGAGCTTTGTTTGGTCTAGCAGTTTGGCCAACGTGTAAGTGGGATGTGGGCCTTTTTCTTTTCGTAGGGGTAAGTTAGGATGGGCTAGCCGGCCAGGGCCTAGATGTGAAGCGAACAATGCCCGATTGGTTAGCAGCATCGTTGTACCTGCAACCATTATGAGTTCAATCATTAGATTAGACATGTCCGTCGCATCATCACACATGTTTGAATTCGTGGTAAACTGTGTCTTGATGTCCGTGGGATACTAGGGTCCTGTTTGTTTAGGCTTATTTTGGTTTCTGGACTTTGGCTTCGAAGCCAGAAAAGCACATATTTATCTGCTTTTAGCTTTTGGCTTCGAAGCCAGAAAAACACCTATTTACCTGTTTTTGACTTTTGGCTTCGAAAAGCCTAAAACAACTTTGGCTTCGAAACCAGAAAAGCACCTATTTACCTGCTTTTGGCTTTTGACTTCGAAGTAAGTTGTTTCAGGCTTTTCGAAGCCAAAAGCCAAAAGCAGGTAAATATGTGCTTTTCTGGCTTCGAAGCCAAAGTTCAAAAAGCCAAAAGCCTGCCAAACAAACAGGCCCTAGATAAATTCTGGATCTAACGGCCTCTACTCTCGATCTAGCGTGTGTTTGAGTGGGACACACATACATATATGGTGTAGTGTGGTGGTGCGAGTGAAGTGGATGTGAATATGTGTCCTCATTGTAATTGAGAAACTGATTTTCTACGAAATACTAGAGTGTTTTTACTGTATACTCAAATTTTAAGCTTTTAGATCTTAGTTTAGTTGATCTCTATCCTTCTCTTTTAACTTTTAATAATATATATATATGGATAGAAATTTAAATATTTTAAAATAAAAAATCACTTGACCACTTGTTAGAAATTTTCTACTGACCAGGTTGAGGGTCCGAGGGAACCACCGGTCCTAGTCCACCAGAGCGATTGAGGCCAAGCATCGACCGTCGACCGTACATGCGCGACTCAGGGCCAAGAGGTGTAAAGAGTGGGCGGACGTGTGGCAGGGTTAATTGCGAGGGCACCTGTAATTTACGGGCGACCATCCCGAACAGTCAATTCCGACAGTTTTAACAGTCAGGTTTCAACTATAACACGGTCAGGTTTCAACTACAACACGGTCAGGTTTCAACTAACGAAAAAAAGCTTTCAACCCTGAAAATACCAGCTTTCAACCATAAATAATCAACACTAAATCAGCTGTCGGAATTGACCGTTAGGCGCGATCGACCGCGGAGTATGATTTCCGATTGCTCTGCACCGTTTTCTAGGTATTGGAATTGTGTGCGTGCTTGGTGACGCCGCCTTGCGTTGGGATTTGGTGTTCGGTCCCTTTGCCTCGGACAGCGGCGGTGCTAGGAGCTAGGCTATCGTGATTCTCTTGACTTAGAGAGACTAGTAATACATAAAATTTAGAAAGCTAAAGTTTCCTCGAAAACCATTGCAGCTTATATTTAGAGTATCTTTAACCAGCTATTATATCCGTTGATAGTGGATAATTAAAGTGAAAATAATATAATTAGGTCTTTGATGAAAAATATTTTAAAAATATAATTTTTTCTAACATATACACATAAAAAATAATGATCAAAGACTAGATTAATGTCAAAAAGACATCTATTTAAGCTTATTTTTTAGAGAGAGCATAACTTCACATCGAGAAATAAGATCTTCAATAAGTCATTTCTTCACCTTGTAACTAATTAAGACCATCAAACTCTCTAATAAATATTTAGTCAACTCATTTTAAGAAACAGCTATAGCCTTCAACAATAAAAATGCTTGTTTCTAACTTTTGGATATTCATAACAATGTCATTTTGGTTAAGAGATGACTTTTTCTCTCTTTTTATATTCTCTCTCCACGCTAAGAAAGCTGATGTAGTACTTTATAAAAATAATTGAGGTGGACCGCCGTTGGATATCGATGCTCTTAATTAGCTTCACACTGCCGTTGGCTGCGCCTCCACGGTGACGCCACCAATGGACTTCACCTCATCGCTGTTCATTGACGTGCTCCTGCATGCGGTGGCACGTATATAGGCCTCCCCTCCTTATCTGTTCTAGCTTAACTGAAACGTGCTAGGGCTCGGTCTCTCCTACTATGCTAATGGGATTGCGATGGCTTATTGATGTGATCTGGGATGCTAGCTTATATAGGTTATTGTAGCTTAATGGCGTTCCTCTTAATTACCTGAACATATGTACAAGTGAGTTGGAATGCCATCCATCTAATTGTGTTTGCTGGATTTTGCATATACCGTACTCTTTAGTCGACAGCGTTGATTCTGCCACACCAAAATTATGTTCCGTCCTCCGCAACTGATCCATCACGATACCTAACACAGCCTTAGTAACGTAGGGACACACATTGAGAGAACAGTGATCTTATCAATCGCACCGAACAAGTTTAGTCATCCATGATGCAGTTTGCACCTTTTTCCTAGACCAAGATTCTTTTGTAGGTGAATTGGCCTCCATAATCTACTAGAGGGGTATAATTTCGCTTATGCAAGATGATATACATTTATAGTCTAATTTTTATTTTGCACTGGACAAATTTTCATTGAACGAAAAGAATATTTTTGTTACACCGAAAAAGTGTCTTCATCACACAAAATTCCTTACATGAAAATATCACATTACATTAGTTTAAAAAGTTTGTTGCATTTGCATTAGCAAATTATTTCCATTACATAACAGAAATATTTCTATGGACATCCGATCCAATGGCAGGATTGGAGATCTAATCCTCAGTCCAACCCCTTTACTGCTACAAAATAGGCCATCATAAACGGACTGAAAACACCCTCATATACGGGCACGGCATCCCTCTGTGATTAGTCATTTGTGATGACTGATGATCCCAGTCATCGGACGTCAACCCTTCTGTGATATCAGTATCACAGACATGCCACAAACATAACCCTTCTATGGACTATGATGACTTAAATTCACAAATGGGCAACAAACATAACATGTCTGTGACGATTGATACCATGGACTAACAATAAATATGACCTGTCTATGATGTCTTTGTAGGACCTAAAAAACTACCAGCACTGTCAGGATAGGATTTTACTAAAACAGCCATATTATGCAATCGATCTCTGTTTGTGGCCATGGTTATAACAAAAGAAGATTGTTTGAATAGAATGAACCACTGTAACGGATGCTTCCAATGATATGCCGATTCATAGCAGCTCCTTTGTCTAATTGCGTTTCCTCGTTGACCGCGTAACTTTTGCTAGATCAGTTGGTTGGTACGTACGGCGAGCAAAGTAAGGTCACCGGTCGCCCGAGCGGTAGGGACGGGGGTTACCCGTACCGCGGATCACCCGGTGGGCAGAAAGGCGTCCGATGAACCACGCCAACCCGGCCCAATTTCTTTCAAATGAACTACAAATCTCTCGAAGCCTACACCACCGGCCACGGCGACAAGCGCCCAAACCAACTGGACTTTTGTGCCATCAGAAGGAATTTACCTTACTTAATTGTTATGGGCCAAGCTGCTATTTATTTCTCGTTGCATGGCTCCAGCCCACATAGAAGAAGGTGAGGTGATCAGGTGCAGCCCAGCAGTAGCGAGGTGGCCCGCGTGTCTTGCAGTGATTCTGACTTATAGTTACATGCCCTCATTTTAACAAGCATATTAAACGCTTTTAGGATGGAAATCAAGCATATTAATGAGCTGACTTATAGTCCCATCCCTGGCACGGTGCTCATGGACAGCAAGCTTGAAGCTTTGGGCTTTCCCTCGGTCTCCCTTCGTTCATGTGAATCTGGTTACGAATGCGGCGGCAGATCTTTTGGCTCGCTCTAGCGAGAACTTTGAACTCCTAGTTTTCATTGTGTCGTTCCAGAGGTTATTTGTAACGATGTTTTGCGTTAAATAAAGTGCCGGCTGTTCTCTCTTTCAAAAGAGAAAAAACCATTGTAGCCTTGAACATAAGTGGTGGTGAACAGCTCGTTGCTGCTGAAGAACTGGGGCCTCGTGTTTCTCTGCAAAGTTTGCAGCTCTGTCGGTGCGATTTTACTGACCAGATTTTTTGTAGGTTTCTCCAGACTCTGCCTTGTCTGTCCTCGTTGGAGATAATCAGATAATAGACCTGCCTAACAAAAGATCAGTTCTGCACAATGCTCACGCAGTTTGCATACACAACTGCAATTTGCTTCGTCCTCTATCCTCATTGCCGTTTTTTGTCACTAAAATATCTGGTGAATGCCCTGTAGTAACTGCACCAGTAAATTTTGTGAGCCTTTCATGTTTCCAGGTGCTGAGAATATCATACCGCCTAGAACTCCAATCTTTCCCGATATGTGACATATTAATAGTTTTTCATATACCTCTCGAAGTTCATGATAAATTCATTTGCATGCAATCTTTTATCTTGTCATGTTCAAAATTCAGAGATCCTAGAGTATGTCTGATGCTAATCTAAGTTTGCACGATGCTGAAACTTAGAAGGGAAAGTTGGAGCCCAAAATTTTGAAGTATGAGAGAATTCTCTATACGCTACTTCTAAGATCCTCAATTCCCTCTATACCATTGGTAAAGGGCCTATTTCCTATATACCATTGGATAATGACTAAGTTCCTTGTATGTCATTTCATTAAATTACCATTAGATGAACTCCGTTAAGTGTGTGAAAAGACCATTTTATCGTTGTTTAATGCAATTTCTTCTATGTTATCTTAAGTATTCACTAATCATTCTATACCACTAAGGCACTAAGTCTTTAGCACAAAAATGGATATTTGGATTGTGTTTGCTGCTGTTTGGCATGAAGAATAAAAAGTGATTTTGGGGGAAAAGGAGAGATTTTGGGCAGCAAAGAAAGAGCTTTTGGGCCGTGAAGTACTGCCGCCTGTGTGTAAAGAATATTTGACGAAAACATTGGACAATATGGTTAGACAACAAGCATCAACAAGTATATATTTCTATAACACAACAAGCATCAAATATAATAAGCATTAAATTCGAGGCAAAACACATCATCTTGCGAAGGCTTTTTATCCTTCGAGTTGGGATACGCCCAGAGGGGTAGTTTGGTTTTTTTTAAAGTGACAACTCATATGTGAATAAGGGAGCTCCTCTAACGGTAGTTTAAAGAATGGCATAGGTGGAATTCATAATCGTTATCGATATATAAGAAATAAGCCTTTTACCAGTGATATAAAGGGAATTTGAAATTAGAAGTGGTATGTAAGAAATTTTCTCTTAATGTATCAGCTTGGCTTGTGAAAGTCGAAGGGATATCGTCACCATTATTCCGAAGTCCAAAATCCAAATCACCCTTGTGCTCTGGCCACTCTGGAAGGAAATGTGGCAAATGGTGGCCGAAACAGAGTTGAGCAGAGTAGTTAGTTCATTAGTTCATGCTTATAGCATCCTGCGGCCGCCACGTTTTTCTATTTTATTTGAACTTGTTCGGTAGCATATTGGCGGGTACTGTGTCACGTGTTTTGTCGTACCTATGTTCCTGCGATAGAGACTCCTATCAGCTACTCCCTCCGTCCACAAATGTAAGGCATGTATGGAATTTAAAGTCTAATTTTGACCAACAATTAAACAAATACTATTGACTTATATGACATAGTAGTGGTACCATTAGATTCATATTCAAACGTATTTTTAATGGTATCACTTTTGTATTACATAATTTAATATTATTAACTTAATTGTTGGTCAAAGTTGTACCTTAAATTCCGTGCACGCCTTACATTTGTGGACGGAGGGAGTATTTCTTTCGTAAATTAGTTTGAAAATATATTTGAAAAATTTAATGTAAGACGTATTTTAATTAGTTAAGACAATGTTTTAACCATCAATTACTCTATTAACATGTGAATTATGTGATACAAAGACATAATCATTAGTAAATACTTTTAAATATGAGTCTAATAATATTAATTTTCTATCACATAAACCACGTACTAATTGAATAATTATTGATCAAAATCTTATCTTAACCAATCATAATACGCTTTACATTAGACAGAGGGAGTAGTTCACAGTACCAAGGCGCAGGCCCTCGGCTAGCTGCATTCATCTTTTGGAACTTCCCAAAAGATAATCTTGGGAGAGCCTTTCGGGAGAGAAAATCATTTGCAGATGTCCCTGTACTTTGTATATTCCACCGATTAATGAAAAAACAAGGATATATGCAATCGTAAACTAAAGACAACTGCATTAGAGCCATACATGAGAACAGAAACAAAACTGTGAGTTTCTATTTCCTCAAAATACGATCCTATATTACTGAACATACATCCAACAAAAACCAAGATAGTATGTTCACTCAACGTTTTTATTCATATAGGCTTCAGCCATACATCCCAATCTGCGAGAATAGACTTGATGAATCGCTACGGCCCAATGGGCATATACACAGAACGCATTCCAGGAAAGATAAATATACATGCACAAATAAAACAGAGTACATGTACAGATTCAAAAAGCAGTCTCATGACAAGTAAATACAGGCAAACATGGACATTCTAATATAAAATGCTCTGGCCTTGTACAAGCCTTCTTATGACCTCTCCTCCCGAGCTGTTAGCTGGCATGTCAACTTTCAAATAACCGTACGATCGCCATGTCCAATTGCTCAACAGTGTACTCCTTTGGTTTCTTCTTTCCCCGCATGATTCGCTTCAACCAATAAAACGCCTCTGAAAGTTTACTCGGATTTGCCTGCAGAGCATGTAAGAACACCTCATATGGTGGAACAATGGTATCCACTATATCTTTTCGCAGTTTGTACTTAAGCTCGGCTGGAACCTTCCATGTCATCTGGCGATCACAGATAATAACAAATTTGGCAATAAATTTATCCAAGGATAAAGAGCATGGCTTCTTCAGAGAATCTCCCTCCAAATTAGACATGATAAGAGGAACCCAGCATTCATGAAAGTAGCTCTTCTTGTATGGCTGGATCATTGAAATGAGTCTACTCACCAGTTCTACATTGGAAAAGGATTCTCCTGGACGGCGCATCATCTGCCAGGCATAGCATGCATTATTGAAGAGGAATATGTACCTTCGATCCTTTTCATCTTGAAATATCAGTTCTGCATCGGCCTCAAGCTTGGATACCCAATAATTGAACATGTCAGAGCAAGGGTCTCCAGTACCAAGCATTGACTGCTTTTCATGGAGAAATCCCAGGGCTTGCATGAGAATACCATTTGCTGGATGAACGGCAGATTCTTCGCTGCTATCAATGTCATCTGTAGTCCCCTTAAGCATGCCTCTGATAGCTTCCATCATGTTGTTAGAAATATCAGCAACCTCATGAGATCTGTCCAAAGGCAAGCCCTGTATATTGTATAGGACATAAGCAAGTGTGTCAAAGATGGTCAGCACTTGCGTAACATGGCAAGAGCACCAGTTTGCATTACTGAATGAGCGTGCAATCGCAAGAAGGTTCTCAACAGATGGCCTCGCGACCAATGCAAACCATTCTTCTTTTACTTCTTGACATAGTTGCCAATTCTGCCCATTCAATTCTCGCCATATCAAACAAACAAGTATGGTGGTAGTTTTCAACTCGATGACCATCTTAGTTGATTCCGTGGCCAATGCATAAGGATCTGTGTTGAGAATCGATGGGTCCCTAACGACATTGGGCAATCTGTTTCATGGACAAGATTCAAACTTCAGAATCTACTACAAGGTGCATGAAAAGTTTCATACAAATCATAAAGCATCAAAAGCAATTTTATCCTCACCAAGAAAGGAACATGAATTTAACTAATTTGGGAGGAGAGTGATAAGCAAGAGGAATGTAAAACGTATTTTGATTGGTTAAGACAAAATTTTGATCAACAATTAGTCTATTAATATACGATTTACATCACATAAAATTGATATTATTAGATTTGTATTCAAAAGTACTTGTTTATAATTATGATTTTGTATCACAAAACCGTATAATAATAAAGTAATTATTGGTTAAAGTCTTATCTTAACAAATTAAAATACGCCTTACATTTCTAGATGGAGGGAGTAAAAACAAAACGAATAGGATAGAAGTATTTCGTAACCGAATGTAACAGATTGAGATGTCGTGCACTGGAAGTGGATATTGCAGCCGTACCTGTCGATGGGACCGTAATGGATGGAGGCTCGCCGCAGCATTTCCACGGCGGTGGCAGCAGCAGGAGGCAACTCCCGAATCATGCCCTCCATGGAGTTGGGGTCGAGAAGGCGGACATCAGGCACTGCTTCCAGGTCATGGATAGGTGCGTACCGGAGGTGTCCATGGGAGCGAACGATGTTCCGAGGCTACAAGCAGCGATCTGTGCGGCCAGTCCGCGAGCCTAGGCCGACAGGCTCGGAAGCGCAAGAAGCCGCAACAAAGGAGGACAGGTTGAGGAAGTGCAGAGAAAGGTGCCGAATGATGAAATCCATAGAGGTGGATGCGTGGGGTGAGACGGTTGGCCTACGATTCATCTCCCTACCCATAGTTTTTTTCTTAACAAACAAAAAACATATACTATTATAAATGAGGAAAAGAGCTTGTAAAGCTACAGCAAAAGCCGGAGAAGTATCTAGCTGCACACCGTGGCGTATGTCATAAGATACAGTTTAAAATTATCATCTTAGACGGTTTCAGCTATCATCTAGAAACATACGTCCTAGATAATCAGTTCATATCTAAGACAGTCATAAACTGTCTTGGATTGCATCACATCCCAGATGGTTCTCATCTCTCAACTATCTAGAAAATTAAGAAATAAATAAATAAAAATAATAATATAAAAAGACAAATGTGTTAATTAATGACCTATCAATTAACTAGGTGATACGTGTGAAGTTACGGTTTCGATGCTTATAAGAATTCAGATATATAATCTTTTTCTATTTGGGTATTATTATAATCAAGATCTAATGATTGCTACAAGAATAAATTTGCATAGTTATATATAAGTGATATTGTGTATAAACTATATAAAGGATGGAGTATGAGTATCGATCACTTATTCTGGTTGAAGGAGGAGTATGAACTCCTAATCCTGTTGACTCCACAATGTGTCTGCCACGGATCCTGCCACGGATCCCTTGGCAAATTTTTCATCAGCATCTATACTTTTCCTTCTTCAAACTTTTTTCATGAGGGTGTACTTGAAGTGCCTCCAAACCTTGCAAATTGTCAACAACGTGGCTCGTTGTATGCCTTTTTTTGATTCATCAAGAACTTCAAATGACTCAATTATTTCATCTGCAATGAGGTGCGCTGCTCCAAGGTAAGGAGCCTCTAGTCCTCTGTGGTGATTTTCATCCGTTCCTTGCTACTACCCCCGCATCTTGAACTTCTGAGTGGTTCTGGTAGGGGACGTTGAAGCCTCGGAGTCATGATCTACCCTTGTGAAGACTTTTTAGTGGGTTTTCTACCACGACAAGTCTTCATGGCTGCCAAAGAGTTGGATACTCGTAGCGACCCTGGCTCACCGGGTGAGCTCAACAGCGATGAATGTTGAGACGACATCTCCACTATTTTGTTAACGACAAATTAATATTAATATAGTGATATAATTAATATTTGCATGATTAAAAACACTCACAAAATTAAAATTAGTGAGCATCAAAACTAACACTAACACTAAGCATAATCAATATCACAATTAACAACCTACACAAAAACAACAAGCATATAAATAGCACACACAACATCGGCGAGCATCGTATAACAAAATTAAAACTTGTATCTGATAGCATACTTCTGCTTGGGCTAGGCACCTGTTATGAGTTTTATTGTATCTGATTGTACTCAGATGCTTTTCTTTGTTACAGATTCATGATTATGTACTATTTAACTGCATAGTAATGACAATTTGGCTAAAGAGTGTGGATTTTCTATCTCTGTGAATGTTGTATTCTTCTTTCAATCCACTATACTTAGGTGCTTTGAGATCCACATATATTCACTAAAAACAATTCTACATCGTCATCATCTCTAAAACGTGATCAATGCAGTCTAGAATCGACTACCATTTAATCGTTAATTTATTTTTCATGCCTAGCATGTATATAAATGGATTAGTACAAGCTAAATATAGATTGTCTCATCACTAAAAATATAATGTTACACAATATAGAGATATAAAATATGCAAATTTTAAAACACGATCAAACAGTAGATAGTGGGGAAATTTTGCTTTTCTCGATGTTTCCCATTAGCAACCAAATGGAAATACTGAGTATTGTTGTCTCTCTCCTGAACATTCTGAACTTTCGCTCGCTGATACTACCTAGTATCTTCTTCACGCAGAAGCCGACTTAAGGCATAGTTTGCATCACGTTGAGCCACACGCTCCCTGGCTGATAGGGGTGCCAGCTCAGCTTTAATGTCAGACTCATTGACAATTCTCAAAAGCCGAGCCTTTTCCTTTTTAGAATGGCCATTATAATTCTTAGCCTAGCCCTAAAGAGCTTGCCTCAAGCGTAAGATTTTTTCTTGCCATCGGTTAATTGGAGAGATTGATTTAGTTTGCTCATTCCAGCTTTGAGCCACCATATTATGAAACCCCTCCTTAGATAACCATGCTAGCTCAAACTTAAAGAGCGACTGGTTACCATGATGCTTGGCGGCCCCAGTATTCAACAAAAGAGGGGTATGGTCAGAGAGTGCCCGTTGCAAAGCTCAGACCGTTACCATTGGGAATTTTTGTTCCCAATTTGAACACATCAGTACTCTGTCTAATTTTTTGTAAGTTGGTGAGTCACGCGAATTAGCCCAGATAAAATTGTCTACCTGAGTGAGTAATCTCTTGTAGATCTAGGCTTTCAATGATAACATTAAACAGAAAGGGCCATCGAGCATCAAAGAAATTAGTACTCTTTTCCTCTTGATGGCAGATAATGCTAAAATCTCCTCCCACTAATAGTGGCAGATTTTTGGGGTAACAAGTGCATACTAGTTCTGCAAGGAACTCTGACTTGAGCTCCAATTGGGCAGCATCATATATCGCAACAAGAGTCTAGCGGAAGCCATCCGCCTTGGACTGTAGTTGGAACTTCACTAAGAAATCCCCAACTTCTACCGCCTGAATGTCCAAGACTGCGGTGTCTACTCCCATAAGTATACCACCGGATTGGCCATGAGGCGGCAAAACGTGCCAAGCATAATCGCACCTAGGTGAAGCAGACAAGCCTGGGAGAAAGACATTCGTCTCGTCTCCATGAGAGCAATGAAGCTAAGACATTCCTCGCGAAAGCAACAAAACGGTATTTAGCTGGGTCACGAAGACCCCTACTATTCCACAATATGCCTCTCATGTTAACACTTATTTATGTAACGCTTTGTCGTGGCCGCGAGGACATACCACGCGTGCGCTCTGCTTACAGACCCGAGGTACCTTGCTCAGGATGGGAATAGGGTCAACACATCCTCTTGTGTCGTCATCTACTAGATCACTACACAAGTGATCCAATGAGGTTATTAAGATTCGTAGAGTCCTCTTCTACGATCTTGGTAGTATTAGCTTTGTGGATCATCACTGCTAACCGATCAATCTCAGTATTCTTAATACGATGAATAGAGCTAACTACAATAGTGGGTGATGCTCAGCTAAAGTGCTATATCACTAACTAGTATAAAGAATTGTTCGGTCCTCCTGACACTAATTTCTTCACTATGGACGAGACCCACTCGGATGATGTTCTGAAGGTTTCCCTAGAAGAGAATGCCCTCCTTACAGCGTGTGTTTCTAAACAAGAAGTCTCTGAGGCTGTCTTTCAGATGGAGCACAATAAAGCGCCGGGACCAGATGGGTTTCCAGTTGAGTTTTATCAGTAGTTTTGAGAGGTCATCAAGAATGATCTGATGGCCTTGTTCATAGAGTTCAACAAGGGTTTGTTACCTCTGCTCCATTTGAACTTTGGTATCATTACCCTACTGCCAAAAAAAAGATGCCACCCAGATCCAACAATACCGACCGATTTGCCTACTGAACCTCAGCTCTAAAATCTTTACAAAGGTTGGAACGAACCATTTCAATGCCGGTGGCAGACAAAGTGGTATGTCCCACACAGACAACTTTTATGCCTGGACAATCTATTCTTGAAGGCGTGGTAATCCTTCATGAAACAGTCCATGAGCTCCATCGCAAAAAGATGGATGGGGTGCTCTTTAAGATTGATTTCAAAAAGGCACATGACAAGGTTGATTGGAATTTCCTCCAACAAGCTCTCCATATGAAAGGTTTTGCACCTCAATGGTGTAAATGGGTGGACAGCTTTGTTTCCAAGGGTAGTGTGGGCATTCGGGTTAATTACGCCATTGGACATTATTTCTAGACGAAGAAAGGACTTCGTCAAGGCGATCCACTATCTCCTATCTTGTTCAATGTCATTGCGGATATGCTGGCCATCCTACTTCAAAGAGAAAAGGAAGAGGGGCTGATCACGGGCCTAGTCCCTCATTTAGTGGAGGGCGGGGTCTCGATTTTGTAATATGCCGATGACACAATTCTTTTTATGAATAATGATCTCGAAGAGGCCAAAATGATGAAGCTGATACTATGTGTTTTTGAGCAGCTATCGGACCTAAATATCAACTTTCATAAAAGTGAACTTTTTGTTTTGGTCATGCAAAGGATCAGGGGGCTCGCTGCAAATACCTTTTCGGGTGCAACTTTGGTTCGTTCCTGTTTAGATATCTCGGTGTTCCAATTCATTATCGCCATTTGTGCAATAAGGAATGGAAATGTGTTGAAGACCATTTTGAGCACCGCTTAAGCAGATCAGAAGGTAAGAACTTGTCCTATGGTGGACGTTTAGTTCTTCTCAATTATGTCCTCTCAAGCTTTCCTATGTTCATGTTCTCCTTCTTGCAAGTACCCAAAGAGGCATGACAACAACTAGATTTCTATCGCTCACGCTTCTTTTAACAAAGTGATGATCATAAGAAGAAATATAGATTGACCAAATAGAGTGTCATATGCCGCCCCAAAGATCAAGGTGGACTTGGTGTCCATGATCTTCCACTCAAAAACCAATGTCTATTGAGCAAGTGGCATTTTAAACTACTAGATGAGGATGGGGTTTGGCAATAACTGCTCCATAATAAATACTTACAATCCAAAACCCTTACTCAATGCTATGGTAAATTAGGGGTGTCCCAATTTTGCTTTGGCCTCGTGCGCATCAAGGATCAGTTCCTTCAACTGGGCTGTTTTATTCTGAATAATGGTCAGTCCATTTGTTTTTGGAAGGATAGGTC
This sequence comes from Stipa capillata, assembly GCA_019208055.1. Classification (NCBI taxonomy): domain Eukaryota; kingdom Viridiplantae; phylum Streptophyta; class Magnoliopsida; order Poales; family Poaceae; genus Stipa; species Stipa capillata. The sequence continues at coordinate 179,684 of JAGXJF010002705.1, forward strand.
TCTTAGCTCACAATACCCCTCATTGTACAATATTGTTCGTAGACGACATGCTACTGTTGCGGAAGTTTTGAACGCTACACCACTTAATGTTAGCTTCATCGGGCTATTGTGGGTCCAAAATTAGTTGCTTGAAATAACTTTTTCCAATGCCTCGCTAATGCTACGCTCAATCAAGATTCTGTTATGTTCCACTCGATGCTTCATGCCTCTGGACAGTTCTCGGTACAGTCCATGTATGCAGCATTGATTGATACCCGCTACAAGTTTCGGCATAGACACGTTTCGAAACTCAAAATACCCCTCGATATAAAGATCTTCATATGGTATCTCTGTCGGGGGTACTCCTCACAAAAGATAACCTTTGCAAATGTCGGTGGGAGAGCAGTAAGTAGTGTAGTCATTGTAGCGGGGACGAGACTATACCACACCTCTTCCTTGAGTGTAGAGTAGGTCGCCAAGCTTAGTAGGTGATTTACATGGCGTTCAACATTACAGCACCATGCAGTATCCCGAACTTGTTTGGCAATTGGCTTGGTGGTTCAGATAGACGAACACGGTCACAAATACTTGTAGGTGTTTGTGCCTTATGTTGGTCTCTCGCAATGATGTTGTTTTTAATAATTGAGAAGCTTCCCTTTTTTTAGGTCATTCATTAGGCTATCCACTGGATCTGTATATAGTCGTTACTGCACAAGCTGGAGGTGCGGGCCGCTTGGAGATGGTCGCTCGGGACTTATCTACCCAATATGGATCGCCTGTTAATCTGAGACTTTATAATTCATAAGTTTTTTTGCTAAGCTTTTCTATGGTACTGTTTTAATTCTCTTTGTAAAGATATGTTACTTTAATAAATATAGCCGCATGTATTAATTGATACAGAAACCAGGGGTCACCCTCCTTTTTGAAAAGAAACAGTAGGTAGTGGGGATATAGCCCGCAGGACGGAGAGGTACATTTTCCATTTTGACTAAAAAGAAAGGGAATCGTTGTGCCATCAATTTGCTCACGCTTCTGCTGTAGTGAACCATTATCGAAATACTGAAAATCGTGAATGCGTGTGTTTATTGGTGTAATCATGACTCAGGAAGCATGGTTGGGCACTGACCTCGCAGCGGCTGATGTGGTCTACTAGTATAATCATTTTAGAATGTTTGGTGTGTTAAAAATGAGAATATGTGATCTAAGGTCTCTTGTGGTTGCTGTAAGTCTGTTTCCAGATACTCTGCAAAGCATGAGATCGACTTAGTACCACTATGAGGCAGTGGCCGTTTGGTGTAAAACACCACATCAATTATGCTAGAAAAAAGTTTATTTTTAGTCTCTCTCAACAGTTGTGTTAGCCTAAATTTAGTCTCTTAATTTTAATACCATATAAACTTTGTGGACGTACCTTGATGTCTGCATCATAAATGCATTTGCCTACTATAACTGAATGTCTCATCTCTTTTATGTTGAGGTTGTTCCTGTTAAGTCAAAACATTTGGTTTAGTACATCTAAAGAATGTAATAACGAAAGAAAGGTGCTCGCAGTCCATAGCTTTGTTGTGTATATATATATATATATAGATCCGTTAATCTGCACCTACGCTCAGAATAGTTATTCTGCGCGCTGACCAATCGACCGAGCCAGCCAGCCCAGACCCACCACGTCCCTCCCTTTTCACCACTGACCGTAAAACTATTCAGTAGATATAGTAAATCCATCGAACTATATTACTGTCGAACAGATCCCTCACAGTAACGTAACTTCACATGTAAAATACGGTAATTTTATGTCTGTCGAGTAGTAAAACAACATGTGTCATCGTAAAATTCAGGACTCTAGTAATTTTTGTATAAAGCGTGTCGCAAAATTACTATTATATGTACACGATATTACGATCTCGCGGCCATCATTTTACTGCATATCTGATCGTTCCATACTAGAAAAGAAGTATTTCTTCTCTTTGTTCACAATCACTTGCGTAGCCTAGTTGGTTAGTAGAGAAGAGTAATGTGCATGAGGTCCAGGTTTGAATTTTGCCCTGTCCTTATTTTTTCAATTAAAACAGATTAGGAAAATATTTCTTCTATTTATTCACAATTACTTGCATAGTCTAGTTGGTTAGAAAAGAAGAGCAACGTGCATGAGATCCACGGTTCGAATCTCACCACCTCCTTATTTATTCAATTAAAATGGATGGTGCGCGACTGTGAAAGTGTTGCCAAAAAGTTGTAAAACATAAAATTTTTTTGTGGTCTGAGATGTGCGCAAGATAGTTAAGGTGTGTATAGGATGTTGTAAAATCTATCACCAAATGTAGTAACGCACGAGATAGTAAAGTTATGTATAGGATATCGTAATATCTATCACTAAATATAGTAAAAAAGTCATCAAACTCAGAAGTTTTTTACGGTCGAGATGCGCGAGGTAGTAAAATTGTGTATATGATATCGTAAAATCTATCGCAAATGTAGTAATTCTGAATCACACTAAAATCTCAGCAGTAAAATCCGTCTGAAAATTACTACTCAATAGACATAAAATTACTGCCCCGTCTTTTTCCTTCGTTGGTTCCGTGGCTGGTTCGGTCTGGCGCGTTTCAGCCGGAGCGCAGATTAGCTTAGTCTGCGCTCTCGCGCATATTAGCGCTGCCGTATATATATATATATATATATATATATATATATATATATACTACCTTATAAAAGGAGGAGTTTTTCTTTTCTAACTCCACCCTACATATTGTATACAGGTTATTTAGCAATGCATCTAATGGCTCTAATTGTTTTGATGGTCTGCCGATCCAACGTCTAATATTTCTCTGATGGTCTGCCAATCCAACGGCTAAACATGATTCCGTAGCGTTCCCGATCCTGATCGTGCGTGCAGTCTTGCCGAACGCCTTCCAATCCCGATCCCCATCTCTCCCCGCGCTTCTCCTCCAACCCTAGCGTTCTCTCCTTGCGCACTAGGGTTGCCCTCATCTCGCCCTCCTCTCCACCGCGCCACGCGCCGCGAGATCCGATCTTGCGGCCTGACCGCCGGCATGGCCCGCTGTTGCCGTGCCGAACGCCAAGCGTTCGCCATCTACAAGGTGTGCTAGCACAATGGCTGTTGCCGCGACGCGGACATCCTGGTGGCATTCGACGACGTCGTGGCCGACGGCGTCGATGTGATCTCCTCCATCTAGAGCAAGCTCCCGTTCTGGTACTTCGATGACGCGGCCGCGATCGAGTCATTCCACACCATGAGGCGCGGGGTGCTCACGTCGGCCGTGGTCGGGAACTCTGGGCTGGACGGCGGGCGAGTCTCCAACGTCGCGCCGTGGATGCTGTCCGTCGCGGCGAGTAGGACCAACTGCCGGCTGGTTGACAAGCTGGTTGGGAAACGGCAAGACTATTGTGGTGAGCCATCAGTTGATCTATCCATTGAAACTTGCAAAAAGTATTCCACAAGGTTAAGGAATTGTTCTAAGGGATTTGGTCCGGATCTGTGCCCCAGGCGTTGGATTTTAGCAGCTCACGGGCTTTCGGTGAATCTATGTATAGGTTTGTTCCTTAACGGTGGTTATTACTTCATGATAGTTTATTTTCTGGGTGATGTTGCGGGATGCTTTTCTGTTGGGATTTTGATCTGTTTTTTTGGCTGATTTGAACTATGTGGGAAAAGGTCCCTTTTTTCGTCCAGATGGAAAAGATATCCTTTTTCTTCCGACAGATGATAAATCTATGCTTCTAACGGCCATGGATGTAAAATTGTGATCAAGGTAGCAATGCAGGTGGTTCTCTTTCCATAAAGTTCCAGCCTATGGCAATGTTTGGGAGCTTAAGTTGTTCATCAGAGACATAGGACAAGTGGTCTTCTGGGCATATCTCCTTCAATGCAAGCTTTTTCTTTCAAAACAATCTTTTGATTGGTGTGTTTTAGCTCGTGGAAACACCCAACCCTTCTCTGAGGTGAACTGCACGTAGCGGTTGTATGCTCCTCTATGCTCAACAACAGCAAGCTGATGCGATCTTTTCCTCAAGCGATATTTCTGTCTATGCCAAACATCTACATGTAACACACTTGCTTTGTTCATCCTTTCTTTTGTGATATGTTGACTAAGTTTAACAAATTATTTTTATCCCTTTGTACTAGCACATCATCTCAAGAGAAACTTCTTTCTTTCTGATGAAACCCAAGCACTATATATTGATCACATAAGCAGGGTGATGATGTGCAGGTAGAATAAATTAAATTATACTACTTGAATTTTTAAATATTCTTTCTGCATATATTGGCACACAAAGAAATTAAATCTACCTTGTATTTTGGAATATTTGCAGGGTTAATAATCTTTGCTGCACTCAGTCTCCATCCATTGTAAGTTGCAAAAAGTATTTTGCCGTAACCTGCTCTTATGTTGCAAATTAATACGTATCCAGTATCATCGTTTAGCATGCTTATTTAAACTGGCTAAGCATATGGTTATGCAAATAATTACATGTACTTATATAATGCATATTTGGTCTAACTTGCTTCAGCTCTCAGCCAGTTGACTTTGAAGCTGCTTCTCTTTAATATTGATTCTCCTTAACTTTTAAGTGGCTTCCACCATGGAAAATGAAAACACAACTTTAGCAATTTATGGCATGTGTTGATTTATGAAACAACCGAGTAAATGATGGAGTACTGTTTTGCTGATGTATTACCCTTCCTTTATGCTAATCTTGTTGCTTGTCTTTGCCTGCAGCTACTGAGCATGCCTTCAAGAATATTTTGACCAGCCTCCCTAGGCCTAGGAATGGTGAATATGGGAACTTCTACAGCCTTCCTGCGCTAAATGAACCACGGATTGGTAATTACTCTGCTTGCTCTTGGAATTTTCTATGTTTTCTCCTCCCTTCACTTTGTCCCATTATAGTTGACATTCTGACTTGTGCCTGTTGAGTCTGATCTTGCATCCTAGACTTAGGGAAAACTATAAGACATGCTAATTTTCTAAGTCAACTCCGTATTTTGTCACTTCCTTTCAAGAAGGGGGTTGATTTGCCATTTTTTATTACTTAGTTATCTAGGTTTAATGAAGTGTTTCATTGTCTCTTCTTGAAAATGCTAGAATTTCACATTACTGATAGACTTACGAATATATTTTGCATGAAATATTCTATAGTTGTAACATTACACATGCATATTAAATCTGTAATTGTTGTTATTCGGCTGACAAAGATTTCCTTTTCTGCTCTATTAGATAAGCTACCCTACTCTATCCGTATTCTTCTGGAGTCAGCTATCTAGAACTGTGATGGTTTTCAAGTTACCAAGAATGATGTCGAGAAAATCATTGATTGGGAGAACACATCTCCAAAGCTGGCTGAGATACCTTTCAAGCTAGCACAAGTTCTTCTTCACGTTTGAACTGAAACATCACACAAGGTTACCTGTTTCTATATGCCTTTTGCTTATGATTGATGTTACTCTCTAGGACTTCACTGGAGTCCCATCAATTGTAGATCCTGCAGCTATGCGCGATGCGATGGCCAAATTGGTAGTGATGCCAACAAGATTAATCCATTGGTACATCTTGTCTCCTTCTCCTGTTATATGAAAACTTCTTGTTCTGTACCACATTTGGTTTTCTCACCAAAATCTTTTTGTGTAGCCAGAGTTAGACCCTATGTTTGTGATGATATCACTCATCAATCCTGTTGATTCAAACTTTATTTTTCTGATATACATATTTTCATTTGGACTGCAGGTTTCCAGTGGATCTTGTTATCGGTGCAGGTGGATGTAGCAAGGTCGCACAATGCACTATAATCAAACATGACCTGGAGTTTATCCGCAACAAAGAAATATTTGGTTTCCTTAAATGGGGCTCTACCGCTTTCCACAATATGCTGGTTGTCCCCACTGTTCTGGTATATTTTACCAGGTAAATGTTCTGGGTTGAAAGAAGTTTTTCTATTGCTAATATGTCTTCTACCTGAACAACTCTTTATTTTCATTTTTGATTTGTATACAAATTTTTAGGTCAATCTGAGTATCTTGGCAGAGTTGTTTTCAACACATATGGCATTATGTACCTTGACAACGTGGTTAGCACTGATTCACACTCTCTATGATTGATGGTTTGGGCGTTGCGCCATCACCATGGGCAAACCCTTTTACCCATTCTATCACTCTTATTTTGATAGCCAAAATAAACATAAAATAGATGGTCAAACTGAAACAGTGAGCAAAATCATAACAGTTCTCCATCACACTTCTGATGTTTCCTGGTGGCAAAAATCTCTATGGTGTTTTCCCTATTGGGGTGTGGCTGGATTTTTTTTTATTCCCCATATGTATGCCGATTCACGCCTCCTGGGTTGTCCTTATAGGGATGGGGCTACATCCCCATACACCCATGGACTTGCTAAACTTCACAGAAAAGAAAGTTGTGCATAAGTGATAAATTCAGTGTGTGGCATGCAGTTTCCTTTTTGTTTAAAAATGAACTTTTAGCTATATCTAAGAACTTTGTAGTCTTGTAGAGCTATAATTTGCGGAACACTATGCCTAGAAGCTTTAAATGTTGTTACTTAATTATTGTAACCATCTATTCAGCGTATTGTGGTTAGCTTTCTAAGCCCCCCACATGTATTGGCATGGGTATGAGGAATATTGCTCATGTTAGGGCACTATAGTGGGGGCACGCAGTAGCTCCAGAGATTCCAAAACTGTCTGGCCCTATTGCAATCCTTGCCATTGTTTCACCCTATTGCCACACTTGCTGTTGTTTCCTTTCCATTGTGATATTGGTAGAACTGGATAACATAATCCTATGAACATAATTACTTATTTTTATTTTTGTAATATAGTGGATCTGATTTCTACCTGCATCATTATGTAATTAGACCTTGCATTTTGTTTTAGGTGTCCATGAAGCATATCTACAAGCTAACAATATGTTTGTGGACTACAATGAGGTTTGCCTTTTTTTGGTGTTACAGCACTTGAATTTCAGTTATTTGTTGACCAGAATGTAGACATATTTTCATGCATGATTGAACCTCAAGCAGACAGAATTTACTCTTCATATCTTGTGCTGGACCTTAATGAGGTGGAGCCTTGCATTTTGTGGCCGAAGACGTATGACTATTAGTTTCATTGGACAAATTTTCTTCACGGGTAGGTGCATTATGAGTTTATGATGTGCTGTTTGATTTATCAACCTGTAGGCCTCATGACCGTGTCACTTTGAAGGACATGAAATAAGATTGGCATGCTTGCCTGGACAACAAAGTTGGTTTCAAGGTTAGCTGTCGGTTATGTACCTGAAGATCTTTGATTACAAATTTACAATGTCGTATCTGACATTACTTGCAAGTACACAAAAAAATCCAGAGTTTTGCGGTGCCAAAGGAAAAACACGACAAAATTTTGAACTTTGACTTTCATGGACAACCTGTTGAAGTCAAACATGGCAGTGTTGTTATAGCATGGCAGTGTTGCTGGCAAGGCTGGGATAATTTGGCTCGCCATGGGACCTAAACTCATGGAAAGGACTCAAGCACGTTTGGAAAATGCTGCTTCTACTCTGGCCGGACACAAAATTGGACGACTAAGAAAAACTCCGAATTATGTGAGCTTTATCTCAACAGCGGCTAGAAATATTTGTCTGCGTATTCTTTTCAAACATATTACACATATTCATTTGAGAAGACAATTCCAAAATTTGTTGGGATTATAGTAGAGTAGATATAACATGAAAGTTTAGAAAGGAGCTCGTATTGGTGTGGTACATATTGGACAACACGCTGCATTGCGTGTGTTTGATTACTATTGTATTTTTTAAAATTTTTGGTGAAATTATACTACAACCAGTATGGTTTATAATTTTTTCAGATTGCAATTTGTATCAGTTGAGACGTGCATTGCACGTGCACGCTTACTAGTATATATATATATATATATATATATATATATTAGTGTTTCTAACTTTATGTTGACTACCTCCCGGATGCTAAAACCCATGGTCAAAACATACTTGTTACAGAAGTCATAAGCTTCTTGTTCAGATGAAAATTGCATGCCAATCTTGGCATGCCTTCCTCAGTAGGATCTGTTGTTTCGTTAGCTGTAGCTTCTTGAAAAACCTAGATGATTTTGTGTGAGTTTTCCATGAAATAAAAGAAAATGGATCAATCTGAAGGGATACGGGTAGACTACACTAGCATAAAATAAAAAATTTCTACCGTGTAAATCAGGAATCGCTGCAATAATAGATCACAAGGTTACCTCTAGACGGGCAGACCCGTAGCGAAAGTAGAGTCGATGCAGCGTCGGTGCAGCTGTAGTCGTACTACCTTCTCCTCCTCGCGATTTCTTGGAATAGATCGTCTATCCACACGTTCAGGGAGGAACGTCACTCGTCCGGATTGCTAGATCCGAGCGGGCGACTTTGGGCGTGGAAGGAGTGACTGTTGGAAATATGCCCTAGAGGCAATAATAAAGTTGTTATTATTCTATTTTCATGTTCATGATTAAGTTTATGTTCTATGCTAGAATTGCATTAGTTCTTGAATATGAGATTCAGAGAAAAACCTAATTGCATGTGTGGAATAATAAACACCATTCAGATCCCTAGTCAGGCCTCTAGACTAGCTCATGTATTGTTGATGGTCTTGTTTTCCTGATCATGGGCATTGTTAATGTAACAAGGATGCCGGCAATAATGGGAACACATTGTTAGGGTAACAATGGTGTTGGATAAACCCCCTTATGAGATACTGCGAGATCACTTCGTCAATATGTTGTCAGTATCTTCTCATTATGTGTTAATGTTTACTTGCGTCCTTAGACCATGAGAATATCGTAGACCCGGATACCGGATGGTTGCTTTGGGGTCATCAAACGTTACTCCGTAACTGGGTAATTATAAAGGTGACTTTCAGGTACACCAGAAAGTATATCGTGGTTCTAGATATCTCAAGACTGGGATTTGCCCATCCGGCGATGGAGAGATACATTCTGGGCCCACTCAGTATTACGGTGTCCAGCATCGCTTGGCTAGGTATTGTGACTAAAAGGTTAGTCACGGGGATACCGGAATACGAAAACGAGAAAAGAGTACAAACCGGTAACGAGGATAACTAGGTATGGTGATCAAGGAGTTGATCACAGGGATACCGTCAAAGTTTCGTCTCGGGTTGTGTAACGTATCGTGAGGCAAAAGGATGATATGCGGTAATACGAGGTTCGCTCGATAAAGATCTTTGATGATATGTGGGAGTCGTTATGGGTGTCCAGATCCCGCTGACGATTATTGACCGGAAGGTGTTTCGGACATGTCCACATATACTTGAACCTATAGGGTCACACGCTTAACGTTTTAGCGACATTTAGGAATGCTACGATTTATGGAGAACGAGAGAGAAGAGTTTTCGAAAGTGTTTCGGATGATCTCGAAAGTGTCCCGGGAGGTCCCGGATGGTTCCGGTGATGTCCGGAAGTGTTCCGAAGGTTCTAGAAGGTTCCAGAAGTTCTAGAAATTCTAGAAGGTTCTAGAAATTCTAGAAGGTTCTAGAAGGTTCTGGTGGAGTTGGACTCCAACTCCAACAGGGTGTCCCTGTTGGAGTAGAACTCCACCTGCCTAGGGAGAGCTGCCCCAACCCCTATAAATAGAGGGGCAGGGCAGCCCTAAACCATAGGCCGGCCATCTCTAGATTGGCCCGCAGCCTTCTTTTTCTCTCTCTTCTAGATTGGATCTAGTACAGCTGCCGGCGCGCTGCTGCTTCTCCTTCTCGTAGAAACCCGCTGTTCTTGTGTGCTGGTCCACACATTACCGCGGTGTCGCTGATCCGGTACGCGTGGATACCTCGGAGACGTCGTATACTTCGGCGTTCGATCGGGCGAACTATTCGCGAGGAGATCGCTCTCGCGGATGGGAAGTATAACCTAGCTGTGGAAGTCTGCGGACTTCATCGGCATCGGTCAACTTCTCTGCTGCATTGACGTGATCGTCGAAGGTATGATCTCGTTGCCTGCACCTCGATAGTGATCTTGGGGTGGATTGTACGCGGTAAATTTTTGTTTTGCGTAGCACGTTCCCCAACAATGATAACCAGGTTTCGGGAATTCTGAATAAGCTTAACCCTAGCACGTCCGCTCCCTCTCCTTATATAGATGTCCCCATAATGGGCTTCTTAGTTAGAGACTCATTAAGACTTAATACCCAGTCTAACTCGGAGCCTAATCCGATTAGGCTCCAGCCCCTTAAGTGTGCGACCCTATAGATTCACACGCGTTTAGACATGACCCGAGTACTCCTACTCGGTCACTAATTGGTAGCGGCCCCTAATAGGACATGCCAACTCCCAAACGTACGTAAAGATCGTATCGGACGAACCTTTACAATGTTATATATGCTACTCCATTTGCCTCACAATATTTGCAAGCTCAAGCTCGAGCTTGACTGCTCTTTCTCTATCACGTGTCTCGGAATCCTTTACTAGGTTAACTCTTTAACCTTAGGTAGCACAGCCATGTATTTTTAGATCCGATCACTCGACGGGCCCTAGGATATCTCTCTTATTACAGAGAGGGGCAAATCACATCTCGATTGACCATGCCTCGCAACATGTTTCATGACAAACAAGAAAGCAACCTTCATAACTATTCAGTTACAGAGTAGCGTTTGGCAATCTCTAAGTAAGTCATTACACATCTCAAGTACATACGACAATCTCAGGTCAAAAGACATAGCATACACATTGTGTTTCAAGTGGGTCAATCCAACCCCATGTTCCCTAACATGTGCTCATATAATTGATTCGATATCTCTATGTCCATGACCCGTGAAACATGATCATCAACTAATACATATGCTAGTCTATTATTCATATGTGTCCTCACACAAATTCTGGCTAGGGTCCAATTTAAAATAATCATTCAAGCTTAGTACGGAGTTTCACGAACAAGTCACATATTTGCTAATTAATACAAATAATATTATTCAAAGAACATTTAATAAATCATGGATACAATGAAATATAATCATCCCTATGATTGCCACTAGGGCACATTTCTAACACAATTACCACACAAGCATAGCAAAGAAAGCTTTGCAAGAACACTTCAGTCAATATATTGGTCTCTGGCAATAAGATTTGGTTTCTTTGCAGGTTTGCAGCTCGGGAATGCTTCGAGCTCAAGAAGAATTTCGTAAAGTGTGTGACTCATGAAAGCTGTTGCAAAATAAGCCCCGATGTGGCTAATCTTCACGATGGGAACCAGCCCTTCCGCAGCGTTAGGTCGAGAAGCAATCAAGCAAGAGAATCGGCTCTGATGTTTGTTAATGGGGTTCAGCTGAAGCCTATATCTCCAAGGCTGTTATTAGGCTTAGCACATCTCCATCTCATAACTCTCCAAAGTTGCATATCGTTGGTTACGCAGGGTGCCTCTATTTATTAGAAACCCAGGTCACAAGAGTCCGACACAAATTCTACCATATCTCTACTATAACTCTAAATCATAACTTAAAACCTAACTTGGACACATATTCGACACAGTTTCAACAGTTTCAACAAAAGCTTTACTACAACAATTCTAGAAGCTAGGATTTCATAAAAGAAAAATACAAAATTCAGAAGGCGGTTATCAACCCAGAACTGATCAATCTCTGTTTTAATCATATAGAGCTGATTGTGCATAGGCCCATCACTTCCCTACGGCTGCTAATTATGCAGACAAGAATCAAAGTATACATCAGTTTAGAATGGTGCTTCCAGGGACGCCGCTCTTCCTCGCACTTGATTTGGTGAACACAAATATTCTAAAGACAAGCATCAAGTACCGATGCACTCACTGTACATGCATCAGTTTCCTGTTTGATTAGTGCTCGCTGCGTCTTGTACTTTTTAGTTGAAATCATCCGTGTAAAGACATTTATCTAAAAAATATCCGTGTAATTGTACCGGCCTTCATATATAGATGTGAAGTAAAACAGTGAAGAATCATAAAATGATGAGATAACTTACGTTTTGTGCTTTTGATGCACCAGTCTTTCCAGGAAAAACGTATGAAGACGCCATTAGAGGAGGCGGTGTCCTCTGTTTGTGTTTGCTGGTGGAAGACGATACCAGATTTGCCATGAAGATGTATGTTTTCGTTGGGCTGGTGCCTAGATTTTGGCGCACAGGAGAAATAAATTTTCTTCACTACTCTCTCTGTCCAAAAATGTAAGACATATTTGATTCGTTAAGACAAGCTTTTGATCAATAATTACTCTGTTAATATATAGTTTATGTGATACAAAATCATAATCATAAGAAAATACTATTGAAGAAGAATCTAATGATATTAATTTTATTTCACATAAATCATATATGAGTAGAGTAATTGTTGATCAAAGTCTTATTTTAACCAATTAAAATACGTCTTATATTCTTGGACAGAGGGAGTATTATGTTAAATAGTTCTGGTAACCGAGCGTCACAGGCAGCGGGATTGAGGGATTTAGTCAGGCTCAGCAATTTATTTGATGGGTTCGCAGTGACGGGTATAAAACATGGGGCCAAATAAGAGGTGAGGACAGCTGGGAGCGTTAACGTGGAGCAGGAAGCCTGGGAGTGGTGCGGGTTGAAATGGGCCAGGCGGGTTTGGGTTTTAGAATTGGGCTGATCTGGGTGGGTGAAAACGGGTTTAAAAAAGATAATGGGCTGGTTTGGTGCAGGTTGACTGAAGAAACGGTTTTTCTTTTTTGCAGATGCTTCACATCGTACTGCAAAGGGCTACAGCTTCCAACCCTTTTCTTCTATAACTCAGACTAGGATATCAGGTAATTAATTAATGTCTGCTAAATCGGAGTTTTACTCAGGTCCATCTAACTATCTTCCATGCATGCATGTTCCTTTGTAACTGGGATTACAAGAGAAAAAGAAAAGCTCTCATCCGCAAGCAACCCCTTGCATGCAAGGAAAGGCCTGATGCTAATTGTTGGTTCGGGGGATCCATCTGGGTTGATGTCCTTCCTCTAATTATAATAACTTTGACCAGCATATAGATCACCGAAAATAGTATGCGTAGGTTTGTCTCAAAAAATACTTCTGTGTGAACATGTTTTTGTAAGTTTTATATATTTCAGAAATAAAATTACAATATAGATTTGGAATCTTCAAACTGTCTCAAAGTAAAACATGGCTATCCAAAAACATATTTTCTGAGAAACAAAAATTTGGAAAATTGATACGCTCAAAAGTTGGACGTAAAAACTCAAAATGATATTATAAGATGAGTTTACTACAGTCTTAAAAAAATCTCTACTACTTAAAAAAAGAGTAGCGTTCCCTTTCCTGCCGGCAGAGTGCGTTTTGCCCACTCGTCGTCCAACCTTCCTGTTTTGCAACCTTCCTGCCAATAAATACTTATCAAATATGTGTTTACCAAATAAAATCCTACTATTTTTACACAATCACATTAATATGGGCAGGTAAATCACGAGCTAACGTACTAGAATATTTATACCCTGTTGCAACGCACGGGCAATTATCTATTATCATTAAAATATGTAATTGGACGCATGAGTTAATGACTAGGATTTGTTAATTAGAGCTTTCATAGATCCACACCTCAAAATTCGTCGACGAAAATAACTAGATGTTATCCTTACATGACTAATCCAAAAAGGAAAATAAAAAGAGAAAAATAATGAGATGTCCAATTTAGTCGTAGTTATTGGAATTAATACTGATCCATAGACCAATCTCAAATAGGAATACAATAAAACAATACAACATTGCTGAAACAATTGTACTTAATGCTAACAAATATATGATGAGATCCGAAGTTCTATCTCTCGCCCCCCCTCCCCCTCTCTCTCTCTCTCTCTCACTCTCTCTCCCCTAGATATCGTTATCGTCGTTCCTATCGGTCACACCGCCTGCGACTAATTTTACAGATTCAGCAAAAACAAATTAACATAACGCTGCACTGATTCGAAATGTACAACAAACAAAAGGCTCAGATTCATCTTGCACAGATTCGCGTGAAGAATAGAAAATGGTCAACACTCAACAGTCAAGAACCCGTCAAGAACACATGTATAACATGGGCTTCGGTGAGGAAGTGCACGACATGCAGTTGTAGATGCATCGAGACGAACAAGCACGCGTAGCGGCACGCTGAGGGGCACCTGCACCGCTGCACGCGCTCGCGGCGGCGCACGACGTGCACGCTCACGAACACGTCCACGCGGCAGTGAAAAGAGACTACCCGTCCGCCGGAGGTCAAGCACAAGACAGCGAGGATGCTGGCGGCACCCAACTTAGCCGGGGACGTATCCCGGCGGGCCAGGCCTGCTCGACCTTGCCGGCAACGGATCAGGAAGCACGCGTGCCACCCATGGTGGGCAACACATTGCCGGCCGCGATGAAGACTGCACGGCCGCGGTGAACACTTCCGCGCCGAGCGCAAGGCCCGGCGAACGTCGCCGCGTCTAGCACACAACCAGGCGAACGCCCTTCTACGTCGAGCGCACGTCGCAGCAAATGCACGCCCGGGAAGACGCACGAACTGGCGCTAGATCCACGCGCTTCGGCCGCCGCAGTGGACGTATACGCCAGATCCGAGCTTTCCGGCCGCCAGAGACGAGGGAGAAGCCGGATCCTACCGCTCCGGCGCGTCATCCTCCTCGTGGCTGCAGTTCCCTGTGGCCACCTTCACTTCCACCATAGTTCGCCGGCTTCCTCGCCGCCTCAGGCCGCTGGGCTTGTCGGAACGAACGCGCCGTGCATTTCGCCGGCAAGAGAGAGAGATAAGACACAACGTGAAGAAAATGAGCGAGCGAGAGAGCCGAATAATAACTGTTCGGAAAGTCAGTAAAGGCCTCTTTGCATATAGGATTTTCAAAGGAATTTTATAAGATTCAAATTCATAGAAATTTTTCACCCTTTGGATCGTAGGAATAAGGTTATAGAAATTCTATGAAATTTGGCCCTTCAAAAAAAAATTCTATGAAATTTCTATGGAATGGCTTAATCTATAGGAATTTTGGAGCAATTCTAATATGAGTTTGGACCTCATGGAAACTTTCCTTTTTATCTATTATGAGCCTTTTCTCTCTTCAAATTCCTGCAAAATCCCTGTAGAGCATCCAAGGAGCTGATTTTGCATATTCCTGTGTTTTCGTTTCTGTAAAATTCCATATGTTTTTTCTATTCCTGCATTTTGAGAATCATGTGTTCTAAAAAAGCCTAGAGGATTTAACTGGCTGCATCTAAATTACTACGTACAGCTTCAATACACCCACCAATCCAAGTGCGTAAATTTAGGATTCCGATGAAGACTCTGGCTGCTTATTCCATAGTTTGAATACAACATTCTTTCTTAATTTTCTGAGATCTATGTAAACAGCCACGCCGTTTAACTTACGTTTGCATGGCAGGCAGAACAGTAGAGATAAGAAGGCGCCTTTTAAAGAGTCCAACTATTTTAGGCAGAGTTTGATTCGGCTATCATGTTTTGCGTGGGTGATCGATCAAATCTAACCGTTTATAATTAGTCTTTGCAAAATCAAGGTCAGATATTATTTTCTTTTAAGTTAATGTGGTGGCTCGAGAGGAGTCTCCAATTAGTCCATAATATATATACATATATTACATATATATTTGTTCAAAATTATTCAAACCGTTGTATACTCGTATTGACTTACCTTTCCAATTATCCGTTTTATGTTAGATCTATAATTTATCGTCTAAAAAATATATATGCAGCCCATGCGGATGCACAGTTGATGACAAGTGAGTTTTAATTTTCTTTGCTTCATTTTTGAAGATAGCAACCATTGATGGCCGGTCTCGCCTCTCCTCACGTGCCATGCCCGGCTTTCTCTTCCTTCTCCTTCCTTCAGGCTTGGTGAATCCCCATCCCATCCCCTTTGTACAGCTCATTTTCCCCTTTCTTCAAGCTTGGTCTCATTCCAATCCCCGTACCATCCCTCTTTCTACAACTGATATTTTGAGATCTCTTCTCGCTCGTCTCACGGCAGCGGCCGGGGAGCTAAGCGGGACGAAGAGCAGATGCACTGGGCCCTCCCGAGCTGAGATGCGGGTGTGGAGAAGTACATTTAGGTCACTATATAGGGACATGAAAAGTACTGCAAGTGCAAAGTTGAATGGAAATTACATCTCAGTAACTAGATTGGGGCATGAAAGTACTGCACAGTTGGATCCTGGCTTTGCCTTACATCTGATTTATTTCTTTTTTCTTTGACCTGCAGCCAATGATTATATTGGATGGATGCCCATACATCAATTGAGCAGATGCAATCTCATGTAATAATAACTAAAGCGATTTAAAGAAGAATTCGGAATGATCACATGTTCCTTAACAGTTTGTTGAGAGAACATGAGTTCATATGTCCTGGCTGTCTTGATACAAAATATGCAATTAGCGACTTAATTTTTTGACCATTTAACAACATGCGTGAGTCCATAGTGGAGTCTTGACCATTTAACAACATGCGTGAGTCCATAGTGGAGTCTAACTAAATGGACAATTTCGGATCAGTTAAGAACTTTAGCATGTCGAATATCAATGAATGCAGTTCTAACTAATAATGTAACAGCATGACATACTTGAACTCTTGCTAATGAGTTCGAGACCCGCCCGGTTAATGGGGTTCGAAAGGCATAACCAGAAGAATTGTGAGGAAAACTCGATTTATCAAATTTCCACAGAACGTAGTACCACAATCTAATTCGATCCCCTTGCACTAAATGAAAGAACTTATGTTCCAAAACCAATTCATTCAAGTCTAAAATCCCATGTACTGTTTGCTCGCAGCCTTGCAGCATCAGAAATTTCATAACATTTTGCAACCAGGGCATAACGACTAAATTTAGACACTACAGGAACCAAAGAATATAATACCCAATAATACTGTCAATGTTCATAGATCATGAGAAAATCTCTTTACGAATGCACACCATTTCTAGTATCAATTGGGCATCAAATTATGAACATACCAAATGGGACATCAACTGTACCTCAATGCGGAAAAATTGCAGTAACAAATAGGAAGAACACAATATGTCGGTAATGCATGAAGAAATGACAGAAAAATCTGGATTCTTGTCGTGCCGGGAGATCAAGAAACCAAATTCCTCCCTCGTCCGCAACAGCTCGAAGGTGTTTGTTATACACCGTCGCCACTCGTCACGCTGCTGCATCGTGTCCAGCCGTCAAGTCCTGTGCCACACGCGTTCAGACCACACTCACACCGGTTGGATGGCACCATGTCCCGTGCTGCACACGTCCACGCCACACATCACACTGGCTCAAAGGTGCCTCGGCGCTGTGCCCCGCCGGATCAGACGAGTGCTCATCGGTCAACATGTCTCACACTACGTCCACCAAATCTTCTATGTAGTCTCGGAGGAGATTCTCCCATCCAAGATTGCACGAGAAGTTCTACTGTTGGAACAGAAAAGGGCGTCATGAGAGCAGATTCAAAATGATTCAAAATGAATAGTGCAGACAAATAAAAGAGGTGATCTTACTACACGGAGGAGTTCCATCTTCAGCTTGAGCTGGGAGCTCAAAACCTTCCACTGATTTGTCCACCATGTGCAGCAATGCCTCGGAGGCAGTCACAGTATGCATCAAATCCACGGCATACAAGGATGCCACGCCAGGACTGGAGAAGAAGCTAAGTGCCGGGTGCACCGAAGACGGCCTCAGTGGAGAACGGATCAGCTGCCATGAGCTCGAGGGCGCCAATGGCCTTGGGACGACATCCAATAGGTCGAGGTCGCCAATAGCCAGCACCGGTTGCGACCCAGAGAGGTCTACCGTTGCCAAGGCCTGTGATGCTGTGCCTCCTAGGCATCCTTGCTGCACCTGCCCACATGCTGCCACACACCCGCACCGATTGCGAACTGGACCTGTGATGTGCCACGGCAATGTGGAAGCGACCTTGCGCCAAATAAAATAGCATCATGATGCTGGACTGAGGTAAAGAATAAGATAAGAATTAGATGCTAACTATGAGGAAGATGAAGAATCCAGATGATCGAACCAGTGTACCCTACCTGGAGAAGATGGACATCCAACGAGAGCAGCAGAAGGACGTCCGGAACGCTTCTAGGAGAGCATGGCCTTTACAGTAGAGCGCCTGGGCTAGAATGGTGCAGGGATGGGTGTAGCCGGTGGCAGGCTTGGTAAAATGTACCAACCTCTACACTAGGGATGTGCAGAAAGTCATGATTGTGTTTTCAAAATTCAAATGGAGACAACCCATGCATTTGAAATCTGGTCCAAGATGACAAGACAACTTTTCATCATGTGATTTGACTTAATGTATTTCCTCACTATTTTGCTAAAAAATTCAGCACCAATCTCGAGGAACAACTTAGGGCTGAGATAGCTCAAGCACCCACATGTACAAGCACAAAATCCACTCTCAAGAAATTATATATGTACTTCCAAACTTACTCTACCTATGTTTAAAATTTCAAGTTCAAATTCATTCAATGCTCTGAGTAACAAACTGAGAGAATTATGACGATTTGAATTTCTTAACATTTGTCACAACTTTTTCTCCTTTGCTACTTTTAACATAGACTAAATGTGAACATATAAAATTAATATATAAGCCAACTTGCACGCTACGCCAATTCACCCCTGAAGAGTGAAGATTGCAACTGTAAATTAATATATAAGCCGAGTTGCACGCTACGCCAATTCACCCCTGAAGAGTGAAGATTGCAACTGTAAGCACTCCATTTGCATTTCCGAAAATCAGAAAGAGAGTGCTAAACAAATTCTTCCGAGAAAAAAATTTATAGTCAGGAATATCACCAGAGTGATTAACAACCTTTTGTAGACCGAACAGTTTTCATAAGTGATAAGGATACACAGTAGTTTTCACAGCTACTATGGAAGAAAAATGGATGTTAAGTACAAATCCATATAGCATAGTTATTGTTTTATTTACATCATGTATATAACCAACTTTTTTGTAGCAGCTTTCCGGAATGAACTTTATAATGCTTATCAAGGACTATTGAATGCAGTTTCCGATCGTGCTTATCAAGGATTTGGGTTTGGGTTAATACTTATACCAAATGCAGTTTCCATATTGTGCTTATCAAGGATTTGTGTTATACCACGTTTGTGAGTTCTGTTGCTCACTGATCCAGGAAAAGAAAAACATACCATACTTAGGGTGATCCAAGGATTTAGCGTTGGCTTAAAATATCCCATTACTGCAAAAGTTTCTGGTAGGTGAGCTTGGCAAAATCATCTGTAAAATAAATACAATGAATTAATTAGAATTGAAGCCAATCAAAAGTTATCAAAGCATAAGCTTTACAAGTCTGCAGTATGCAGGGTTGCTCTATAAACTTGCCAAATACGATAATTTTGTAACTTTGTCACAGCAATATTTTCCCGCTCGCATTGTAAAACGAAAATAGAAGAGTTAATCATAACTAAAATCACTACATCTAAAATCATCTTCTCTTCCTCTAGAAGCATCTTCATTAATAAACTGATTTGAGTCCATCACTGCATCTAGTAATGAACTCATCGCCTGCACCAACTAACGACCTTTAACGGCAAGAGATGGATCGGATCTGTAAGAATGATACACGCATTGGAAGCAAAACATCTCTCTTCTGATCCTGATCTTAATGGAAGGAAAGAGGAATGGAGCAATTATTGACCTTGGAGGCAGATGTTGCTCTTGGCTGCCCTTTGGATCACATAATGAGTGCCCCTTGGCCTAGTTGTTGCCGGCATCGAACTGGTTAAAGATGAAGTTGTCAGGGCGGAAGATGAGGTCGTAGGGGCCAGGGCGTACCGAATTCATGGTGCTAGGTGTTAGAGAGATAGTTGTATTAGAGTAGAACTCATGAATTTCCTTTTGTATTTTGGTTTCCTACCTTATCTCTTGTCGTGTACATGTATGTATATTAGCCTAGAGCACATGGAATAGATCAAGTTGCTCTTCCTCCTAGCATGGGATAAGAGTCGATTAGGATTTTAGATCTTTTTTTTGTCCTCGCCCGATCAATCTTTCCACAGGCATGCCGCAACTCACACCAACCTTCTATCACCGCGCCAGCCCTGCTTCTTCTCCGGGCCTTGCTGCTTCTCCCGAACATCGTCATCGTGCTCCTCCTGTACAGCTGACGCCATCGCAACTTCTTGCCCTTGGAACGCCGTTACTACTTTTCATCATCTTCCAACTCGAGACGGATCAGAGCAATGATTACCTTCACACTAGCCTCCTACTGCTCTGCTTGATACGCCTACTCTTCGTCACGTCACCCACGACCCCCTCGCCCTCGTCGCCGAAACTTCATGGGCCACCCTAGATCTGCACCGGACAACCCTCGTCGCCGTCGCCTGGACCTCCTCGTCAGTTCATTCTCAGTCGTCCACCGACCTGTTGCTCGTCGCTACTGGCTCTTCTCAGGACATTGCCACTTCCATGCTCCTTCCTAAGGGCTTGTCGGCGCCTCCGTCCGCCAGCCGCTCATAGCGGCTCTCCCGCTAGATCTACGCCTACTCCCCTGCCACCACCGACCAGCCCTCATCACCCTCCTCTGTTGGTTCCCTGCCAGCAGCGGGTCACCACCGCGCCCATCCTAGTGGCTGCTGCTGCTCTCAACTGCAGCTGGCCAAAATCTAACGACCTCGCCGTCGGCCGCCGATCTTCCGCCCATTGTCGGAGCTCTGCCACACTTGCCTCCTTCCGCTGGTGCCCCTTGCTAGCTCCTCCCATCGCCGGCCCTGATGCATGACTTGTGCAATCAAGTGTGTATCGGGTTCAACCCAAGTCAATTTAGGTTAGGTAAAAGAAAAAGGTACACTGATGGCTTCTTCTGGCCCTTCATTGGGTCATGTTCATCTTTGTACCCCATCTACTCGTGTTGTGGCTTCTTCGGATTCTGTTGTTGCCCCTCCACTGGTGACTCCTTTCTTTTGTGGGTGAAAGGGGTCGTGTCTGTTGTGGAGACTTTGCTTATCGATATGGCCGCATTTCCTGCGGATACTAGAGGCTTGGGACCTAGTGGTTCTTCTCCAAGGGATTCTACTACTAAGGAGATTCTTACACTACTACGTCATCTGGTTTGCTTCTCCAGCTTTTGCACCTCGGGTTCTGTTGTTTTGCCCACTCAGTCTTTTGGTAATGAGAGACCACCTTACACATCTTCGTCAGGTACATCGCCTTGGATTCTTGACTCTAGTGCTTTCCGATTCCATCGGTCTTGTATCCTCTAGTCCCCTATCTGTTCCTATCTCTGTTCAAACCACGGATGGTGCTTCTCTTTCTGTTGATGGATGCGGCACTCTTTCAACTTCCTCTTTTCATGTTCCTGTTGTGTCTCTTGTTCCCAAACTAACCATGCAGCTCATGTCCGCTGACTAGCTCACTGATCATGGTTGCTATGTCATTCTTGATTCCAGCTCTTCTTGTGTTCAAGATCGTCTTAGAGGTCTTTTGGTTGGGACAGGTCCACATCGTCGTGACTCACAGCGTCTTTGGGAGCTTGACTGGCTTGGTCTACCTTCCGCTGCCCTGCCAGTCTTTCTATCTCCTCCACCGCCTGTGCCTCCGCTACATCCTCCACCTCGTCTTTTGCCCAGTGGCATTAACTTTTGGGACATCTCTGTGGTTCACATCTCTCTTCCCTCGTCCGTCGTAGTCTTTTAGGGTTTGTGTCTAGTGATGTCTTTAGTTAATTGTCATGGTTATTGGCTTAACAAGCAGATACAGCTCCCTTATACCTCTAGTGAGTCAGTCTCACATCGTTGTTCTCTTGTTAAGCAGGGCACTCTTTCTCGGTTTTCTTATCCTAATGCTCACGCTCAGAATGGTGTTGTTGAGCATAAGCATTGTCATCTTCTTGAGACCACCCGTGCTATTATGCTTGGCTCCGGTGTTTCACCTCATTTTTTAGGCTGAGGATGTTTCCACTGCCACTTATTTGACTAATGTCCAGTCGTCTTCTAGTCTTCGCCTCTTTGGTTGTCTGGGCTATGTGCTTACACCTCGTGAGCGCACTAAGCTGACTGTTTAGTCTCTTGAGTATGTTTTTCAGGCTATAATGCTGAGCATAAGGGATATCGTTGTTGCGATCCTATTGGCCGAACGGATGCGAGTTTCCTGGGATGTCACTTTTGATGAGTCTCGTGTCTTCAACTCTCGTCTTTATCCTGGTTCACTTCCAGCCTCTCTTGTCGCCACTTTCTTTTCTAACTTTTGTTGCTACTTTCATCACCTCTATGTCACCGTCACGACTAGTGCCTTCTCCCATGACGCCTTCTCCAGTGGCACCTCTACCATCTTCACCATCGATGCCTTCAAAAGTGGCGCCTCCATTGTCTTCACCACTGTTGTCGTTCTCACCATCAACGCCTCCTTTAGTGGCGCCTTTTCCTAAGGACCTCTTGTCATGTCTCTACCACCGGCACCTCCTCCTGAGGCCCCTCCTGGCACTATTCCCTCTTATCCTCTATTACTCATCGTTTGCAAGTTGAGAATTCTTCAGCTTCTCCTAATGAGCCATCTTCTTCAGATGCACCATCTTCTCCAGGTGAGTCATCTTTTTTACCCGATGCTCTTCACGCTCGTCGGCGTCCGCATATTGATCGCTTTGGTTTTGTTGGAGTCACTCTTGCCGAGCCAACTTCTAATCAAGATGTTGTTCATCAGGAATGGCAGCATGCTATGGAAGAGGAGATTGCTGCCCTTGAGTGCACTGGCATGTGGAATCTTGTTCCTCTTTCTCCACGTCTGGCCCATCACGTGTAAGTGGGTCTATAAGGTCAAGACCCGCTCTGATGGTACTCTTGAGCGCTACAAAGCTCGTGTTGTGGCACATGATTTTCAATAGGAGCATGGTTGTGACTATGATGAGACTTGCTCATATAGCTCACATGACCACTATTCACACTCTTCTTGTTGTGGCTTCTGTTCGTGCTTGGTCAATCCCTCAGCTTGATGTCAAGAATGCTTTAATAGTGAGTTGCATAAGGTGTACATACAACCGCCACCGGGGTATTCTGTTCCTGAGTGTATGATTTGTCGCATCTGTTGCTCTCTTTATGAGCTTAAGCAAGCCCCTGGTGCCTGGTTTGAGTTTTTTTCTATGGTCGATGCAGCTGATTTTTCTGCCAACACTCCTGATCCTACACTCTTCGTCCACACCTCACCTTGTGGTTGGACTCTTTTTCTCTTGTATGTTGATGACATGATCATTACTGGAGATGATTCTGAGTATATCGTGTTTGTGAAGGCATGTCTCAGTAAGCAATTTCTCATGTCTGATCTAGGTCCTCTTTGTTACTTCTTTGGGATTAAGGTTTCCTCTACGCTTAATGGCTTCTTCCTATCTCAAAAGAAGTATTTCCAGGATCTTGATCGTGCTGCTCTCACTGATCAGTGCATTGCTGCAACTCCCATGGAGCTTAATGTTCACCTTCGGCCCACTGATGGTGAGCCTCTTGCAGATCCCACCCGCTATCGTCATCTTGCTGTGAGTCTTGTTTATCTTGGCATCACTATCCTGACATTTCATATCAACTGCATATTCTGAGTCAATTTATTTCTACTCCCATCAGTTCTACTATAGTCACCTTATTCGTGTTCTACGATGTCTTCGTGGGACTATCGCAATCTTTTCTTTTCAAGCTCCAGCTCTTTACAGCTCCAGGCTTATTCCAATGCGACCTAGGCTAGTGATCAATCCGATCGTTGGTCTTTTTCTGCCTACTGTGTTTTTTTTGTGGTTCTCTTCTTGCTTGGAATACTAAGAAACAGACATCAGTTTCTAGTTCGAGTGTCGAGGTAGAGTTGCGAGCTATGGCTCTTTTGACAGCAAAGATCACTTTGCTATGACGGTTACTTGAGGAATTTGGTGTTTCTGTTTCTACACCGACTCCTCTTTTTTATCTAATAGTATGGGTGCCATCAGTATTGCTAGAGATCCGACGAAGCATGAGCTCACCAAGCATATTAGTGTTGGTGCTTCTTATATACAAAAACAGGTATAGGATCAGATTGCTACTCTTCAGTATGTGCTTTTAGAGTTTCAGTTGGCTAACTTCTTTACGAAGTCACGGACTCGTGTACATCACAGTTTTTACCTCTTAACTCAGGGTTGTTGATCCATCATGAGTTTGAGAGGAGTGTTAAGAAAGATAGTTGTATTAGAATAAGACTCATGTATTTTGGTTTACTACGTTATCTATTCTCATGTACATGTACATATATTGGCCTACAACCTATGAAATAGATCAAGTTACTATTCTTCATAACACTAGCTCAAAGTCGGTGCAGTAACCCGATCGGTCGTGCATCAGCTGAGCATTGCTGCGCAGTGAAGGCCTAATCGGCCGTTTTCCATGGGCCTGGCCACGGAGGGAATCTTGCATCAACTGGGCCAGGCCCCAGTCCCTGCATAAGCAACCACTACACCCTTAACTGACATGGTTCACCATATCAAAATCCAAATACCATTTTGGGAGACACCGAAGTGGCAGCCATAAGACCAGAATATCAATGAACCAGCCTGCACCACAAATAGATCCAGTCCGCAACTCTTGAACAAAACAGACCAACGAGAGAATTCATGTTGGCAAACAATTACTCTCCGAAAAGTACCTGCAAAGAAGTCAGTCAATGTCCTTCCCCTGAAGAAATAAGGTCGACAAAAATTGCATAGTTCATGATGCAGCTATTACAGCATGGAGGTCACGGTATTAGCTAAAATAAATCATGTAAGAGCAAAACCTGTTTAAAATTGAGGAGTCATTTTTAACTCACTGTTAGCACAACAGTTCATATTTAATGCAACAAACAATAAAGCATAATGAATAACCCTAAAGTTTGCTCCAATACAAATAGAGCGACTTAGCACATGGCTATATCCTTCCTTGCACAACCCTACAGGCCAGTTAACACCTGGTTTCTGTAAACTGGTCAGCGGTTGAGGAATACAAAATTATTAAACATTAGTCTGAATTTGTACTCTCAAAGGCATAACTCCTTTTTTACATTTTTTTGAGGAGAACAGTAGGGGAGGACCCTACAGGTCAACAAAAGCAGAAAAAGGGAAGCCACATGATTGACTGAAATAAGTTGCATAACCTTACAGCAACCAGCCACATGGTCCCCAAATCTAAAAGCAACTGCCATGTGAGGTTTATGACTTGGATTTTGGACCACTGGATAATTTTGAACCTATGGGATTGCATAAAATTAGCAGTCCATCAAGTTTTAGTGAAATGAAATAAAGTTATGGTTCAACCAACATGCTTTTCTTGCATAGACATAACACCAGGACCTCATATAATTACTGATTTAACCCTTGGAGAGAAAGTACATTGAGATACAGTATTGTACTTTACTACTTCCAATAATCATAATTGTCCACAATTATATATAGATTATAACTTCCGGAATACTGGTTACCTTCAATATCTTAATCAGAAGCTACATGATTCTATAATTGTAACAGTAATTGATATTTGTAACTTCCAATGAATAGCAGGAATAAATAAATAAATGAAGTGAAAAATACACAATGAAGTTAGTATGGAGCGACAAAAAGGGGAGCAGTAAATTGGAAAAACCTGAAACGTGTCCAGTCACTGCACTAATTTTCTAGGTAGAGTAGAAACCTTCTCCCACGAATTGCTGTTGCCGTTGCTTGACTGTTCAGTCAACTTCGGATGACACCCAACTAGATGAAGTGCTTCTAATGAGGTTGGCAGACCACCAGAAGGTAAAGACCGGAACTCCGTGCAGTAAGATATGCTCAGAACCTTGAGGGATGTGAGTCTCCAAAAGCTCACTGGGAAGGATTCTGCCGTCAATTTGGGGCATTTCTCAATCACCAAGCGTTTTAGTGAAATGAAAGTAACCAATGAGACTAGAGAAGAAAGCAGTGGACAGTTGGATATTTGCAACTCCGTGACTGCTGTGTACAAGCTAATATTTGCTGACACCGGAAGAGATATTATGTTGGCCAGATTCATCATCTCCAACGAGTACAAAGAAGGCAGAACCTGAAGAATACTGCCCAAATTCTGATCTGTTAAGTCACAGTGCCACAGCTGAAGCCTTTGGATAGAAGTAAAGGAATGCAGTCCTTCTGCCGCAACAAGCTGTTTGCTCCCAGCTTTTATGTTCAAAACTACAATAGAATCTAGATGGCGCTGATGGAATAGTCCCCCTGCAAAGTACACTAGTTGTGGAGACATCCAAGGTGAGCATCTCTGATCTTGAAGAAAAAGGAGCAAGCCTCATATAAGATACTAACCATGTGCGTTCCATCATAAGTTCAGAGACAGAAGTGGGAAATGAAGGAACTTGAATCAATTTTGGACAGTCTACAATCTTTAGCCTTTGGAGACGAGGGAATGAGTTGCCCCTCACTTCCCCAGACCACTTGAGCAAGCTGGGAAAATCTTCAAGCACAAGAACCTTTAGGGATGGAAATGCCATGTCATCAGTACCATACAACTCATATCCAATTTGATCAACCGTGCACAACTCCTTCATATGTAATTGTTTGAGTGACGGCAGCAGCCCCAGAGGAGGTAGAATGCCCAAACTCCTGCAGTTAATAAGGGACAAGGATTGCAGCTGCCTAAGCAACCCCAACTGTAACCAACTGGGAGCTATTGCACCAAGATACCTTATAATATGGAGATGCTTCAAATTTTCAGGTGGTTGAAGGTTTTCTAGTACTTCATAATCGGCCACAGAGCTGAGGGTTCTACTAGCTGAACTCCATTCCAGTCTGAGCGCCATAAGATTCTCTTTATTTTTCACATTGGCCTTGGTGGCTTCATCCTTGTTGAAGACATTCTCTAAGCCCTTTATTCTCAATTGTCCATGGAGATCATTTATGTCCCCCAGCTCTTCCAATATATGCCCTTCGACATTTTTAACATCGAATTCAACAGACCCCTGAAGGTTAACCAAACACCTGATGCCTTTCACCTGTGCAATGTACCTCATGTCAATAACAAGGTGCCGCAGCATTACCAGCAAATTTATGCCTGTAGGAAGCTTATCAAGGTGACATTTGTCTGGGAAGCACAGTGTTTGTAGATGGAGTAGCTTGCTCATTGACTCTGGAAGACTTCGAATGGTGCGAGGAAGGGATAGGTAACGGAGATGGGTTAAGTGGCAAATAGCTTGTGGCAATTCAGTTATGTCACAGTCACAAAGATCAAGTACTCGCAGATTCTTTAGCTTCTCCAGGATGTCATCTTGAAGACAGTTTAAGGAGAATGAACGAGTTCTTATAACTAACAAGGTGCGAAGCTTTGTTGGGAGCGTGTGGAGCCTATTGAGGACTGGGAGATCATCTGTGGTGACTGATAGATGACGAACTGTTGAGGGATATTATGGGTCATACCAAGCTCAATTCGACGGCAATCATAGGTTGAAGCTGACACTGCCAGATCATGCACCAAGTCATGCATCAAATAGTGTGTATTAGAGCCTTGTCTAAGTGTTTCAAAGAAGGATCGTGATAGGAGAACATTGAAATAATCTGTGCCCAGATCCTCCATCCTTTTATCAGTGCCACTTCGTGGTTGAGTAAAACCATGGGCCATCCAAAGGTGGATCAAGTATGTTTGGTCAAACTTCCAGTTCTGGGAAATATGCTGCAGAATGCAAAGCACTGCTTGATTCGTCCTGGCAGGTAATTATAGCTCAGTTGCAGTGAGGAGAGAGTGATATCTCCAGAAAACTCTATTTCCGAGATATTACTCCAGTCCTTTGTGCTCTTTGTAGCTCCAAGCAGTCCTCCCAGCACCTTGGCAGCCAATGGCAATCCATTGAGTTTGGATGCAATCTTCCTCCCAATCTGTTCCAGCTCATCAATGGAGTTGTGAGTGTCCCTACCTGCAAAAGCAGATTCCTTGATCAAGGACCAACAATCCTCAATGCCCAATGCATTCAGATAGTAAATGGGAGATGTGCCAAGCATGTCAGCCACCTCCGCTGTTCGAGTGGTCACAATAATTCTGCTCCCCATTTCTGCAGATCTTAGAGGATCGAAGATCTCTTGACAAGCTTTCTTGGTAAAGGAATCCCCCCGGACATCATCTAGAACAAGCAGGAATCTCTTGGACGCCACATGTCGATTAAGCTGCAACTGAAGAGTCCCAAACATGTCCTCTTTCTCAACGGATCCACAGTAGGTCGGGTTGGCTGAACGCAAGATTTCTTTTGCGAGTTCCGTCTTGTCGAGCATGTCGGAAACAAGTGCCCAAGCTGTGAGATCAAAGTGGCTCTTAACCCTGGCGTCGTTGTAGACTGATCGGGCGAGAGTGGTCTTCCCCAAACCCCCCATGCCAACGATGGACACGATGTTGTACGCAGGCTGGTCGCAGCGGGACGACAGCGGCTTAATCAGCATCTGCACAATGTCATTGACTTCCTTGTCGCGCCCAAACACCTTCTGATCCTGGAGCGGCACGGCAGGAGCGTCGGTGGCAACAAAATCCAGAACAGCAAGCGGCGGACTGGACGGGGTTCCTTGGACTTGCTCCAGCGGTGCGATGAGGCTGCGCACCTCGCTCGCGACGGAGCTGAGGTCCTTGAGGAACCGAGCGCGGGACGCCTTGATCTCGTCGCTGCTGCTGAACAGCCGCTTGCCGAGCCTGAAAGCGGAAGCCAGTGGGCGACGCCGAGCACTGACCTTGGTCCTGCCGCTGCGCCGGAGGTTGGACTCCATGACGTGGTACTGCATATTGTCGAGCACATCCTCGACGTCGTAGGCGGTATCCCTGATCTTTCCCAGCCACATCACCACGATCTTGTCGTCGGCGCCCTGCTGCTCGGCGGAACCAAGGGCGCCCGAGATCTGAACTAGGGAGCTCTCCAGCTCCTGCAGCTTGGCGTTCACCCGGTCCCCGGCGCTATCCCAGCTGCCTAGCGACTGGATCTGCCCGATGACGCGCTCCACGATCGGAGACGCCGGCCACAGCAGCGTCAGCGACTCGCCGGCTCCGGCTCCGGGAGCCATGGTGCCCCGACAACGAGCACAGGAGGCTGGGCGTACGGCGGCGTTGGGTTTTGGGGAGCTCCGGTGGGCACGGCGGTGGATCTACGGCGAGGGGCGGTGGAGCGCTGGAGGGGAGATGGGCGTCGGTCAAACTGCGGGCAGTAGTAGCTTAGTACTGCCGATTAGTGGGCAAGGTCGCACACATATATATTGATGGGTGTGCGGCCCCGGCCCCCCACTTTTCTTTTCTTTTTGTAAAGGTGCATGCTCTTATAATATATTAAATCAAGGTGGAGCCGGTCAGGACAAAAGTTGATAAGTTACGGGTTGGCCACGAGTCAGCCCGCACTAGCACTAATCTTTACGTGGGATAAATAGTTTGATCACATCACTTTAATAGTCCCCTGTCAACAAATGTAAAGTATATATAGAATCTAAGGTCTAATTTTGACTCATAATTAAGCTAATAATATTAAATTATATAATATAAAAATAATACCATTTAAAAATACGTTTGAATATAAATCCAATGATACCACTACTATATCATATAAGTCAATAGTATTAGTTTAATCGTTGGTCAAAATTAGACCTTAAATTCTGTACACACCTTACATTTATAGACGGAAGGAGTACTAGATAACACGATACCATAACTAGTCCACATAGTTTTCAAAAAGAAACACAAAAAGAACATAAACGTCACTCAAATATGCAACTCATCCATTTCACAACTCAGTTATGTGTCTAGAAGACTACAATCCTATTAGGCATTAATAAAGGCGCATTAAAATTCATGAAGCATTCCAGATTATCTCTGTCTCGCTCCAGCAGAGATCGCAACGGCATTTTTAGCAACCAAAAAAAGTGAGTCCAGCAATTGATTAGCTTCCACTAAAATGTATTTGCTACCAAAAGGAAATTGAAGACTGGAGTTCTGAACAAACACAAGGGAGAACTCCATCCGAAAATTCCCACTAAATACAAAGAACAATCTCATTGAAACTGTAGGAACAGATCAGCTGCAAACAACTACCAAATCAATCTTCTTATCACTGGATGACAAAAAAGAAGAAGAAACTTGTAACTCATACTACAATTACAATACCATGTTGCACTATAAAGTCCCCAAGAACACAAACAAGCTGTCGCGAGTAATTCAGCAAAGAATACTTTGACTCTCGGAACAATCCTGCCCTTCTCAATGCCGAGCAAATTAATCCTTCCCTGCGCTGGAATAGTTCAAGTGTTCAGCTTTACAGGTTAAGGACACACTTGAGAAAAAGAAAAATGAACTTGAAGCCGATACAGTGTGCAAAATATTGGAGAAAAAGAAAAGTAAACACAAAGAAGTTCTTTTTCAACTGTAACAATTTTTTTATGAATGTTAATTAACATCATTCAAGAAGAACCAAGAGTAAACAAGGAGGAAGGAGAAGAGCTTACTTCTTGGAGATTTGTGGCTCCACGCCTTCACTCGGCTGCTGCGGCTCGGCGGCGGCATCCCGCTGCTACCGCTGCTCCTTGACGTCCCACTACTACATCTGCTTTGGCTTCTACTAAGCGTCTCACCGGAGAGAGCCACTTCCTGAAGTAGTGTCAACTCCATGGATGCACCGTAGGGAGCTGCGGCGGCGGACAGGACGTGGGAGGAGCGAGTCCATGGGCACGAACAGCGGGGATCTCTGGGAAGAGATGGGACCGATAGGGAGGAGGCTCAGCAGAAGCCAATGGGGAGTAGGAGGATCTTGGGGGAGGAGTGAAGGCTAGAGGGAGAAGAAGAGGAGCTTGCTGCCACCAGTGACGAGGTAGAGGGGCAGTGGAGCGGACGACGAGCGACGGCGCAATCACGCTCAGGGAAGGGTCAAGCACGGCTGTCTGCTTCACTAGAGCATGAAGTGGCATCCACTGTTCTATTTGTGGGCTTCGTGGACTTGCCCACATAATCCACTTAATTGAGGTAGGCCGTCACATGAGCCACTTGGGATTTATTTTTTTGTTGGGTGGTGTAAGCGGGCTTGTGGGAGGGTCAAGCATGGTTTTCTGTTTCACTAGGGCATGAAGTGGCCTCCACTGCGTTGTTGCAGGCTTCATGGACTTACCCACATAGTCCACTTGGGACAGGCTTACATGAGCCACTTGGGCTTTTTGGTGGGCAGCGTAAGCGTGCTCGTGGGCTACCACTTCCATTTTCATTCTGAGGAGTCAGATGACCCTACACAGCTATAACAAAAGGACTAAGAAAGTAAAAGGAAATTGCAAAAAAAAACCTTTGAGAACATGTATCCAATGGTTAGACACCCGTCAGCAGCTGATGAGTCCATTTTGTACTCATTTATTTCTTCAAGTTTGATATTTATTCAAAGAATTTTGACTATATTAATTTTTGATTTCTGCTACTAATGCCTGATTAATCACCAAATTGTGCAAAAATCTATTTTTAGACTATATGTGTGTATGATCACTGAAAAATAGAACATATATTCATATATTTAGAAATTACACGTCAAGAGGAGTGCCCACGAAGAAACAAGACCCTGAACGGAGCTGTCAATGGGCCAGACGATCAACTGTACGACTAGGGTTGCTTGTACCGCACGGTCGTACCAAGATCGTATGGCACCGCTACATCAATGCAACCAAATGGCACCGCTACATCAATGCAACCAAATTTCATTAAGGAGTCTCGAGAAGAATCGTCGAGGTGATCCCAGAAAATCCTAAACAGCGCCTCTAATCTATAAAATGAGAAGAAGAGAGAAGAAGAAAAGAGGTGATAATAAAAGAGAGGAGAAGAACCACACCCAAAACCCAAATAGTCATATGCAGCCACCTCCATAGCCATCTTAATTTTATACTCTCTCCATTACTATTGCCAAGAAGCAAGATTGTAAGATGGTTTAAGTATTTTCAATCAAAGTACTTCTCCATTTTATCTCTTTGTTGCAATGTTCTTCATTGATTTAATCTTGGCGATTTCTATGGATCGTGAATAGTCCTTCATAAGCATTGGGAGGAGGATTAGCCTAGTAGATGTCACAGACCCCGGAATTATATACGAGTAGGGGAACGAATAATCGCCAAGGACCGAGAAACCAGTCGATCCGGTGGCACGGTTTCCTGCACCGTGTACACCGAGGCGGAGTGGTCCGACACCTGACCAACGCACTATACGCTTACCGATGTCGTATGCCTTCACCGTTGGTCAAGCCGGCCGGAAGCGATTAGACTTCCTAAAACCACATACAATTCCAAGATCCTATAAAGGCTTAACGCTGCTCTTCAACTCACTAAGCAAAATAAAGTCCGAGGAGCCCGACAGTTGCACCCGCACCCTAACCTAGCCCAAAGGCTAGTGGGTCACTCGAAGGCCTGGTACGACTGCCCACACCCTGCCTGGCCGGCACTGCATCTCAACTAGTGGGTCACTCAACCTAGAACACTTCACGGAGTGAACACTAAGAGAAGACATCATTTCTTTACGATCGATTCCATATACTTCAATCATACACACACTGCATATGGAACGATCACAATAACAACTTCATACCACAGTTCAAACTCTACGGAGAAGGAGTTAAAAAGATACATAAGTTACCATTTGCCCAAAAGGGGTTTCATATCACATATCTTCCAACTCGAAGGCTGGATACAGGTCTTCGAATATTAAAAACAGCAATGAACACAAAATGATAACCCTGAGATTGCAGCCCCGCCATCTCCATACGCATCACATAACCCACATTATTATGACCGATAAAGGATAACATCAACTAAGCATCCGAATCAACATTTCTCTCGTCGTAGTACTCACCGATACTCAGCTCACCTGCAACAGTTTCGGAATTGAATTCCGTAAGTACTTTCGTACTTGCAAGCTACATTTGTAGGCTCATCCCCAATTCAATTTCAGCATATCAAGTGATAAAGAGAAACACTTAACAATTCATGGTGACATTGATCAATTGGCATGGAAGGAACAAGAATGATAAAGCAATATCATCAAGATGTATACCAACCATCCATACTAAGATTTAAAGCAATAAATCTCAGATTGTCAAGTTATGAAAATCAACCAAGATTCATCCATGTCAATCACAATTTGTCAAACAAGACAATTTAATTATGGTTGCTCCAAGCAAGGCTCAACCTGTTCTGTGGTCAGGCAAGGCAAGCAAGACTTGTCCCGACGCGAGAGATGAATTAAGAATGTGTAAATATAGGGTTGGCCGACCGTGACTTCCCACCAATCTCAATTCTACTCCGCCGTGGATGACGGGTAAAGCCCTACGACACCGGCATCGATCAGGGTTGCGCCATGTCGATCCATCTGTAGGTGACGGTACCCCGGCCCTCACAACTCACCATTAGGGTTCCATAGTTAATTAGTCCATTTAAAGATCATCCTTTGATCTTGCATTCAATTAAGCCTACCATGCTATTGATTCGCCATCACATAACATAGCAGTATCATAAACATGACAATCAAGTATTTCACTTAATCACAAGCATAGCACGAAATAAATTAGGGAAGTTAATCAGAATCTTGGGATATTAGTATGCCCTAGACTGGTCATGCAACTCGTAATGAAGAATGGAGAATAAATGAGAGTTCTAGGAAAATTATTTGGAGGATGATCTATTTAAAGTTATGAAGTTGATTGAGGAATCTGATGCTCAATAATGGTTAAATACTGACTAATATAATTAGTTGATGCTACTCCTTGGATTACCCTAGATCTTGATCGGAGCCACTTAGACATGATATTGGGACCAGATTGATATGAAATGAAGTGAACATACCTAAAGAATGTTGGAGGGACTCGATAAAACCCTTGAGGCACATTGGGATTAAGGATGAGGTTCTAGCTCAGTGAATGATTTCTCGGATTTACAGATTTTATTACTCGATTAAAATGATCTCGGGGAAACAAAATGTCCAAATCGGAGTATTGTATGAAATCTTGTGATTGGGTATCAAAAACAAATGAAATCCGTGGAATGGGGATATACGGAGAATCCTTGATGTCGGCTGATTGGAAGTGTGAAGGACTACTTCATTAATGTTAGGACGATCCATAGGTAATAGTGAATCTTGGATTAATCTGGATGATCTAAGCCTAATATAAGGGATGATGTTGAGATTTAAAGGAGTTAATATGTGGATAAAAGGTTACTTGGTGGAATACTGTCGAACCTTAACCTTAATCGATGAAATCGCGAATCTATCCTTTATAAGCAGAAACATTAAGGATCGGTGGACATCTCCATTGTCTTGGAGTTAGAAGAAGATTTCTTGGCAGTTGGATTCTTAGGAAAAGAACATTCTCATATGGAAAGCTACTGCTGGGCTTCATAGATGGAAATTCCTTAAAAAGTCAATGTGGAAACTACTCGGTTGGATGGGAAACCACAATCTGAGAAATAAAACATCTCTTGGATTATATAAGGGATCTTCAATCTGCTCGAAATGGTTGGACTATAGTACCCAGATCGCTTGGGGATAACGTGCAATGATTTACCTGGGATAGCTAAATTGATCGGTATGATTTAAAAAAAAAGCTCCTGGATATTGAAGGACGATGTCAACGGACAATTGGATTAAAAGCTTATGATCGAGGATATTAAGGGCTTTGTATAATGACTCCTTGAGATAATGATGAATTACGATGTATCGGGTTAAATGTATATAAATAAGATTGTTGGGAGTCGTAAAAAAAATTGTTGGTTCAACGACTAAATTATAGTTAATAGTGATCTACGAGATAATGCAGAATTATGACGTATATTGGACTAGCCTAAACCCCACACAGATTTTAAGTGTAGTCCCGAGTATCTGAAAGAAAGAGTGGTAGGCGTGGATACCACCCATGTGCATCTAAGCCATTACCAAGATCGTGGGGCAAAGTAAGAGAAGTCACCTCGACAGCATCAGTTTGCATCCTATCTCCCTGATGACGGAAGAAGGACTGACCAACTAAGACTTTCGCAGCGGAAGATCATGTAACCTCATCTCTATTCTTTTCCTCCTAATCTATCTGAATCTTGGGGACGAGATTCCTTTTAAGGGGGGTAGGTTTGTCACATCCCGATTTTCCGAAACCCGCAAATTAGGGCCAACAAAAACTTTTTGCACTAATTATAATATTCCATTAACTAAACCTAACCAAAACCTTGGTGTCTCACTCGTAATCTTGTCGTCTCTCTCTCGTAACCTTGTCGTAGTCTGGCATAACTATCAGGTGGTCTCCCTCCCTCTCGACACTCCTGACCAGAACTTTCATCATGTTTATTTCCTTCATTCTCTCCTGGGTGACTAATCCTAATCCTTCACTATATCTGACACTAATTCTTGGAATCCTAATTCGCCGAGATCCTATTCCTCGGCACGCTGTGTTTGTTCCTATTGACATCTCTATGTGTATATACGGATATCTGAGTGACACTTCTCGGATCCTAGCTCACCAAGACCCCTATTGCTTGTTCTAAAACTATCGCAGCTATATATATAGACACTTAGCTTACAAGTGTATGCGGGCACATACACTCTAAGCCCTAATTCGTGCTCCCAGAATTACGAGTCTAATCCCTATCTCGACTAGATGGTCCTAAACATTTTCTCCCTATATTAAACTCCCCATATCTACGGATAACCTAAGGAATGAAGAATCCATGTAGGCGTAAACGTTCTTGAGCCCAAAATACCCTGTGACAACTTTTCTGTCCTCGACCGCCATGTCGTCAGTTTAGATTAGTATCTATATATATATGTGTGTATATATATATATATATATACTTATAAAATACATCTGCATTTGTCTCCACCCCAATGTTGGATCTATCAAAACTATCCATGCTACCTTGCATATCTGCTCAAATCCCCATGAAATCCTAATTAACTTAAAACAATTCAAGGATTTCAACAAGAATTGTGAAGCATCCTCAAGTCCTCATGAAATCATTTTAAAATTACAGCTCGACCCTTGAATTCCTCTTCCCGGGAAGAACTGGAGAACAGCCCTAGTTGACATTGTGATCCCGGTTCCTCTCTCTGATATTTTCCTTCCCTTTTCTGCTAGAGTCACCCACCGTGTACCAACCGATCAGCCAGCTCTACTCTTCCAGGTGGGTCCGGACCCCACCGGCCAGATTCTCTCTACTTCCCTGCCTCCTTCTTCCTCAAGCCAGCCTTCTCTCGTAAGACTAGTCAAAGCTACAAGCAGCCTGCACTGCCTACTTCCTGCTAAACTCACCATCTCTTTTTTGCTAGCTCCCCACACAAGGTACCAACCGACCTCCTCCACTTCCTTTGACACGTGGGCCCAGGTCCCATTCCGCAGTCCTTCTTAGTTCTCTTCTTTTTCCTTTGCTCTCTTCTTCTATCTCTTCTTCTAGGCCGGCACTGCTCCCCCTGTCCAGCTCAACCATCTTCAGCGCCAGCTACTCCCTGTGACTATCCAAGCAGCGCCTAACAAGTGTACTGCCACAACACAGCACCAGCACGCCCCAACTCCGCTGGTCATTTGCCCTTCCACCCTGTATTTACTCTCCATTGCTTCTACCAGAGCTGCTCTCTCTTCCCTTCGTCTCGCTGAGTTTTCCCCTTTGCTGGAGCTCTCCTTTTCTCCATTCTTTGCCCCAAGCTGAGACTTCTCCAGTATCCAAGCTTCGTTCCCTCTACCTTGCTTGCAATCCGACAGACCTCCGCCTGGGCGCCTCTCCCCAACGCGGCCGAGCTCCAATCCCCTGCGCTCCTTTCTCACTCAATCACCCAGAGTAGCAGAGTACTCAAGCCGCTCCTCCCCATTTTCCTCGTCTAGCTCCGCCTCCATCTTTCCGCTTCTGAGCCGCTCACGCAGCCACGCCGCCACATCGGCCGCCACTCCGGCCAAGTTGCCTGCGTCAGCCCTCGCCCCTAGGGGTCTTCCCCGGTGCCGGCGTCTGCTCTGGTACCGAGCGCCCGAAGGCCAAGCACCAAGCAGCTAGCTCCACCGCGCCGGACTGAAGCACCACCGGGGGGGCCGACCTGTTTTGCACCGTCCGTGCGCTCCTCAAGAAGGTCCACCGCCGAGTGCTCCCGCCGCCCCCGGGATCCACTTCCTCGCTGCACCGACGAGACCTCATACCACCGCCCCCTTTTCACCTCTACCCAAGGCCACCTGCCTCGGCTGCTCTCCGTCTGGTCCGGACTGGACGTGGCCAAAGAAGGGACCCGCCTGGATTTGCCGCACCGCCAGATCCACTCACCGGTGACGAGCTTGCCCGAGCTGCCTGCATTTCCCCCAATTCCCATCGGATCCATTTATCTGGTAAGCGGCAGCGCCCGGCAGCCAACCCACCTCCCTTGGGCCGTGGCGTAGTTCACGGCACCGCTCCTCGCGTTGCCACTGTTGTCGGTGAGGCATCACCTCTACCCTGGCACGTGCGTCCCCATCTACTCTCTCTCCTACGCCAACAACACCCTAACCCCCTTAATCGTGCACGGTTAGCACCATGCCCCGTGCCGACATCGAGCTGCCACTGGTAAGCACAGCTTATGCTTTCTGCACCCTCTCTAACCATCAGGCAATGACCCTTAGCACACGCATCACCTGATTAGCCGTGAGCAGCCACTGGTAAGGGGTCCCGCAAATCAGGTTAAGAAGAAACAGAAAGGCAGGAACATGTTTTGCTGTTGAAAAGCACCTCCCCTCCTTCATTCCTCTGGAATTCGTTTAGTTCAACCGAAATTCAAATCCTAACCCATAGTACTGCTTTCATAACTTTTGAAATCGCTGTGATGCGAATCTGAGTATAGTTCAAATTTAAGAAGGTTGCGCATGTCTCCCTCAGTTAGCTTCAAATAACTGGATCCTTTTCCCTAAATCCTCAAAAAGTCAAATATAAGATTTTGAGTCCAGTACTATCCTAATATCCAAATGCTCCCATTTTAAATAATACAAACATAAAGCCCTGTAGTATTTCAATATTTAATTACATGAGCAACCAACACCAAGTTATTCAAGTAATTGAGTAAAGACTTCTAAGTACCTTGGTAAGTATGATACCACCCCTAGTTTAGCTATATCTCCAACAACCCTATCTCGGTATTCATCCACTCAAATCAATGGATTACTTTTCCTGAAGTTTAAAACTCTTAAAGTCAAAGAAGCTAACCAGACGTGTTATGATTGCTTGAGTAGATTCTCTCGACTTTTCATTTGATGTTCCTGGTTTTCACCCCGCATCGACGATTTATACAACGTCTTTCCAACGTGTAGTTCCGACGTACGACGAATCGCGCGGAGGATTCCAGATGATTAGCGTACCAAGTTCGAGCTCGATACCCAACTAGTACTGCCAGGCAAGCTCTTCTTCTTTGATCATGTTGAATCCCATGTTTGCGAAACAATTATTTGTTTGCAAAACCTACATGCTATGTGTTAAAGATAATATTTTATGTAGCAGTAGTTATGTTCGACATGATAGAAACCCTAGTCTGATTCCGTCTCCTTGTCGCCCTAAGAACTATATATTCCGAAGAAAATATCAGAAAACCTAGAGGTAGTGTATATATATATTGCTTAGCCCCACCGTAGAAGAAAACTAGGTTTCCGCAAAAAGAAAGGATTCCCGGTAATCTCAAAATGAGAGTAACTTGGGAATGGACTGCTGTGACCATTGAGTATGGAGTCACGGTATAATCCACGGGATGGGATGTTTTCGAACCAAAAGCAAAATGGAGATGATTTAGATCCGGGTTAGAAATGAAGGGCGAAAGTAGGAAGGAATTTTGATGATGAATAGTACGATATCCCGCGTATTAGGGGTATCCGTGTACAGTTCCTCGGGACTTTAGGAAGGTACAACGTATCCGACAAGGATCCCCGGACGACAAGGTAACCCCTCTAAGGAAGGGAAAATCCCCCTTAAACTAGGAAGTCAATCCCGACGTTTAAGGAAGCCAGAGTCCTACTTGGGCAAAAGTCCACGTCCAGTACGACCCTGTGAACCCCCTATATAAGGATCAGCAATCTCATAGGGGAGGACAAGTCTTTTTAGTCGCAGCACAAGCATAGGATCTCAGGAGGCGAAGGCCTAGAAGACCCGCTGCCTCGAAGGAGTCGAGCCCGGCGGATTAGCTAGATTAGTCTACGATTAGGCCTAGGGTAGCCACTAACATACATCCCCCTTTGTAAAGCGTGTTCTCCATCAATATATAGCAACAAGATGTAGGGTTATTATCCTGAGGGAGGCCCGAACCTGTATAAAAACGGCTGTCCCCTGCTGTCAGAGCTCCTGGCACTTGGGCCCTAGAGGTCCGTACCCCCCAGTAATCATCACTCCACGAATACCGTAAGATCGCTGATTCACCGATCGTCGACAGTTGGCGCCGACCGTGGGGACCTCTCCGGACCAAGCCGTCCAGGA
This sequence comes from Stipa capillata, assembly GCA_019208055.1. Lineage (NCBI taxonomy): Eukaryota > Viridiplantae > Streptophyta > Magnoliopsida > Poales > Poaceae > Stipa > Stipa capillata. Next base: position 219,083 of record JAGXJF010002705.1, read on the forward strand.
AGAATCAGAGTCGGCAGGACGCGTAACTATGCGCGATCAGATCCCAGCGCCGTTTGCACAGCCCTCACCGGCTTTGACCGAGGAGGAAGCAGCAAACCCGGCAGGAAAACCGATCGCAATCTCGCCCCGTACTGGGTACTCGGACTAGGGCTTCTACGACAACTTTGGCCCTATGGACCCGTACCCGGTTACGGATCGAGTGGATTTCGGAGAGTACGCCCCTGGAGAGGACTCGAATGGCGAAGCGAATCACTTCAGAACCGAGTGCGCCAGGGCCTTCAGCGGGAAGTTGGTCTTGAACGACGACCTCCCGGCAGGAACGACCAGCTCCATGGTTGGAATTTCTCCTGCAACCTCTGATCATGAGAACGATCAAGATCTTACCTACGTCGCGTCCGATGAGGACAACGTGATGGAGTACGAGTACACGTCGTCCAGCCAAGGACCTCGAATGGTACTCGCGATCGACGATGGTCGAGAAGACCTCGGAGATCAGAATCTGCCCGGGGGCTTACAGCAGCATAATGCAATGGCTGCCTCCCGTGACCTGCTGGAACGGAGACCTGTCTACCGCTGTGGAGAGATCCCCCCCGGGAACAAGGGAGTACGTGTCCCGAACCGCTCGAAGACTTGCGGAAGTGCGCAATCTGCTGTCACAGCCTCCCGTGGCGGATTTATCGACACCCGCGGGCGTGCAGTGGCTGCAACGGCTGGGGGCTGACCTCCAAGAGGCTCAGAACCAGGCCGAGTCTTCTCGAGCCCAATCGGTGGCCCATAGCTCCACTCGGGTGGACACCCCTCCTCCGCTAGAAGAACGCGATTGGGAGGGACGACACCCCAGGAATAGGTCTCCTCAGGAGGAGCCACCTGTCGACCTCCGAGAACAGCTCGACAAGCGACGCCGCCAAAGGCGTCAACAGGAGCAACAACCTCCTCGGAGAGACCACGTACAAAACACCAGTGCTCGGGGCTGAACCTCGACCTCGAATAGCGGCGAGAATGCACCTTATCGGGGGGCCTTCTGTGGATGCCAGACGCTATCCCAGAAACTCCGGCAGGTACGCTGGCCTACTTGTTTCAAGCCCAACTCGCTAGAATCGTACGACGGAACCACGAATCCCGTGGAATTCCTTCAGATCTACACCACCGCGATCGAGGCCGCCGGCGGGGACGAGAAGGTTATGGCCAACTATCTTCCTACCGCCCTCAGAGGAGCCGCTAGGACGTGGTTGACGAACCTGCCCCCAGGAACTATCCGTTCGTGGGGACAGCTATGCGACATGCTGCTCGGGAACTTCCAAGGTACCTTCTCAAGACCTGGTCGGGTCGATGATCTATTCCTTGTCGTCCAGCGACCAGACGAGACCTTCCGAGAGTTTACCAAGAGGTTTAGTGCTGTCCGCAACACTATCCCAGAGATAACGGACTCGGATGTCATCCGCGCCTTCACTAGGGGCAGCAGAAACGAGATGTGCACGTACGATCTGATCATGCGGCCACCGAAAACCACCAGACAACTCATGGATCTGGCCGAGAAGGCTGCTTGTGCGGAGGAAACCCTGCGCTATATCAAGCAACAGCGGGGTGAGTCGACCAGTTCTTCTCTCCGGTCAAGGGGCGATTCGCGTAAAACTAAGCGCAAGAAGAAGCCCTCCGGAGGGAACAAGGAGAAAAGGATCAAAGCCGACGAGGTAATGGCCGAGATCTCCGAGAAGCGCCCCTGGCGACCACGCCCCAAGGATAAACCTACCACATCCTCCGACAAGTTATCTAAGCCCTGGTGCGATTTTCACCAGACCGACTCGCATGATCTGCGACAGTGTCGCATCTTCAAGAAGTATCTTCAGGAAGAAAGAGAGAAGTTCCGCGAGGAAATCCTCAGGTCACCAATAACAGTCGGGAAACGACCTCCGACGAGGATGATTCCACCCCTGAGCCTTTCTAGGGGCACGACAGAGCAATCGAGTACATATTCGGGGGCTCAACCTCTTACAAATCCAAGAGGCAATACAAGGCGATCGCCCGAGAAGTTCTCGCGAGTGTACCACGAGTTTCTCGAGTAATCAAGTGGTCCGAGGTCACGATCTCTTTCGACCGGACCGATTGCCCCGAAATTTGCGCTCGGCCGGGACGGTACCCAATCGTGATCGAGCCAATGATCAACAACTGCCAAGTGGGCCACGTGTTAATAGATGGAGGGAGCTCCCTCGACATCCTATTCGCCAACGCCCTCGACGCAATGCAAGTGCCACGATCATCTGTTCAGACGGTGACGCACGCATTTCACGGTATCGTCCCGGGCTCATCAGCCGCGCCGATCGGACAAGTCACGCTCCCGGTTACCTTCGGTACACCGGAGAACTTCCGAACAGAGAAGATCATGTTCGACGTAGTCGATTTCGAGACAGCATACAATGCTATCTTGGGGCGCCCTACTTTGGCCAAGTTCATAGCAGCTACGCACTACGCCTACCGGTGCATAAAGATGCCCGGCCCAAAAGGTGTCCTCACGATAAAGAGCTCCCCCAGAGAAGCGCTCCTCTGCGATAAGCGCAGCCTCGACCACGTACGAACACTCCCGGGGAACGGAGAGCATATGCCCTCAAAAACCAACACAGCCGTGAAAACCCATGGCGAAGTAAAAGTAATTCCTCTGGATCCAGCAGAACCCTCCAAGACAGTCCGGATCGGGTCAACGCTTGATCCAAACTTAGAATCGTCACTCATCGTCTTTCTCCGGGGCAATTCGGACGTCTTCGCGGGGCAACCATCCGACATGCCTGGAATCCCCAAGGAAGTGATTGAGCACAGGTTAGCTGTCCGTCAGGACGCCGCACCAGTAAAACAAAAGCTACGGCGATTCGCCCCAGATCGGAAGGAAGCCATCAAAGTGGAAATTGAAAAACTCCTGAAAGCCGGGTTTATCCGAGAAGTCGAGCACCCTGAATGGCTCGCCAATCCAGTCATGGTTAAGAAAGCCAACGGGAAGTGGAGGATGTGCGTCGATTTCACGGATCTCAACAAAACTTGCCCAAAAGACGCTTTCCCATTACCCAGAATAGATCAGATAGTGGATTCAACATCAGGGTGCGACTATCTAAGCCTTCTCGACGCCTATTTGAGCTATCACCAAATAAGCATGTGTCGGGAGAATGAGGAGAAAACTTTCTTTGTAACTCCATTCGGAGTATTCTGCTATTCAAAGATGCCCTTCGGACTAAAAAACGCGGGAGCAACGTATCAACGCGGAATGCAGCTCGCCCTCCACAGCCAAATTGGTCGAAATGTTGAAGCATATGTCGACGACCTCGTCGTGAAAACAAAGAAGAAAGAGGACCTGATCTCGGACCTACTGGAAACATTCACCAACCTCCGAAGAAACAGAATAATGTTGAACCCGGAGAAGTGTACCTTTCGGAGTCAGCGCCGGAAAGTTACTCGGTTTCTTGGTATCGCACCGGGGAATGGAGGCAAATCCCGACAAAATACGGGCGATCGTGGAGATGAGGTCCCCAAAAACGGTCCGAGACGTCCAAAGACTCACAGGTTGCATGGTGGCCATGAGCCGATTCATATCCCGACTAGGAGACCGTGGGATCCCGTTCTTCAAACACCTGCGACAACACGACGGCTTCGAGTGGACAGCGGAGTCTGAAGCAGCATTCCAAAGGCTCAAAGAATACTTAACCACCCCCCCGGTGCTGGTCGCGCCTAATCCCGAGGAAGGGTTACTACTTTACATCGCAGCCGGGCCGTCCACAGTCAGCGGAGTGTTGACGGTGGAACGCGGAACTTCCGAGAACCGTGAAAAGGCCCAGAAACCAGTGTACTACGTCAGCGAGATTTTACATGGACCCAAGGAGCGTTATCCTCAAGTTCAAAAGCTCCTGTACGCGGTCCTCACCACATCTCGCAAGTTTCGACACTATTTCCAAGCTCACACAGTCACGGTCCCAACCACCTACCCTTTGGGAGAAATCCTCCGCAACCGCGAGGCCATCGGTCGAATCGCCAAGTGGGCTGTTGAGCTCGGAGAGTTTGACATCCACTTCGTTCGGCGCACAGCAGCCAAGTCGCAAGTCCTCGCTGATTTTGTCACTGAATGGACGGAGCTCGACTATTCGGCGTCACTAGCAGCAAAGGACGACATTTGGACACTGCACTTCGACGGTTCCCTAACCATCGAAGGCGCGGGGCCTGGGATAGTCTTGACCTCCCCAACTGGAGAACGCCTACAGTACATACTACAGATCAACTTCCCGGCCACGAATAACGTAGCCGAGTACGAAGGTTTACTAGCCGGTCTCAGGGTCGCTTCCGCACTCGGTATTCGCCGCCTTCTCGTGAACGGAGACTCACAGCTGGTGGCAAGATAAGTGTCCAAGGAGTACCAGACCACAGACCCGAATATGGCGGCTTACCTCGCGGAGGTGAGAAAGCTAGAGAAGAAGTTCGTCGGTTTTGAAGTACGATATATCCCTCGAAAGGATAACTGCCAAGCCGACAGTCTTGCCCGCCTAGCTTCCTCACAATCTCCATGTCCACCTGGGGCCTTTGTAGAAAGGATCTCCACGCCGTCCGTGGCTTCTCTTGAAACCGAGGACGAAGGAGTGATGGTTGAGCACCACTCAAGGGTGTCACCAGGTATTGACGCTCCGAGGGGGTGGCGGGATGCCTCGTCGCTCCCCTCGATCGCGAAGATTCGTGGATAGAGCCCATCCGCAGGTACCTTCTCGATCGAACTACGCCTGAGAACGATACGCTTTCCGAGCAAATTGCCCGGCGCGCCAGGATGTATTCCCTGGTCAATGGGGCCCTCTACCGACGAGGAGCTCACGGAGTGCTCATGCGGTGTATCCCTCAGACGCAGGGTATAAGATTACTCGAAGAGATCCATGGAGGGGTGTGCGGGGCACATGCATCTTTCCGAACCCTGGTCAGAAAGGCCTTTAGACAAGGATTCTATTGGCCGACAGCCCTACGTGACGCAAGCGAGTTAGTGAAGCAATGCCGTCAGTGCCAAATTCACCGCAGACGCATTCACCAGCCCGCCCAGGCATTACAGACAATTCCCTTGTCATGGCCATTCGCCGCGTGGTGCCTCGACATCCTAGGGCCGTTCCCGGTGGCACCCGGGGGCTATAAGTTCCTCTTCGTCGCGATCGATACATTCACCAAATGGATCGAAGCCGAACCCGTCGCACAGATCACGTCGGAGGCAGCCAAGCGGTTCATAATGCGAAACGTTATGACCAGGTTTGACGTCCCGAGCAGGATCATAACCGACAACGGTACTCAGTTCTCCAGCTCCGACTTCATCGAGTACTGTACCGAGCTCGGCACCACGATATGCTATGCCATGGTTGCACACCCACAGAGCAACGGACAGGTCGAACGCGCCAACGGCCTTATACTCCAGGGGATGAAAACTCGCGTCTTCGATAGACTCTCCGCCCACGCCAAGGTTTGGGGGTACGCGAGTTGCCCTCCGTCCTCTAGGCTTTACGGACAACCTCCAACTGGGCCACCGGAGAAACACCGTTTGGTTTGGTATATGGAGCCGAGGCCATGCTGCCATGCGAACTTACCCTAAAATCACCACGGGTAGAATTGTATACCGACAAGGAAGAAATCCCTCGAAGAGAGGATGACCTCAACTTCATCGAGGAGAAACGGACCCAGGCTCTGCTCCGGGCCACCCGCTACCAGCAGAACCTCCGTCGTTACTACGACAGACATGTTCGACAACGCTCATTGCAAGTCGGAGACCTCGTCCTACGACTCGTATAGAATAAAAGCAATAGCAATAAGCTTTCTCCCAAATGGGAAGGTCCTTACACGATAGTCGAAGTAACTCGACCGGGATCTTTCCGACTAGCAATGGAAGACGGCCGAGTCCTAACGAATTCCTGGAACATCGATCAACTCCAGAAGTTTTACGTTTGAGGCTAATCAACTGACCACTCGAGAACATTCCTCGAGTGGACAATCGGGGGCTGGTCCAAAGACTTAGACACGAAGTCATTCATCAGAAAAAATAGAAATTCCGCACATGTTTGGCGTACATACGAGGGCTACGCATTTACAAGTCGGGTAGGAGCAAACGCCCAGAAAATTCTTGAGCGACTCGGTCCAATTCCGCCAGACGATCAGGGAAGCTCTCTGTGGCTCGGATAGACGCGCCGACCGTAGTAAGCACTAGCTCTAGACGGTCCGCCATTTTCAACAGATTCGCCTCGACGGACGAGGCTCGCGCCTCCTCCCGAGAAAGGGCATCGAAAAGCCGAGCCGATTCGTCTCGGAGTGTCTGGACCTCGCTGCGAAGCAACTGGGCCTCGCCGCGAAGGGACTGGACCTCGCCGCAAACGGAGTTCCACCTGTCACGAGCATGCTAAGAAGAAAACGCCAAGGTCAGATAGGCCGACAGGATTATCCAACGAGACCAATGACGAGCAGGAACCTTTCCTATCTCCACCAAGGGTCCGAGCAGCGCTATGGGGTCGTCTCGGGCCGAAGCTTCCCCGCCTTGGCGACTAGGCGCCGGCTGGTCCTTAATGGGCGAAGGGGAGGATACCATGCCAACCGGGCTCCGACTAGGAAGTAATCTGACAGACGACTTCCTCCGCGGGGCAGCAAGAGGGGCGGGTTTCGGTGGAGAAATTTTCCTGCAGGTCGCATTCAAAACCCGGAACTAGGAGCAAAGGCTCGACAGAGCAAGAAGCAAGAGGGTGGTACCTTGCCCTTTTTAGCGAAATAAAGCGTCTTCGTCGGACCGAAGGATCACCCGCTCCACGAAGGCAGGGCGGCGGTACTGAGCTTAAGTCACCCCGCACAGCCTCTTCCACCTTCTCGGTGGGCTTGGTGTTCCCATCGTGCCAGTCCTCAGCTGCGGTCGAGCATCGACTAGGAATAGAGGGCCCAGCTTCGGGATCCTCTATTCCGCGTCCTTCTCTCTACAAAGAGGGTCCATCCCACAAAACCAGTATGAGTCAGGTGTAAAGGATCGTAGGCCCTAAAAAAGAAAAGATTACCGCTAAAACCTCTTCCTGCTCGTACAGAGGTCGAAGAGGTAGCGATGTGGGGACAGCCGGGCGATCGGGTGAAGGTATGCGCTTGAAGAGAGTTTTTACCTTCTCGAACACCTCCGCTTCCGAGAGGGCTGTTCGCAGCAAAAGAAAAGTTAGGACACCCTGACAAGTCCTTCTTACAGGGTTACAAAGGAAGGGGCTTACCCATTTTTCTCCACCGATTGGATGGATCACTCGATGACTCCCAAGCGCCTGTCTCCCTGAACCGCAAGGGGCAAATTCCGCGCCTGACAAAGTCAGCGACAATATCGGCCGAGGATAGGCCCCGGGTTCGAAGAACCTTAACCTCCCCGACCAGGTGCTGGAGCGGGAGTCGAGCAGGGTCTCGTCGGTCTAAGTGGATGCCGCATCAGGTGGAGTCCCCCAGTACCTTATGCCCAAGGGGGATGAGGGACGGCAATAGCACCACTCATGCTCCCACCCTGGGAAGGATCGGATTCCGGTGGCGTCAATATACTTCGCGGTCCTGTCTTCTCGAAGGCGGACGCTCGCGCCTCCTACTACCTTCTTGCGGGTTCTCTCCATCTTGTGATAGTATCTGAATAAATCCAAGGATGGCCGCATTCCGAGGAAGGCTTCGCACAGATGGGCGAACACACTCAGGAGAGTGTACGATGCCGGGTCAAGGTTCACCACCTCGACCCGATAGAAATGGAATATTGAGTGTAGGAAGGTGGAGGGAGGCAAGAAGAACCCGCACCGGAAAAAATCGGGGAAGACAACCAGCCAGCCGGATTCAGGTTCGGGAACTCTCTCGCTCCGGACATGGCGGAATTTGACTTGGCGGGTCCATTGGATAAGAGTCAGCTCTAGGGAAGACGCGAGTTTCACCTCGGTCATCTTCGAGCGCGGCCATGGGTCGTCAGCCAACAGGCTCCCGGCCATGGCGCGAGGAAGAAGGTACGGGGATCAAGAACACTAGGAGGCAGAGAACAATGTGGGAAAAACCCCGATTCTTGGACTCCTAAAGATTTAAACCTTCGCCGGAGCCGAGCACGGTTTACGGCACGATCAGTTCCATCGCATTTAATGCGGACAGTTGCTTTTTCCGCCTGCAAGGCATTTCGCGGGAAAAAGAGGGTCTGACAACCTACGACCCAAACGAGCGCGCCGTGGCTCAACGCACGTCAGCGGCGCAATGGCGCAGAGAGAGAAAAGATTCTTCATCACCACGCGAATTTTCCGCCACGATGGTTCGGTTTCCTAAAAATATGCCAGGCGGACGCGTGTCCGTGATCAACGGATCAGATCTGATCGAAAAAGCATTCTGGATTTTCCAAAGGAATATTCCGATAAGGCTCCTACGACTACTCGGTAGGGATTGAGTCTACTCAGGAGAGTCATCGACAAGGACCACTCGGGTCGCCTACTCGGAATTTTTCCCGACAAGGGCAGATTTCCAACAGAACCATCATGACCTCACTTCACGCACTGATGGGGGGCTTGATGATGAATAGTACGGTATCCCGCGTATTAGGGTATCCGTGTACAGTTCCTCGGGACTTTAGGAAGGTACAACGTATCCGATAAGGATCCCCGGACGACAAGGTAACCCCTCTAAGGAAGGGAAAACCTCCCTTAAACTAGGAAGTCAATCCCGACGTTTAAGGAAGCCAGAGTCCTACTTGGGCATAAGTCCACGTCCAGTACGACCCTGTGAACCCCCTATATAAGGATCAGCAATCCCATAGGGGAGGACAAGTCTTTCTAGTCGCAGCACAAGCATAGGATCTCAGGAGGCGAAGGCCTAGAAGACCCGCTGCCTCGAAGGAGTCGAGCCCGGCGAATTAGCTAGATTAGTCTACGATTAGGCCTAGGGTAGCCACTAACATACATCCCCCTTTGTAAAGTGTGTTCTCCATCAATATATAGCAACAGGACGTAGGGTTATTATCCTGAGGGAGGCCCGAACCTGTATAAAAACGGCTGTCCCCTGCTGTCAGAGCTCCTGGCACTTGGGCCCTAGAGGTCCGTACCCCCAGTAATCATCACTCCACGAATACCGTAAGATCGCCGATTCACCGATCGTCGACAAATTTAATAAGCGAGCTAAGTCCCAACGTGGCACTCGCGGTCCGTGCGATGGACAAGGTGTGGAGTCTTTCTCGGATCATTTAAGGACCGAACCTACCATGCCGCTAAACCAGATTCACCCCGTACGTCCACATGTCCTTTATGGGCATGACTTGACCTTTACCCCGTCAAATACTAGGGTTTGGACCCGTGTGCAGTAGGGGGTATGTGACTAGGCGGTTAAAGTCCTAGAGGGCCTCCACCGCATGGCGTAGGGAGTTGTCCGACACACAGATAATAGTCCCATTTTAGGATTTGCGAGGCAAAAGGTAACGTTGGGTAAAACATCTAGCGGGTCTAGCTCTAGTATGAAACGGGTGAAACTTCTCGTTGTATTAACCCTGTCAGTATACGGTGCACAGTGTACCCAGGGCGGACTACATCTTGTGGGTAAAGCTGTACAACCTCTGCAGAGTGTTAAAATATATTCGAATAGCCGCGTCCTCGGTCATGGACACAATCTGGTATGGCCACACAACCGGTTAGACTATATTATCGAAAAGTGGGGTATGGGTTTTAAGGATGCATCTGGCTCGATGAGCATGCAGAGAGAGTTATGAGTGCCTCGTGTAATGCGATTACATGGGAGGTGTGGTTATGAGTGGGACGCCGTTCTACCGAGGTGTAGGAACAGCTATCTAAGGAGAAATGAGTTATTATTAGACGTCGTTCTACCCGAGGGTAGGAACGGCTATCTGTTGCAGGTAAATGGCCACTCCCATGGCAGACGGCCGAATTGGTAGGAATGCCATTATTGACTGGCATGACTCGGCAAGGCCGAGGTTGTTTTCGAAAATATGCTTTTATCATCTACTTAATTATTACGAATGAAAACTTACTTTTCCGCACAACATGAGACATAGGTTAGAGCCTACTCTTGTTACAACTGTGCATGCATATATCTACTATTTCTCCTTGAGGGGGAGCTTGCGAGTACATTCAATGTACTCACCTGGCTTGTTGATTTGGCCAGATAAGAAGAAGAAACGTTCTGAAAGTACCTACGTCGAATACGAAGGCTAGGGCGTTACCCCAATCAGTTGCCTGTGTGGTTCAGCATATTGATGGGCAAGCTACCACGTGTTTCTATCCCGCTGCTGTTTCACTCCGGCCAATCGGCCTGGTATGTATAACTAAAGATCTTGCCGGTCATTTATGTAATAATCCCGGTATTGTATGACTTTGTATCAAGTATGCCGTGTGTACCGGCTACTGATCCAAGGACCGGTATAGTAAACACAGGGGTTTATCCGGCCTTAAAACCGGGTATGCCACATGCAAGGAGGCAAACATGGATGATATGCATCCTAATGTGCAGAGAACATGCATACGAAGCTAACGCAATTGGTTTCATCGAATTCGGAGTTCTAGGGCTCAAATTATGCATTTCTGAAATCGCATATGTTAAAAATTAGGGTTTTGTTTGCTCATATATGGTTTGCATATATGGGAAGGGTATATGGAGGACATGGTGAGACCAATGTGCAACATTGGTTTTGAGTTACATTTAGGTACCACATATAGCCTTTTAAAGTTATTAGATATTTTCTGGAATTCATATTTCAATTTTAAGCTTAAAAGGGTATTATGGGAATCTCACAATTTTGGAGCAATGTAACATGAATGAAAGCTGTACCATAATATTCTACAGATTAAAAGGAGACTAACAAAGAAAGAATTATTCAATTTGGAGTTCACATGCAAAAGTTATGCAATTTTTAAAGTTTTACTAGAATTTGCCATTTCTATTAATTCTGAAATTCAAAATTGAGCTAATCTTCTTCTTACTCAGCTCCTAGCTAACCACAGGCTATGACGAGTGGGACCAGAACATTCTTTTCTCTTTCTTTTTCTTTTATTCCTCTAGTCTATTACAACTAGGCCCCTCACGTCAGGTTATTCTCCTTTAACCGATGGGCTCAACTCGGGGGCTTCGGCTGCCGATGTTCCAAACGGCGGCGAGGTGCGGAGCGATACAGAAGGGGAGGACGAAGGAGTTGAGTACCAGCAAGACGAGGAGCTCACCCCGATCTTGTTTTAGTGCTCAGCGAAGGCAGAGGAGGGTGGAGTTGGGGACGTTGGCGGCAATGGAGGATAGTGGTGAGGCGGCGCCGGTGGCGGGGAGGTCCTGAGCACCGAGGGGAAAAGCGAGAGTCAAGGAGGGAGAGAGCGAGTGGGGAAACTCAAAACCGTGGCCGATAGGGGAGGAGACTTACCAATATTAGCGAATTTGTCGTCGGCGGGGAGACGGCCAGCACCGGAGAAGAATCACGAATTGGGAGCGTGCTGAAAGGATCGAGGGTGCCGACTAGAGGGGGGTGAATAGGAGGCTAACTAAAACTTAAAAAATTTCTTCCAATTAACAAGATTAAGACTTAATAGTTTGCAATGGTCAGCTAGCTGTGTGACAAATCAACTACTCAGGCAGTATCTGATATGTAAATTAACATGCAGCTGTCACATAGGTGTCTAACACAGGTGATCTAGAAACCCTAAGCAAATATGTGAGACAGATAACTGTGTAACAGAGAACTAGCACAGATATAAGACAAGCAATATAGCAACTGAGACACAGCTAAGCTAACACAGACAGAGCCTATAGATCACAGCTAGAATGAGTATAACAGGGAATCACACAAGCATACAATAAGTTTAGCAAGTAAGTGCAGAATATAAGAACACTCAAGGAGACAAGGGATTTTTCACCGAAGTTCCCTCTCTTCACAGAGGTACGTCTCCGTTGAAGAAGCTTCTCCGAAGAGATAGCCCGCACTGAATTGTACTCTTACTCCGAGTACCTGAGTTCTCAGGTCTCTTCCTTTTGCTTGTGGAAGTTCTTTAGCCTTGCAGCAGGTAGACTTCAGATCACCTTCACAGACTACTGAGCCAACCCACACAAGCTTGGAATGGTCACCAGCAACTCCTACACCCGTCTAGGAGTAGACACTCCAAGAGTAATAGAATCAACAACTCAGACTCTTGGAGGAACTAGTGCTTTTTGTTCAAAGCTCTAACTCTTTTGAACTAAGACTTAGGAAGTTTGGCTTCTGTTCAGAAGAAAAGAGGTTCACAATGGTCGAAATGGATTGCAAAGATTTGGTAAAGGTTGAGGTCGAAGATCTCCCTTGGTTATAGAGTCCACATGCACCTGACCGTTACACTCATGCCACATAGGATTAAGTGGGTCACCAGTGACAGGCACCGGTGACACAGCCAATCACAACACATAATGGTAACCGGTTCAGATAAACCGACACCTGTGTCACCGAAGGCTGACACAGGTGAAACCCTAACTGACGTAGCCTAACTACTCAGCCCGGTCTTGGCACATTACATGCCGTCAGCACACAACTAACTCTGATGCCTATTAGGAGAGAACCTCCAACAATCTTCTGACTCGGCAGACAAACTATTGCAGTGCAGTTTTCTTAGCATTTACAAGTTCTTCCCTGGCAGAGAGATGTACCTGAGTCATAGAGCGGCTGTCCACCGGTGACACAGCTACGTCACACCGGTGACTTTGGCTCTAGGGTTTTAGGGAGCTAGCACTGTAGAGTGCTAGCACAACCTAGTTTCACACTTGTGCAAAACTGTTGTTACAGGACCACTGACCTCAAAGCATCAGTGCCACTGTCCAACATTCTGAGCATTGAGCAAAAGTTCCTCTAAGAATTATTGTTACTTCATCCCTCTTGATAGTACGGGTGTTTCCTAAGGACTCAAGAAAACTAGCAAACCTATGCTTCAGTTTCCACCAACTGTAGTCACGGCCCTTGACGCATCAAGCCACCATCACCCTGCTTGTAACTCCTTGCACAGCACCGGCTTCCTCACAGCTGTGGCACAACTACCTAGCGCACCTATCTCCTTGTCCTGAGAAACCACCATTGTACTTTTGGGTGGTCATCCTTTTCTGGATGACTCTTCTTTCTGGAACTTAAATTACCTGCTTACACTCATTGTAAACATTAGATCCCAGTTTGGGTTGCCACTAACCATCAAATCTACTTAGGGGCCTAGATGCTCTTTCACGTGCACTGCGCCGAAAAGCAATTAAACTTGGCGGTGAGTCCATGGGACTTGTGGTGAACCGATTCGGCAAGGAGAAAGGGGAGGAGAAGTCTCGCCGGTCGGAAGAACGGAGACGGCACCAATGGTTGTCCGCCGGACCAGAGGAAGAAGACCTTGGTCAGTGGTTTCACTATGATCCTGTGCAAAACAAGGACGAAGATGAGTTGACCATGGTAATTTGAAGTGCCTTGGCAAGGTTAAAGGGAGAGGAGAGACTGCTGGGCACGGGGACGAGAGGGACGCTGTCAGCAGCAGCCATCGGAGCTTCCACGGGCGGCGATTTTTCCAACAATGCCAACGGCAGGATCGGTCGGAACCTTGGGGAGAATGCGGCGGAGTAGGCGGCGGGCTCAGCAAGGGTGGTGGGGGAAAATGAGAGGAGAAGCCGAGAGAGGGAGGCTGGCGACGTGCTGAGGAACTCGGCGCTGGTAGTGTGCTCGTCAGGAGAGAGACGACATGTGGCAGGGGAAGACCTGCTCGTGGGACCCGAGTGTCGGCGAGAAAAGAGAGGGGAGGGAGAAAGGCCGGGGAGAGACGGGCTGACGGGTGGGTCCACGGTGTCGGTGACTGAGCACGGGAGAACAGAGGGAAAGCGGAGAAGAGATGGGCTCGGCCCAGCGTGCGAGGAAAACGGGCCGGGAATCGGCCTGTTAGGGTTAGAATAGAGGGTTTCTTCCTTTTCTTTTCTGATTTTTAACTCCCTAATTCAAAATCAAACTTGCAATTTGATTCTAAAATAGAGTTTCGAATTGTACACAAATAACAACAAGACTTTAACTAGATTTCACCACTAGTAATAATGTACTTGTGGTACTAATCAAAAATAGATGTAGCGTTGGTCTGGCTCACACATTAATAATTCTGGTGACACGGCGGATGTCGGTACCGGGGTTGGACAATAGATCCTATGAGTAGATAGATATCAGCGTAGGTGAATTTTGGACGTGTAACCTACCTGATCATTTATCTTGAATATCGATGATATAATAATTGTGCTAGTGATCCAAATACTTATATTCTGATATGCGGGTGAAACTCACTCCTAAGCCTATCCCATATCATATTGGTAATCTCAGTTATTTTCTCGTATTTTAATTTTAGTTTTATTTAGTTCTAGCATACTTTTGTCTCCACAACTAATTTCAGGAACCCGTGATCTTCAAATCGACGCGCTAAGCACTCGTTGGCACTCACTGAAATTCTCAAGAACAATCTCAACACCGCGACTGTTTCCATAACACCTCATCCTTAGATTTGATAAACATCATAATACTTCCAAGGGAAAGCTTACTACAACCGATCTAGTCCTCTTGCTAGGTTGGCATCAGCAGCCTCGATGCACAACGTCCAAGGTAGTCTCTCGAGCTGACCGGAGAGGCCACCGCCATCGGCGACCTTCCGTCATTAGTGCAACAAACAACGAGAGAGCAACACCAGGAAAGAGGCCTCCGGAAGGTCCGCTTGATGTGGTTGTCGATGCTGTAGATGGAGAAGACGCCTAAGCACCCAAACAACGAAGCAAAGTTAGTGAAGATCCCTCTCATGTAGCAGCTAAAAAGCCCCTGCACTGGGAAGTACCCTCTTGATGAAGGTCAGAGCAACGGCCTCATACCTGTTGTGGCAGCACCGGATCCGAGAACCACAAAGTGGGCCTCCTCTAGGGGATGTTACAATGGACCCACATGCCACCACCGCGCACCAGAAACCTAGGAGTAGCTCCCGTCGGTGCAGATGAAAGGCATGAGCTGCATCACAAATAGGAAGAAGAGTCGGAGCCGCAAATAAGCAAAGGAACCATGTGTCACCTCCAATCTACCCTGCCTCAACCTCAAGGAGAGAAAGAAGTGAGGCTTGGAAACTGATGTTGGTTGAGCGAGTCTTGAAGGAGCATCACCAGCAACATGAAGAGAAAGAAAATATATTTTATTGGATCTAAAGCAAAGCAAGAGGAGGAAGAGAGGACCGGCACAAGACATGGGTAAAGGGGGGACCACGTATTTGGCATAGATTCTACTCTCGCCACTTCTCCTCACTACAAACTACATACCCTTGCCATGGACACGAGCTAGAGGAGGAAGAAACTGAAAAGACGAATCGGATCTGAGACCCAAAGCTTTATTCGGCACACTGCCAAACTCCACTAGGCTAACTACAAATGGATTAACAAGGGGAGGCAGAGGCCAAATCCCTGTCTCCCTCCCCTTTGGCCAGCGCAGGTGAGGGGGAGAGGAGGCGGTGGAGGAAGAGAAAGAGCTGGGAGAAAAGGGGAAGGAAAGAGAGAGAAAGAAAGGAGGCTAAAAGGAAAAGTCTCGGTCAACTCCACTTTCCATGGCTTTATCTCCTCGTTACCGCATGTGACCCTTCCTTGCGAACCATCGTTTGGTTCAACCCTACATGCACCTCCTTTGCTAGGCTTCACCGTTGTCACGTGTCATTACCGGCTCAGGAAGGCCACAAAGCAGATGGGGAGGGAGGAAATAGCCAGATCTATGGCTTTCCCTCCTTCCCCCATCTTTTAGATTTGTTTGAAAGCTTTGGGCTGGTTAATATTGGTTGATGTTGAAAGCCATATGTTTGGAAGCTATGCTTACTTTTTTCTTAAAAACTAGGTTTTCCTGGGAGAAGCTGCGATTTATTAGATTTGAGGCTCAATTTTTTTGTGTTACAGGGATGGAAGTTGTGATGTAACATGTGAGAAGCTCTAATCTTTTTGGTCGAAATTGTGTGTTACGGGGTTGAATGCTATGATTTATTTTTCATATTGAAAGCTTTGAGTGTCTTTTGGTTGGAACTTGTCATGAATTTCAGTTAGAAGGCGTAGAACGTGAGAAAAGCTTATTTTGTTTTTCAAATTTTGCTTCTTCTCTGGCTCCGATGGTTCTGCTGGTGACCTCACTGGTGAAGGTCGGCAATGAAGATGAAAGGTAGAAATGGTGAGAAGATGATAGCTGGACAACTAACAAAGGAACAGGTGGGTTGTTAGAAATTAATCGACTCGACGGAGGATCAAAGTTACAGCCTCCCCTTGGGCAGAAGTCAACGGGTGCCCAACTGTCCTTACAACGGCTGTCTGGAAAAGCACATCATGCCGCTTCGGAGGGCAGCTAAGTATTTAAAAATAGTTTTTAATACCAAATAATAGAGGATTCAAAAAATTCACATAAATTATATTAGGTGGTTATTTGCCTAAAAAAAATTATTTGAATCTATGACTAAGTCTAACTTGTCCTTAGTAAATTAATTGAAGCTGCAACTAAATTTCTTAAGCTTCTATTAATAATTTAAGAAAAAAAATCAAAAACACCTAAAATTAGGCTTGTTGCAGATTCCGGGTTCTTTATCTTGCACTTCAAATCAGCGGCCAATTTTTAACCTCAAACAGGGTCTGTCGTGTTTGTAGAGATGATATCAGATTAATGAGAAAAAAAGCAATATCTATCTATCTTGTGTCTATTGTCTTCTTTAGTTCTTATATTGTATGTCATTAATCTGTGTTGTCAAAGTGACAGCTATAGATTTCTCGGTAGATTCAATAAGCATCAGGAAGACGCACAAGTCGGTAACACCACATGTACACACTCACACGATGTTTATTAGAGATTGGACTCACGGATCCTGAAGGTTGACAAAGATACGAGAGGTGTTTCATTATCGACAGGTAAGTTACCTACTATTAAAAGAATATTCTATCTTAATAAGACATACATGAGCTAAATACGAAATTAGATCTTTAATAAATTAAGAAGCTATTTAATTAGATTTCTGAGGAACTTTCTATTAAAAAAAGCCTCAGCCCAATCAAGGGTCCGTTTGGTTCATGGTCAAGAGAGGATGGGATATGGCCGCCCAGATTTTTTGGGATATGGTGGCCCAGTTCTGTGTTTGGTTGAGTGGATATGGCCAGCCTTTTTTTTGTTTGGTTGGAAGGATGAGTTTTTATTGGATGAGCCAATGACTTACGGGTCCCATACGTCATTGACTCACTCTTCTCTCTCCGTCTTCTCTCTCCATCCTATCTCCACTTTCCCCTAATCTCCATCCTCTCTCTCTCTCTCACCGGCAGAGCTCCGAACTCGTGCAGGGGCAAGGGAGCACGGGGCCGGCGAGGCGGCGGGCTCGCGCGGGGGCAGCCGAGCTCGGGCAGGGCGGAGCTCGGGGCGGCCGGGGCGGGCCGAGCCGGAGCTCGCGCCGGTGGGGCGGAGCTCGGGGGGAGCGGACAGCAGGGGGCGGCGAGGCGAAGCCGGGGACGCGAGGCGGCGTGGATGGACGCGAGGGTGGCCGGCCAGGTGGAGCTCGGGCGGGAGGGCGGCGGGCCGACCTTGGGTGGGCGCCGGCGGGGCGGAGCACGAGCGGCGCCCGGCGGGGCGGAGTAGTCGGAGCTCGGGCCGGCGGGGCGGAGCACGGGCGGTGCCGGGTGGGGGCGGGGAGCGGCCGGCGGGGGGTGGCCGGCGGAGGGCGGGGAGCGGCGGGCCGGGGGCGGCCGGCGGGGAGCGGCCGACGGGAGGCTGCGGGCGGAGCTCCGACGGGATGGGGCAAAAAAAAAGTCTAATCACCGTTATCAAATAAATCACTGCAATTAACAATGTTAAACACGATTAGCAAAACTTAGGCTCATCTCATCCGGCAGTTTTGGGCGGGTGAGCTCATCCAGCATCTAAGAGGAATATTCCTCTGGGGTGGATATCTCTATCCACCCCATCCACCAACCAAACACCCAAAAAACTGGATGGATCCACCCCATCCCACCAAAACCCTCCAACCAAACGCACCCCAAATAGCCGGCTTTAGGCAGCTTCTCCAAAAATCCCGACCGACTGTTGTGTGCAAAATCGACCACCGCGGGAAGCCGGCCGGGAGCAGCTTCCCGCAGTGGTCACTTTAACTCGCGCGGAAGAAAACCTTCGGTTTTGGTGGGAATTACACGCAATTGCCATTCGTCCTCCCGATCCCCTTCTCGGCCTGCACCTCTCCCTCCACCGCGGCGCCCCCGCATCGCCGTCCACCGCCGCGCTCTCCCCTCCTTCCCCGCCGTCGTCTGCTCGGAGCACCGAAGGGTCCACCGCCGGTCGCCTCCCAGTACCGGATCCGGCCGGTCCTCGTCTCCTTGAGCAGATCGAACTGTCCCCGCCGCCATCCGCGCCCAGCGCCGACGTACGCATCCACCGCGGCCCTCCACCGACGGCTGCTTCACCGCCGAGCGGAGCCGCGGGTTCCCCGCTGTCGTCGACCGGATCCAGGGGATCCGCGCGTGGCCCGGCTTCATCCCTTCCCTGCATCGAGGCGGCATCGAGGGAAGCCGCTGCCTCCACCGAAGAGAACAGCGTGACACGACGACAGACAGCAACTGCCCGACCGCCCTCCTCTTCCACCTCCCGCCCACGCCCAAATCTCCGGGAGCTTCGAGCGAGCAGCCTAGCCTCGCCTCCACTCCTCGGGGTCACACATGGCGGCCTTCACCAAGCTCGAGGACTCCCCTATGTTCCATAAGCAGGTAGGTGCCTTCCTTCTCTCCCCTGCCCGCGAGGCGCCCTTGATCTGGTCTCCCTCCGGGTTGTCATTTTGGGTTCCCTCGGCTTGGCAAGATCTCGGTTGGTACTGCGTTGCGGTTGTCGTGTTTTGGTCGATTCGCACCAGGCGCGTGGAGGGTTTTGAGCTGGAGCTGGAGTGTCGGTGGTTGTGATGACAGAGCTGGAGCGGATTTGGGAATTCGGCTCTTTTTGTGTGTGCCGAGATCTCGACTTGATCGCGTGCTTCCGTGGGCGTCGATCGGCTTGTGTTAGAAATGCCAGAGCTTTTGGAGTGGTTGGAGTGTTGCTTGATAGCATTCCGTCTTGGAGTGAGCGAATTGAGTAGGTTGGTGATGATTTAGCCCAATGAGTGGATCACATTGTAGGCTGCTACCCGAAATGGCTTTGCATTTCTGTCTCTTTTTGGCTTCCGTGCACTTAGATCCCGATACCTCATATGCTCTGTTGGTTCTGGTCTTCGGGATAGTTTTTAGCTGGAGGGGTCAAGCCTTTCTGATTGTAATGGTACCTTTTTTGTGTCTAGATCAATTTGTGTTGCTTGCTACGCACTTGAACACAATGGTTCGATCATGTTACAGACAAACTTATGGATTCGGTGAATTGGGAAGCTTGCTTGGCCAAATATTCCGATATCCGGTATTTCAATCCGTGAAATTAATTTGCTGGTCTTACTGCCGATGCCTCTTTGTTGATTTGACATACTGAACTGACATATATGCTTCATCTGTAATCAGAATGCCCTTGCTTGCAGTTCTTTGGATTTTATATGTTATTCAAGTGTCTAATTTTCCTCAAGACTAAATGCTGTAGTAATTTAGCGATGAAGGAATTCCGAAGTTCTTTGTCTCTAAAATGACTCTTATGGGGGCAAACTGAGAATTTCACAGAAATAGTAGTGATCTTGACTCAAGACTGTCTGGACATTGGTCTCAATTATTTCGCAAGATAATTTTGAGTATAGATTTCCCTTTAAATTGTCTCTCTTTTCTACCCAGCAGATTTTCATTTTCATTTTGAAGTTTAAACAAACTGATACATACATTTAAGTTGTTTCTGACTAATTTCCATTGATCCATAGGTCAATTCTTTGGAACAGCTTACTGATGAACTGAAACAGCGGTGCTCAAATCTTCATAAAGGATGTAAAAGATTCATGTACATTTCTCTCACAGCTCCTGTTCTGTACCTGTAAATATCTGATGTGAAGTTATGGAGCAACTTGGCAGCTCATACATCGTTGCAGATGCATATATATTTAATGCTGTATTTCATAGGTTGCTCATGTCCCCCTTTGTACAAATTATTTTTTATTTCAAGAAATACATTAGTTCTTTTCACTATCTAGGTTTATGCGAATGCAAGTAAATATCGAGTTTTTGTGACCTTAAATGTTGCACAGCGGTACTGATTGGTATTGTAGCATAGAAACTGTAGCAACTGTGCAGCACTGTTCATGTGGGCCCACTGGTGTAACATTAGTTGGAAATTATAGGGGTCCGCCTGGAGCACCGTCGACTGAAATTTTTTTAGATCTCAGTCGATTTGTTCTGGACGCGTCGTCTTCCCCATCGCGTTCTCTCTCTCTCTCTCTCTCCCCTCGACGTTTTGTCCGGCGGTCGCCGCCGCCGGATCATGCCTCTCTTCTAAATCCGGTGGCCAGCGGTGATTCCGGCTCGCCTCCGCACCCCCACCCTAAACCCTAACCCGGCGGCTCCCGGTGATTCCGCCTCGCCTCCGCACGGTGCTGCCGCTCCGCGTCGTCTCCGGGCTCCGGCTCGGCGACCCTAACTCATCAGCGCCGGTGACTCCACCTCGCCTCCACCCGGCGCCGCCGCTCCGCGTCGTCGCCGGGCTCCGGCTCGTCGTCGACTGCGAGCAAGCGAAATCTCAGTCGCTTGCGAAATAGCAGCAGCGAAATTATAGATAAGAATAATAGTTAGGTTTATTTCCTTATAGATATATTTCCTTATAGGTTTATTTTTCTGAATTTTTCTGAATGTTTCTGAATTTTGGAAATTTCTTTATTTTTTTAATTTTTCTATTTTTAGAATTTTTTTTCTTATTTTTCTTTTTTTAAAATTTTTCTGAATGTTTCTGATTTTTTTGGATTTTTTATTCACATAATTATATAATATACACTCTAGGGGTATTTCAGACATTCCTCATACAACAGCCAACAACCACATTCCAACCAAACATGTACAACCACAGACTCACGTGCCAACAGCCACAGTCGCTTCTCCAAACAGCCAGCCAACAGCCGCTTTTCTAACAGCCACAGCCCAACCAAACACGGCCTAAGGGGGTGTTTGGTTGGGCTTCTGGCCAGCTTTTCATTGGAAAAAGCCTAAGCCCAACCAAACATCCGGCTTCGGACTGGCTATTGCTAACAGCTGCTTCTCAATTCATGTGGTAAACGGGCCATTGCGGGGGGTTGGGGCATCTTCCCGCAATCTCCCCTGGCCCTAGAGCAGACTTGCCCTTCCATTTGACCAAAATTACGTCCAAACTGCCATTCTCCATCCCGAGCCTCCACGGGCGTTCTCCCAAGCAATCCCCTCCGGATCCCTGCCGTTCCCCGCCGTCCCTGTCCGGATCCGCGCTGGCCCCGTCCGGATCCGCGGCATCCCCGTCCGCCTCCGGCCACGGCGTCCCCGCACCGCCTTCGAACACAGCCTCTTCCCGCCGTTCCCCGCCATCCAGGGTTTCGTCGTCCCCGTCGACACCGCGGCGCCTTGCTCGGCCAGCACGCCGCCAGGCTCCCGCTTCCCGCTGGGGCCGACCTCTCCGCTCGGCCGTCGTCACGCCTGCCGACCGCCTCATCTAGTACAATCTCGGAGGCGGAGGTCGTGGGTCGGGAGCTCGCAGCAGCACCGCCGCGCTTGAGGTTGGGGACGTCGCGGCGGCTCCCGGCGGCGGGGACCGAGGGGAGGGAGGGCGAGGAGGCCGAGGCGGCGTGCCACGGGTACGCACGATCGAGGAGGAGCGGCTGCTTGACAGTGTCCGCGGCGGCCATGGCGGGTTCGGCGCGGATCTGAAGCGAGAAGCGACGAGGTGGCAGGAGGAGAGGGTGGCAGGGAGTATTGGGTGGCGGTCGCTGGAACCGGAGCCGGCGGTGGTCACCGGAGCTGGAGCCAGCGGCGATGTCAAGGAGGAGGCAGCGGTGGAGTTGGGTTGGGGTGGCCGATGCTCTTGGCCCCCTTTTTTCTTTTCTATTTATATTTGTATTTTGATATTTTTTGTAATTTTAGTTTAAGCAAGTATTTTTATTTTTATTTCTTATTTTTTGTAAATTTAATTTAAGCAAGTATTTGTATTTGTAATTTGTAATTTTTTATTTTATTTGTATCATTGGATCGAATCTCAGATGATGTTGATTTTAAAATTTTGTTCAGGTCGATCTTAGGGACATTTCAAACAATTCTTTCATATACAGCCAACAGTCACAGCCCAACCAAACACGGACAGCCACAGACTCACGTGCCAACAGTCACAGCCGCTATTCCAAACAGCCAGCCAACAGCCGCTTTTCCAACAGTCACAGCCCAACCAAACAAGCCCTAACGTAGAACTATCTGCTCTAACCACCCAGGAATAGTTTGTTTCTAAAAAAATATCTCTTTTCTTTTACGCTGGTAAGTTGATTGTGAGAAATTAGAAAGCCTAGATGTTTCGAATCAAACGCCACGCCCGATGCACGATTTGTTCTGACTATTGTTTTCGTAACGAGATTTTCGAAGCAAGACCGACGTCGGATATATTTGGGTCTCGTATTCATAGTGGCTTAGAGGCATCTGTAGATGATCACTTTATTCTAACGACATCTGACCAAGTTGAAAGCATGTGTTAAAGAGTAACTAATTAATTCTATTCATTTTCTCCCATCCGCACTGTTAACATTTCAGCATGACTACCCCCCAGTAATACTCACTCAGAATATCCACACATTTACCCCAGCAGGAAATGCAAATAGAGAATAACCAGGGATAGGGGATAAGAATTTTGGGAGGGGGGATTGGGGTGTTAAAGACCTGTTCAGACGGATGTAGGGGATCCCGTTGGGTGCGACCGACAACACCGGAAGGCGCAGACTGCCGGCGAGGTTGTTCAAGCGGGCGGCGCTAAGGGAATCGCCAGCAGCAACCCAACAATCGCCGGAGCTTTGCACAATGAAGCCTCAAAAGAAAGGAAGAAGTGTATATTTCGTCCCTCAACTATTGGCCGAGTGTAACTTTCGTCCCTCAACTAAAAAATGGGATAAATTTGTCCCTCAACTATTCAAACCGGGTAATTTACGTCTGTGAGACGATTTTGACCGTTTAAAAGCGGTTTTATGCCCAAAAAATCTAAAAAAAATCAGAAAAATTTTAAAAAATAGAAAAATTTTATAAAAAAGGAAATTTCAAAAAAAAGGAAAAATCAAAAATTCCAAAATTCAGAAAAATCAGGAAATTCCAAAAAATTTAAAAAATCAAAAATCCAAAATGATCAGGAAAATACAAAAAAAATAAGGAAATTTCAAAAAAATTAGAAAAAAATTACATAATACAATAAAAATCAGAAAAGGAGAAAAAAACTTGATGATGTTCTATGTGGTAAAAACAAGAAATATTTAGACTTTTTTCACAAATGAACCAAAAGGGTCAGATTTTTTGAATTTTTCTGATTTTTTTGAATTTTTCTCTTTTTCTGATTTTTTTAAATTTCCTTATTTTTTTGTATTTTCCTAATCATTTTGGATTTTTTTTATTTTTTGGAATTTCCTGATTTTTCTGATTTTTTTGAATTTTCTTTTTTTTTGAATTTTTCTCTTTTTCTATTTTTTTTATTTTTCTCTTTTTTTGAATTTTTCTGATTCTTTTAGATTTTTTTGGGCATAAAACCGCTTTTAAACGGTCAAAATCGTCTCAGGGACGTAAGTTAACCGGTTTGAATAGTTGAGGGACAAATTTAGCCCATTTTTTAGTTGAGAGACGAAAGTTACACTCGGCCAATTGTTGAGGGACGAAATATACACTTCTTCCCAAAAAAAATATCTTCATGGCTGATGGGCCTAAAAGAATCTCAAGGGTTGGCTACTTGGGTCCAATGCAGGTGTAGGAGGTGAATACAGCGAGCGAATTGTTGTCAAGCAAAACTAGCACACAGTTGCAATTCAATATTCCACCCAGAAAAAGAAAATTGCAACGAAGGAAGAAAAGGCTCATCATTTAGCAAAGTATGCTATTTCTTACATATTGTTCGGCATGGTTTTTTTTTGGGTGGGGCGGTGGGGAAGGGGGAGGGGCGTGGGGAGGGCGGGCGGCAATGAATGCTGCTCTATGCCATGGATCTGCATCATACTGAAACCTACTATTTTCGACTCCACATGCATATTCAGCACTAGCATTTCAAAACTGGATATTGCTTCGACCAATCATCCATCATTCACAAGGTTTTTCATGTCAAAGTTTTTACCCCCACCATACTACACAGCAAGGAAATGCCCTCTAATGGTGGCACGCCCAAAATGGCTTCTGTATTGTGTTGTGTGTGTTTATGTGCGTGCCACAAACATGTAACTGACTGTCAGACAATCTTGATCTATGTACAGTTCCCCTGACAATCTAATCTATGAACATAGGCAGATTTATTTGGAACAAAGAGACAAACAGTAGGCTATCCAATTCATCCTTCAAATAAGCCCTGCACTGCTTCTATCAAATTAGCCTCATCAGACATGCCTTCTGCTAAATCTCTCTGCAAACATGAACAGAAAACCAATCCTGAACTGGATTTGTTCTCCAGAGACCTTCTGTATTCTGGCAGAATACGATCCTGTATATGATTTCTCAATCTCTGCCGTAGATCTACATCAGGAATCTTCCAAGTTCTCTGACCACCAAAAGTCTCATTGAACTTTGAGACGAATGCAACCGGGGAACGTGGACTTCTCCACCAACTGCGTTTCAAACAAGATATGCAAGCTTTTCTCATACAGGTCACCCAGCGTGCCCAGAGCGACTCAAACTCATCAATACTCGGGGTAATCTGCCAACTGGATAGCAACCCATCAAACAGATCAACTGTTTCCCTATTAAAATGTTCTCTGTTATTCAATAAGAAAATGTATTGCCGCTGCAGATCTGCATATAACACTGAATGTTCCTCGAGCATAGATTTCCAGCAGGTTATTACGCCATAAAGAAGATGGTCAAATGAGTTGGAGTCCCCACTAGGGGCAAGAGTGGATTGCACCAAATTTATGTGATTACTGAAACAATTCATTGAGCATACGAGGAAACATGTCATTGGATGAATGGGGACATCCTGATGTTTTTTTGCTTCATTCTGTATGAAGTTCTTGATATTGTCAAATATTCCCCTGAAAGCCTCCTTCATGTTATCTGATATCTTGGAACAGAAATCAGATTCACTGGATGGAATTTCTTTTATGATAGGAAAGATATCTTTAAGTGCCTCATAGGCAAGCAGCATTGCACGGATAAGCTTGGGAGACCACTTTGCCTCGCTGAGAAAAACCGCAATCTCCAATACCTTCTTGATAGGGAACTTTGCAAAGTGTGTAAAATAGCATATTTTTAATTCCGCAAATGATTGACTCTGTTCACGTAACTGCTGCAGCATCAAATAGAGAACTTGGGTGTTGATTTTCAACTTGATGGTCAACTCGTCTATCCATTCTTCTGTACAATCAATAAGATGCATAGAGATCTCTGTGTTTCTATGAAGAATCCAACGGTTGTTCAGTTGATCGAAAAAACTGTTACATGGGAAAGATTAAACTTGAAAGTGTGAGTAAAAAAAATCAGATAATTTATGAAAGAATAGAAAAGCCAGTATTCTCACCAAGAACAGATCAATTGGATTATATATATATATATATGATAGAACTGTCCCATTACAGAGATAATAATTTTGACCCTTAAGTGTACAGTAGAATTCACTAGATGATACTCTCAAAGACTCAAACCACAAAATACCTTAACGTATGCTTCCATGATTGAAACTGGAAATGAAACCTAAGCAACAGCAATTCTATAACTAAATCATATAAATGGTAGGAAAACGTTCAGGATTACTTGATTTAGTAGCTTAACCAGATTATATCTGAAAATTTGAAATTTTCAATAAACAGCAAAGCTATACAGTCACAAGTAAATTTTCAACACAGAACATTGCATTAACCCAAATACCCAATCAATATCAAACACCATTAGAAAAGAAAAGTAGTTACAAGCCAATTTTCAAATGACAAACAAGTTTAGCAGATGTAGGAAAAGACAACACAAACTTTTATGCCTCACAAAATGCATCGTTACATGCATTATATGCAATGCAATGCACAAAATTCATTCACCATTAATATTTCCCCTCTGCGGTATTACTGCTGATATCAATTTCATGTAGTCTCACCAGAATTTTCTGCTTTATTGCTTTGAAAACAATATTTATAGTTTGAGTATTACATTCCATAAGAGTAGAGATGATCTATTTGGGAGCTCCAGGAGAGGAGAGGGCATATAGAAGATGGAGGAGGCCACGGTGTTTCTGATTGAGGGCTAATTTAAGTACTCAACTGACTCAGGGAGATGATGTGATCAGTTGGGTCCTGGAGAAACATGCTTGTTGCACTACTAAATCGATGTACCATCAACTATGTATTGTGGGTGTGCACAAAGTCAAGATATTCCTGTGGCAAGCAATGCAGGACCTAATCTTAGTGCTTGATTCCATCTTTTGTTGAGATGCACTGATCTGAAAGTGAGAGGAATGTGACGTGGTGGAAGATGAACTCCAGAGGTATTTTCTCTATCCACTCAATGTACTTAGCCCTCTAGTCAGGTTATTTGGAAAGTAAAGTATTTCTGTGGAGATAATCTGTGTAAGCGCAATCGGGAGAAGAAAGAAAAAAGTTGCTCCTTCTGTTCTGGTAATGAAAGTATGACATTGTTGAACATTTGTTCTTTAGGTGTCCCCTTGCTAGATTGGTTTGGCAAGTGGCTTCAGCTTCCTTTGGTTTCCCTTAATTCCCAAATACAGCCTATTTATTTCGCTCTTGGTTGAATTGGTTTGGGTGGACTCTTGAAGTAGATGATTTGTATTGGAGCAGCAGCTATTTGCTGGCCAATTTGGAGAACACGAAACTCTCCTGCTTTGATTTCAAATGGCCAGCTCACTCCAATCAGGTTGTTTTCTTTTATAGCCATTGGTTGCATGAGTCATCTATTTTACAGAAACAGGACAAGCGCGAGATGATGTCGCAAGCCTAAGATGACAGAGGCTCTTGGCAGTTGGCTGGACAGTGCATAAATGGTTACATCATTTCTGTATTTTTGCTTTTGGATTCTTTGAATCCTTTGTCTGTATTTTTCTCTTTGGATCCGATGGATCTCTTCTCCTTACGCTATGCATATTAGTATCAACATGTACTGTCAGTTGGGCTCTCAAAAAAGCTGATGGTGCAGGTGGCTAATGAGGTTTTCCAGCATTCGCGGGGATGGGCCCATGTGGGACTGTTGGATTCTGATGCTGAAGCTAGTTTTGGAGCTGTGTATGTAACTTTCAGCTCCAGTCAAAGTGTTGTTGCTTTAGTTTTCATTTGGCTTGTATGTTCTATTTCTTTCAAGTTGTATGCTGGATGCTGGTGGAACTTTGGTTATCTGATTCCCAAGGAATTCAAAGGCTGGTGATGTATGGTTTTCTCCTAATTAAAGGGGGAAAAGGCAATGGAGGAGAAAACTGAAAACAGGGGGCAATTGAACAAAAAGAAGGGCCTTACTGAAGGACCAGGAACAGGGGAAAGTGGAGCGGTTCGTCAACAACCTCAGGAGATAAAGAGATGTACTGAAGCAGGCACAACCTCTCAAAGGGTACCCAGAAGCTCTGTCCAACTTCAGACATTGCAGCATGATGTTCTCCTTCATCAGGGGTGTCTTTCAGTTTATTTCTCAGTCCTTAGCGATTTGCGTCCTTGGGTGGTCGTCATTTTGGTTACTTTTGGCTGGGTGTATCCTGGGGATCTCTAGTCTAGTTGGCTGGTGTTCTTTGATTTTTAAGCTGTGTTCTAAGAGCATCTCTAACCCATCCCCAAAAAAGTCTTAACTCCCAAAAAACTGCCATTTTTGGGAGTTAGACCTATCTAACCCATCCCAAATACACCTCTAACTCCCAAAAAAAATTTGGGAGCTCCCAAAAAACTTGCTCTGCCTCCCAAAATATTGGGACTCCCAATCCCCCTCCCAATCCACCAAATACACGCGGGAGAAAACTCCGGTTGCAACCGCCCGCCGAGCTCTGCCGCGATTCACCGCCGCCGGCCTCCCTCCGGCCACGCCGCCGGCTGCCGCGGGCCCCTCCGCCCCCGCCGACCCCGTGCCCCGCGCCCTGCCGCCGCCTGCTCCTCCACAGCCGTGCCGCGCCAGCCACCGCCGCCTCCCGACTCGGCCTCCCGAGCTCCCGCCGCTCCCGTGCCCCAGCCTCCCGCCGCTCCCGCCGCTCCCGTGCCCAGCCTCCCGCACCCGACCACGCCGCCCGCGGGGGAGGGGAGAGAGGCGGCGAGGGAGGAGAGAGAGGCGGCAGGGGAGGAGAGAGAGGCGGCGGGGGAGCGCGGCCGGCCGGCGAGCTCGGCGGCGCGGGGGGGGGTGGCGAGCGGCAGCGGCGGCGGGGTAGCGCCGCGCGCGAGGGAGGAGAAGGGGAGGGTCAGGCGGGGTGAGGAGGGAGAGAGAGAGAAAAGGGGGTTTATATTAAAGATGCTTTTTTATCTTACGCTTTCTAATACTAAAGACGTCTTTTTGATCTACGCTTTCTCTCAGAAATTTTATTGGGAGTTAAGTTTAGGGGATGGGTTAGATGCCACCCTCCCAGTACCCAGGAATTTTTGGGAGTTAAGTTTTGGGAGTGGGTTTTTGGGAGTTAAGTTTTGGGGATGGGTTAGAGTTGCTCTAAGATGGCCATCACAGTCTACTCTACTTCTATACCCGAACTCTCTTGAGCTTTATCAATAAAGCAGGGTAATGCCTTCTCTCTTGAGAAGGTAAGTATTTGACATATGTGGTTTTGGAGACCTGAAGTGAGCGCTGCAGAAAAAGATAAGCACACAAGTATTTTGGAGGGATGGAAAACAGTCTCTTAACTACTCAAGGAGATCAGGGATCTGTTGATGTGCTCAACGTCAGATCATTTTAAAGAGTTAAGGAAGTGATATCATGAAGGTATATTCTGAAAACCACACTCAATTATGGAATGATACTTGATCGGGAAAGGGGAACATCCTTTTAAAATGCTATTATTTCTGAACTTCTGTCAGAAGATCTGACAAAGAAGTGTGGTGGAGATCAGTTGCAACTTTTAAGTTAATTTCATAGGTCCTTGACTGTGGAGAATTTGGAGCAATATATCAGCTTCAACTTCTGGTTTCTGAGGTTAATCACAGTAGAGATTCAATATGGAGGAGACTGGAGAGGTCAGGGCAATAGGTGATATAACTCCATATGTATAAACTCCATGAATCCTCTGGTCACCAACCATTTAAGCTGCATTGCTTGTGCAGTGTGCCTCATAAAATTAGTTGTTATACATGACATAATTTTATCCATGCAGACTATTAAGAAAGAGAATGGTCTAGTAATGAGAACTGCAATCTGTAGCAGTCTGGAGACTGTTGATCATATTCATTTTATCTGTCCTGTTGCACAAGTCACACTAAAGCTTGCTTTGTTGAGCTTTGCAGCCATTGCTTGGACCGTGGACCGGCTGCAATGACATGGTTTTTTAACACAAGATTGCTGAGCCGATTAGAGTAATCTTCTAGTCGCTGTTATGGGACCGGAACAGCGAAACAAATGGCAATAGCGGGTCAGCGTGTCACACAGGTGCAACGAGGGAAGCAAGTACAAGTAGTCCACTTTGAGGTAGAGTACTTCAGAATATTTTTTTTAGCTAAGAGTACTTTTGTTAGGGGCATGGCATCGGGCCCTACGGCCAGCCAGATGTGCCAAAGTGGCAGTGGCAATTTTCAATTAGTTATACATAGATTGGATTACAATTCCTTAGAGGTAGAGTTGTTATTTTCGTCCAGAGTCCTGGCCAGCTATACATAAAGTTAGGCATTGTATCCAAATTATTCTAGCAATGAGAATTATCTAGCATCTCCCCAAAGTTTGTTTCTCTCATCTATAGTCTGTTCTTATCCCCAATCAACCCGAGCCATCCCGGCGATAGTTACCCCGTTATGATCTTCCTATGCCGAACTATCCATGATTAATGAACAGTTGGGTGCCAAGCTAGCAAGGATCGACAAAAAAATTTAGCAGCTAACTTAAAGTGGGATGAAGAGCTTTTCAGCAAATTGAGTGCTGAATTTGGGTGTGCTTCGGATTCGTTGAGCTCGAGAGGCCCATGTCGATGATGGCAGCAGAGAAGAAAGGGAGGAAGGCAAAAGCGCCTTCCGCAATGGCAGCGACAAGCCCTTCCACAGTGGCGGCGCGGATTATACCTTCTGCAGTGGCGACGGAGCAGCAAAAAGCAAAAGGCAGCTGGGAGCAGAGGTCTTCTGTGTGAGTTTTGTCTTGAAAATGAATTGATTATGCATATTTTCTTTGAGTGCGTTGTTGCTAAGAATATGTGTGCTGTTGTTGCTGATCTCTTTCACATGCAAATTGGTGATGAGATAATGAATATGAATCTGTGGCTAGATACTAGCTCAGAGCTACTAGGAATACTATTAACATGGTCTTCCAAATGCAGCCTTGGGGAAGTATAAAAACTCCATGGTGGAGATTGCTTGGCCTTCTAAGGAATTGGAGACCCACATGCAAGGATAAATGTTTGAACTGCTGGGCCGTTTCACCTCAAGATTGGAGCTGGTCCTGAGCCCAACGGAGCTGAGCTGGAATTGAAGAGTGAAGACTGCTGATGGTGTGATTGTGATCATTGATCGTTGACGGGTGATATATACTTTTTACATTTATATACGGGGGAGTAATCGCATCTTTTGCTACTTTCTGTCGTAGTACCCGTTACCCAAATCAGATGCAGCAACACCAAGCTTAAGAAACAGAGAGTACTGAACATTGCAAACATCATGCACGAAATAACTGTGATGCCAACATCATAATATATATATTTTTAAAGAAAACCATAACACTTCTTTTGCGAGAAAATAACAGAATATTTGAGATCAAAATTTTAGCATATTCAATAATAAAGCTGCGACTGTGAATTACCTGCCCAATTTATCTGAGTTGTCCAAGAAGGCCTGGCATAGCACTTGTTTGTAATCAGGTCCAAACATCGTTTCGCAACGGCCAAACAGATCATCTAGCTGGGCCACTGAGCCAGTTAAGATGATCCTGGCAGCCCCAGGGTCCATATGGACATATGATGGGAAATGCAGCTGCTGTTGTGTGTTGTTGCTTCGAAGGATGTCACCACCACCATCATCAGTAGATACATAACCGTCAGGGCTGCTCCTTCCAGACTCGCGCCTGCTAGGGGAGGGGAAGGGGCAGCACACTATATCTGCCTGAATCGAATACGGGGATTGATACATGGACTGGTACAGGTTATGAACAGTTTCGACACACTCCCTCCTTGTCAAAAACCTCCACGCTGCATAATTGCTGTGCAAGATTTTGCTGCATTGCCGCTGCAAGGTCCCCCTGAGCGCTGTGATAACAAGCACTGCAGGAGGCCTGACAGAGCGAAACGGAATTGGCACCAGCAGCAAGGACAATCTCAATCTGCGGGGCAGGGCGACAGGGCAGCAGCAGCAGCAGCAACAAGAATGGCCATATGAGAACAACAGCAGCACGGGTAATCCACGCGCCGGCGTCACGGCGCTGCTCCGACCTCGCCGACGAACAGTGGGGGCTACCTTTCATGCACCGCAACGATCCTCCTCCCCCAAGTTAGCGCTGAGATACAAGCACGATAATCAGATAGAAGTAGAATCCTTCTTAATTGGTACTTTTTTCTTCTACGGATCTACGGATGAAGCGATTGAGTAACAGCGACCCCCAGATCTACGGATCTAACTCTAGATTTCGCAAATTGACTGCGCTACTTCCCTATCTTGAACCCCAGGAAAGGAAGAGAAGTTTTTTTTTCTTTTCATTCTTTAAGCATTAGCAAGCTGCTCCATATATTCCATTGAACATGCGAAGTAAGCAAATTACGAGACGAACGAAAGGAAAAAAAAAGACAAACGATTTTGAAGAACCAAGAAGGAAGTATTTTGATGAAGAAGAAGAAGAAGAAGAAGAAGAAGAAGAAAAGGAAGAAAAGGAAAGAAAATGAGGAGGAATACACACGTTGAAATCAACGAACCTTGTGGATTGTAAAACCCTGAAACTTGGTGATCTACCTCTAGGCTCAAGGAAGGAAGGAAGGGAAGCAGCGGCGGCGAGTGAGCCGCGGCTGGCGTGAGCCTCTTGGGGTGTGGGGATGAACGGGAAAGAAATGGAATCCCTTTGAAAAATGCACATCTACAGGAACAGGAGGAGGAGGAAAAGGCGGACACGGACGGGGCCCACTTGGCGGTGAGACGCGAGCGAGGAAGGATCCTATAACCTACGGGTATGTTCTTTTTAAACTGCGCTTGCCCGACGACGACGACGAGGTGGGGCCCCTTGGGCTTCAGTGCGACATCGACGGCTGCGGTTACATGTATCCAAGATATGCTGGAATCCGACGTCTGGGCGCGTCCGTGTACGTGTTTGTTCTCACATGCGTGCATCGACTGGTTTTCGTGCATGCACGCTTTGCGCGTGCGTGTATAGCATGGTATGAGACGGCGTCGTTGTACGTACTTGACATAATACGCAGGTACTCTTGCTAGTAGTATCCATGAACGGTCGCCACTCACGATACGCAGCAACAACATTTAAGATGATCCTATGAAGCAACAACACACAACACAGCAGGTTAATAACCGTCAATGCGTAATGTGCTGGTAGCTATTGTCGTCATCTACCTGGGCCACTGAGGCAGTTAAGATGATCCTGCTAGTAGTATCCATGAACGGTCGCCGCTCACAATATGCTGCAGCAAATGCGTAAGAGGAGGGGAGACGATATGAGGCGCCACGTAACCATACAGCGCCACGTGGACACATCTGTCAGCTAAGAAAACTGCCTTGTTTTTCTATTTTTGAGATAAGATGAGTTTGGGAGATAAGGGGACTTTTGGAGATAAGAGGCGTTTTGGCGTGGGAGATAAGGGGGCTTTTGGAGATAAGAGGCGTTTTGGCGTCGGGGAAGTCGCTAATTAACTTATTTGTTTATTCGATCAGGGTATCAACGCGGGGATCTGAAACCCCTCGAGTTGGGTTTGACTCTACCCGATGGAGTTGCGAAAATCCTGGCCCTTCCTTGATTCTATGGCTTTGATCTGTTCCACGTAATAACTGCTCTGTCTACTTCCATTAAGCTCTTGCCTCGTTTGGACGAGGTTGCCATGGCCTTGCAGCTCAGAACTTGGCCCTTAGGCTGAGAACGCCGGTGAGGCAGTGAGCGTACCCATCGTTCCCAAAATCGCCGCCGCAGTCCGAAGCATTGCACGGACTGGTTGGAGATCACTGCGCGCGCTGCCGCCAGCGCGCTACCACCGCGCTGGGCTCGACCTCCGGCCACGCGTCGGCGGTGTCCATCAACTGTTCCGCTGCTCCACCTGCGTCGACCGTCCTCCCTCCCCGGCCGCCTCCTCCCTCCGCATCCCCGTAACCTAGCTTCTGAGCACGTCTGTACGTGTTTGACAAAGTGAAGTCAGATGTGTGTGTCTAGGCGTCTAGCTAATGCTAGTTGCGTGCGATTAATGAGTATGTAGTCAGAATCATGTTGGGAATTGTAAAGCGGCACATACTTGATTTTTTATGGCATGTCCACAAGAACAGATTGTTCAGACAGCTAGCCTTTACCGGACTAGCATCTTAGGCTGGTCATAGTGGGGGTATCATAGATAGTATCATGCATTCCATGCATGCAAAAAGCTGATGTGTCACTGCAATTAATGATGAGAGAGATGATAGCAGTATCATATCTGGATACCGTATCATAGCACATAGAACTAGAAAATTTAATGTCAAATAGATCTTGTACACAATTTTGCATTGAGATTCTACAAATCAATAAATATAATGAGACTATGGTACTACTACATGATACCATGCATTATAGAGATAGTATCATACACTAGTATCATATGCATGATACTAGTATATGATACTACCCACTATGACCAGCCTTACAAATTGACAATTGACTTGATGCACTATCAGCAGGAAGGAATCGCAGGTTGGTGTTTAGGGGAAGAAGGAAACGCAGGTATGAGTTAGTGAAGGTGAACAATCTAGTAGTACAACCAACCGGTCACGTGTATTTTCCTTTCTTTTTGCCCGCCGCGTTAATGTTGTTTTGGGCGAAAAAAGTGGTAATCCGATCAACAGTTTGGAGGGAACAACTAAAAGCTAGTTAATTTCCTCTAAATCAGATAACTGCAAGAAGAGGTTGTAGGAGGATTAATCTAAGCCATAGGTGAAAAAGAATGGTTGGGATTTGCACAACTCCGTCTCTCTTAACTCCAGGGAATCCCGACCCTCAACGCGGCGATAGGCGCGGAAACTCACGAGCTGCCCAACTCGCTAAGAACCCCGCTCGACTCAATTCTAATTACCTTTCGGGTCTTGTTTGGAATAAAGAATTTTTATAGGAATTTTATAGAAATAGAATTTTATAGGAAATTTTTCTATGAACTTTTCGATTGTAGGATTATATTAAAAAATTTCTACAAAAATCCTTCATTTCCTTCACATTTTGGAGGATTCTAAACATCCATTCAAACTTTATATTTTCATTTCTTTAAGAAGCCCAATGCAACATGTGTCTTTATCTCTCATCTTTTTTTCTAATTAAGAAATATTTTCGTGTAAAATTCCTATGGAGCATCCAAACATTTACTTTCCTTTGTTTTCAACGCATGTAGAAATCAAGAGACATGACATCCAGTTCCTGTGATTTTTCTTTTTCTACGTTTATTTAGTCCTGTGTTTCAAAGGGGCCCTTAGATTAATTTTTAATAAAATAAATATTATATGATTTTAATCTATAGAAAGAGGATTTTTAAATCCTAGGATGAGATCACAGGAATCACATGAAATTCCTATCACTACTACAGAACATGTCAATACTGACGGGCCAAAAATCCACATCAGTGACGGGTTTTTGGCCTGTCAGCAACTAAAGGTCAGTAATGACTCGTATTATCAGTGATGGGTAATTTACCCGTCACTGATAAAGGTCATCACTGACGGGTTAAATATTTACTCGTCCGTGATGGTAGAGTCATCACTGACGGGTACTTTTTCTATTCGTCCATGATAACTTTTCGTCACCTGTAAAAAGGTCGTCATTGACGGGTAAAAAATGGCTCTACCATCACAGACGGGTAAATATTTAACCCGTCAGTGATGACGTTTTCAGAGGCGCAAAAAAAAGCCCTACCCGGGAACTACCGGGTAGGGTTTCACTAAAACGGCTATAACTTTTGCATACGGTGTCCGTTTTGGGTCCACGACCACTCAAAATGACCTTATCGATGAGACACATCTAAAAAATCTACTACTCTTTAGATTTGTACAATTTTTCACCTCCAAATTCAGCCTCTAAGACTGACTTTTTCCACTCCGAATGAAACATCGCCTCTTCCGACCCTCCGTTGAACTTCTTCCCGAGCTCCAAATGCAGTAATCTTTGTGGATTCTGAACCGTGAGGGAGTAGAGCTGCTAGAAAAAAGTATGATAAAAATATTAAAAATAAAAAAAATTACTCCAAATTCAGCCTCTAAGACTCACTTTTGCCTCGAACGAATAATCGCCGCTACCGAACCTTCCGTTGAACTTCTTCCCAAGCTCCAAATGCAGTGATTTTTGTGAATTTCGAACCTTGAGGGAGTAGAGCTGCTACAAAAAAATACGAGAAAAAATTTTAAAAATAAAAAATTTAGGCACTAGTAGAAATTAAAACTTGGGAGGAACTTTCTTACCTCGAATCCAACTGAATCTCCCGTGTAAGCTCCACCATGTTCCTACGGGGATGGTGATGTGAAGAGGACATGCTCCCTTGTGGTGGATTTGGATGGAAAAAGTGAGAGGAAGAGAAGGATGGAAGGAAGAAGAGGAGGGTGGAAAGGGAGGAGAAGGAGAAGGAAGATGGGGTGCTCACCATGATTCCATGGAGTTGGAGAGGAGGAGGGGCCGACAGTGAAGAGGAGGGTGAAAAGGGAGGAGAAGGAGAAGGACGATGGGGTGCTTGAGAAAGGAGAGGAGGGTGAAAGGGAGAAGGAGACAAATCTGGATCTGGATTGGAGTGGAGTGGAGTGCATTGCACTGAGGTGAATTATATACCCACGGCGGGGTTCTAAAATTTTAGGTTTTGAAATTTCAAAGTTGGCGGGATTCACATCACGAACATGTCTCTTTTTAACCCGTCAATGATGAGTTCCACATCACTGACGGGTCAGAAAACTACCCATCCTTGATGACAAATTTTTAGGTTTTAAAATTTCAGAGTTGGCGGGATTCACATCACGGACGGGTCTCTTTTTAACCCGTCAGTGATGGGTCAGAAAACTACCCGTCCGTGATGACAAAATTTCGGGTTTTGAAATTTTCGAGTTGGCAGAATTCATATCACGAATGGTTCTCTTTTTGACCCATTAGTGATGAGTTCCACCCATCACTGAGGGTCAGAAAACGACCCGCCCGTGATGACAAAATTTCGGGTTTTAAAATTTCGGAGTTGGCGGGATTCACATCACGGACGGATCTTTTTATTACCCGTCAGTGATATGCTCGACATCACTGACGGGTATTTATTTTGTCCATCTGTGATGATGTTTTTCATCAAAACCCGTCACTGATAGTTTTCATCACTGACGAATATTTCTTACCCGTCAGTGATGATAGGGTCCAGGATGACCTTTTTTGTACTCAACCTATATGAATTTTGGAGGAATTCTAACATAAGTTTGAATCTCATAGAAAAATTCATGTGTCTTGCATGAACCTTTCTCTCTTCAAATTCCCGTGGAACATCTAGAGAGCTAGTTTTACAAATTCTTGTGTATTTGTTTTCTATAGAATTCTACAAATTATAATATCATAATCTTACATTTTTTTTCTATTCCTGCGTTTTTAAAATCTTGCGCTCCAAAAGTTTCACAACTTTTGCATCAACTCGATGATCCGTATGCTCTGTGACAAGATAGTACAAACATTTCTCACGTTACTGCACATGATTTACCTTTTTATTCCTTTGTTAACGTCTTAATCCCAATTTTATATCATGATATAGTCTATACTTGGTAAAAAAATTAACGGGCCAAACAATCTAAACAAGCTAAACTTGGGCACTACCTCTAGGCTCAAGGAAGGGAAGCAGCGGCGGCCGGGCGTGAGCCTCTTGGGGGAGAATGAGAAGGAAATGGAATCCCTTTGAAAAATGAGCAGCTTAAAGACTGGTGGAGGAAAAGGAAGACTTCCTCGACGGGGCCTAGCCGGCGGTGAGACACGACACAAGGAAGGAAGAAAGCGTGGCACTTCGGGAAGTTTAATGCCATGGCTGTTGCTTTGCTTTGCCATGGCCCTTGCTTTGCTTGGTTTTATACCAATATTAAATTATTCAGTGTGGTGGTTTCATTTGTTTGTTAGCATTTAGCATCCATTCTGATGGGTATACACTATCATGTTCCCATCCAAAGCATATATGACATGGGATATTCCTGCCACATTACTGTCTTTACCATGATTCTAAAAAGCATCTGGTCAGCAACTGGAGTTTTGCATTTCGCGATGGTTTAGGGTATTCTTTCATTGTATTACCGTGTGGGTTCAAGAAAAGGAGAAGTTACAGGGAAAAACAAGAGGAAAGAGTTATTGAAAGCATATAATGTTCCTTTTACTTGCTGTCGCGCCATTTACATTGCTTCAGATCATTGGCAAAAATTAATGGTTTTGCCTTCACTAAAGTGCTGGCTGTACACTTTCTTCTCATCAATTCTTAGGAGCAGCTTCATGATTTCCTGATGCAGTGTTCAAGTTTTTATTGAGTTCCACTTGGTGGTATTCTTGCAAATAGAGAGGCCTTCTACGCTGATCGGTGAGTTCGGTAAGACAGTATAAACGATGTGCTGCTATCGTCATCGCAGGCAACGCCGATATGAAATGACTGCAAGTACAAATCTGCTGCCAAATGAAACACCGATATGAAATAACCTTCTATGTTGTATGTGCATTGCATGACTAGGGAAGACTTGTTTAGCGAATACAGGAGAAATGGTTGGTGGGCAAAGATGACATCTATATGTTGAAATTATGTCGAACATGTGTTCAAGTTAGGTTATAAATTAG
This sequence comes from Stipa capillata, assembly GCA_019208055.1. Taxonomy (NCBI): domain Eukaryota; kingdom Viridiplantae; phylum Streptophyta; class Magnoliopsida; order Poales; family Poaceae; genus Stipa; species Stipa capillata. Next base: position 257,249 of record JAGXJF010002705.1, read on the forward strand.
ACTTAGAGTTGTAACAAGGACATGATAGAGTTTGTGTTGGACTCTTGTAACCCTAGCCTCTCATGAATAGGGGCACCCTGTATAACCAAGAAGGTCTAGAGGTTGGAGAGTTATGATGGGGAGGTGTGCTTGTAGTCAAAACCACATTAAAAAACATCGTGTCACTTGTCGCCTTTTCTGTAATGCTTTTGATATAGATCTACGCTTCCGCATGTCGTTTTGTGGGAGATTGGTGGTGGCATCAATCACCTAGATCAAGGGTGATCAAGGTGGAAAAGGACAAAAGGGGGGCAAGTCATCCAAGAAGAAGAACAAGAACAAAAATAAGAAGTGGCCACAGTGTGCAAGGAGCGAAAACATATGAAGAGAGGTCATCAAAGGGGCCCAGCCCAGATGGTTTCCAGCTGAATTTTTCAGGAATTTTGAGAGGTCATCAAAGGGGACTTACTGGCGTTGTTTAATAATTTCCACAACAGATGCCTACCCCTGTTTAGACTTAATTTTGGTATTATTATGTCATTACCAAAGAAGGAGGAGCCTAGCAAATTAACCAGTATAGGCCAATCTGTTTGCTGAATGTCAGCTTTAAGATTTTTACAACGTTTGGGACGAATAGCATAATCCAAGCGGCAGAGAGAGTGGTTAGACCGACCTGAACAACCTTTATGCCAGGCCGGGATATTATGGAAGGCTTTATTGTTTTGCATGAGAAGCTGCATGAGATGCATAGAAAGATATTAGATGGAGTAATCTTTAAGGTGGACTTTGAAAAGCTTACGATAAAGTGAAATGGCCATTCTTACAACAGACGCTATGGTTGATGGGGTTTTTGCCCATGTGGTGTAGCTGGATCTCGCAATTTGATCAAGGAGGGAGCGTGGGGATCAAAGTAAATGATAACGTTGGTTCATATTTTCAAACAAAGAAGGGACTGCGTCAGGTGATCCGATGTCCCCTATTCTCTTCAATTTAGTAGCAGACAAGCTTGTTGGCATAATAAATAGGGCTAAAGAAGCGGTGACGATGGCATGGCACCCGGGTATCATCAAGGAGGACAAAACTAGCCATCCGGGTATAGAGTGGGCCAGGCCGACTACTCGGAGTCCGACTTATACACGGGGGCGCCTCACCAACTTGGAGTACAAGACATGAACTAATACCTGTCCAGAATACCCAGGTATCAGTTGTAACCGATTAGAAAACATATCTGCAAGCTGATCTGGACTCTTGTAACCCTACCCCGGTCGTCCATATAAGGCGGGGAGGGATCCCTGGATCGGCAGAGCATTAGATTACTCAAGAGGAGAGCTTTCATAGCGATTCTCGTAGGCTTAGACACATACCCTCATATGGGATACAGTCAATACAATCAACCCAACACAAGACGTAGGGTATTACCTCTTTCCGAGGGCCCGAACCTGTCTAAACTTTGTGTCCCGTGTGCATCCATCTAGATCTTCTGTGCGTACGCTGCCCCATATTCATTATTGCCAGATTAGAACACCGACAAGCGGGTTTCCTAACTAGAGTGGTGCCTCACTTAGTGGACGATGGATTATTGATCCTCCAATATGACAATGATATGATCATATTCATGGATCATGACATTGGACATGCTAAGAACCTAAATCTCCTGCTCTATGTGTTCGAGCAGATATCATGACTCAAAATCAATTTCCATAAAAATGAGATTTCCTGTTTTGGGAGAGCAAAAGAACACGAGGCATATTACACACAATTGTTCGGGCATGAGCAGGGAACATTTCCTTTTCGTTAGTTGGACATTCCAATGCATTACACGAAGTTGAGAAATAGCGATTGGAAAGTCCTTGAGGATAGATTTGAGAAGAGACTAAGTAGCTAGAAGGGCAAACACTTGTCCTCGGGTGGCCATCTTGTCTTGGTTAACTCGGTTTTATCTAGGTTATCGATATTTATGCTATCTTTCTTTGACGTACCCAAAGGGGTTTAGAAACGTCTGGACTTGATAGCCACAAACGGAAATATAGACTTGCGAAGTGGAGTATTAAGTGTCAGCCCAAGGACGAAACATCTGGACTTGATAGCCACAAATGGAAATATAGACTTGCGAAGTGGAGTATTAAGTGTCAGCCCAAGGACCAGGGTGGATTGGGCATCCAAAACCTTAGTCAAAAAATAAATGTCTTCTTAGTAAATGGTTGTTTAAATTGATTAATGAGGATGGTAGATGGCAACGCCTACTAAAGAATAAATATTTGTGCAATAGAACTTTATCACAAGTAGAGGCATGCTATGCTGACTCTCAGTTCTGTACTAGGGTTTGATGAAGGTGAAACATCTATTATTTTAACTGGCCGTTTTAACCTTCACAATGGTTGATCAATCCATTCAGACTCCTTTTCATGGTCTACATCGTAATGGACAGTTTTCAGTCCATTCGATGTACCAAGCCTTGATGAATTCTTGCCGTCAGTTTTGATATAAACACTTATCGAAGCTTAAACTCCCTATGAAGACAAAACTTTTACGTAGTTCCTGGGTAGGGAGGTCATTTGAATGAAAGACAATCTTATTCGTCGAAATTGGACAGGTTCCAAATCCTGCAGTTTCTATGCTAAGGATGAGACCATTCCACACTTGTTTTTCATTGCCATATAGCCCGTTATGCCTGGAGCGTAGTACATGTCGCTTTTAATTTGTCACCTTCATCCAGTATTCATAGTTTAATTGGAAACTGGCTCCATGGGATAGAAGGGGCGGTTAAATCCCAAATTCTTGCAGGCGCGGTGTCTATGTGCTGGGTTCTATGGTTGTATAGAAATGATATGATTTTTAATAACAAATTGTTGTGCTATTCCAACCAGGTGATTTGCAGGTGTACTAGTTTTTTACGATCTTGGGCGCCCTTGCAGAAACCAGCTTGCAAGGAGGGTATGATCGAGGGAAGCAAATGCTTGGAGGCAACAGCAGGAGCATTATTCTGTTCTAGTAGCTGGAACACCAGCAGAAGCCTGGGCGGCACTTGATTGGGTCGGTGCTTTTACCTATTTTTATTTTCATGTTTAGCGTGTGGCTCAGACTATGCGACTGTGGAAAATCCTTTTTGCTTGTGTGAAATATTGTAGTGATGACTTTACTGGGTTGTATGCATCCTCTTAATGTAGAGGCCGAGAGATTAATAGAATTCTTCCTTTTCAAAAATCAAAACATAGTCCTTTATTTGTGTGGTTCAGTTAATTTTCTAAGTTGTTTGTTGCACGACTTGTAAGAGAAATCAGGAGTATATATCACAAACAAAGTTGTAGGTTGGATTAGTTCTGTACAACTTCATTCAATATGTCTATCAATTGTTTGTGTAAGTGGAACGATGAAATTGAGCTTAAAATTTACTTTTACCGAATTGCTCTGATATGGTAGTTATGCATTTAGTTTTAATATTTTGCTAACAAGTTAACTGAACTGTGTAGAGTCACTTCCGGATTCTTTTCTTTATCATGGTTGGAGACTTCTAATTAGATTTGGTTTGGATATCCTGTCATATGGCATGTTTTATAGTTTTGATATATGCATAAAATTGGTTTAGTTCGCAAAACAAAGTAGCAAATTTCTTCTCTGTCATAGATTCAGTCCTTGGTGCAGTTCCATCTTCTTAACAATACTTTTATCGTACTATATTAAGATAGATATAGTTTCTAAATACTGATTGTGACTATATCATACGGTGTATGTTGAGATTTTCTTTTAGTAGTGAAAAAGCTGAGTGACTTAGTTCCAACAATAACATCTATTTGATAACAATATGCAGCTCCCGACTACAAGTTCCAACAATTTTTAGCGATTAAACCGGCCCTGAAACACAAAGAGAGACCAAACAATTAAGTCGTCCAAAGGGAATTCATCAATGACCATACATCCAAGAAAAAAAAAGTTGATTTCACCAACATTCGTCAAGAAAAAACAAAAAGGTAACTAATTTGCAACCAAAAGTGCATGCCCTCGTTAAACACTGCCTGTTACAGCTGTTCTTTGGCTGATCTTTGTTGGTGGCTTGACTGCAGGGGCGAGGATGGCGAAAATGGGCAGGGTGCAGGGAGGTGCAGTGTGGTCGTACCGCTGTTCGGCGGAGGCGATAACTTACGGCAACAGCATGATCATGCCAGTTGCATTTCCAGTGCTATCCTCCTCCTGTCGTTGAGCACTTCACCAGAGACTGGCCAGAGCCTTGCATCAACACAAAGTTCAGCCATCTGTTATCCTCAGTGGTGACTTCAGTATCATTTCGACAGAACAACCAGAATTCCCCAGTGTGTCAGCGTGGAGTGCTGACGCATTTAACACATTTTACGCTGTATTGTCTTGATGTTCTTCTCTTCCTGATCATAAAAAATCATATTATTTTGAGTTTTCCACACACTCCATAAAACAGCAGCTACAAATCTACAACTGCATTTGTGATTGAATTTATTTTATTGCATAACCAATTGCGAGCTATTGGTTCAAAGTCTTCACCAATAGCAATATAAAAATAATCAGCAATCTGAGGCCAAAAGACTTCACTGACAACACAATGAAACAAAAACAAATGGGAAATACACTCATGTTCATTGCAGATAACACAGCTAGCTTCATATGGTTGATGAGTAGTTTGTTAGCCACAGGAAAAGATAAATCCGAGGTCGAACATTTAAGCTCCAAACATCATGAATATAAATTGGAAGCACACCTCTAAAACTAATAATGCTGTAAGGAGACTGAGAAGAATAAAATAAAACTTTACTATCACGCTGCCAAATTAAGCTACCCTTATTATCTGAAAATCTCATATCCTCAACAATAAGCTCATGCCAAAGAAGTATAAGCCTAGAATCTCATAAAGTTCCCAAAATTGGACTGGTTTCGTAACCTGTTGCCAGACCAAAACGGAATTCACGAAAACTAACCGATTCGAAGCCAGGGAAGGGAAAAAGACAGGGCGCATAATAGAAACAAGTTCCTTTGCTTTCCTACCCTCCAAAAAAATATCCCTTTGCTTCCAGAGAACAAGGAAATTATAAATAAAAGTTTTCCAAGTGAAAGGCACCTTGAAATCACTCAATGTGTAGTCGGGGAATTGAGCAAATCTTTGCCCACGTAGGGCTTGTCCTATCACGTAGCTTCTCCATAAGCATAGGGTGACATCCTTTTAACTCAAGTGATCTCAACGATGATAGCATGGCATCATCTGGTAATACATCAAAATCAGGGCAATCTGATATTTGCAGTCTCTCGAGGGACTGTAATCTCTGCAAGCACATGCTCAATTGCCTATCTATTTCGACGCACCGCATTAACGATAGGCTCCGGACAGAAGCAAGAAGGTTGATGTTTAATTCACTCCCCCCTGTATACTTCTTAATGCTCAGGGCGCTGATTGCCGCTATGTGATGCTGATGCAGGAAATCTTCATGCAGTAGTTTGACCGCATCCCCGTGGATGTCCAAGGTAAAAGAATTTGACTTTAACACTGACAGATTCAGGTAATAAGAATTGTGGTTTTCTAGTTTCATCTTCTTGACCGTGGATGGCACCCGGGGCGGCTTCTCCAACCTGGGGCAATTTGAGATGTTTATCTCCTTAAGACAAGGAAATATGTGGTCAGTTGATTCGGCAGTCCACTCGACCAAATTTGGCATGTCATCCAGCACAAGTTTCTCCAGTGATTGGAAAACACCGCTGCTGCCATGGTCAATCCGTTCAATGGAGAGCATCTCTTTGATATGTAGAACTCTCAGATCAGGCAGCTGGCTCAGAGGAGGCAGCACCTTCCAATTCCTGCAATTTATGAGATACAGGTGACCCAAACTTCCCAACAGGTTTTTCTCCAACCAGCTAGGTGATGATGTGCCCTGATACCTCCTGATGTGCAACTCGGCAATCTTACAATGTGGCTCGAGTCCCTCAAGAACTTGTTCATGTGAACTGGTGGAGCAAGTTATCCCTAATTTGGGCTCCCATTCCAACTTTAGGACCTTGACAAATTCTTTCCTTTCAAGCTGAGCCTTCTGAGCTTCTTCTTTGTTCGCAACAGCGTGAAGCCCCTTCACGCTGAGCATGCCATGGAGGGAGTTGATGCCTGCAAGCTCTTCCATGCCATGCCCCCGTCCCCTGTCAGCACAGAATTCAACTGATCCCTGGAGTTTCTTCAGCCTTCCAATACCACTCATCATAGCAATGTACTTCATGTCCATATCAAGGTGCCGTAGGTTGATCAAGCTGCTCATGCCATCAGCTGGGAACCCATGATCAAGCTTACAGTCTTTGCCTAGAGCCAGTGTCTGTAGATGCAGTAGCTTGGTAACTGCTAAAGGAAGACTCTTGACAGCACTAGGGAGACCTAGGTACCGTAGATGTCTCAACTTACCAATGCCTTTCGGCAAATCAGTAATGCTTGTACTAGCTAAGCCTAGCACTCTGACAGCCTTCAGCCCTTTGAGTACATCGTTGTCAATGGCACTCAAGCCATCGAAGACTAACAATGTCCGCAGCTGCTTCAGCACAGGATCTTTCTTGAGCTGATCCAGGCAACCATCTATTACAGATAGGTGGCGAACAGTTGGAGGGATGCTTGTTCTTTTATCGCATATTCTGAAGAAATAGTTGGCACACGCTGACAGCAGCATCAGATGGATCTGTTCATGGATGACAAAGTAGGTTGCTTTGCCTTGCCTGGTGGCGTTGAAGAAGGACCTTGAATGCAGAGATCTGATATACTCTCTCCCCACATCCTCCATGCTCCTCCCATCCGACATGTTGTCGCTGATGATACCATGTGCTATCCACATCTTGACCAACGTTTCGGGCTCAAACTTCCACTTGTCCGGGAACATGCTGCAGAATCCTAGGCAAGATTGCAGGTGCCGTGGCAGGCTATGATAGCTGGATTTATCGGCTATGACAACACTAGTAATCTCATTACAGCATGCTATCCAGTCTTTCCTTTTGTCTCTGTTCCTCATCTTGTCAGCGATAGTTGCTGCTGCTGATGGTGAACCCTTCAACTTCTTCGCCACAATTGTGATAATGTCATCGAGACGTGGAGTATCTTCATGTTGGTTCCCGAATGCTCTTTTCTTGAGCAGAAGCATGAGGTCATAGGTGCCGACACCGTTCAGCTTGATCCTGGTGCCTGCACCGAGTGTCTTGGAACAGATGTTTGCTCGGCTCGTCATCAAGATCCTGCTCCCTTGCTTTCCATGCCTGAATGGGGCCAACACATCCTTCCATGTCTTCTTCATTTGATCATCACCATCATCATTGGATTCATCGTTGCACACATCATCAAGCACAAGCAGGAACCTCTGGGAGGCAACCAGTCCAAGAACCTCCTGCTGGAGTGAACTGAAGCTCATATCTGCAGCACTTCTGTGACGATTTCCGGGCATAGACTTCCAGATCTCAGTTAAAAGGTCGTCTTTGCTGAACTTGTATGAAACACTTGCCCAAATCGGAATATCAAAGTGTCCCATCTTGACCCTCTGGTCGTTCCATGCCCGCTTAGCAATCGCGGTCTTCCCGGAACCACCGTAGCCGATGACCGCCACGACCTGAGCGTTGCGATTGTTGCCTCCGGTGCCACCGCTGCAGCTGGGTGCAGCCGGGTCGTCGTCCAGTAAGGCTGACAGCAGCTCATCATACTCCTCCTTGTACCCAACAAATAGCTCATCGTCTGGGAGCAATGGGCCTGTCGTCGATCTTGCGCATCGGCTGTCGGCATGGCTGCTGCTTGCCTGGAGCTGTAGCAACTGGACAAGATCCCGCGAGCTCTGCTGGATCATCGGCAGTTCATCCAGCATCTCCTTGAGCCGACCGAATGCCTTGTCTCTACCGATCAGTCGCGTTCCCTTCTTAACCGTGGAATGCGCGACCTGCCTGACCTTATGCTCCCTTGCCATGTTTGACAGGAGGATGTCGTCATAGTCGAAATCGTCCAAGATATCCTCCACCTTGCTGAGGGAATCCACGAGCTTGATCGTCGTCCCGTCGGAGACGCCGATACGATGCTGCACGGTCTCGACAGCCTCGACGGTCTGGCTGGTCTGCTCCAGAACATCAACCAGCTGCCCAAGCTGCTTGCTGAAATTCTTGAAGCGCTTGTACTTGCTCGTCGCCAAGCTTTTCGCCTTGCCGATGATCTCCTTGATGATCGGCGAAAGCACCCATCCGATCACCACGAGTGTGGCGCTGGCCGGCATGGCTGTGGTGTCGGTAGGCTGCCTCGCTCTCTGATCAAAGGTTGAAGGAATATGTATGTCAGGGATCAACTACATACCATATCAGACAAGTGATCACCCAGGTCTTGAACTACTCACTTGGTGAAGAAGGCAGATGAGCTTCAAGGCGACTTACTTCTCATGCGGATCAGCTAGCTAGCTCAATCATACCATTAATGCACTGCGTGCGTGCGTGGTAAATCAGCAGCTAGCAAACTCAAATTATGAGCGGCTAACTAAGAGCTGGAGGAAAGTGATTGGAGTATCATATTCATATGAGGTTGCCAAGAAGACGATGAGCAGAGGGGGAGCAGGTAGTGGCGGCTGGATATACTAATATGTTTTGGTGGGGAGATGCCGTACGACGCCTTTTTTTTTCCATGCCTGGCACCAAGAAAAGTCGGATAAAGACAAAAATAAGTAAGCTTTTACCATGGACCGATCGGAGACCAAGTGCACTGAACGAGTCTATTTGTGCCCTTCTTTTACGAACCTTCAAATGGTTATAATTTCTCTCTAACTGATTATCCCATTTGTGAGATGTAGCCCAGCATGTTTCGAAACTGTACATACAAACTTCGTTTTCTTCTTCACCTTAATGAAAAGGCGCATCTGCCATTTTTGTCAAAAAAAAGATATGCTCTTTACAACGAATTTAAGCGAAACGAAGACACATATATATCGTGTACTTTTAAACGAAATAGTAATAAGAGTGATAAGGTTGCTGCTACCTAGCTAGGTTATGTCTACAAAACAATATGGAACCCAGTGGTTCAAACGGTATGTAAAATGGACATACAATGTGAAAAATATGCGCATCTAAAGATTGCAATTGCATCACAAGTATCGCACTGAGTTTTTTGTTACACGTATATCATGGAATCTGCAGTACCAGAAATTGAAAAGGTAACCACATGTCAACCAAAAAGGTAGGGAAGGACACCACATCTACAGCGAATGCAAGCCCCAATAGCCACCATCTACTTCTATTTACTGTATACTAAAAATAGAATACAATAGAGAAAATAAAGAGAGGCTATAAATTTTCATAAAAAAACAAAACATCCGACCGTTAATTTGGTGGACCCTTTAATTGTTAGTGGACCATAACCAACAGATCTTCATAATTGTACATAAACATATCACAGCTAATAGATCTTCATAACTGCAGCTAAACAGATCACAGCTGATAGATCTTCATAATTGCACCTAAACAGATCACAACTGATAGATCTTCATAACTACACCTAAACAGATCAAATCGGATAGATTATCATAACTGTATCTAAATAGACAGTCAGTATAATGACTAGCGGGCTGGCCCGCGATCTGAACTTTTATTTTCTGTACTGATCTAATATCACATGTACAAGTAAAAAAATAAAAATAATTAAAAATATTTTCTGGGTGCGAGAGACCATGCTAGTTTAGTAAAAAGCTGATAGCAGAAGCAGTTAATATCATGACTGGAATAATTGGCGAGGCATTGCCATGCTACAAATAGAACTGAAAGTTGATCATTCCCAATATCCGGTATCCGGTGACCTAATGATCATGTGCGTACCTTTTGGCGCCGGTGTCTGGTGGAAGAATATGCTTGGAGAGATTCTTCGTCTACATTTTTGAGTCATCTGACCGATAATATAAGTATTACCGACATAGTATCCATGGGTTTCATATTATGTTCACGCTTGCTGCTAGAGATGTTAAGTAATGGAATATGGACGCGCATGCACAACTTGCATGCATGTGAGAAAAGTGTGAACAGGTCCGCTAAAGTCCTCGATTTCCGCGGCTAGAGTCGGTAATCGCGTGAGCGCACGGCGACAGAGAGCGAGTTTGTGTCAGGCATGCGCTCACCAAAAACAGTTGATACACACCAAGGCGAAAACATACTGTCGTTAGTACGTACGTACGTACGTACGGCTGGTCCCCTGAAAAGACGCGCGAAACAATCCAACTAGTGCTGCTTCTTGCTTAATTTCTCCTATGTATAGTAGCTTTTTTGAGAACAAGTGAGCTTTATAGATTAAATTACATGGTAGCTAGACAATCGGATGAGTAAAAGCCTCAATACATGGGGGTACACGCCCGATCAACATCGAATTCAAACCACTGGCCCTACCAAAACACGCTAATTAACTTGTATGCACAGTTCTTAAAGGCCAACTGCCTGGCAAACTGTGAGGTGGCGATCATCCTGGAGCATAAGTACCACCAGCTGCAGCACATGTCAAATTACTACCGGAATCCATAACTTTGCCGTGCGCCAAACGCACACGGCGAAGAAGGAAAAGCACTCGGCAAACCATTTGCCGAGTGTTATACTCGGCAAACAGGACTCGGCATACAGCCTGCCGGCAAAGTCCTATTTGCCGAGTGTTTTCTGTCGTGCACTCGGCAAACAGTTTGCCGAGTGTCAACACGGACACTCGGCAAACAAAAGGTAGTTTGCCGAGTGTAGACACTCAGCAAATCCGGTCTCTTTGCCGAGTGTGACACTCGGTAAACGCGGTGAACAGGCACAAAAAAATATTGGGACGCCAGCGGGGCACTGCTGTTTCTCCTCGTGCCCGCCACGTCATCAGCACTGGTATACATCTATCTAGGGTGTCCACGTCGGACCGACATGTCGGTCCCACATGTCAGTGGCAGAGATGGGCGCCGTGTATAAGCACCCGATGTGTGTTCAGAGAAGCTCGAGCGCTGAGGCGCAGCCGGGTATATAAACCAGTCAACCCCGCGGTCGACGGGCGAGGTGAGACTAAACCAGTCGGTAGTTTGCCGAGTGTCGGAAATCAAAAATTGGACACTCGGCAAACACGGTGAACAGGAACAAAAAATGTTTCTTTGTTTCTTTTTTTGTTTACAACTTTTGCGAAACCTTCTCAAATTTTTACCACAGCCTATTGATATCATATAATGACACCATGCAAAGTTTCATGTTTTTCTGACTTCGTTTACATTTTTTAGAATTAAAAAACCAATAACCTCCATCTTCGGGATCGAGTCTTGGCACCTTGATGTTTGGAATTCCTTTCCTTTTCTTGGATAAGGCCTAAACATAGACTAAAGACCACAAATAGGATTTTTTATCCTAATTTTGCCAAAATTTTTATGCACTTGCAGTTCAAATTTGAATTATATTCACTAAATGCCTAGAAATGCACTAAATGACTTAAATATAGCAAACGAACTCCGAAAAATGCCAAATTTTGACATGGAACATGTAATGGTATATCTTGAGTGTAGAAAATTTTTTAAGGTTAATCGATGAAGCAACCGTCACTTTGCCTTCAAATCTGACCCGTTCCCTCTCGAAACCTAAATTCTTCCTCAGAGATGGTCCGGTTTCTAAGCAGTGTACATCACAATTTTTGCGAAACCTTCTCAAATTTTTACCACAACATATTGATGCCATATGAGGGAACCATGCCAAGTTTCATATTTTTCAGACTTCGTTTGCATTTTTCGGAATTAAAAAACCAATAATCTCCATGTTCGGGGTCGAGTCTTGGCACCTTGATGTTTGGAATTCCTTTTCTTTTCTTGGATAAGACCTAAACATAGACTAAAGACCACAAATAGGATTTTTCAACCCAATTTTGCCAAATTTTTCATGCACTTGCAGTTCAAATTTGAATTATATTAACTAAATGCCTAGAAATGCACTAAATGACTTAAATATAGCAAATGAAGCCCCAAAAATGCCAAATTTTTACATGGAACATGTAATGGTATATCTTGAGTGTAGAAAATTTTTTAAGGTTAACCGATGAAGCAACCGTCACTTTGCCTTCAAATGCACTAAATGCCTATAGAAGGGAGAAGAAAAAGAAAACAAAAAAAAGATATGTTTGCCGAGTGTCAAAAATCGGACACTCGGCAAAGAACGTCTTTGCCGAGTGCTATGTGGGAGACACTCGGCAAAGAACGTCTTTGCCGAGTGTCGGATCTTTGCCGAGCGTTTTTATTTTCGCACTCGGTTTCGGGAGCTTTGCCGAGTGCCCGATGTTATGCACTCGGCAAAACGTCTGACACTCGGCAAACATCGTGATTCCGGTAGTGAAAAGGCGACCAAGGCAACGGCGACCCAGGCGATGGCGCCCCGACAGGGCGAACCTTGCGTATTAATCTTGTGTAAATTAGTCACTTTTTAGGTTGTGTCTTCTCGATGTTTCTCTACTGTTGCATCTTGTGTAATGGTTTCTCTGAATATCAGTGTTTCTTGCTGGATATATTTTATCTATGTGAAACTGAAATGCTCAATTGTATGTGGTAAAATGATGTGTGATGATTTTGTACAATGAAATTTATCTGCTAAATTAGTGGTGTGTGCTAATTGTGTACAGTCAAGCTGAATTGTTCAATGTGTCACTACTGTTGCCTCCGGTGAATGTGTGGAAGAAATGTGTCGCAGATATTTGTTGATGGATCGAAACATCGGGCTTGGATTAACTCAACGTCACTATTTTTTTAATGCACCATGGACATGCTTGTGAAGTGTTCAGGAAAAAGCCATCCATAACCAATCAGGTGTGCGCAACAGGCTTGTGAGAACTTTTAAAACATGATGCTGCTACAGCCAGTTGACATTGTATCTCAGGGTTTTTTTTACATACTCATACACAAGAATATGGCAGATACAAAAACTTAAATTCCTTTCAGATCTAACAGTAAATAAGTCAAAATCAATCTGACAGTTTACAAGGGGCGAGCAGCGGACTTGGGTTTCTTTTTGGGTCAAGTGCTTCAAATTACTTCATTGGTTGATATCCTCCTTTAGTGCAGCAGTAAAGCCGTTAGAACGCTAATCTGATGCTTGGCTTACACTAGAGGTCTTCATTTCTAACATTAAATCCTTTCTTTAATGCTTGTACGTTGTAGTATTTGAAACCATTTTCCTCGCTTCTGAACGTCTGATTAACCACTATTTGATACTCCTGACATTCGTCTTGACGTCATCACCATCAAAGCCGTAGAACAGCCACCAATAAAGCATCAAAATTATGTTAGTAAAATACAAATCTTGATTATTTTTGCTTGCACGAGAGCCATCTCATCTAAACTGGCACTTATTAGCATTTTGGCTAACTACTCTAAAAAGTTCTCTTGGACAAGACATCTATGAAAAGGAATAGAGTATAGAAGCACTTCTCAAAGGAATAGGTTAAAGAGTATGTTATATATGCACATCTTAAATATTTTGTTAGCTGCTTTTAAAGGCCCGTTCAACTTCGAAGATTCTTTAATATCAAGCACAGCTACAACTGCCTGCATCTAGCGGGAAACAAACGATTTCCACGAATGCAATGCAAGAAGAGTTACCACTATGTTTCTTCATCTATAGAGAAATTCGGACATCTCTGCTAGTGCTTTGCTCACTCATATATATAGAAAAGTACAGAAGAAACCGATAATGCGCTTCTTATTTCGAACTCGCATCTTGTTTCTTTGCTCGAAAGAACACCACAAGCACACCAGACCAGTTCACTATTAACTAGATGGTGGCAATGATTTATTGTTCTGTTAATGAGAAATACAAGTGAACTGATTATCACAAGAGTTTTTTTTACGGTAACAACGTCGAATGAATATAGACCCTCCATCTAGAAGGATCTAATTGTAGGGATCAATCTATACTGCTAAAATTTATGAGCAGCATGTATAATCCAATCTGAACAGTAAAGGGTAGTATATGAGATTGAGTGGTAAATTAGAAACAATAAACATAACGGTTTTGCTATTCCTCAGTCGACCCTAGATTTTTAAATCTCAATCGTCTTCAACCTCAGTCACTGAGCGGGCGTCGCGAGCGAGCCGGAGCAGGCGACGACGCGGAGCGGCGGCGACGGCGACGGCGAGCACGCGCCGAGCTGGAGCCGGCGACGACGCGGAGCGGCGGCGAAGGCGACGGTGAGGCAGAGGCGAGCAAGGCCGACGAGTTAGCGACGCCGAGCCGGAGCCCGGCGATGACGCGGAGCGGCGGCGCCGTGCGGAGGCGAGGCCGAATCACCGGAGGCCGCCGGGTTAGGGTTTAGGGTGGGGGTGTCGCCGGAGCCGGAGTTGAAGCTGCGCTGGCCGTCGGGTTTAGAGGAGAGGCCTGATCCGGCGGCGGTGGCCGCCGGACATGACGGCGGCGGAGCCGTCGGAGGTCGGGAGAGAGAGCAGTCGGGAGAGAGAGAGCCACGGCCGGAGGTGGAAGACAATGCGCGGGGCGTTCGATCTCGATCCAACGGCTCAAAACAATTCGACTGAGATTTAAAAAAAATCAGCCGCCTGAGGAATAGTCGGACCCTAAACATAAATCACGCCTCACCTGGACCAGCCATTCCCCGCGTAACATTTCATCCTGCGGCGTCAGGGTTTCAGCCTTTTTCCCTCCTCGGGGATGAGACGCAGCGGCCGTCGAGCGTGCCTCGTCTACCTGCGTGACAAGGACGCAGATACCGTCAGGGTGCCACGCACTGAGGTCCGTCGGAGGCCATGATGTTGGCACCGGCCCAGCTATTCGCGGCGGCAGCCGGTGTTGGCACAGACGAGAACTTGGCGAGAGGTGGCGCCATAGTGTTGTTGTGCTGTGCGAGCGGCGCCTGGATCGACAGGGAGGGGTACATGGCGCTGAAGCCCCTCCTTCGCGATGACTCCGACAACCAAAGGCAGCGGCTCCAGCAGGGACAACCACCTGGAGGCTGTCCGGCGGCGGGGAATCAGGCATGAGGAGAAGATTGACCGAACATAGGACGTGCCTAACCAGAGAGGCGGCTTACCAACGGCGGTGAGGACTCACGACCGAGAGTGACTGGACTGAACTACCCTTACGTAAAAAAAACACTCTTAAACACCAAATGTCTAAATTATCCCTGCTAATCATGGTGGATTTTGAGTCAATGTTGCTCCTCCAAGCAGCAGTAAGATGTTCCACCTCTTCTTCTAAGCGCTCTAGTTTAAAGCGCAAGACATGTTCGCGCCAGACCGCCTCCTCAGAAATTCCTCCCCGTAGACACTGCCGCAGGTCCTCCTTAGATTTTTCGATTCGTTTCTCTAGATCATCGAGAATGTAAGGCTCCAGTCCGAGCCGAGACGCGACTTCTCTCAAACCATCAGTCGTGCGGTGAGTACCGATAGTGAAGGCGTCGTTCCATGCTTCCTGGACCAGCTGAGAGCAGCCCTCCTCCTTCAGCCAATTTGCCTCAAAGCGGAATGTTGGCGGATTGTATGGAATTGGTGGCGCGCCTCCACCTGTGTCCACGATCACCGGGCGGTGGTCCGAGTGGCGCGACTCCCCATTGATCCACTTTGTACAGAGGGAAAAGCGAGCGCCATTGTAGATTGGCCACAGCCCTGTCTAATCTTTCTCCTGTGCTGGTGGCTATGGTTCCACCATGTGAAGACATCACCGAGGAAGCCAAGATCATCCAGCTCATAGAATTCTAGCGCCCTCCCGAAACCGGTCCATATACACTTGTTCTCATGAGCAAACAGAATTTCGTTGAAATCCCCCAGACATATCCATGCACTCGAGGCATGGTCATTGAGCGTTTTGAGAGCACGCCAAGTCTCCTCCTTGATCTCAGCATCAATTAATGTAGAGCCGCTTGACGTCCGAAATATGTACATCCACATCACGCACTACCGGATTTCATAAATTTGCCGTGAGCCAAAAGCACACGGCGAAGACGCAAAAACACTCGGCAAACAGTCTTCGGCATACAGCCTGCCGGCAAAGCACTGTTTGCCGAGTGTTTTTATGTCGTGCACTCGGCAAACAATTTACCGAGTGTCACATTCGACACTCGGCACACAAAAGCGATTAAACGGCCCAGCCGCCCGTTAAACCTCTTTGCCGAGTGTCGATCCCAGCACTCGGCAAACAACATCTGAAAAGGTTTGCGCCACATGGCATAGTTTGCTGAGTGCCTTCTATAAGACACTCGGCAAAACCTCTGATCTTTGCCGAGTGCCGGGGAACCACACTCGGCAAAACTTGACAAAAATCTGGCAGCCAAATACCAGATCGCACAGGCTTGCGCCACGTGGCTCGTTTGCCAAGTACAATACTCGGCATACCTTTGTTTGCCGAGTGCAACACTCGTCAAAGTGCACAGCGTCTTTTTTTTTGTATTTTCAAAATCCCTACAATTCAGATATTCCAATCATCACAAATATAACAGATATCACAATCATCAAACCATCACATATCGCAAATATAATTCAAAGTTCACTGCAAACATCACATATGACACATCGTCAAAGTATAAAACATCACATCATTGTAGCAAGGTTGATTCAAGTTCAGTGGGGCAAATTCTTTGACGACGGAGTACCACGAGGGTTGCTTGGGCTTGCTCACGAAGATCCAGCTCCAGGATCATTCGATCCCGCCGACGGATGCTGCACAAAGGAAAAGATAGTTACACAACACTCTATGGCTATAGAAAGGGTAATAATGGTGATTAGAAGGTTATAAACGAACTAACAGGAGTGTGGGGAGTGTGTGGAGCATGCTGAGGAGGAGGGGTTGGCATCGGTGGTGGAGTTTGACCAATTGCAGCATAAACACCCTTCATAAGATCGTACCACTGGGCTCGTTCTGCCGCCATCCTCTCCTCGAGCGCTATCCTCTCGGCCTCTTGCCTTCTCTCCAATTCCTGTCGGAGTCTCCTTTCTTCATCCAGCTGGGCCTACAGTATGTCATCGCAATCTCATCATCGTTCCAATGCAAAGCATGTAAAGACCGTGGAGGATGAATGAAATAGAACTAACCTGGAGCTCGGTCATCGCAATCCGTGTAGGCTCTGGGCGAGGGCGTATAGCCGGACTTGAGCTCGTGCTCCGAGCTCTGAGCTGAGAGAGAGAGGGAGTGGAGGCCGTATCGAGTGTGCCGTCGCCAATCCAAAAGCGGCCATGTTTCTTGCCTCCTCCCGCCCTCATCACCACTTCCCCGTCAACGTTATGCTCGCTCGGATCAAAGTCTTGCCCATGGATCTCCTTTGCCATCGATGTGTATCCATCCAGGCGAGCCTTGACGTTCTCATTGGTGTACGCTGAGGCCGAGTCATTCGGACCATAAGCAACCCGTGCAACGCCTTTGACTTATGGGCCAGAGCATATGCCTTGAACTGGGAGCAACGCTGACCATCATTTTTTGCCGACTGTAACAGAAAAGCAAGAAGATTCATAAAGGGGCCGTCCGCACAGAAATTAAGAAGAACTGAGCTTGGGAAGAATAAGATGCTATTGCATACCCATCTAGCCGCGTAACCAGTCAGGGTGAGGTTGCCTTGATGGTGTGGTGCGCCTTGCATCAACAATCGCCTTTCCCGGGCAGCTTCGTGACTCGCCGCCCACTCGGGAGCGCACCATCTCTCCACAATCTGCTCCCAGCACTCAAGGTGTTGGGCGCACCACCTCGGAGGCACCTAAATAATCAAGTACATCATATAAAAGAAGAAGAAATTAAGTGTTAGTAATCTAAGGAATAATAAGTATTAATGTACTTTACCTGCAGGTATTGCTCGCGGGTCAGATATTTGGTCCTAGCGGGTCAGATATTTGTCGGCGGCCAGGCGGCGGAGCGGAGCGGTGCGAGGCGGCGCGGGGCGGGGCGGGGCGGGGCGGAGCTCGGGGATGGCGCCGGCGGAGGCGAGCTCGGGGACGGCGCGGGGCGAATCCACGCGGCGGCGGGCGGGGCGAAACGGCGCGGCGGCGGGGCGAATGAAAAAATTAGAAATGGCGCGGGGATTGGGTGCCCTAAATTAGATTATTTGCCGAGTGCCTACTATTTGCCGAGTGTCCTAACGCGGACACTCGGCAAACACGCTGTTTGCCACATGTCTCCATGTTTGCCGAGTGTCAGAGGATAGACACTCGGTAAATATACAACTTTGCCGAGTGTCAGAGGAGAGACACTCGGCAAACATACTACTTTGCCGAGTGTAACACTCGGCAAAGTCCTTCCATATTACTTGCACAAATACAATATTTGTATACCTAATACATTTTTTATCTTATATACCTCAATACATTTTTTACATGTAATATACTACATATAAGTTGTTCTGTAGGAGTTTCCATAATTTTTGAATTGATTTAATATTTTCTAAATTTTAAATGCCTAGAAATACACTTAATGGCTTAAATATAGCAAATGTACCCGGAAAAATGCCAAATTTTGACATGTCACATGTAATTGTGTATGTTGACTGTGGAAAAGTTTTCAACTCCAACCGACGAAGCAGCGGTCACTTCGCATGCAAATCTAACCCATTCCTTCTCGAAACTTAGTATCTTCCTCGGAGATGGTCCCGTTTGTAAGCAGTCTACATGACAACTTTTGTGAAACATTTTCAAATTTTTACCACAGCCTTCAGGGGTCATATCATGACACCATGCCAAGTTTTGTGATTTTTGGGTTTCGTTTGAATTTTTGAGAATTAAAATATCAATAACCACCATGTTGCTGCCCGAGTCTCGGCCACCTGGTGTCTGGGACTCCTCTTCTTTCCTTACATAAGGCCTAAACATACATTAAAGACCACCAATAAGATTTTTTTACCCATCTCTGGTGATTATTTCATGTACCTGCAGCTCAAATTTGAATTATATCCATTAAATGCCTAGAAATACATTTAATCGCTTAAATATAGCAAACGGACCCCGGAAAATGCCAAATTTTGACATGATACATGTAATGGTGTATGTTGACTGTAGAAAAAGTTTTAAGGCCAACCGACGAAGCAGCGGTCGCTTCGCATGCAAACCTCACATAAGAAGAAAGAAAAAAAAAGAAAGCAAAGCAAAGAAAAGAAAAGAAAGAAATAAAAAATAGAGAATAAATAAAGAAAAGATAAGATAAGAAAGAAATAAAAAATAGAGAATAAATAAAGAAAAGAAAAGAAGAGAAAGAAGAAAGCAAAGAAGAGGAAGAAAAAAAAGTTTGCCGAGTGTTATTTCCGGGCACTTGGCAAAGGTAACCGCACCGTCACCCTCCCGTCAACCGCGGTGACGGAGGACACGTGTCTCCCATATTTGCCGAGTGCCCTTCTGGAGGCACTCGGCATATATTATCTTTGCCGAGTACCTCATCTTTGCCGAGTGTTTTAATTATGGACACTCGGTATAGGTTTTGTTTGCCGAGTGTATATAGTTTGCCGAGTGTATTTAGTAGACACTCGGTTTAGGCCTATGTTTGCCGAGTGCCCGACGTAAAACTCTCGGCAAATCTGTAGGCACACGGCAAACATCTCTATTCCGGTAGTGACGCTTCCATAGAAGTGCCAATCCCCTGGCGATCCACACAATCCTGAACCACCATCTTCGGCAAACCCAACATCTAACTAAAATTTTCCATCCTTCTCGTATCAACTTTTGTTTCAGACAAGAAGAGAACGTCCGGATCCTCCCGCTTCTGGATGTCCAGAAGCCCTCAACCTGCAGGACGATTACCCAAACCCCGGCAATTGCACGCCACTAGCTTCATTGGTCCCGGCTGGACCGTTCCGACGGCCCCGCCTTCACAGAGTTTGTCACCGCATCAACAGACGTTTCGTGTGCCACCGCTTCGACAGACACCTTCTTGTTGTTCTGCGTTCCGTCATCTAGGTCCATCGCATCAGCGCCCCCATTTGTTTTGTAGTGGCACGGTAGTTGTCTCCAGATTTCTTCGATTGGGACAGCAGTGCACCTTCTCCTGTAGCCTGACACTTGCTTCCTCGGTGATCCCGTCACTACTGGAATCTCAAAATTTGCCGTGTGCAAAAGACACACGGCGAAGGAGGAAAAGCCCTCGGCAAAGGGTTTGCCGAGTGCAACACTCGGCAAAGAGCACACGGCGTACAGGCTGCCGGCAAAGTAAAGTTTGCCGAGTGTATTCCTTCGGGCACTCGGCAAATAGTTTGCCGACGGTCAGACTGAGCACTCGGCACAAAAAATTGACTAAACGGCCATAACGCCTGTTAGCAAGGTTTGCCGAGTGTCGACACTCGGCAAACAAGGTGATTAGGGGCCAAAAAAATGGCCGCCGGCGGGGCACCGCTGTTGCCACGTGTCTCCGGCGGGGTCCACTACACACGTGTCACCACTACACATGCACACGCTGGCCGGGTCCACTGGAATGTCAACGGGGGACCCCACGTACGGGTCGGTAGACGTGGCGCCGTGTATAAGCGCCCGGAGGTTTCAGAGGAGTTCAACCCGCACCGCGCGGCCGGGTATATAAACCACCCAACCGCGCGGTCGCTGGGCGATGTGGGACTAAACAGATGAAGCCGTTTGCCGAGTGTCAAAAATCGGACACTCGGCAAACGCACCTAAACGCCAAGGGGTCTGGCGTTTCGCCACGTGTCTCCGTGTTTGCCGAGTGTCATAAAGGAGACACTCGGCAAACATACAACTTTGCCGAGTGTCCTAACGCGGACACTCGGCAAACCTTCTCAAAAGGTTTCCAGGCTGCGCTGTTCGCCACGTGTCTCCGGGTTTGCCGAGTGTCATAAAAAAGACACTCGGCAAACAGACAACTTTGCCGAGTGTAAATTTCAGGACACTCGGTAAACATATTTTTTTCTTTTTCTTATTTCTTTCTTTGTTTTGTTTTCTTTGCGAAACCTTCTCAAATTTTTACCACAGCCTCTACGTATCATATCATGACACCATGCCAAGTCTCATGTTTTTCAGACTTCGTTTGCAATTTTTAGAATTTAAAAACCAATAAGCTCCATGTTGGTGGTCGAGTCTTGCCGTCGAGATGTTTGCAATTTCCTTTCATTTTTTGGATAAGGCCTAAACATATACTAAAGAACACAAATATGATTTTTCAACCAATTTGTGTGCAATTTTTCATGTACTTGTAGTTCAAATTTGAATTATACCCATTAAATGCCTAGAAATGCACTTAATGACTTAAAATAGCAAACGAATCCTGAAAAATGCCAAATTTTAACATGAAAGATTTAATGGTGTATATTGAGTGTAGAAAAAGTTTTAAGGTCAAACGATGAAGGAATTATCACTTCACCTTCAAACCTGACACATTCCCTCTCGAAACTACGAGTCTTCCTCGAAGATGGTTCGGTTTCTAAGCAGCGCACATGACAACTTTTGTGAAACCTTGTTAAATTTTTACCACAGGCTTTTGATGTCATATAATGATACCATGCCAAGTTTCATGTTTTTTAGACTTCGTTTGCATTTTTTAGAATTTAAAAACCAATAAGTTCCATGTTGGTAGTCGAGTCTTGCCACCCAGATGTTTGTAATTTCTTTTCATTTTTTGGATAAGGCCTAAATATATACTAAAGAACACAAATATGATTTTTCAACCAATTTGTGTGCAATTTTTCATGTACTTGTAGTTCAAATTTGAATTATATCAATTAAATGCCTAGAAATGCACTTAATGACTTAAAAATAGCAAATGAACCCTGAAAAATGCCAAATTTTAACATGGAAGATGTAATGTAGTTCAAAATATGTTGAGTGTAGAAAAAGTTTCAAGGTAGAAAATTTTTGCATTTTCTACTTTCTGAAATACCAAGTTAAGGTACCTTGTGTAGTACCTTCAATTATTTTTTATCTAAAACATCCGTAACTTTTTCCACATGGAACATATTACATTACATTGCTAACGCCAAATTTTGGTATTTTTCTGGAACCATTTGCTACTTTTAAGACGTTAATTGCATTTCTAGCTATTTACCGGATAATATTCAATTTTGAACTACATGTATATAAAAAATGGGCTATAAATTCAAGAAAAATTCATATTTTGGTACTTATATATATTTCTAGCTCCCTCCAAAAAGTAAACTCAAAATTCAAAAGTTTGCTCTTGAAAATTCAAATGTACACAAAGCCGATTCTTTGCCGAGTGTAACACTAGGCAAACCATCGATATGCCGAGTGTCAGCTTTTTGCCGAGTGTTTTTTCTGGCACACTCGGCAAAAAGAGTGTTTGCCGAGTGTTCGATAAAATACGCTCGGCGAACTTCTCGACACTCGGCAAACTCGGCGATTCCGGTAGTGCGTACTGCTACGGGGGGGAGGGGGTGTCAAGACGCGGACGCTTGATTCAGTGTCGACCTTCACCTGATGCACAGTGAGGGCCGTGTAGCATGGTACTGTAGACACCGAGCCACCGCCATGCAGACCTAGGATTTGGCAACGTAATGACCGTCGTCTTGTTCCCCAGTGAGTCCTGTCCCTCAGCCTCCCTCTTTTGCTCAGTGCTAGCAGCGAAGGTCAGTTTCTTACCCTTCTTGTTGGGGCTGGTTGACTTGCTCGACTTCAACGGCCTTGTTACTTCCACGCCATCATCTGTACTACTTCTGCCCCCAGATGTCTGTATAATCCTCCCGTCTTTTTGTTTCCGCCAGTGATCACTGTCACTGGGCGCCGCCTCCCATCAGTGCCGCTACCCCATGAACGGGAATGGGCAGAGCTACGACTCGTTTCTTCGTCGAAGCGTCTCCTTGGAGGCACCACATGCAGCCAGCTTCCAAACGACCGCTCCTTCCTACCCCAATCCCCACGAGAGCATGCACAATCAATGTGGCAGATGATACCACTAAGGTGGCAGAACTCTGGCGGGAATTCATACTCCAGTGGGCACCATAGCTCCGCCCCATCTTTGTCACCTTCCACAGTCACTCCTCACAGGATAGGCACGCGAATGTCAATCCGCACTTTTGTGCGCAGGTCGGCAGGTGACGGCCAGCCGCAGTGCCGTCCTCGCCGACGTCCACATCCATGCACACACCAGTTCGCCTCCGATCACTTCGCCCGCCTCCCTTGTCATCACCCCCATCGGTAGTTTGTTCACACGCACCCAGATTGGAATGGATGTGAATTCAACTTCCTCCACCGCCTTCTTGGGATCGTACTCGACAACCACGTACCATCAGATCATGGCTATGGCCGATGGACCACGGCCTGTCTTCCAGAGCCCTCTTGCGTCCCTCTGGTTGGTTGAAGGATAGGAGGAAGACGTTGTCCCCCTCCCCCATATCCTTACAGGCCATTACATTGCTAGGGCACCAGATCCCCTACCCAGGGTATTCATGATGCACCGGTTTCTCTGCCAGTACCTTGGCAGGGCATGCCAATCCCAGCCGTCGATCTCTCCCCGACTCCTGCACGCCACCTTGATGCCCTTCTTCTCCGCCGCCGAAAGTTGCAGACCCTGCATCAACTTGTTGAGGTCGCGATCCTCCATGGGGGCGACAGAGAATGTCACCCCACCACAGAGAGGAAGCACACCGAAACAGTCCCCGATCTACCAGCCCATGAGAGTAGGCGAGATCGGAAACTCAAAACTGTGGAAAGGCTGGAAAATTTGTGGGATTAGGTGAGGAAAACAAGCCGGAAATCGTAGGGATGAATCCTAGTCCGGAACAGTTCTCGAGTCGCCTCGCGATCGCCTAGCGAGTATTGCAGAAGCCGAGACGTGGGTTTTTTATTTCTCTCTTTTTAATTACTGTATTGTGTTCGCACTGAGCTTTTGGTTACAACATATATCATGGGATCTTAAGTACTCTAAAAATTGAAAAAGTAACCACAGGTCAACCAAAAAGGTAGGAAAGATACCGCGTCTACCAAAATGTAGGCCACAATAGCCAGCATTTAGTACAGAGCTCGGAACTATAGCTGCCAAAATGCTGATAGCAAAAGCAATATCATGACAGGTATAATCAGCGAGGTATTACTATGCTACAAATATAACTGGAAGTTGATCTTTCCGATATCCAGTGACCTAGCAATCATTTGAGTACGTACGTTTTTGGTGGAACAATATGCTCGGAGAATCCGCGCATAGCTTTCTGAATCAACTGACCAACAATATAAGTATGCAGTCACAATATCCAAGCAAGTTTCATATTGATCAAATTCATGCTTGCATCCATAGCATGTGATAAGTTCATAGGTGGATCCACCGTAATATAGCATAAAGAATCAGCGGAAGGATCGTAGCTAAAACTTTTTCATGTCTAATCAACGTACATTATCCAAATCAGATTTAACTAGCGTGTCACATGGCTCATTCAAAACATCAAGCAATTTAAGCATATCAATGCATGGTGCACCCAACACAGCATGTAAACCAAATATATCACATGGTGCACTCAAATCAGAGGGTATGTCATCTAATATATCACATGATGCACTTGAATAAGCAGGCAAATTAATCAAATATTATAAGATTCATGCAATTCTAAATAGGCCAGATTCTGTAGCTAGCAAATTAATGTGTTCCCCTCCTCATGAGATACAAGATGCTCGTCTATAATCTGATATTCACTTTGTGCAATATTATGAGGCACGGAAATAAGTGCATGTAGCTTGAGATAAGTGTTCAGATCAATACCTTTGTTATAACTTGTAGGCTCAACTCAGATGATGTAGGTATCGTAGGTGGTGACAAGTCACAAGATCAAAATGGTGTGACTCTCACCGCAATGGGTGTGACAACCATAGTAGGTGGCAACAGTGACACTCGTGGCAATAGGGGGGTATCACCAGTTTGCGGGTACCAGACTTACGACTCCATTGCTCTTGTTCTTTTTGGATGTCTCGCTGAATGGCTCGAAGAAGATTTAGATCAAGCTCATCATCAACAACCTCTTTCTCCTATGATGTTGTCGACCCAACATGAACAGCGTTGTGAACCTTCCATGGTGAGTAGAAGATAAAGAAATAAATCACAACTACTAAGATCTAGATGCTCAAAAGTCGCCCACACTCAAGCCAATATCAAGCTTTTTATCAATTCTTACCATGCAGCAGGTGGTCACCAGCAAGCTAGTGTTAGTGTCAAACCTTCCCCGAAGATCGATAAAGTGATTGCAAGTAAACAACGCTCATAGAGTAGTAGAATATGTGGAGCTAGGGCTTTAATATGGTAGCAAGGATTATCAACAATCAATTCAACAAATCTAAGGTGAATAAATCTTCAAAGTAATAGTCAATGTTGGCTATACCGATGAAAAACCAATCATTGTTTATAAGGATGTGCGGAAGGTTGCAAAAAATCCTCAATGAGATGAGATGCAACGGTACAACAATATACATAAGCAAAGCTCAAAATAAGTACTGCAAATTGTCCCTCAAGATGAGGTGCACAGAGTTGTAAAAGATACAAGTGAAGCTCAAAAGAAGTGATGCAAACAGACCTAAAAGAGAGTGACATTTACGAATTTTTTATTTTATTTTATTTTATTTTTTATTGCCTTCTGTGCGCTTCTTTTCTTTTACCTCTCTTTTTTTATTTTTTTTATCTTAGAAGCTCAACCAAACAATCAATATGGCTAAAAGACTGAAATTTTGTTGTCGCGGCAGCAAAAACAGCTAAGAAATCGTGGTGCAGTGTCACAACCCGAATTTCCGAAACCCGAAAATTAGGGCCAACAAAACTTTTTGCGTTAATAGTGGTAATCGCTTAAACGAACCTAGTTAAAACCTCGTCGTCTCTCTCGTAACCCTAGCGTCGATTGGTTCATCCTTCCCTCCCCGACGCGTGTCCATCCCTCCATCGATCCCAATCCTATGACCCCGGATGAAAGGCAGCACCGCCTCTCTTTTCCTGTCAGATTTCCAACCTAACCGCACACACACACCATTAAAACTTTTCACGTGTATATACCTACGTATGTATGTGTATACGCCCACCCATCACCAATCGCCTCTATGTAGACATATACATCGCCTCCAGGTACGCATGCATGGTATCTATGTGCATGTACCCCGTAGGCACTCTTACCACCTTCTCTCTCTCCTGCGTGGCTAATCCTAACCTCTCTCCCCGTCTGACACAAATTCTCGGAAACCTAATTCGCCGAGACCCTGTTCCTCGCACGATGCGGTTGATCCTGTTGACATCCCTATGTATATATGGATATACGAGTGACATTTCTCGAACCATAGCCTACCATACCTCTTCTGCATATTCCGACTTTATTGCCACCTGGTATATGCTTAAATCTCCAAGTGTATGTAGGCGCATACACCTTGATAGACCCAGCATGCCTTTGCATGTAACCATTTGATGTTCACCACCTTTTCTCTCTCCTCAAGTTTAAACCCTTCGGATAATTTTGGGAAACATCCTCTCATGTACCTGTAGGATCCTGTGAGCTCGGATATCAGCACGCCAGTTCCACTTTACTTTTGTCTCCCAAAAAAATTCATGAGTGCTGAACCATTTCTTTTGGCGCCCTATATTATACCTCTCGGCAAAACATTTCTCTGCTCAGATATGTGTTCTCTTAAAACACCGGATGACACATTGAACAAAGAAAATATCCTCTTAAACTTCCCTGTTGCACTGAGCCACATCCCCTCGCCTTCTGAACCCGGCGCTTACTTTTTCTCCGCTACCGGGACATCTCACCCTCTACTACAGCAACCGACCAAGCTCTTCTCTTTGGTCTTTTCCTCCATTGCAACAGACTGGACAAACTCCTGGGCTCCTCTGCTGTTGAGCTCTTGCACGCATGCTCTGTTCCTTTCGAACACGTAGCACTGCCGCCCAGCTCACCCGAGCATACCGCAGGCCTCCCCTGTTCTTCTCTGACTCAGCGAGTTGTCACCTCGCCTACAGCTGCCAGGACCCGTCACCGGCCATGTGCTTGGACAGCAATGGTTACGCCGCTCGCTGACATCCCGTGCCATCCGCGGTCAAGCCGCGTCTTCCGTCGTCTCGTCACCACCGCCTGAGCAGTCGCCTGCCACGCCACCCTCCCTGTCGCTCCACAGCTCAGCATCGTCCTTGCTGCTTTCCGGAGCCCTTGGGTCGTCACGACCGAGGTAGCACAGCTGCGAGCCTCGCTGTCGACGCGCCGGCCGTCGTTGCCACTGCTCCTCCTGTTTCCAACTCCTGAGCCATCACATCGCCCTGCCGAGTAGACGACGCGCCGCCCGCTAATGCAATCGGCGAGCAACTGCTGTCCTCCGCCGCCTGCTTATAAAAGGAGCGCCACGGCCACACTCCCTTCCCCACCAAGCCAACCGGCCGCAGACGCCGCCGCGCGCCTCCCCTGCTCGAGCCTGCCGTCGCCGTGTTCTGAAGCCGCCGGTCAAAATTCCCCCCACCGCTGTTCACCTCCACTGGCGCCTTCCCTCAATCCCGCCGCCTCGACCCACCCGAGACCACCAAAGCCCCGGCCGTCGGCAACTCCCAGGAGCAACTCCCGAGCAACAGCAGCCTGCCAACCGCCCCATCAGCACATCGCCGCTAGCCGGTGGCCAACCAGCCCGAGGCCGCCTCGGCATTCCCCGCCGCGCGCTCTCCACTGGCTTGCTCCTCCCCGACGTCAGCTACCTGCCGCCGCCCTCACCTCGCCCCAATGCCGCCGGCGCATCCCCATCCAACAGCCCGAGCTCCCGTGCCCGAGCTCAGGCCGCCACCGCATGGCCCCCTGCCGCCAGTGCCGCTCCAGTGACCGCCAGAAGCCGCCCTGCTTGCTCCGACACTCCTCCGCCGCCGGTCTGAGCAAAGGAATGAAGGAGTCTCACTCATAAGCAACCCTGCGCCGACCTCAGCCGTCGGGTTCCAGTGTGCCGCCGCCTTCTGCAACTCCCGCTCCCCGCCGCCGGCAACCTCCCTTCCTCCCTCCTGTCCGTGATGCCGCCGCCGCCGCCGGTCGCGCTCGCGCCACCGCTCCAAGCCCGCCGCCGGCCACCCCCACGAGCCTCTCCTTGCCTCCCCTGTTCTCTTTCTCTCTTTTTCTATTTAATGAGCTGAGTACCGTGGACTTGAGTAGCTCGTACACGCATCTTGGTCAGTTAGTTAGGTAGTTAAA
Organism: Stipa capillata; assembly: GCA_019208055.1. Lineage (NCBI taxonomy): Eukaryota > Viridiplantae > Streptophyta > Magnoliopsida > Poales > Poaceae > Stipa > Stipa capillata. The sequence continues at coordinate 285,273 of JAGXJF010002705.1, forward strand.
TAGCTAATTAGTTAGCTAATAGTTAGTTAGTTAAATGGTTAGTTAATTAGTTAGTTAAATAGCTGGAAGTTATTAGTTGTTATTTAGTTAAATGGTTGATTAGTTAATTAGTTAGTCAGTTGGTTAATTAGCTAGCCAGTTAGTTAGTTAGCGAGTGAGCTAGCTAGTTAATTAGTAAATTAGTTAGTTAGTTAGCTAGCTAGTAATTAGTTAGTTAGTGTAGTTTGAGTAGTTGCATGAAAAGTTGATGGAAATGCTTAGTTAGTAAAGAAGACTAGATCCGCGACCATGCTAGGATAATATTCCTTTCCGTGGTTCTGGACCTTGAGTTAGAAGCCCTCGGCGAGTAGACCGTAGTTATTTGATACCTAACCAGCTGCATATAGCAGTAGGTGCCGTCCATAGTCACCCATGTGTTTACAATCGCAGTATAGGTCATCCCGTAGTACTAGAACCCTCGAAGTGCTCAAGATAGATGTGATGACAGGACAACCTAAAGCACCCGATTCTTTTATTCTAAAGCCCTGCCGCCTCAGCAGCTATTTCTTCTATCGCGGCAAGCTACTGTCGCAGCCCCCTTGCCCTGCCATGGCAACCTCTGTCCCGCCGCGGCAGCCCTTTTGTCCACCGCGGCAGCACCGCGGCAAGCCATTCGCTGCCGCGACAAGCCAGTCCCCGCTGCGGCAAGCTATGCCCCTACCGTGGCAGCGCCGCGACAGCCTCTCTCCCGCCGCGGCAACTACCGTTGTCATTTTCCTCTGCCACGGCAAGCCTCTACCGTCGCCGCTTTGTTCCTATCGCAGCAAAAACCTTGTCCCTGCTGCCTAACTCCTGCCGTGTCAAGCTCCGCCGCCGCCACCTTGCTCCTGCCGCGGCAGCAAGCCACCTCCGCGCCCTTTATTTCCTGTAGCCTTAGAGTCAAACAGTTGTCAAGAGCGTTATGATTTCATGTGCTGAAATTTCTGATTCAATGTTATTTGGTTCTTCCTTGCCTCGTTGATTTATTCGTCGTTCTTTTCGACGTGTAGATACAACGTTAGGAATTATCGCGCGAAGGAACGCGGACAACTGCCGGATCGAATTCAGGACCGAGCCCCGGACAACATTACCAGGCAAGCATTCCCACCTTGACCATGTTGAATCCCATACTTGTGAACATTAAGTATTTTGTTTGCAAACTTGCATGCTATGTTGATATCGACGTTATTTTATGCTAGGGTAGTTATGCCGAGTAATTGCATATGAGGTAGGCTCTGAAATCCAATCCTTGTAACCCTAGCCATATTTAGTCGGTTGATACTCGACCGACCAGCTAAGTAGGAATATAGGCATTAGCCGTGCTTAGCCCTGCTGTAGTAAAAACTAAATTTTACCGATACGATGGGATTGGGATCAAAACCCTTGGTTTGTTATACATTCCGAGGGAATCTTTTAAAATGAAATGTTTACTAAAATCCCAAATGAAAGTGATGGAGGATTGGGATTCGGGCAGGAATGCTAAGGGAGTTGGAAGGTGGTAAGGTAGCCGGATGCTACATGAGAAATGAAATTGCCAGGTAGCCGGTTGCTACCTGAGGAGATGGTTGGATATGGAGTCCTGCTCGAATCAGTTAAGGACCGAACCTAAGTGCTGCTGAATCAGTTCCCCCACCGTACGTCCACATGTCCTTTATGGGAAGGACTGGACCTGGTACCCCGTCTAATGCCGGAGCCCGGAATCGTGGGAAGTTAGGTTGAAGTGCTAGTGGATCCGAAAATCCCTAGAAGATCTCCACGGGACTGAGTAGGGGGAAAGCTCTTCATGGGTCTCACCGTATTGTGGGGGTAAAGCTCAGTAGAGTCCTACAAGGTACGTGGAACATGGTCCGACACAAAGAGGGAGAGTCCCATTTCTGTCAATTGAGAGACAGAGGGTCGGGTAGTCCTCCTAGCGAGTCCGGCTCTGGCGTGAACACGGGAGAAAGGTCTCGTTGTACAAACCTTGGACACATGCGACGCGTAGCATGCCCAGGGGAATTACATCTTGTGGGTAAAGCCGTACCACCTCTGCAGAGGGTTAAAACTATTCGAATAGCCGCGTCCTCGGTCATGGACATGAACTGGTGAGGCCACACACTGGTTAGACTGAGTTTTGTTTGTGAAAGCTGGGAAATGGGATTAAGGACGTGGGCATGATGTGTCCACAGGAGCAGTTTAAGCTACAGTCTGGTAGCGAGGAACTGCGGAAGAGGAAACCTAGCCCGGGCCGCGTGGAGGCAGCGCGGGTAGGTTGTAAGGATTGTTTGAGGCGGTAGGCGGAGCTACCGACCTCTGGTCGACGATTGTTCTGCTGGATTGTCCAGCACCGGATGCTGTCTCGACAGAGACGAATTTGATTTTGAAAAATGCTTTTGAATCTACTATTCTGTATTTCGATTAAGAACGTGCATTTCCGCACAACTGCAACTTAGGGTAGAGCTATCCCTTGATCTATTCCCTGCATGAAATATTGCCGTATATTTCCTCCTGTGGGAATAGCTTGCGAGTACATTCCATGTACTCACCTGGCTTGTTGATTTGGCCAGACGAAGGAGACGTCAAGTCTGAAGAAGCTTACGATCGCGAAAGCTAGGGCGTAACCCCAGTCAGTTGCCTGTCGGGTATGGCATACTGATGGGCCACATCTCCGCTGAATTCCGCTGCAAGTTTATAGCCGTTGGGCTACAGGTATCAGATCATCGACCTTATCGGTCTATTTAATTATTTACGCATGTATGACAATGATATACAGGTTAACTCGTGTGTATCGGCTACTGATCCAGGGACCGATACAGTAATCACGAGGGAGTTCCCGGCCTTAAAACCGGGGGCGCCACATGCAGCTGCGTTTTTCCTACCGCAACAAAACTTCGGTAGGCAATTTCTTTCAAATTGCTGATTAGATTGAAGTGATTCTTTCACAGAAGGACTCAATACATCAAAGACTACCTCCCTGGTTTTTTATAGATTTTTGTAGGAACTTTGATTTTTTAGTCCGAATTTGCTCCAAATATTTGACCAAATTTTTTTGAAATACCAAACCCAGCTCAAAGCTCGTATATATCCTTTCTGAACCCACAGAAGGTGTTTCTCACAATTATTTTTGGAGAGGTCACTACAACACAATACCTCATTTGGGGGCACTTAGCAAACCCGGCACATAGCTTCCCGGCACTTATTTGGGTTTCCCCGGCACATAGCAAACCCGACACAAAGATGTGCCGGCTAAAACCTACCACGGCACTTAGGATGTGCCGTGGTAGGTTAGCTAAATTGCGGCACATAAAATGTGCCGGGGATTGAGAAACCACGACACTTATAAAGTGCCGGGAAAAAGTTAGAGCAACCACGGCACTTATAAAGTGCCGGGAAAAGTTAAAGCAACCACGACACTTATAAGCGCCAGCGATACCCAAGTGCCGGCTTAGATCCTTTAGACGCGCGGGAGCTGGACCACTACGCGCGGGAGATGGACCTACTTTGGCGCGCGGCTATAACCCGTGAAACGCCTCACTCTCGACTTCTCTTCCCCGACTCCCTTCTCCTCTCCTCTGGCGACTCCGCCATCGCCCCTTTCTCCTCACGATCCCGGCCGCCGGAAATCGGCGCCGCCGAGGGGTCCTTCGGGATCACCTCACTCAGGTCTCCTGATTCCACCCCGACGCCCTTCGTCCTCGTGCTTGACCGTGCTGCTAGGGTTAACCCTAGCGGGCTCGGTTTGATCCCTGGAGCTCCGGCAAGGTGCCGGTGCTCGGCTCCTTCTCGGGTGGCTCGGCCTCGTTGACGACACCTCACACCTCCGACCGAACCTCTTCTTCCTCTACTTTCGGCTACTTCACCTTCTTCGCCGCCGCCCGCCGTCGGAAGACGGCGAGTTCACCACGCCGTAACCACGGCGGCGGTGGTCTCCGTTCAGGTAAGTGCTCCTATCCTTTTTCCCTTCCTTCTCTAGCTCAAATTGGTATGGTGCTTATCCTAGGGTTTTCAGTACCAGCATGTATTACTAGGGCTTCGATCCATTTAGGTTTTTAGCTGTGCTACCATTATTTGTACTTGTTTATCTATGCTTGGATGCACTAGCTTGGTTCTGATGCTAAAATCTCTACGATTCTTTGCTGTCCCTAAAATTAAGGTTCTTGGCCTAATGCTCTGGACTTGGTCTGTATATGTGGTCTAGATCTGGATCTGGATGCTCTGGACCTGATCTGGTGCTTGTGATACATGGTCCTTAAATGTTCAGAAGCATGAACTCATGCTAACCTTATTTTTGGTACTGTTATAGCATGAGCATGATAATGTGCTTTTCTTAACTCAGGATGAATTCATCAGTTTGATAAACTGATAAGAACAGATATTACTTGATCCTAGCTGTTGCTCTCTTCCCTTCTATTCTATTGATAAGAACACATGTTGCCTAATCTTAGCTTATCCCTGTGAGGGTAAATCCTGAGGGTTAATACTTGATAAGAACAGATACTGCAGGCTGGGGCTCTTCTCCTTCAAGCTCCTGTGTTTTGATAAGAACACATACTGCAGTGGCTTAAAGCCCTATGATGGCCACATGTATATGCTTAACTGAGGGCATGGTTTCTCTTCTTTCTAAATTCTGAATTCTATCATTGTTCTCTTCTTTCTTTTTCTCCTCTTTTCCTTAACCAAAATGGAATGCTTTGCCAGGTAACTCCTTTACCTAGGGTGGGCACTCCTCTTTGGTTTGGTTTTTTTTCTTCCTCTCCCTTCTCCTTCCTGGTTCTAGTCCTGGTCCTTCTCCTGGTTGCCTTCTCCTGAGCTCCTTCTCCTGGGCTCCTTGTTTCAGGCTGGGGCTCTTCTCCTTCTAGCTCCTCTGCTGAAGCTTGGTGTTCTTCCTTTTCTTTGTGGAGTGGTGGTGGTGTGATGAATTGGAGTTGTCTTGGATGGATCAAATCGAATGGTTTAGCATTTTGGAATAAAAAAGGATTGGCTGGATTAAAACATGAAAGCCTAATCCAATTATCAGAAAACTATGGGCTTAAATATGGAGGTTGTCTTTAATTATGAATCTCTTAATCTTTGGTTGGCTTGAGTTGGTTGCCATGGTGATGAATGTTTGGCTTGGTTGGCTTTGGATCCATAACTATGGATATGATGGTGTCCATTTTTCTGGAATTGATCCTGATGCTTTGATTTCTTTTGAGTTGTTTAATTAAGTTCTTCACAAAGATAACCTCCTACACAAAAGTGCACCTCATTGAGGCAGCCAACATTTTTAATCTAACCCCCCTCACATTCTTGTTTAAGTGGTGTATGTGTGCAGGTCAGATTTGAAAGAAAGAAAAGAAGTTCAAGATGAGAAGATTAATTTCTTCCTAATGTTGTAATATTTTTGACTTTGGATTTGAAGTTCAAGATGTGAGTTGTAATATTTTTAACTTCGGATTTGAAGTTGTAATGATCCTTTTGTAATCTGAATAATGCAATGATGTGTATATAAATATACATTTAATTTTCCTGGGAACTTGTTTAATTTCTGCTATGTATGAAAATGTGATAAGATTGCTCAATTGTAGTTTTTGTGCTATGTGTATGATGCTATGGATGACTTGCGTAGACATTGATTGTGACAAATAAAAATAGTTGAATATATACAAAGCAATGTGTATTTGGAAATGCATGGGATGATCAAACATGGCACTTATTATGTGTCGGGCTAGGCATACCACGGCACTTATATGTGCCGGGTTAGGTACAGCAATCCCGGCACATATCTTATGCCATGCTAGATTGGAAACTACGGCACATATATGTGCCGGGTTAGGTACATCTTTCCCGGCACTTATCTTATCCCATGCTAGATCGGCAACCACGGCACTTAGCATGTGCCGGGTTAGGAATACCAGGGCACATAATATGTACCGGCCTAGGGATACCACGGCACATATAGGCCCCCTTCTAGACAGCTTATGGGGTGGCTTATGGCCCCAGAAAGCCATAAGCTGTCTAGAAGGCAAAGCTTAGCTTGAGCTTAAATTTTAAGCACTCCTTATTCCTGTTGGTGGGAGGAAGCCTAAAAAATGAGGCTTCCCGAGCTTATTCTAGGCCATAACCCTAACAATTACCGTTCTGTCCCCACCAGTTTGAGAAATTTACCCGCTCCTGCCATTAATATATAAGGAAAAAAAATCCTGCCCCCTCCCCCTATCCTCCCATCCCCCGCCCCCGCCCCCTCCCACCCGATTCCCCTTCCCCACCTGAGAGCGGCATTGGGGTTCCCGGTTTGCCCGGCGGCGGAGCGCCGTCGGCGACCTCGTCCCGCCGCTTTCCCCGCTGACCCCGAAGTCCCTCTCCCCGCTGACTCGAAGCCCCACCTCCCCGCCGGCCCGAGGTCACCGGATCTGCGCCGCCCTCCTCCTCTCTACGCCGGAGCCGCCCTCCTCCTCCCTGGCCGGTCCCGCCCTCCTCCTCTCCCCCGCCGGCCTCGCCCTCTTCCTCCCCACGCCAGCGCCGCCTCCAGCCGACGCCACCCTCCTCCCCGACTGGTGCCCCCCTCTTCCGCCCCAGCCGACGCCGCCCTCCTCCTCTCCCTGTTGGTGGTGCCCTCCTTATCCCCCCGTCGGTACCGCCCTCTTCCGCCCCAGCCGACGTTGCCCTCCTCCTCTCCCCGTCGGTGGCACCCTCCTCCTCCCCCCGTCGGTGCCGCCCTCCTCCGCCCCCCGGTCGGCGCCGCCCTCCTCCTCCCCCCGCCGGTGCCCTCCTCCTCCGCCCCAACCGACGTCAGCACGTGTTGCTCGGTGTGCTGGGAGTGCGTCGACCCATGGCTCCGGCGGCACCCGACCTGCCCCGTGTTGCCGAGCTCCATGTCGACATAGGGTGACGCAGGGAGAACAGATGAATAGACTGAAAAATGGAAGAACAGCAACAAATTCGTCATTGAAACGAACGAGAATTCTTGCTATGTATGCTGTGATGTATAATTTTTTGAAATTATGATATGACGTTGTATGCATGTATGATCATTCGTGTTTTGACCATACAGGTTTGGCATTGAGGAGATTGTTATGTTTGGCCGCTGAAGTAGTTTTTCTATCTAGATGCTTGCAGATGCACTTGAGAATTAATGCAATATGCTCATTTGTTCTTACTATTGCTGAAGATGAAAACTTTTGTCATGCTTTAGTGCTTCCCTTGTCAAACTATTTTTCATTGTCAAATGAAGCAACCAGGGGGGATGATCATTAATGATTGTGCACGTTAGATTTCTCAAATTTTTACCAATGGTGTGCATTATGCGGGACTGAGCTGTTTGCAGTTGATATAGCTTTCAGTGATGCTAAATATGAATTTGTTACTTTTGTATGTTGCGTGATCAGTGGGAACCTATGTAGCTATTGATGTGTTGTGTCCTTAATAAGATGGATGGATGACAAGTCTGAGATTATTGGTGTGTGTATGGAATAATTGGTCTATGTATTGGTTGTAACATTTGAGTGAAATTTAAATAGTGCGATTCATTGCAAATTTTAGGTTCGCAAATTCAGTAAACATTGCAGAAGTTGTGAATGAAAACAAACAAGACAAAGGGTATTACAGACTTTCTACAATCTATCTCTGCTTATAAGCTCAAATCTCAGAAGCTGTCTAGAAGGGGATGGTGGAGCTTATCAGACTTCCCCACACCGCAGCTTCTCCACACCATTAAGCTTAAGCCGGCTTATGTACAAGCCGAAGCGGTCTAGAAGGGGGCCATAATGTGCCGCGGGCTTGAGAAATAACGGCGCATCTGAGTGCCGGGGTTGGTCAAGTGCCGCGAAAAATCTTTCCCCGTCGGCACTTTTCTTGACGGTCAATAAGTGCCGGGAAAAAACCTTTTGCCGGCACATAAATGTGCCCCCGATTGGGGTACCGTGTTGTAGTGGGTGCAGAGGAGGGGTAAAAGAAGATTCTCTCTCTCTCTCTGTCGGTCTCTCTCTCTCTCTCTCCATCTATTTCAAGCGCTTGGCTTATATGTTCAAACCGACTAGGGGATAGGCTTGGCCTCTCCTATTAGTTCTTATCTTTTCTGACACAACTTGGACTCCACCTTATGTCAAACTAGACTCAAACCTTCCTTGTTCTATTGGAAATCCAAAACCACTTAGATCTCTTCCTTTCTTTTATTATTTCCCTGCCCGAAGCCAAACAGATAACATGACTTTTCTTCTCTTTTCTGTTCTGATCCAAAACCTACTACCTTTCCTTTCCATTTTTTTCTTGCCCTATCTGAAACCACACTAATCTAGGGTCATCTCATTTTATTATTCCCTTACCCTAGGCCAAACCAAACTAGGGTTTCCAGGTCCTAGCTACATGTAGATGGCGGCTGGCAACAGAACAAGGGAAGCAAAGACTTGCCACAACAAAGATGCAAGTGGCAGGAAGCTAGCACGGCAGCAGCACACGCGCGCGCGGCAAAAGAGGTCGTCGTGGGAGGGAAGTGGCTTTCCACAGCAGGGAATAAGGAGATATGGCCAAGTGCGCCGTAGCAGATGAGAGGTGGTGCTGCAACTAGAGTTTGGCTTGCAGCGGCAAGGTGGTAGATGGGATGGTGCCGCAACTAGGTGAGAGTGGAATGGGAGATGATTTGCGACAGAAGGTGGAGCAAGGTTGCAACCGCAAGTGGATGAAGGTGGCAGCGAAGAATTGATGTAGATGATTTGCGATAGGCATACAAGATGGAAAACACGACCAACTTGACAATGAAGCTCAAACTAAGACCAACAACTAGACACCTGATGCAACACAGTGATGCAAATTACTGAAAAGAAATATGCAATGGTATAGATGGTTTGGAAAGGGGGAAAACTTGCACTAATACAAATATTGTAGCTTTTTTTCTAGACTTTAGGAGAAATTTTTTTAACTAAGAAAAGGATAAATTCTCACCCATCAACTTGAGCTCTAATACCACCTGATGTGACAATAGGTGTCACGACCTTTTGGTGAGACTGATAACTATCGATTTGTGGAGACGATTCTCACGACTCATCTACAACTGTATGACGACTGTTGCACCACGCGACTGCTTAACCAACTCCAAAGACGTTATCGACCTTGCTAGAAGCAAGGACAACTGGATCACAGAGATCAATTCTTGCGAGCAACCGAAGAACAAGCAAGAATGTGATAAAAAACAATCTAAAATTGTAAATATAGATGAAATACTTAATAATGTGGGATTCCAAAATGGCAATGTGGTTGGTCTAGTTGACACAAGCCAATACACGAAGTAGAAAGGTTGCTGACTTTTAACTAAAGCAAATCCATTAAAAACCCTTCTGCGTGCAACTGTATATATAGGAGCAAGGGCAGCTTGGGTGGCGCCCCAACTTGGGCTCCTCCCCCCTCTCGGACTCTTACATGGGGCAAAGGCCCAATATAAGGTGCGCAACTCCTTTAATCTATTTAATTAATATTTTTAAATTATTAAGAGGCTGAAATATTCGGTGTCCTTTTGTAGGTGTAGAATCAGCTACTCTCCATCTTTATTTCATGGTGACATCAATATCTTGTAAAAGGTAGTCGAAATATGATCATCTTCATGAATTGTTCTATCTTGATCTTATCTTGTTGTTCCAAATATCATCATATATTTTATTTCTGAATATAATAGCAACACATTCATTAGGGAGTACCATAAAGTTTATAAAATTAGAATTAACTTATAAAAATGAGCTTACTTGATAATTTATACATGCTGCTGAAATTGACACTTTAAGAACATTAAGTATGATCATATCCATGGGGATTATGATGGAATGTTACAAGAATTAGAAAAGGTAACACAAAATTATAAAAAGTAATGGTCCATAGAAACAGACACGGAGTCAGGAGAGGCAAAGGTTGAATGAACTTGATCCTTAAAGAACACTTTTGTTTCTCTGTACTACAGCTATGGAAAAACTACAATGCTCAGATCACAGCAACACAGTGGAAACCAAAACAATCAAGATGAGAGAATGGTCAAAACCAAGGCAAAACACACTTATGTCCAGAGGTCCCGTGGCACGTGGGAGCTCGGACTACAAGAGTCAGGGCCATCCACTAGATAGCCTACCAACGACCGACGAGCAATTATGCCAGATAGCCTTAGGAAGAGAGCGTCCGCTTGATAGCGGCATGGCAGATGGACAAGTCAAGGTCGGACGAGCGGAGCCATGTCGCGAGCAATCGGCGGACGGACCATCTGGTTCACTGGAACTGAACCGTCCAGTCCCTACCTCAAATATAATTGAGTTCATCAGCTCGGAGCGAACAGAAATGTACGCAGTTCAATCCAAATGCGACAAAACTTTGCAAATTAGTCCCTCAGGGTGTCCAGGTTCCAATCCACGTGGGAATCTGCCCAGAGTTAGAGAGTTACCCAAAGTTCTCACCTTTCTTCGAAACAAGCAAAGTTAAACAAAAAAATGGAAAAAATGAAAAACTTGAATTTGTCTGAATTTTGTTTCCCATCTGACAACTCATGCAAGCCAAGAGATCACGAGAGAAATAGGGGGAGTGCCTTTCTTCAAATAAAAAGGGAGGGGGGGGGGATGGAAAAAAACTTGAACCAAAATGATCAAGAACACCTGGAGGATTTCGGGCTAATATATCTTTTTGTAATATTTTCAGGAATTTAGTTGTGGTTACAGGCTTCTCATAGTAGGCCAACTCTGTGGGAGCAATTCTGTGGACTATGGTTTCAAATTGCACAAAAGGCCTGGCCCAAGCTCTATATCTCATTAAAACGAAGCCACCAGATCGAGTCTAGCATTTTATAAATTGATTGATTTGTACCGATATAATACGAGGGTCAGTAAATAATAAGCCAAGTTTATCTTTTCTTTTTCCTAATTATAATTAAGTTGTAGACCACTTTACAATAGTTTTAATTTAATACAAACATTAGTGCATAGAAAAGAGAGCAACATGACTGCAAAGGGGAAACGAGAAGAATGAATCGCGACTTGGATCCCTAATATTGATATGGTTTGCTATACTATTAACTAGTTCATATAATCCAACTATTGCGGAACTCCCCTGAAATTTTCCGAGCACGTGTACGTGCGGACGGCTGGTTCCCCTAGCTAGCCACACAAAGACGCGCGAAAACAATCCAACTCTGCTGCATTCTGCTGATCTAACTGTGCCACGTATTGCGTGGCGAATTGCGTAAGCCCCTTATGCTGTGTGTGTGTGGCGAATTGCCGCTGCTTTGACCCATCGTTCTCCATCGGCGAATTCACACGCGGATGTATTGCGTGCTGCTGCTGGATAAATTGCTATAAAACCAAGCCACTGACCGGCGGACATGCCGAACGCGCTGCAGTCCACGGTCTCGTCGCCGTTGTTTTCTGCGGAGGGGCGTGGCCAGACGCGAGGTTGATGCTCGCTGCGCTCAGCTTGGCAAAAAGGGAAGAGCTGGGCATGGAGGATTAAGGAGGGAGCTGAGGAAGAAGATGGGTATTCAAGTCTTTTCCCGTTCCCAGTTCGGAATCTCGTGGTTTTGCCTCGACATTTTGGAGTTGATTAAGTGTCGTTCTCCTGTTTGATGGTTGTTTAGGGATAGTATGGTGGGTGGACTTTCTCCTTCTTTCTTGGGAATTGCCTTCTTTCTTTTATGCAAGGATGGTTTTCTCCTCTCTTTTTTTCCCGTTTGAGACGTGCTTTTCCGCTGATAAAACCCTTGACCATGTCTGGTTTTCGCTGCGCAGATATCTGAATTGGACCTGCACTTTTTACCGTTGGCTCGCGGGGGACCAGCTCCCTGTTGGCGCTCGGAGCGTACTGGATGCGGAACATGTTGGGGTGGCCGCCGCTGTCATTCGCGGCTCCATCCGTCCAATGCTCGGTCGCAGCGGCTCCCCCGGATACCGAAAGTATATCCAGAAATTCACTATCTGGAAGCAGTGCCTGATGTCCGCCTCCTCGACCCCAACACCATGGAGGAGATCATTCGCGGCCTCCCTGCTTCTGCCGTGGAAATGCTGCGTCAAGCCTCTATCCAGTACGATCCCGTCCGCAATTTATCCTCGTCTCTTCTTTCTGTTTTCATTCCGTACTTGACTGTCTCCTTTAGATCCGTATACGAAAGCAATGTCCTCTTCAGCACACGAACTGTCTCTGTAGCCTATCATGCCCTGCTAATTTGACACACATTTAATAAAATTTCCAAGTTCTGTGCTCGACATATGCTTTTCCTGTAGACTATCCTACCCTGCTTTCCTACCATAGCGTGATTGTAGCAAGCAAGTTAACTACTCGTTTCTACTTTTACATGCAAAAACTTGCAATATTGACAAAAATATCTTTCTTCATTGCACAGTGTGTAATCCAACATCAATACTATAGTTGCAAATGCTCCATAATCTGTAGAAAATAATAGATCTGCAAGGAAGAACAAAAATGCATGCCAATGTATGAAACTCTCCTATGATGCAAAACGATTGACTAAGTGACTCGGGTCAGTAACTGACCAAGTAGTGTCTGAGTGAACCACTACGTCAAGTGCCACCCTTACTCATCATCAGTCATAGTCACTGGGCTGCTTTTGTTTCAGTTGTTTCCCCAGTAGTTCCTACTCCAAATATATCATTAATTATATATATTAGTGGATGCTAGAGTTTGAGAACATCTATTCTTTTTGTCTTTGCATTATGTGGTTTCTTGGTGAGGACAAGATTGCCTTTGACGCTTTACGATTTGTATGAATGCACTTCGTTGAAAATAGTATCGAATATATGTATGGATAAGTTACATAGTGGAATTGGAGTCAAACTAGTGGATGGGTTTAGTCGTATTCGAGTAGAATACCTCTGTAAGCCGGACACCCATAAATAGAGGGGGCCGCTTGATGTAACCACAGCTTGATTCGGACCAGAGTCTATCGCACAGCTGGGAGCGGTCACATCGATCTGTATGGCCAGTCAGACCGGTCGGCTCCTGAAGGCAAACTGCCGACAGTTGTTCGTGGCTAAGGAGATGGACAGGTGCGTCCAATAACAGTTCCAGGAATGTAGACTTCGGCTAAACCTCGTTACAAATATCGATATCGATTCTCTTGCTTGATTGCTTCTCAATTTAACGTTGTGGGACGGCCAGTACCTGTCATGAAGATCGCTCATACAGGGGGCTGGTTTTGCAACACACTTCCTAGTAACTTCTCATGTTTGGATCTTGTCCATAAAACAGATTGTCCGATGTCATTGGGTACCCGTCTATTCTCCTTGCAGATCCTTGTGCATTGGCCACAGAATCAACTGAGACAATCATCGATGCTAGCTAGGGGTAGCACGTTCATTCAGCGATGCTAGCTGGTCTGTTTATCACGTTCAGCCAGTGCTGACTATCTTTGATACTTGTTGATGTATACGGTATACAGGGCTTACCTCTGAACAGATCTGTTGAGGTTGCTGGTATTTATAGCAATATGGTGAGTGCTATCAGAGAAATTCTTGCTGGGATTACAAATGACATCGATAGCAGCGAAGAATCTGCCATTCATCCAGCAAATTATGTTCTTGTGCAAGTCCTGGGATTTTTCCATGATAACCGAGATAACGTGCAGTCAATACTTCAGTACTGGAGACCCTTGCTCTGACATGTTCAAATCTAGGGTATCCAAGCTCGAGGATGATGCAAAAAATATATTTCCAAATGATATGGGTCGAAGGTATATATTTTGTTGACATTAGTGAGCCTAGCCTAATAGATTCTATAATTAATTTCTAAAAAATTCCAAAGACTCACTCATGTATTGCATAGCAAGGTGAGAACCTTTAGTCCTATATTGCTAATAGAGGTGGAGAGACCAGCTTATAAAGATTGGTGTTCCACAACTCTTTATAGCAATATGAGGAGAGTAGAGGGATACAACACACGTGCGCACTTACTTGCATCATGTGGCGAAGGGTGCGGGCACACAACATGCGCTTAAATAGTTTGGCGAATTCAAATTCCTCGATGGGGGCCTAGTTGCAGCTTTCTTTTGCTATTTTGTTTTGCCACGTATGCTAACAGTTTCGGTTGGATTAGGATCCGAATTGAACGTCTTCTCTTCTCCGTCCCTTCTCTCGACGTACATTGAGCGACATGAGAGTAGGTCTCCGAAACCCTCCGCTCTTGGGAAGCGATTACGCGACTGCTCGCTGTTGTGATCTACTACGACGTCTGCACTGCAGTGTCTCGTCTCGACATCGATTTTTTCGCTACGTCAGTTCTCACTGCGTCCCTTCTTCACATTTCCGGTAACACCTTGATTCCGTTGATGGAGTTAGCTGTGATACTGCTTGCAGTGTTAGTGTTAATCTGTGATCTAGATATATGTTGTGAGATAGTTTCTATTCCATTGATCATGTCTAGGTTCGATATATTGTTATTAGTCATGTCATGTTTTTAGATTAGTTTCATCATATTGTTGCCTAACTATTCAACATATTTCTCTTCAATAACGCATGCTATGCGTGGCAAATGATGTGCCTTCCAGGAGGATCCTTCTCCAGTTTAGAACTGGTGAGTAGGCTCGTTGCAATGATCCATCGATCCAGCGATACAAGAAGAGCTACTTTGATGAATGCTGGATTCCATCCTGTGCCCCTTACTAATTAGGACCCCCCATCTATTTTTATTTTTATTTTTTCTGTCTCATTCTATACCGTATAATCTGTCCCATGAAATAAACGGTCTATATTTTTTTATTTTTTATTAATTAATTAATGTGAGAATTTCTAGATTTTCTGATAAAAGAATATATATCCCTCAAGAGAAGCCCTCAATCTCACTTGTAGTTCATCGATATGTACTCCCTCTCTCTAGGTATATAAGGCTGATTTTGATTGGTTAAGAGAAGGTTTGATCAACAATTATTTTATAATTGATGTCATTAGATTTAAATTTGAATGTACTTACTTACGATTGTGATTTTGTATCACATAAATCATATATTAGTGAAGTAATTGTTTGTTAAAATCTTGTTTTAAACAATTAAAATACGTTTTAATACTTAGACGAGGGGAGTAGATGTGCTAATTTGGTCTCACGAAATAAACAATCTAGATTTTTTCTTTTCCTATCAACTAATGTGAGAATTTCTAGATTTTTGATTAATGTGAGAACCGCTCGAGACGAATGTGATGTCTTGAGTTTGACTTGTAGTTTGTAGATATATACTTCCCTCCTTTAAATATATAAGACGTATTTGATTGATTAAAATAGGCCAACAATATGAGACGATTTACAGGCATGTGGTTCTAACGCGGCGTGTACATGGTGTGCTGGCGTATTAGTGCGAACGTCAGCACTCTTACGCTCCTTCAGGTCGGCCGTTCGTTTGCACCGGGTGTTGGGCCTTCTTTTGGTTTCCACTCTGCGTTGGGTTACACTATGCCACCGTCGGTGGGCCTTTTTGGTGTGGCCCCACGTTTCAGCTGCTGTTGCGTGTGCTGGGTATGCTCTGTGTGTGTGTGGCTGGGGGAGGGGGTACTCTTTCCGTACTCACGCAGCAGCCGCGCGTCCTGCCTGGCGGGAGCTGCTGCGTTTGTGTGTGTGTGTGTGTGTGTGTGTGTTGGTTGGGCCCGCCGTTCAGCCGGTGTCGCTGGTCTTCTCTTCTAGTGTTACCCGAATTCGGCAATACGGGCAACTGATCTAGCAAGTAGCAGAAGATATATAAACCCCCCTCCGACTCCCCAAGAAGCCCATGCAACCGTCCGCCGGCCATGTCTTACGTACGCCTCCTCGGTGCGCCTGCCTCCATCCGGTGGTTCTGGAGGTATCTGCTTCTGCTCCTGCCACCTTTGGAGCACTTCCCTGACGGAGCCGGCCAGCCCCCGGCGATTCCGGGGGAGGAGCTCCCCAGAATCTGGAGCATCTTGGATGCGGACCAGATTAAGGTGGCCGCCACCGCTGTTCGCAGTTCCATCGATCCAAACCTCGTTCGCTCCCACGGATACACACCTATCCACGATGTCGAAGCAGTGCCTGATGTCCGCCTCCTCGACCCCCATTCCATGGACGACATGATTCGGAAGTTCCCTGCTGCTGCTGCTGCCGCCGTGGAAATTCTACGGCAAGCCTCCATCCAGTACGGTCCCATCGGCAGGTACGTAGGAATACCAATTTATCCTCTTCTCTCTTCTTTGTGTTTTCATTCCGTACTTTACTTTCGCGTTTTTATTCCGTACAAAACTAAGTACGGCTGCATGTCCTCTCCTCTCCAGCACAGACACACTGTCTCCGTTACTGTTATTCTGTTAAGTTCAGTTCAGTTTATTCAGACATTTCGGGGAAATCAAGGACGCCGATGCTTTGACTGTCTTCATTCCGTATTTATTTTATTCCCTCGCAAATTATTCGATAATTTATTCAGACTTTCCTTCCGTACGGCCGCAATGTCCACTTCCAGCGCACGACATCTCAATATGTTTCATTCGGTTACAAAATACTCCTATCCTATTCGCCTTTTTCTATTTTGAGTATTATGCACCAATTATCTTTGCTTATCACTCTCGTTCCAAATTAGGCTCAATGAGTAATTCACCATGAATAGTAAAGTAGGCGGTTTAAATTAGTGCAAACGGTCCAAAGTCAGAAATAAGCTGATATCTACAAGGAAGAAGAAATGTATGCCGTATATATAAAACTCTCCGCTGAGTCAAAATGATTGACTTAAATAACATGGATCTGTAATTGACCAAGGAGGCCCATCTTTACTCATCATAACTCATAGCCACTCGGCTGCTTTTGTCTCAATTATTATTCCAGTAGTTTCTATTGCAAATATATTGTGAACTTATATATGTAGTGGATGCTGGAGTTTCAGAAACATCTGCTTATGCATCTTATTCTGTTAGTCTTTGCATTCTGTGGTTTCTTGTGATATATCACGCAATGGGTAGTTAAATTCATGTAGATAAAATTGCTTTTGATGCTTTATGATTTGTATATGAAACTTTTCATGAACCTTGTAGTAGATTCTGAAGTTTGAATCTTGTCCACCAAACAGATTGCCCGATGTCGTTAGGAACCCATCGATTCTCAACGCAGATCCCTGTGCGTTGGCCATGGAATCAACTGAGATGCTAATCGAGTTGAAAACTACCACCGTTCTTGTTTGTTTGATATGGCAAGAATTGAATGGGCAGAATCGGCAGTTATGTCAAGAAGTAAAAGAAGAATGGTTTGCATTGGTCACCAGGCGATCTGTTGAGAACCTTCTTGCGGTTGCACGCTCGTTCAGTGATGCAAACTGGTGCTCTTGCCATGTTACGCAAGTGCTGACCATCTTTCACACACTTGCTGATGTCCTATACAATATACAGGTCTTACCTTTGGACAGATCTCATGAGGCTGCTGGTATTTCTAGCAACATGGTGAATGCTATCAGAGGCATGCTTGAGGGGGACTATAGATGACATCAGTAGCAGCGAAGAATTTGCCATTCATCCAGCAAATGATGTTCTCGTGCAAGTCCTGGGATTTTTCCATGATAACAGAGATGAGCTGCAGTCAACACTTGGTACTGGAGACCATTGCTCTGACATGTTCAATGCTTGGGTATCCAAGCTCGAGGAAGATGCTGAAAGAATTTTCCAAGAAGAGAGGGATCGAATGTACATATTCCTCTTGAATAACACGTATAATGCTAAGCATATGATGTGCCGTCCAGAAGGATTATTCTTTTCCAGTGTGGCTAGCAATTTAGATTCACTGATCGAGCGATACAAGGAGAGCTACTTTGATGCATGCTGGGTTCCACTTACGATACATCTACTGAAGAGCCCACGCCGTTCATCCTTGGATAAATTTATTGCCAAATTTCTTATTATCTGTGATCGCCAGATGACATGGAAGGTTCCAGCCGAGCTTAAGTACAAACTGCGAAAAGATATAGTGGATTCGATTGTTCCACCATATGAGGTGTTCTTACGTGCTCTGCAGGCAAATCCAAGCCAACTTTCAGAGGTGTTTTATTATTCGTTGAAGCGAGTCATGCTGGGAAAGAAGAAACAAAAGGAGTACACTGTTGAGCAATTGGAGATGGCGATCGAACAGTTATTTGAAAGTTGACACGCCCGCTAACAGCTCGGGAGGAGTTGGCATTAAAAGGGTTGTACAAGCCCAGAGCATTTCATATTAGAATGTCAATGCCTGCCTGTATTCACTTGTCAGGAGACTACTTGTTGGATTTGTACATGTACAAGATTGTCTGTTTTATTTGTGCATGTATATTTATCTTTCCTGGAATGCGTTCTGTGTATATGCCCCCATATACACAGAGAGAGGTGTACCCAGAGAGAGGTGTTGCTCGCAACTATTTTTGGAGAGGTGGAGAGGAGGGGTAAAACGGTAAAAAGAAAATTCTCTCTCTCTTAACTTTGAATTTGATTCGAACTCTTGGCTTATCTGTTCAAACCGCCTAGGGGATACGCTTGGCCTCTCCTATTAGTTCTGATCTTGTTTGACATGACTCCTCATGTCAAACTGGACTCAAACATTTCTTGTTCCGTTGGAAATCCAAAACCACTTAGATTTCTTCTTTCCTTCTATCTCGAAACTAAGCAGATAACATGACTTTCCTTCTCTTTTCTATTCTAATCCGAAACCTACTCCCTTTCTTTTCCTTTTTTTCTTGCATTCTATTTCTTTTATGACGATTAGGGAGTGACGAGGTTGACCAAGGGCAAGTTTAAGGAGAAGTGGAGGCATACGTCAAAAAAGGCAATGCCTCTTGTTTTTTTTATCATGTTGATCCTATATTTTCAAAAACATTATATTTTTGTCAATTATAAACATACATGCTGTTTACGAACTGATTATTAAATGTTTTATGTGTCAGTTTCAACTAAACCTTGAAATCCTTGTCACCATATCTCTGTTTATCTAGAGTAGTTGTTTAGTTATTATTAGAGGTAATAATGCTTAGCCTTATAAAGTGACGTCGATCGTTAACCAGTTCATGGATTATATCTCATTACTGAATAAAAGGTCTAAACCCCCCTACTAGGCCCGATCCAGTTAGGATCTGTGCAAGAGCTCTTCCCTGTTCACGACCTCTAAGACGTTGTCAGGGGCGGTTATCCTTGTGCGTAAGTTATACACGCACGTGGAAAAGCAACCGCTCCAGATCGAGACAACGGCACATGGCAACAATCTTGTATATGCTCAACGGTTGGATTCCCGTCTCTGCAACAGTTGGGGCCAAAAGACAAACAACCGCTAGTTGTTCTAGTATATAAACATGACATGCACGTCATGATAGATGTATCGAATATATAACAGTCACGTGTAACACATACTTTGTACGTTGTTCATTGATCAATGCAGAGATCCCTAATCATTCTGTTCATTTCTAGTGATCCCTATGCCGTGAAGAAAAATTGTCCACACTATTACAAGTTTGGTAAAAGCTGACAGGGAAGCTATCAGGACCTGGGTTTCATGTCATATCGGTTTTCTCCAATTCCTCCGTGGAGAAAGATTTGGTAGGTATCCTCAGCTGACAGCCATCCCTGTTCCCTCCGAATGTCTGCAGCCAATCTGCTATTGCCTCTGTTTCAGCACGGAAGAGTCCTTTGTAATAATATGTAGTATGGTCGGTAGTACCATCAAAGATTGAGTGGATAGTGTACTTGCGTCTTCTGCCATTAGCTATGCTATGAAAATAGGCTATGTTTACATCCCCTTCCAAAAGCCATCCCCTCTCTGTTGCCAATAGGCCTCCTCAATAAGGTAAACTTCACTCAACTGCTCATCCAATTTATTTCTTTCTCTCCAGTCAGCAGCACACATAGCCCGCCCCACCACCAAAAAAAAACCCCCAAACACACATACAAACACCACACCTGTCATCAATTTCCTGGATAGCAAGTAGGAGTTGTTGTTTCCTTTTCCTTGTCTCCCCCATGAAATTTCTGTCCCAACTTCTAGTAAACTGCCTAATGCAACGAATACATTTCTGCCATTGGTCCATATAAGAGGGAAAAATTGAGGATTTGCAGACTAGGATCCTTTCATTGTTTCCACTTAGCACTGAGCAAATCTTTAAAATATGCCTGTTGCAGCCAAGCTCTTTCAAACCTGAACCTGGCGGGAGGTAATTATTTCAGATCCCCAGTCTCTAGCAAGATAGGACAGTGGTCAGAGCCTAACCTCGTTAAGCATCTTGCTTGCTATGCGTTTTCTACTGACTGTTTATATTTATATTTTCTATTAAAAAAAACAGTTGATGTTTACTCATTTACAACCAAAGCAAAAGAAAACACCACCTTATAGTGCCCACCGACGACCTATGCCACAAAATGCTCCACCACCACTATCCCCGCCGGCCGTCGGCCACGGCCATGCCCAGGACACATCGCGCCAAGGGAACCCTCTATTACGAGTTGAGAGAAGCTAGATCCACAAAATAAGAGGAGAAAATTGAGCCACTCTCGCTTCGGAGAAGATGGTGGCACATCAATTGCAGCCAACCGTCTCGCACGCCGAAGATGATGCCCTCGCCTTGCTGGGACGAACCTACACCCCCATCAAGTAGGCCGGATCCAAGGAGGAAGGCAACCCTGACAGGGGAGACGCTATGCCAGCAACACACCCTAGGCGCCGCACCCCCACACACCACCGCAGCCACGTCCGCCGCCGACGAGGAGGGAGCCATATCCTGGGGTGGGGAGTAGAGCAGCACGAAACCCAGGGGATGGACGATGCGGGATGCATCGTGCAGACATCACAGGACACCACCCCGCCTCTCAAAGCCGCCGGTCACACCCCGCATGGCTCAGCAGCCATACACCGGCGCCCAACAACCGAACCACCGTGGCCCCTAGCCCCTAGATTTGGAGCCAGGTGGCCAGATCCGGGGTCACACATCGGCAACGTCCGGCCACCCCCAGGCCCTGTTTCAGCCACTCCACGCCGACCATGCCAGCCACCAAAGATGAGATCCCGCTTCATCTCGACCTCGTCCTCTTCGACGCCATCCGGATGGCCTCCGACCACTTGACCGACACACGGCGGCTGCGGGAAGCGGGCCCCGAGCTGTTGTGACTGCAAGTCATACCCGACGGCCGTCGCCACCACCACAGGGCCGATATTCAAGTGAAGGAGAAACTGCCGCCGGCACCAGGGAAGGCACAACGCCGCTCCTCCGCCCAGCCGTAGGCCCGAGCAGCGCACATCGGCCACCTCCATTGGAAGCGGGCCCCGCTGGCAGCGTCAGCTAGGGGAGGCAGGGAAGGGAGGATGGAGTCTAGGGTTTTTTTGGTCGTTTTTTAGAGTTCTTGGTACCAGAAAGCATATTCCTTCGTTATTCACACATGTGAACCTGCCGCATGTTCATTTAACTGGATCTGCCTTTATGCTTTCAAAAAGAACAGAAAAAGAACCTCTCATCCTCCTTTGGCATTCGCTTAGTTCTACTCAAGCTGATCAAACGACTTGGTGGCCAACGTTTCTGGGTTACTTCTAAAATGGTCAGACTATGAAGACACGCTGTTTGCCAACAAAATCAGTCCTGTCGTAATGGCGCCACATAGGGAACAGGGAAGCAGTGCACATGAGCCACACAGGACAGGACAAGACCGTATCACACCAATGCAAAAACAGATGCACCAGGAAAACAAAAAGGGTGCGTACCAGGGAAAAATGGTGGCATGCTGTATCGGGCGAATACAGATTGAAACGGAAGGAAAAAAGAACGCCTATTATTGATATGGTTGTTAGTATTAAAGATGCTAGTCAGGATATACAAGAATACTGCTCTTGAAGAGAAGACCAGATAACATAACATACACCGATCGATGGCCTTCTACAGGACTGTGTTGCCTTCTAACTTGGTATACACACACACAGTCCCTCTAAAGGAAGGCCAGTATAATTATAATCAAAAGCTCAGCCCAACTACAGTTGTTGAGCCTACCTCAAGTATGGATGTAGCAAGGTGCAAGCTACAATCGTCCTGCCAATGTACAAAATCTACTGCCTACAGCATATTCTGCGCTTTGCCGGTTAACCAAAACAGAGCACGCACCAGGGAAACTGTAATCCGCAGTTACTGAATAAATGACTTTAGTCGAAGGTGGCCTATGATCCAGGCTCCAGCTCCTTCATCAATGCAAATGTGCACTGTGGTGTCATTGCTATTTCTCTATGTAAGAGGCAGACTAAGTTTCAACAATCCATCAAGTGCCCCATGTATCAGACATACTAGCATCAACGTCGGAAGCGAGCCAGTAATCAGCATCAATCTGCAAAAGCAAGAACAGTAAGTACCAAACAGCATTGATGAGTTGGTTACTCATGTGGTCTAGTAGAATTCCTTACATCAGCATCTGATGGTACGATTCTCAGAATGCCAGACATCAATTCATGCGTTCTGGATGGCTCTGATGTAAGCTTCCCTACTGCGTTGCTCTCTCCCCTTTCTGGTGCCTGGCTTGGATCATAATCCACCTGCTGTGGAGCTTGAGAACTTCCAGTAGTGAGCGCAGGATCCAAATTGTCTGGTGCCATCTGCTCCGGGTTGGATATCTCCTGATGGTCACTGGTAGAAAATAGAAGCTTGGTTAATGATTAGAATGAATTCTACAATATAGTATTGGTGGCAGTTCACCTTATTAAATAGCAATCAATGGGACCCATTGAACTCCTCAAGAGAATCTGGTAATGCTTCTCTTGAGATTCCAGGTCCTTGTAAATGTCCAGATCCTGGTAAATGAAGAAGTGTCAGCAACCACACAGATCCATCGCCTACAATCACATAGCTGAAGTTAGCTAAAGACTGCATACCGCATCAGGATCTGGAACTTCAACAGAGGTTCCATGAGGAGCGTTTATCGCAATAAGAGTGGATCCCTGCAATCAATGGGGGAATTGTTGACATAACTTCATAATTGCAGGAAGAAGAAACAAACATGAAGTCTGAAGATTCCTTACCTGAAAGCGAGGAATCTTACTAATATCTTCCTTCGAAAGATACAACCAGCTAAAGACATATACAAGGACTCAGTTGACTATAGCAACGCAAAAATGATTGCAAACATAGGAGGTCAGAATCTTACTTTCTTTTGTCCTTATCTACTTTGAGGGCTTGCAATTTCTCTTGTACTTCCCTGCAGAACCAGTAACTATTCATCAACAAAGGGAGCATGGATCAGGTATTTTTGTTGCTTTCGTTGAAAGAACTTACAATATTTCCTCATCCAACCTCGAATCTTCATCATATGATGACTCAATTTCTTCCTGCCAAATATCACAATCCAAAACAAGTTATAAATATATCATTACACGAAATTTTACATAAAAGTGCAGGATCAAAATGCTAATGTTCAGATGCAATGACATGTTAATAGTAAACAGATGGGTAAGTTAATTTGCATTTTGTTGACAATACCTCGAACTTCGAGAAAGGCAGAAAGCCCTCAAACAAAGAAACAAGGTATAGGATAGATTAATTAAATATACATATTTGGCTTTAACCTTCTGGTTATTTGAGAGCTATGATATATTCATATCGACTCTAATATTTCCTATGACTTCTTATTTTGACAGACAGTGAAGTTTGATGCATCCACTAAATCCTTGATACACACCGTCCACTACAGAACTACTTGCAGCTACACTTAGGCCCGGTTTGGTTAGGGATAGGGGGGCTTAACCTGTCAAACACCCTTGGACTAGGTGGGGTTAAGTTAACCCAGTGAAAGACATTTAACCCCTCTAATCTAGGATTAAACTAACCCATCAAAAGGTGGAATAACTCAACCCAACACAGTTATCTCTCTTAAATTTGTTTTTTCTACTGCTAACCCAACTAGCCCACCCAATCTAACCAGACAATAATTTGGGTTAATCGGGTTAGTTGCCGAACACAAAATCAGGGTTAATCTAACCTAGGTGCGTCAAGGTTAGCTAACCTAGTTATCTTAACCCCGAACCAAACTCAGCCTTAAGCTACATGCTATTCAAAATATTGAGTTACAGCCACATTTGGCTTTGATCTGCCCTCATATAGATGTGACATCAGAAACCTACCAGAAAACAGAAAGCATAGTGGGCTTTAATAGATGGTACATAAAATGGTACTAGCCAGCCATGAAGGCCAAATTTCGATTTCAACAATTTGTAACAATTATTCATTTTACTTGACATCCTCGAAAACAAAATTTAAGTTAGGCAACTAAGGAGCAGCATACAATTGTTAGAAGGAAAGCTTTTTATCTTGTTCAATTTCGTATTCGACTATACGTTATATATATAGTTGAAACAACACAAGATAGCCCTGCTAAATGGTACGGTTTAGTTCTATACAGTTCCTGTTCTGATAGCTTAACTGGAGTAAGAAAGGTGGACTAGTTCTGGTCAAGAGTATATAATCTACTCTACATTCATGGTTTATTTATTACAAATTTGAGATTTGTGAACTAAACAAAACAGCAGAAAAATGAGCAAGGAAATCTCCCTTACTGATAATGAAAAAGAAAGCAACTCATAATAATGCATGCACAGTGTACCTATATTTAACACGATAAAAGCCAAAATAGATACAAAAACAGAAACTGAAGATCATACAGTTGAGTAGTGTAGTGTACCTTCAGTGCAGAAGTTTGCCGTTCCATCTCCTTAGGCATTAACATGTCAAATCCCCTTTTGATATATTTATTTCGTCAGTGAAAAGCTAAAATGTCTGGGAAAATGGCAAAATGCATTACAAAACAGAAACAGGTGACACTTACTTCCAACGAATCATATTCTTCAGACCCTTTTCAATTAAATCAACACCTTCTAGAACATTTGTTATATCATATATCCTCCTCTTTTGCACCTACAGAAATTGATAAAACTACCAGACATTAAGGCACTTCACTCCAGATATTGAACAAAAGATCAGACACCTGAGGAAAGTGCAAAGCATTTTTCTTTTGCTATACTAAACCGACCTCCAATGTCTCAGCTGCTTTATTTAAATCAAGGGTTCCATCTTCTGTTCCTTTAAGCAGGTTGATGAACTTCTTTGTCAGCAGACCTGGCAGCAAGCAAACAATAAGTAAGAAACACACACCATCATTTTCTTTGGGAGAATTGTAACATACTTTACCTAGTGAACTGTCATAGCGGCAGTTGTTTGACGAAAATAAAGAAGGTCCAGCATCTCCTGAAAGAAAAATCGGAGCCATCAATAAATGACCATTAAATTAACGAATTTGGTTTGAATAACAAACTGGAATTTTTACCATCAAATGATCGAAGTAATGCACATAAAATATTACGTAAACTGAATTGAACGTAAGCAAGAGCGTACCTTCAGTTGCTCCATGACCATCTGATGCATGTATATTGTGTTTAGAACCCTTCAGTTTTCTTGGCCGCTTGATACCTTTTATTGGTCCAGCAGTACTCTCCTTATGATGCCCTTGTTCCGTCTCTCCCTTGACGACTTGAGATTGGACATTTTCTCTTTCATTTTTCTGCTCATTGTCCTAAAATATGTGGAGCAGTTACATGAAGATGTTGGCAATAATCTATTACAATAGTAGACTAACAGAATGAACTAACTACATAACCATATTGGAATAGTAGGTCATTTCTGATGATCAATTATAACATCCATGGGCCTTGAAATGGTATGCTAACTTGTAAAGTAAATAAAAAATGATTTAAAATGAGGGAATAATCAAAGCAATTTCAGGAAGTATAAAACCCTCATTCCAAGGAGTGGCCATGAAATTAGTTTAAGAAGATAAATATACGGTGAACGGGAGTAGATTTTTCAAATCAAAGTGGGCATAGCGTTACACTATAAGCTCCTAGTACCAGGACAGTCTCATAAGGCCAAGTACCAAAGGTCTTAAACCCTCAGCTCTACAGCGCATATGGAAATCATCCAAATTCTAGCACATCATTGTTTGCTTGTTTATGCATACTTGTAACATCCTGGGCCAAAAATTCACTCAATACCTTGCCCACTGTGGGGCGGGCTCACAGCTGCATAGCATCCTGCTTACACTTTCATCCTCGCTTCATGTACAGGGGTTAAACCCGAAGCGCCATGTTTGAACTCAAGAGGCACTATAAGCTACTACAGCTAAGATCAGACTTCCAAGGTGAGACTAAACCCATCATTACAACTCCACTTAGGCAACCTGGGGCACCACTACAAACAGTCCGGGTGTTACAATTCTCTATATTACATACACATACCCGTACTGAACATGTTATAATGACCAGTTCTAAGCTGAAGACATAGTTAAGCTTTATACAAAAGTAAATGAGGATGTATATAAACTAATGTTCACCTATACACAGTTTCCTTACAAAGTAATCTTTACCCAAGATGCACCCTTCAAAAACACAACAATCAATTAATGGCAATTTGATGTTTACCTAGCCAGCCACAATTGTAGAATAAAGGCAAGCGACTATCGACAGGTTTGTTTGAACATGACAAGCACCTATAAGATCTTAATCTAGCACGGGCTTGCAGACCGTAATCACACAAATTAGTCTTATAGCTATCAGTTGCATCATAAAATTGTTGCCTGTGCTCGTGAAAGAGTTGACTGAATACATCACCACTAACCGCAGGACATTGGAACCCACTATCAGCTAGTGAACTCAATCGATTCAACCACTGTTCGCCAGAAAAACTCTTCCTCGAGCAAACACAAAGCTCTGCATCCCAATCCAACTCAGTACCTTGTTGAGTCTACCAATTCATGGCGTCCAGAACTCAATGATCGAATGTGGTAAAACGAACAGTAGAATCCACCACAATTTCCAGAGCACGCAACACAGCATCACCGCAATCAGCTACGAATTTACTCAAACAGCAACGGGAAATAGTAGACATTTTCATTGACTTACATTGGCCTTGGGTCTCCCCCTCCCCCTCCCCGCCGCTTTCAGAGGCGGAGGCGGCGCTTCAGACGACGACGGCTGCGGCGGTCGAGGAAGCGGCTGCGCGGGGGCCGCGGGAGCCGGCGGGGGCGGTCGAGGGGGCGCCACGGCAGCAGCAGGAGGAGGCGGCGTGGGGGGCCTAGCGGCGGCGTAGCGGGGCCCGGGGATACGCGGGGAGTACATGGGGATGGGCGACGGGGCGCGGAAGAAGTGGACGTGACCTGGCGCGGGGGCGGTGCGCGCTGGCACCTGAGGCGGCGGCGGCGGCGCGGGGCATCGGAGGAAGACCTGCGGCGGGGGCGGGGGCGGAGGGGTAGGGGACGGACGGGGGAGGGGGAGGCTGGAGGAGCCGTCCATGGCGGCGGGAGGCGAGGGGAGGCGAGGGGGGAGTAGGGTTTCGCCCCAGCCGGAGGGAAGCGGAGGAAGCTTTGTTTGGCTTTGGGGGGAAGAAGCGGAGGGAGGGAAGAAGAGAGGGAAAAGCCCGAGAGGGAAAACCAACTCAACAACTAGTACCGCTGCTACGACCCTTGTTTCTCGTCCTCTCCCCCTTCTTTTTCTCTCCGCTTCCAGTTCTCGTGTGGTTTTATTGAGTTTTTAATAAGGTTTTTCTTTCTTGTATTTTCTGTATTATTTTCTCTAAGTATTATTTCTTGGTGTAAAATTTCGACACGTAATTATTCTATAGATCCACAATCATACTAAGTGAGCTGGAAGAGCATATATATTTATTTGGAGTATCCGCATAATATTATTGCCGGAAGTCAGGTTTACCTTTTGGTGAACTACCACTGAAATCAACGGCTAAGTGCTAGCTAGACCTCGCTGGAAACCACATTTACCTTTCGTTGATTGTATAATCCCTCAGCTGTATATTGAGCTGTAGTTACATATCTGATGCATAATAGTTATGAAAGTTGAGACGGGTCCTACATATTTTGGTAGCGCAAAACAGCTTGTATGGATATTTGTTACATTAGTGCAACCATAGCACGTGAGTTAGGAATGTGTATTTGCACGAAGCATTTACATGATATTGATATCGAAAGCCATCTACTTTATTTAATTAAACTAATATTATGATGAATCAGAACGGATTTAACATGTGCAAAAATAAAAGGGTACGAAAAGCATCGATTTGTCGCGTATTCAAATCTCCAATGAGTTAGTGGAATAGTTTCTGCAAAGTTCAGATCCGCAGGCTATAGTTGGCGAAATAGTGTGTCCAGCTATTATATCTCATGATAATAGTCTGGTTCTCAGGGAAAATGTCTATTTTCTGACGGCGAAGATTAAAAATGTCAAGTAAACAGAAGGGTATATTTACACGATGAATAACAACGGGCATCCATCTCATTCTCATCACGGTTCTGATCGGATCGCATAGATAGACGTTGGGCGAGGGAATCGGCCGCCTGGCTGCCTGCATCGCATCGGATCCTAGCGCACACCTCCTCTCCTCGCACGTGGTGCTTGGTACCGGTGCACGGTACACCGCGGCCAGTGGCAGAGCGACCTGGCTCGCTGGCGCGTGGACCCCGCATGCGCTACGTCCCTCGGTTCAGTAAACCAGGTCTACGAGAGCGGGCGCGCAGGAGCACGCGGGGGGAGCGGGAACGAGCCGAGCCGAGCTGCGGCGGCCAATTTCTCGCCGGCAAAAACGGGGCCCACATGTCATCCAGCTATGAACTGCAGCCGGCAAAAATGGGCCCCACATGTCAGCCAGATATGAACTGCAGCCGGACGCGCGCGCTTCTTCTACTTCCCCTTGTTTCGGACGCAAGCGCGTGCTTGCGTGCGTGCACAGGATGGCCCACCAGACGCTCGGTCCCACATGTCATGGTCTCAGCCAAATTGTGCGTACGACCACGTGCTTACTTGCCTTTTCAGAGCCAGAAACGGACAAAAATGCACGTACGCATACACGTGCTTGCTCTCTCGACCGAATCATGTACAAATACACTGGCTAGCTGCAGTTAATTAATTAACCTTCTAAAGCTCCTCTCACGGCAAGCTATACTATCAAAAATTACTTAACCATTGGGTCACATGTTTTCTTGAGGTCAACCCATACTATTTTTCTTAAGGTAAATCTATACCAGTTCTCTTCTTATCTCCTACTACTTGATTGCTCTCCTAACTAGAGTAATTCACGTCACTTGCCTTCGGTTTCATGGCCCTTTCCCACATCAAAATCGCTCCTTCATACCCTTACTAAAACGGAGTTGATCCTTTTCTTTTTATGCTGATTGTGTTGCCACATGTAAAAAATCATCACTACATTATCGATCGTACTCTTGACTGAAGTCAAGGTAATATATCCAGTATTAGACGTCAATGCTTAAACTTGTTTAATTTTAAAGTGTACACAAAAAAACTCATGACAACAGTTAGGAAACAGAATAGACTTTATGCTAACTATTCAAGTGTACACAAAAAAACTCATGACAATAGTTGAGAAACATATTAGACTTTATGCTAACTAGCAAATTAAGTACTGTAAATTACCACCGTAACACACGGATATCGACTAGTACGCATTAATTCAAGATGTCGTTGAACTCAAATCACAATCTACACAAATAACCTGTCCAATCTTTGTTTGTTGCATATAGAACTTTGGTCATCATCTATTCAACCCTAAGATAATTAGATAAGATTAGTTTCAAGATAGTTCTAGGAAGTCCTAGAGTCGGTTACCCCTAGAGGGTCTTTCTCTTCCACGGCGCCGCCCGGGAGTTTCTCCTTGTTTCTCGGCAATCTTTCCGGTTTTTCCAGTCCAGCTGCGTCTTGTCTTCTCCTCTCAAGTGCGTCCAGTTTCCTGCACTCTCCTAATTGGCTCCGAGCGAGTCCTTATGGAGTCCTCGTCCGGTGCTTCCGCCTCTGGCGGCGGGGACTGCGGGCCTCCGATTGAGGATTTGCTGCAGCACTTGGAGTTGCAAAAGGAGGAAGATGAGGCGTTCGATCTTGAAGAGGATTTGGACGATCTGCACGTAGGAGTCAGATGGATGGCGGTTGCCAGGGTTTTCTCTCCAAAGACCTTCAGTCATGGAGCTTTCTTCAACAACATGAAATCGGCATGGCGCTTGGCGAAGGATGTAAAGTTTCAAGCGATCAATCAGAATCTGTTTGTTCTGCAGTTCCAATGTCTAGGGGATTGGGAGCACGTCATGGAGGATGGGCCGTGGTTATTCCGTGGCAGTGCAGTTCTTCTAGAAGCTTACGATGGCTTCTCGGACATTTCTTCGATTACGCTTGATCGTATTGTGGTTTGGGTGCGAATTTGCGGGATTCCAGAGGGGCTGCGCACAGAGAACATTGCAAAGCAATTTGGGAGACGGATGGGTGAGGTGGTGCGTGTGGATGATTTGGGACGTCTACAAGGAAGCTACTTCAGAGTACGAGTTAAACTTGATACTCGCAAACCTTTGATCAGGGTATTAAACGTTTTGCTCAAGCGAGGAGAACCAAGGAAATCTTTTCTGATCCAATATGAGAAACTCCCTCACTTTTGCGGTGTCTGTGGCATGATGGATCACGTGGTTAAGGAGTGTGGTGATGGAATTCACGATGAACCAATCTGCAATATGGAAATTGGCTTCTAGCTACGCCGGGGTGGCGCGCTGGACGGACTTTGAGCAGAGGAGCTGGTACACCAGATGCATGTGATCGTGATGGTGCGGACGATAGGAATATGTATGATCAGGAGATGAGCGCCTCGGGTGGACCTGCAGATGTTTCAAAGGACTTAGACTTTACTTCGCGGAAGACGAATGGCGGCACAAAGATCCTCACTTATGCTTCAGCAAAGAAGAGATTAGCTATTGAGGGTGTTTCGGATTTTTCTCCGGCCGGGCAGTCCTCATCTGTCAAACAACCATCTCAGGCCAATCCGGCGGCAAGTCAAAATGAGCACCTTCCGCTGGTCCGGCAGGGCCCCCTAATGATCGTTTTGATATCGGAAACCCGGAGAAGAAGCGACAAAAGAAAAGCCCTGGTCTTCTTTCTATATCGGCGGCCTCCTTCGAGGAGGACCGCCGGGCCCAATGAGTCTCCTATGCTGGAACTGCCGGGGAATTGGGCAACCCCGGACAGTTCAAGAACTGGTTTGCTTAGTGCAGACACATAAGCCTAAAGTGGTGTTCCTCTCGGAGACTAGGAAGATCGGCTTGTTTGTTCAAAATCTTCGGTTTCGTTTGGGGATGCGTAACTGTTTTACGGTAGATGGTCATGGAAAAGGTGGTGGCGTGGCTCTTTTTGGGAGGAAAGTGTGACAGCCCGTTTATTGTCTTACAACAGTCACCATATCGATGTAGTGTTTGAGGAAGGTTTGGGGCCTCTTTGGAGAGGAACTTTTGTGTATGGTGAACCTTCCTGTAGTGATAGACATCTCATGTGGACGTTATTGGCATGAATAAAGGATAAATTGGATGAGCAGTTGACTGAAGTTTACCTTATTGAGGAGGCCTATTGGCAACAGAGAGGGGATGGCTTTTGGAAGGGATGTAAACATAGCCTATTTTCATAGCATAGTTTCAGTGCTCATTTTCTAAAATGTTGTAGATTGTTTAGATCAACCAAAAGCTATATGATCACTTTCCCACAGCCACAGCAGCTTTTTCAGACAGCCAGCCAACAGCAGCTTTGTCAACAGCCACAGCTCAACCAAACAAGCCCTAAAACTCCTCTCACGGCAAGCTATACTATCAAAAATTACTTAACCATTTGGTCACATGTTTTCTTGAGGTCAACCCATACTATTTTTCTTAAGGTAAATCTATACCAGTTCTCTTCTTATCTCCTACTACTTTGATTGCTCTCCTAACTAGAGTAATTCACGTCACTTGCCTTCGGTTTCATCGCCCTTTCCCACATCAAAATCGCTCCTTCATACCCTTACTAAAACGGAGTTGATCCTTTTCTTTTTATGCTGATTGTGTTGCCACATGTAAAAAATCATCACTACATTATCGATCGTACTCTTGACTGAAGTCAAGGTAATATATCCAGTATTAGACATCAATGCTTAAACTTGTTTAATTTTAAAGTGTACACAAAAAAACTCATGACAACAGTTAGGAAACAAAATAGACTTTATGCTAACTATTCAAGTGTACACAAAAAAAACTCATGACCATAGTTGAGAAACATATTAGACTTTATGCTAACTAGCAAATTAGGTACTGTAAATTACCACCGTAACACATGGATATCGACCAGTACACATTAATTCAAGATGTCGTTGAACTCAAATCACAATCTACACAATATAACATGTCCAATCTTTGTTTGTTGCATATAGAACTTTGGTCATCATCTACAAAGAACATATCACGCTGCTAGTTTACGCCGCGTTAAGCATGTAGGGAAAGAGATTCAACCTTGTACTAAACGAACAACTTATAAGATATTCCGTTAATTTCGTAATCTCAATTATTATTCAAGTGCACATTGCACCACTAAACTGTAAATCAGATAAATTTAACTCTCAACTCTTAAAACTTGAGAGTATACACCTCTTAGACCCATTCTAAAGTGGTTTTAGCTAATGTGGCACCTACTTTTCTACCACATCACCCCAAAATCACTTTTTCCGGTTTTGAAAAGTTCAAAAAATTTAAGCATCTGACTTTTTTGTTTTGTAGCTTTGCGGATAATGTGGAGGTGATGTGGCAAAAAAAATCTAAAATCGTTTTGAAATGGTCAAACTGTCTTTGAATGGTTTGAGAGGATATTCTATCCAGTTTGAAGAGTTGAGGGTATTTGTCTAGATTAGAGTTTATGAGTGTAATGTACACTTAGACAATAATGAGGTGAAAACACACGTTTGAGACAGGGAACCGGTATGCTATAAGGGCCTGTTTGGTTGGGTCGTGGCTGTTGACAAAGCTGTTGTTGGCTGGCTGCTTGGAAAAGTTGTTGTGGCTGTGGGAAAGTGGACATATGACTTTTTGGTTGATCCAAACTATCTATAACATTTTAAAAAATGAGCTCTGAAACATCAGCACATTGCAAAAAGCTGACAAAAGGCAACTTTTTTAAACAGCTAAATTTGCACTACAAAGCCCACAGCTACTGTTGGCAAAAGCTGCTGAAAAGCTGGCCGTTTGATTGGGCTGCAGCTTTTTTCAGTAAAAAATTGCTGAAAAGGCCAACCAAACACCCCTAACTTTGTCAATGACCTTGCATGTTTATATGCACGAAGTGAAATATTGATACGTTCATGTAACAGGCTTTTCGTGCCACATAGTTACATGTTTTCTGCGTTGATATAGGCGACCGCAAATAAAAGGAAAGAAGAATAAAAATGAAGCAGACCAGAGCAATTTCACAGGATTTGGCGCAGTGAAAAGAAAGTAATGCATAAATTATATAGTCCTTTTCCTCATGGGAAGAATACTTCATCTACTTGGCTTAAAACATATGCCGCGACATATCACATACCACATTTAAGCACCAGTGATTGCGCACATCAAATATCTCAAAGCATACACGTGTACTTCGGTTTCAATAAAATTTACAGCAGAAAATGATATAAGTTACACGGTTTCGGTAATACATCCACCAAGTAGCAATGCTCACTTGGTTCGTCTCCAGCTTGTTATTCTTTGTGAGCATGGAATTTTCTGTGGTCACATAAATTAGCCTGACCGTGCGAGTTGACTTCTCTGGACTGCAAAATTGTGTCCATCTTCTTGAACTACAGTGTAGAACGGTGTGCTCTCATTTTCCCTAATGGACAGAAGCACAACTTATTGATTGGTCACGGAATTATTTCCCGTTACACGGATCTGGCTTGTGTACCCTGATGCCACTCAAAATGTAACCACCAAATGCATTCATTTGCATGTGTGGGTGAGTGCGCGATGGAAGGACCTGTATCAAGACAACGGAGATAGAAATTTATAGTATATTTCTTCTTCCGATCTGTCACAAATGTTGCAAATATAACGCTCTCATGGGGAACTATAAAGATGTCACAAGTAACCACTAATCACTGATTGTTGTTGCATGTCCAGGTTAATAGCTCAGGTGACAGCCGGCCTTTTTTTGCGTCTATCAAAACGACAAATGATAAAATCTGTCCATAACATTATTAATAAGCATATTCGGCACATATCATACATCTCACAGTCATTAGTATTTAGTAGAACCACAAGAAAATTGCATTATGAACAGCCACATTTTTGTAGTTTAGAACTAGTGTATCTTCCTCATTGCTAAGCATTTTTGTAGTTGTGCCAGAGAAAGTGCCAGTAGAACCGGTGTAACTTCCTCATTGTTAATGTACTGACCTGGTATTCACGAAGCCAGGGTTCAGAAATCTGTAATCCGATAGCCATTTTGATACTTGTAAGCTGTGCATGCATGTCGCAAGAGGCTGCATGTACATACAAGAGAATAGATGATAAGTGACAGCAAAAACCACATTTTACAGAGGAGCAAACAACAATGAGAATGAAACAAATGTGAAGTCAATTTACCAAGGTAAATCTTTCAGACAAGAAGCAGGATAATTTTTGCAAAAACTTTAATCTATACAGTTAAGCTCTCTGTACAAAGGCCCTAAACCAAACAATATTTTGTAGGAACTGGTATGATGAATGTGTCAATGTAAAGAAAGATTTACCTGAAGATATTGGTGATAGATAGCAAATGGAGCCGAATAAGACAATAGTGGAAGCAGATCAGCAACCAAACTTTCTACCTCATGCCCAGGAGCAGCAACAATCAAACTGCATTAACATGAAACCAGTATATTAATGTGAATATTTAGTCACTTCGTGCAGTTGTCTTCTATATCTTACATTACCTGCTAAAGCCATGTTCTTCCCAATATTTCATCCTCTCAGGTGATGGTACCTTTCCTGCTCTAAGTGATTTGGAAGCTACTGAAGTGCCAACATCGCCTTTGCAATCTACAGATAGACATAGCATCAAGAGATAAAACATTGTATTTTTATGGAACGTTCTTCGTACTAGCTTGATCAACTGCTTACCCGACAAAGAATTATCACCCTGATTAAGATGCTCATCCATTGAGGGCTCAGGGACCTCTACATCAATTGGTTGTACTGTCGATGACTGCGCATTCTCATCTGATACTGCTGCATCAACTGGTTGTGCTAGAGATGACTGAGTACTCTCATCTGATACTGCACTAGGTTCAATCACCTCACCTTGAATGCTACCACTGAGAACAGAAGGGGCATTGCCAGAATTTTGCAAGGAGCAGAGGTCGCTAAGTGGTGCCTGAAAAATCCTGAATGGAATGCTTATGATAATATTGTCTTACACAGTATAACTCAATAACTCTTGAGCATAACTTGAACTCTATATTGGCGTATTGGACATTCCCTACCATAATTACAATTTCAACTGTTCATACTCTATGACTTCATATGAGTATGATATTTCTTGCATTAATTAGATGGAGATAAAAGTAATAGATGTCACATGCTCAAATTTCAATGGAGATGATACAAAAAGCTATGGGTAGTGCACTGCATTAAAATTCAGAGTAATGTATTTTCCAACAATTCAATTAGTATTAGAATTTGTGCATAACTATGCAGCTAGTAAAAATCCAATTTTACAGTTTATTCTGTTTGCTTAGTATGCTCTTATAGCCAGTTTAAATGTCAAATATAGTGTTTTGCATTAATGTCTGAATTTATACTCCTGCTTCACTGCTTGTATTCCAAAGGTGCTCTAACTCATTACCTCTTTTCTTAAATGAAAAGGCATATAGTGCTAAAAACATGAATTTACCTGCTGGTCATCTCGCTGCTCAAATTATACATTCTTATAATGTCTATGGAGCTGGCTGCTGATCCCAGATATGTGCTGCAAACATATCCAGTACCTATAATAGATAACAGAGACAATCAATAATGATTATAACTAACATATGTATTATAGTGGTGCATCAGATCTACACATTTACAAATATTGACAAACACCTCAAGTTGGCAGGTGCCTAGCTTTCATATTTAGTGAATGTACATTGCTGTTCTGTGGAAACAAGCAGTGTGATTTGCAGGAGTTAGTGATTACATGCCACAGTATTTGTTATTGCACATAACAAGTAAACAACTGCTATATAGCAACTTGTGGCCGAAAGCAGGGTGAGTATCAACAACAGCTAGGTAAAAAAATAGTGTATGTTGAGAAAAGGTATTAAATGGAGCATAGTCTGCATACAATTAATTATGTTAAAATGGGCAATGTAATTTAGTATAAAATAATGGTACACTAACACAAAAGAGAAGCATAGTTTACCTCCTAAGCGTTCGGCTACAGCTCCAGCAACTAAACCTCCAACCATATCGACCACAAGTACATCTGCATAAGGACCAACATTTGCCATAGACAACAAGAGAGACAGTGCATCAACTCGCATAAACCTGGGAACCACAGAAAAGACAGCATAAAGTATCTAAGTGCTATAGCTATGCACTTGCCTTGTTTTTAGGCAACAAAAAAAATTCCAGAAATTGAGTATGATGACAAGGCAAAAAAGCAATTGGCACCGCCAGTAACAAGGGAAACTAATTACCCTATTCGAGCTGGATATTTCTTGAAATATGTATCACAAATGCTGCAGCATAAAAGGAAAAGATGTTAGATAATTATGCACACCTTCCAGATAATATATGCTAAGTTTAATGTATTCCATAAACATTTGGCAATTATTTTCAAGTGTCACTCTTTGCAAACATGAGTTACAAACAATTATTTCAAAATTATACCAATTTTCCAGATAAATAAGCTAAATCCGGTTCACTTTGTACGTAAACCTTTTGCAAATGGAAGATTTCATACCAAAAGCTGGAAGATTGATATATTATATTCAGAGGAAAATTAGAAACCCCATCCCCGACCTAACAAGTTAATTTGCACTGCGACTTTTACGCTGCCACAAGTTATTTCTTGTTTCAACAACCCTAAATAATCACTTTCAGTTTTGGAGGACACGAAAATATTCAAAACAACACTAGTGGGCCTCACATGCCAGATTCTATAACTTTAAAAACATTTCATTTTATTCTTCTTCTTTCTCTACCCACTTTATATCTCAATGCACCATGTTCCGTGTCATCTTCGAATTCAAAAACATAAATTTGGTTGTATTGGTGATAGCATATATAATCATTCTGTTACTACATCTCTTGGAGAATCATAGAGGAAGTGTGTACTCGAATTCACTACCCTGTAGAAGTTGGTGTGACCTAATGTTAGCTGGGGTAGGTAAGTTTAGCCAAACAGACTAGCTTGCCACCTTAGAGAGAGATGTTGGTGATGTGGAAATAGAAAATAGCAACAACCCCTATACTAAATG
This sequence comes from Stipa capillata, assembly GCA_019208055.1. Taxonomy (NCBI): domain Eukaryota; kingdom Viridiplantae; phylum Streptophyta; class Magnoliopsida; order Poales; family Poaceae; genus Stipa; species Stipa capillata. The sequence continues at coordinate 322,510 of JAGXJF010002705.1, forward strand.
TATTTCCATCAATTGTTGTAGCAAAGTTATAAATAAAGCAATGACCTTTTTCCTAGTTGTCTTACATTCATACTCTAGAACAATCTTCAGTTAGCAGATAATTTAGAGAGATTGGTTCACTACTTTGGACCAGATATTCAGTATGAAGAGCTAACCAGAGGATGCATTTTTGTATTAAAATAAAAAAGGTGATACATATGGCTGTATACATGATAGTCATACAGTACCACTAATTTGATAGTATTCGCTGTCAAAAGATATATCATATTTTCCTGCTACAAACAAAGTGACATAAGATACCTTCGGGTAGAGGGGCGTCGCAAAAGCACTTTCGGTGCATATTTCTTTTGTTTCTTCAGTTTGTATTTCTCCTGTAGTCAAAATGGTTGAACCAAATCAATCCTCAGTGTCCTTCAAAACAGTAAAGAATCAACAAGGCAATAAATTATACTAACTTGTGAAAACAGTCTTGTTCCCAAATGTTGAGCTGTTTGCTATCAAAGCTTCCACAATCGCATCACCGCTTGCACCATCCCTATTCATTAAATCGTATGACGTGAAATCTTAGAAAGCAGAGTAACACACAAGAATAGCCTCTCCCGAATACAAGGGAAAGATGATTTGAATCCTCACCTCTTCATCGCTTCTATGTCATCGCTAGACAAATTCTGAGCTGTATTATTATCAACTAGAGACCTATTGTCCCTGGTTTCATCCTGCACTTGGCCATCAGCACCATCTTGCGCATTATCATCTATATTAATAATGCGAGTCATTGTTACCAAAATCAAATAGAAGAATATAACACATTTTAATGAGTATACATACATGAATAGGAAAAAGAAAGGAAATACTCATTACCTTGAGATGGCGCATCGGTGGCGTAGAGGACGAGGCCGGAGGGTCCGACGCGGAAGAGGGAGCCAAAGGGGCGGCCCATGAGCGGCTGCAGCGAGCAGCTCTTGTCCCCTATCTTCACCGTCCTGCACCACCGACCAGAAGGAGAAGTCGTAAGCGTGACGACCAGACTGATGGCACTAGCTAGGGTTTTGGAGCAAACAAACTAAGGAGGGGAGGAGAAGGTACGAACGCGCCGGGGGTGAGGCGGAAGAAGGCGAGGCGGTCGCCGTCGTTGATGTCGAGGAGAACACTGCACCCCTCCCACGCCTCCCGGGCTATCACCGGCGTGGGCGCCGGCGTAGTCATCGTTAGCGGGGATGGCGGCACCATTGGAGTGAGTTTGGGAGGGGGCCAACGCGAAGCAGGAGGGTTTAACAAGCGGGCCGTGTCGCTGACCTTTCAAATACAAGGCTGATCTGGGCCGGTCCGGGCCTGCCCAAGCACACATCAATGTCATGATGGGCCTATATGGGCCGGAACCCATCAAAGATTGATTCTAGTTCTAGAAAGGAAAAAGAGAGAGAAAGAGAACCCTAATCTAATATCCCCTTCGTCGCCGGCGTCGGCGTCGGCTCCGGCGAAACCCTAGCCTCTCTCTCTCTCTCCGCCTCGCGTGGCAGCCATGGTGAGTACGACCCGTAGCTGCTTGACTTCTCCGATTCGTGCTGCAGATCCATCTGACTTGTGGTGCACAGGAGAAGCGCGATCAGGACAGCAGAAGGAAGAATCCCTCTGGGAAGGAGGCGGATGTGGAGGACGGTGAAGATGAAGGGTACCGTCTGCTGGAGGATGAGGAGTTCCGGCTGCCCATGAGCCACCGGCCGATGGAGAACCTGGACACGGAGGGGCTGGAGCAGGCGTCCGTCGACACGCGGCTCAGCTCAACCAACGTCGGCTTCAGGCTGCTCCAGAAGATGGGGTGGAAGGGCAAGGGGCTAGGCAAGAACGAGCAAGGTTTGCTTAACTCTCTTCGACACTACACCCCCTTAACCATCATGCTTGGTTGCTTTCTTGTCTTGCCAATTGCCCTAGTTGTCGCACATACTCGTCATGAGTTTTGGGTTTGGAAAGAGGGGGTTATCATGTATCAATACAATAGTCCGCATTACTTCCATAAAAGTCACTTGCCCTGTTTGACAGCTACCTGGACTGAATTTTCGTGCTGCTAACAAATGAAAAACAAGTTTGCAACTATGTATTTTTGGGCCTCATCTTTAGCACAAATGATCTTACAAACCTTGGATTGGATGCCAACTGTAGTGACTGTTGAAATTATTTCATGAAAATGGGATGAGCTGAGCTCTAACAAGCTTAAAGTAAAGCAAGAAGCTTCGGTTAGAATTTATTGTCTCACTCGATTAATGCTGTAAAGAATGGAACAGTCCATTGATTCCGCTACCACCACCCCAGCCTGCTCTGTAGCTTTCTTTTACACTAAAAAAATTCTGAAGAGGATTAATCTGCAGTAGCTTGCTCTCAGCTCAGGTAACCGGAGCATATCTGGTACTCCATATGACTGCAAAATTTGACCTTTTCATTTATTTCTGCTGCAATTTTTGTTCTAAATGTACAGCTATAGTTTCATGCAGATCTCAGATTATATATTTTTTTCCCCAATCGACCAAAGAAGGTTCACAATTTTACATTTCCTTCTAGTTCCTGCACTTTCAACAATACATTTCTTTGTTTTGATGCAGGTATACTAGAGCCAATAAAAGCTGGTATCAGGGATGCAAATTAGGTGTGGGGAAGCAAGAGCAAGATGACTTCTTCACATCCGAGGAGAATGTCCAAAGAAAGAGATTAAATGTTGAACTTGAGGAGACTGATGAACATATAAAGAAGCGTGAGGTGTGCAATCATACAGAGCGCTAATTTCAGTATTTTCTTTTGAGATTCTTCTGGGTTGATGCTCCACACGTGAAAAACCCATATCTAGTTGTCAGCACTACATAGCACCTAAGCTGTTGTGCTATTTGGATATGGAGTTTCCTAGAATCAACCCTTACGAATCTTGAGCATTCTGTGCACTTTTTATTTGGTGGTTTCTTTTCCCTGCTTGGTGCAAATCATGACAATCCAGGTCACAGCAGAGCGCGAGCAGAAAATCCGCAGTGAGGTTAAGGAGATACAGAAGGTGTTCTTTTGCAGCCTCTGTAATAAGCAATACAAGCTGGCGCATGAATTTGAGAGCCATTTGAGCTCATATGACCATAATCATAGGAAGGTAATGCATTTGCTACAATCGGGGCATTGAATTTCCCTTCTGCCAATTTTTGTTTTGTGATTGCTCTGATTTTTGTGCCATATGTGCATCTGCACCATCGTCGAACCTTTTGTATCCTATTCCCTACTATTGCATATTAGTTCAGGAATATATATTAATATGTAAGATCGCTCATTATGGTTGTGTAGAGGTTTAAGGAAATGAGAGAAATGCAAAGCAGCAGCAACAGCAACCGTGATGACAGGCAGAAACGTGAGCAACAGCGAGAAGAGAAGGAGCTGGCAAAATTTGCCCAACTGTATCCATTCCATACTTGATTAATAAAAACACAATGTTTGTGCTAATTTTTCCTGAGCAAATGAATTGAATGTTTATTAAAATTGTAATTTCCTTAATGGAACTTAAGGGCAGATGCTCATAGAAAGAAGCAGCAACAGAAGCAAGAACAGCCAGAGATCTCAGGAGAGCAAGTCACGCCAAAGAACTTGCCTACCCCGGGCAATCAGGATCAGCGTCGCACCTTGAAGTTCGGCTTCTCCAGAATGACCCCTTCCAAGGTCCCTTACATCAACACCACATTTTTTTCAACTGATATGACTTATGGAAGTAAAGGGTATTGTGCTTGCATTTCGATAACTATAAACTGAGCTCGAGCACACCTGCTCCTGCTCCAGAAGCAACTTTTTTCATGATGCAAAAAATTCCCAAAAAGTACCACGATGTATGTGTTGCAATAATATTGCACTTTCAATTTTTCATGCGAAAATATGCATCTTGTGTTCTGTGCAAGAAAGAAAAAGAGAAATTCGTTGCTCAAATACTCCTTCCGTATCATGATGTAAGGCATATTTTGATTGGTTAAGACAAGGCTTTGATCAACAATTACTTCATTAATATATGCTTTATATGACATAAAAGTGATATCATTAGATTCCTACTCAAAAGTACTTACTTATGATTGTGATTTTGTATCACATATTAATAGAGTAATTGATGGTCAGAGCTTTGTCTTAATCAATCAAAATACGCCTTACATTATGGGACGGAGGGAGTAGTTGCTTCTTAGCCCCTCATCCTTTTCTCTTTTTGTGCAGACCACAAATGAACTCACTCTTTTACAAATATTCGCATCTGTGACGTGTATTCCCACATGTTCATGTGGAAATCTTTCCAGAACTTTTGAAACTTCAAAGCAGACTTTTCGAATTTTTGAAAATAATGAGAGCAGATGAGATTGGGAGTAAAAGTCCGTGTCCCCTTGCATTTAGGCATTCATGTTTTTGAACTTCAGTGAATTTTTTCTACCTCCTATTCACTGATTCTACGGAAAAAAAGAAAAGAAATAAGAACTACATTCATGTCTCTCCTTTCGACATGCCAATTATGTCCTCTGCTTGTCTTCTGTTAAACTCATTGTAGTGTAGTATCATGCTAGCGCCAAATGGTTAATTATTTTCAGAGCACTGTTTAATAGCTAATTCTTTAGTAAAATCTCTATCTGTTAAATTGAGTAGTCCTTTCTATGCATGGATAGGCTCCTGTTGGCAACATCAGCAAGAAGCCAAAGATCGCCACGAAAGTTCCTTCAGTCTTCGGAAATGACAGTGATGAGGAAACATGATCTTTGTTTTTGTCTTCTGAGGAGATACCAGTGAGTTGTCCCTAAGAATATGCAATGTATGTAATGCTTTGGCAATGAGACAAGGCCCTTGGGACACCTTTGTATCATCTTTGTTGGTTTTTAGTTTAACATATTTGTACTCAGAGTTGGCATTGCATTTGGTACTGTTGGCCTGTCGTGCAGTATCTTTTGTGACAAAATTCCAAGACCCCTAGCTGGCTGCCCTTGCCCCAGGGTATGAGCAGTTAAGAAAACCACTGCTGATTTATTTTTCCGTGGTGATCGGTCTCAAATTTAGTGTTTTTATCTCAATTTTCACAAGAAGGAAATATGAAGGGTGATGACAGTGCAAATTGGTTGTTGGTGGAGCCCATGGGGGAGCAGTTTGCTGGATCTGTGGAGCTGTGGTCCATGATGAACATGGAAGTGATGCATTACATGTAATAGGCTTCAGAGATCTGACCATCAGAGTAACTCACGTCTCAGGAAGTTATTGCACAGGTCTGCGCCTTGCACCCACATTTCCAGAGCAAGTCAGTGCGTGCAATGCAAGCATGTCAGATACTGATCATGATCAGCACCCATTGTTCCAAACAACAATCTTATCCAATTCAATTATTGGTGTTATTATTTTCCTTTGAGAAGTACAGGTCCCGAAGCCAATTGTACAAGCAAGAGGTTAGCAAATTGATAAGATGGATCTTTCATATTTCCCATTCTTACTTTGCTACATTTCCATTTTCTTAGAGCTGGTCCAACATTGTGGTTGGGGATATGTTGCGAGAATATGGGGCCATGCAAGCAGCTGCTAGCTCGCCCTGAAGATGCCTCACACCGAACATGCATGTACTTCTCTTCACTGTTCCATATAAACAAATAATGTACCGATGGTGGCATACAAGGTTATTTAGGGGGTGTTTGGTGAGTGCGGCTTTGGCTCACGGGGGCATTTGCACCCATTAGCTTTGGTGAATTTTAGTTTCACATACAAGTTTCGAAAAAATCTGAAAAAATTCATACCGGTATATGATGGAATGAAGTATACACAGTTAAATTTTTTAAAAATAATATGACCATTTGTGACCTGTGCAAAAAAAACAAAAACACACCCTAGATAGCCATGAACAGTGCAAAGGGGCCATATGCACATATTTTTTTTTACATAGATCGTAAATTGGTATATTATTTTTTGAAAATTTAACTGTGTAAACTTCATTCCATCATATACCGGTATAAATGTTTTCAGATTTTTTCGAAACTTGTATGTGAAACTAAAATTCTGCAAATCTAATGGGTGCACATGCCACCGTGTGCACCCAGCGCTTTTCCGTGTTTGGTTAGGCTTTTCAGCAGCTTTTCACTAGAAAAAGCTGCAGCCCAACCAAATGGCCAGCTTTTCAGCAGCTTTTGCCTACGGTAGCTGTGGGTTTTGCAGTGTAAATTCAGCTGTTTGGAAAAGCTGCCTTTTGCCAGCTTTTTGCAATGTGCTGAAACTTCAATGCTCAATTTCTAAAATGTTGTAGATGGTTTAGATTAACCAAAAGTCATATATTCACTTTCCCACAGCCACAGTAGTTTTTCTAGACAGCTAGTCAATAGTAGTTTTGTCAACAGTCACAATCCAACCAAACAGACCCTTAGAAAACCCAAATCTCATGTAGTAGCTCACTACCATTAGTTTCATGCTATCCTAGCAGATCAAACTTTCAGCATTAATGCATGTCTTGTTTTCCTTTTTCTTTTTGGACATGCGTTGACTAACTACAGGTGAGTTTACTACCTGTAGGTCAATTTATAATTAAGGTGCTATGTTGCTTTGGTTGAAGATTGAAGTTTGATCATCACATCATACTGCATGTTGGAACATGATTTCTCAGTATTACACGAATCTCAATGCGCTATTACCTGACTTATCTTTTATCAGTTGTGTCATTCTGCAAATATAGATGGCATAGGGTGCCCACGACGGTATGAGTACTACCAATCTGTCTCCATGTGCCCTGCTAAGTCTAACATCTCAATCCAAGTTATTGGTAAGAAACCAGAATTTCTTGGCCCAGGAAATTATTTTAAATCTTTAAGGAAGAACCAAGACACGTAGACGAATCTGACATTAATATTAATTAAGATAAAGGAACAACGATTAAGTGAGTGGGCAGTTAACCGACTGGAGGCAGGAAAGCGACTGAGATTAGCATGTTTAATTTAGTACTGCTTGGCATATTTATTTAGTACTAGTTAGCAACTCCCTCATGCTTGTATTGTGCTGGGCGAGCTCAACCCCTCCTCTCAAGCAAGTGAGCACGTACCATGAGATGACAATTGCCTAATAGTAAATAATATCCATCAATCATACTACTAACTACTCCACAACACAAACAAGGCACACCTTGCCATGTCAAAACTCCAATCACTTGAAACCCTAGCTCCTCGCAGTGTCCCAAAACTTGCAGCAATCTGGATCAATCATGGAGAACACACTGAGATTGATTGCATGCATGAATTGAGCACGACATTTTGTCTATTTCTTGTCTGTGATCTATATACATGGATGGTCGACTTTTTGCACTTTGGATGGTAGGATTTTTTTGACCTAGATGGCCCTTCTTGCCAAAGTACCATACACTAAGAAATAAGGAAATAAACCATTTGCTAGATCGGTTGGTAAAAGGATAATCCGCGGAAGTATGTGCTCTGACTCACCTGACAAGAGATCTTTATCGTCATAGTACTGACAGCGAATACTTAATATACACAACCTTTAGTTTGGGCCGGATAAAACCCGTGTTTCTCATGTTCACGATGTGTTGTTGTGAGCTAATCATAATGTGCACAAATTTGAGATATATGGTACTCAGAAATCGGCGATCTAGTAAAATAACTACCTAGCTATGAACTTGACACGAACGGACATGATCACGGTTAATTACTGAAAATCTTGATCTATATACACGATTTCTTTTATTATATCAGGTGTCCACCTAATCAAAGATACCACACATCCTGATTTGAAACAATTTTGTCTCTTCGATTGCTCATAGAATCATATGAACATATATTTCACCCTCTATTTGGCTAAAGAAATGGCGTACACTAGATATTTCACACTATGGTTCAGCTGAGTCCAATTAATGCTACCCCGCTACCCAGGGCCTCAGGTTGCATTTAATCCTTATTTCAATTATTATGTACTTCATCTGTGGCTTTTACGGTATCTGACTACTTCCATAATATTTATTATAATAATATAATAGTGGCAAGAATAATATTATATCTATTGACATATCTCGAAATATAACTATTTCCATCTCGTTAATCAATATACCATTTTAAATATTAGTGGCAAAGTTTTATAAGATTGGCGCACAAATTCTACAGACCTAAACAGATAGATGATTTTATTTTCTCTGTGGACTTATGCCGTAGGAAATTTATAGGATAAGAATCCTAAAAGGAAAATTCCACGACTGAATTGCAGGATTGGCCTAAAAGTTTCCTATCGTAGTTTTATTGGAGGATTCCAACCATTACCTAAAATCTCATGTTTATGTTTCCTTTAAGAAATCAAAAGTAACACCTCTTTTCATCTCTCCCCCTCTTTCTCTGATTACGCACATCTTCCTTCAAGATTTAGCTGTAGCATTTTATCATCATTTCATATCATCCGTGTGTTTTGTGTTTTTTAGTTTCTTCACCAGACATAATATCTAATTCCTATCGTATTTTCTATTCCTGCCATCTCGATTTATTGAGTCCTGAGTGGGCCCAGTGAGAGTAGAGTAGAGCCTTCATATATACCACCCCCTCCCTAGACTTCATTAGCTTCAGTGTTGGCCTTCGCATCTTCTTAGACACAAACACGCTACAAACGGTGAGCACACGCAAACTAGCGAGCTCCATTTCATTCATGGCTCTCTCCACTCTCCTCCTGCCCTCCTCCTCTACTTCCACCGCCAGCTCCGACCGCCGGCACCAAAACCAGCAGCAGCACCATCACAGCAAGCGCAAGAAGAAGCCGCCTCCTCCGCCTCCCCCGCCGTCGCACTCACCAGCCCCGAGGACACCGCCTGCTGGCCGTAGAAGCCACCGCACCGTGTCCAAGTCTCCAAGAAGAGCCCCAGCTCCCAGCAAGGCTAGCGCCAAGCTCGTTACGGCCAAGAACCACCGCCACCACTCCAAGAAGGCGGCGGCGGCAGCGGCGACGCCTGTCCCGGCGGCCTCCTCCTGGGAGCAGCTCAAGAGCCTGCTCAGCTGCCGGAGCGCCACGGCGGCCGCGCGTGTGCACGACCCGGCAGCGCCGTCCGCGCTGGCGCGGCTCCGCGGAGGGGGCGCCGGCGCGTGCGGCGCCTCGCTCTGCGCCATCCGCGACGTGGTCGACGGCGCGTCATCCTCCGCCGTCTCCGTCGACCGCGACACCGCCCCGCTCACCCGCTCGTCCCGCCGCGCGCACCGTGCCGTCGCCTCCTCGTCCACCGGCGCCGGCCACCCTTCCTCCCTGAGGGGCCTCTCCGGCTGCTACGAGTGCCGCGCCATCAACGTCGAGCCCATGTCAAGGTCTGTTCCTTAATCCCTATTAGTAGCTTGTCATCAAGTGGAGTTAATCTGTCTCATTAACAACTAATCATCATAGCGTGTTAATTACTAATAATTATTAGGAGGTATCCGAGGCCAAGGGAGCTGTGTTCTTGCTCGCAATGCGGCGAGGTGTTCACCAAGGCCGACAGCTTGGAGCACCACCAGGCCGTTCGCCATGCTGGTACTTCTCGCGAAATTCCTGCTAGAATTGAACTGTTTCGCCTCATAAAATTTTCGCGCAATTATAAGTTGCAAAAAGAATTTCGGCAAATCTAGAAGATCAATGATGCATGTGGTGAAGATTTTCTGGTGCAAAATCAAGTGATAGAGTACTAACTAGCTAGCATTAGTGAGGAGGTCTAGAGATCCGTGTGACACTAATTAATTATGTTTGGTCAATCTGATGGGGGTTAATCATGGTTAAATGATGGCATCCATTGAAGCTAGCAAATTAACACTAATAATTATGTAATCGAGTGCTTAGTAGTTGACTATTTTAGTAATTTCACCACACATCCATGTTTGCCATGTGTGAGAGAGAGCAGAGCATGCATTTGCAAATGAGAGGAGACAAGAAGAAAAAAGGGAGGAAGATGCTGCCTGCTCATCAAAGCTAACCCCCCCCCCTCCCTTTTTCCCTTCTTTTCCTTTGTCTTTTGTGGGTTACAAGGAAGCTACTGTCCTGTGCATATATATATACTACTGTTTAATTAAATATTTAGATGATAAAAAAAAACAAGTTAAGGGTATCTATCTGTCTGTTCTGTCTATCCACCCAGCTCAGTTGCTTGCATTGGTAAAGGTGGATGCATGGCTAGAATTGCTTACTGATTAGTCAATGATGGTACCTTTAAGTAATCAGTGTTGGCATGCATGCAGGAGTAGGATACTGCACATGATTGATAGTTAATTAGGAATAACCAATTAACACCTCACAAACTAAAGCAATGATATGTAGTAGTTACACTGTTACAAAAACCATACAAAATGAGGCCCATGCAGTACCACTGCTACAGTACCTGAAGATAGCATGCATCCATCCTCCCAATTTATAGTGGTGGTAGCACATTGGAACTGCATGCATATACTTTTCCTTGAGAAAGAAGAAGAAGAAATTGCATGTACTCTTTGAAAGGGAAACATGAACATACACATATACTATATATCCTGGGACCATATAATTGATTTCTCACTGTTGCAGCTGAGTCATTCCTGTGTTCAAGCTTAAATGTCGTGGTACTACTAGCATATATACATGCTTTTCATCTGTTTAGGTCAATTAAAAATGTCCTCAATCACAGGGCAAAGCCCCATTGCCTTAATGCCATGTCTTGTTGATGGATGCTTTCCTAGAGTTTAGTGCTTTGATTGCACTGTCGGTGTGAGATTTATGACTAGCACATGCATACACACTGCCTTCACAGTTTCTCCATTAGTTAGTATTATAAGGCCCCTTACAATGCTCCAACTTAGATTGGTGCTAAGACATGCTATATAGGCAAAAAGATGATGTGGCGAGGTAATTAAGAAGGAGAGAGAGATAGTTTTAGTGTCTCCAGGAAGAACCGATGCTAAGCGCGCAGACCTATACAAAACGCATATGTGGCATCTATGTATTGGAAAGTTTAGTTGCTACACAATTAAATGACGGAAACTTAGCTACAAAAAGCTAAGCACCTATGCATTAGGGAGTTTAGTTACTAAGCTCTTTCATACACTTAGCACCTCATCTAAGCACCTATGTATTGGGAGAGGCCTAATACTCCGTTTGATTAATTAATTACCTTCTTGGTTGGAATGGATGATATAATGACCGTGTAATGAGAGGTTAATTGATGAACTGATGAACGTCATGGTTGGCAGTGTCGGAGCTGGGGCCGGAGGACTCGGGACGCAACATCGTGGAGATCATCTTCAAGTCGAGCTGGCAGAAGCATGACCGTCCGATCTGCCAGATCGACCGCATCCTCAAGGTGCACAACCCGCCGCGCACCATCGCGCGCTTCGAGGCCTACCGCGATGCCGTCCGCGCCCGCTGCCGCGCCAAGGCCGCCGGCGCCGGCGCGCGCGCGGCCGCCGACGGCAACGAACTGCTCCGCTTCCATCCCGCCAGCCTCGCCTGTGCTCTCGGCCTCGGCGGCTCCGCCTCGCTCTGCGTTGCCCTCGACGCCTCCTCCTCCTCCTCCACGGCGGCTCCTGACAACGCCGCATGTGCTACAGCCGCTGCGTGCGGCGTCGTGCGCGGCGATCCGGCACGGGTTCGCGCCGTGGGCCGGCGCGCACCCGCTGGGCGTGCGCACCACGGCGAGCAGCGGCCGCGCGCACGACTGCGGCGTGGCGCAGGCCGCCGTTGCCGCGAGCGCGGGGTGACCGGGCAATGCTGGTGTGCCGCGTCATCGCCGGGCAGGTGCAGCGGGACGGCGAGGAGGGGCCGTTCGACTCGGTGGCCGGGGGACGTGGACGCGGCGAGCAGCGTGTACGGTAACCTGGAGGAGCTCTTCGTCGCCAACCCGAGGGCCATACTGCCCTGCTTCGTCGTCATCTACCGTGTCGTCGTTGAATGAAAACAAACAGACCAATAACATGTTTATTACTCCTACACAAATTAATTAATTGTACCCATGCATGCATGCAGGCGTATTTAGTTGTTGGTTTGATGATATATATGTACCGAAAAAACAGTACAAGTTCTTGCTCATATGTGTACTACGTACGTACATTTTGATGGAAAAGATCTTAGAGCGAGTTTTCTGTATCTCAGTCGAATGTTTTGTCTATAAAGAAGTGTCTTTTTTTAATAGAAGATTTTGAGTTGTCTAAGTCTAATGGAGCTCGCACCGGATATAATCACATTTGATTTGCTTGATTTGCCTCGGTCCTACACAAAGGATCGAAAATAAGATGTCAGACCGGATGGTTGTCTTCTTCCTTCGGTTTTTCTGCGAAACTGGTAGCAAGGAAAATTTCCTCTCAAATACTCTATTCTTGTGAACCAAATACCTCTACAGTGCTCATTACTACAAGAACGAGAATCCTCCAATTTTCCCTTTGAAAAACCTTTGAATCCCAGAGCTAGCGTAACGAAGGTTGCTACTGCTCCAGCATCCTTCCCCTCCACATCCACGTCTCCGGTGAACTGACGAGAAATGTTGAGATCGATGGTCGGCAAGCCAGAGACGATGAAAATAACAATAAGTAACCTATGAGGCTATGATTTTAAGGTTGTGTACATAGTTTGATATAGAGATTGGGACACCATCTCATTTATCTAAAAGATGTAAACCTACCACTACTACAAAAACACCTGTATTAGACGCTTCATCCTAGGTTTGACCCACATTTCAAACTTTTTTGTTTTTAACCCTTTTGGACTAAAATCTGGCCCACAGAGGCCCAATAAGCTTACATATATGTAGTTCGGTCTGGTGCACCAATTGATTAGACTCTCTAACCCTAACGTGATCCCCTCTCCTCCACCTCGTGCGACCGCCTAAATTTCCCCTCTCTCTCTTCCACCTCCCCTCTCTCTTCCTCGTCCCCTCTCTCAATGGCAGCCGGGGCCGAGCACTAGCACTCGGAGGGCTTCTCCTCGCCTCGCGTTCAGGGGACGATGGCTGTCGCAGTGCTGCGCAGCGACTTCGAGCGAGACTCAGAGTTGGGAGCGTCGCCACCGGCATCCTCTCCTCCAGATCTGGTGAAGGGAGGGAGGATGGTCTACAGATCTAGCGAGGTGCGTGGGGGGGTCCGAATCTGACGAAGGAAGGGTGTCTCCAGATTCGGCAAGGCGAGGGGAAGGCGGAGTCTCCTCTAGATCCAATGAAGGGGGCCTCGCGTGATGACCATCTTGTTGGCTGTGTCCATTAGATTCCTCACAGCGACGACCGCACATTGTAAGCACATCTCACCGTCTTGTACTCTCGTCAAGCTTTATGAACAGTGTAAACTTCTCGTCATCCCCATGCATTTCTGCACCAGGTCACCACCGCTGCTTGAGGCCGGAAGCATAGAGCAAGCTCTTGTTGAGGAGACCACAATTGAGAAGACGACGTGCGGCCCCGCTCCTTCTCCACATGTAACATCCCCAGAATATTAAGTCATTTCTTGTGCATCATGGCATGGCATTGCATAAGTTCCATTAAATTTGGAGCTAGGAATTTAAATTTCAATGGAGGTCTCAAATCTGTTTAAGTTTGTGAAACTAATTCAAAAGAAACGAATGTAATCAGAAAAGCATTTGAATTTGAACTTGAATCAACAGAAAAGTTTGAATGGTTTTAAATTGCAACCTGGGTTTGAATCAGTTTAAATTTGCAAAGCAAATTTGAAATCAGAAAAGCAAAACAAAAATAAAACCTATCTAAACCCCCCCGGACGGGCCTCCCTTCCTCGGCCCGCTTCCTTTTCCCCTCTCCCCACGGGCCTGGCCCATTTCTTTCCTCGCGCGGGCCTTCCCTTCCTCCCCCGGCCCATTTCTTCCTCAGCCCGCGCAGCCGCCCCGCACTCCCTCCTGGCCTCCTTCTCCCGCACACCACCCCCTCTCTCTCTCCCTCACCCGACAGCCACCTACCGGCCGACCCGACCAGCACGTGGCAGCCCCCGCCTGCCCCCGCGCCTCCCCTCGGCTGCCCCGCTGGCCTCCCCCCTTAAGACCCTCTCTCTCGGCCGCTCCGTGCTCCCTCTCCCCCTTCCATTTTTTCTCTCCGCCGGAGCCACCCCGACGACCTCGCCCTCTCACCGGCCACCCGCCGCTCCGCCGCACGGCCTCGTCATCGCCCCGGGTCCCGAGCCTCTCCGGCTTCGCCCCGGCAACCGCCGAGCTCCCCGGCCGCCTCGTCACCGTCTTCCCCGCCCCGGTTGCCCTTCCCGTCGCCGCCCAAGCCCGCCGTCCCGCCCCAGCTCTACTCCGCCCCGCCGCCACTTCCGGTCTCCTCCCCAGCTCCGGCCGTCACCGAGCCCTCCTCGCCGTTCCTCCGCTGTCGAGCCCCGCCGCCGGTAAGCCGCCGCCGCCTCACCGCCACTCCCCCGGGACCTCGCCGCCCCAGCAGCGCCCCGGCCGGCCGAGCCACCGTCGGCCGAGCCCACGGCAGTGGCCGGTCCCGACCAGGTGGAATAGGGCCTTAATGGCCATTAGTTCGGTCATTAGGACCGGTTAAGTACCCCTTTAATGCTAATGATTGTAATCATTGCTTCTAAGTGCTAATTATTGTTAATCCGACATATTGATTACCCTCATTAGTGATTAACAGTGTGATTAATGCACTTATTAAGTGTATCTCCATGACAGCTGGGTCCCACCCGAGAGAATTAAGAAAAAGATTAATAGAAAAGAAAAAGAATATGACATGAGGGTCCCCCTTGTCATAGACTTGGTCAATTTTGACCCAAATTGACCCAGGGGGGCCCACTGTCATACTCTGGAGCTAGGGTTAGACTGAGTACAAAAAGTAAGTCCATTTATTTTTACTGAGAAAAATACAACAAAGGGGTTTAAATGGTTTAAATCTTCAAAAATTCATAGAAAATTCATCGTAAGTCAGAAAAATGCAAATAATATATCAAAATGTGCAGAGAAATGAGAGCTACTCAATTACATCATTTTCATCCATGTTTTCATGCTAGGAAAAATGAAAATTGACTAAAAACTCCAATTAGGGTTTCCCCGAGTAGCCGGAGGTCTTCGGAACGCAATTTCTTGAGCGTCTGGACTCCGATTAAATTGATTCCACTTGCATTAGCTTCGATTTTGCATCCTTTAGGACATGACATACATTGCATCTCATGCCGATGTTTCCGACATTGTATTTATGGTTGCGTTGTGTTCAGTGTTTTCGTTCCGATAGGACGGGAGGATCGCGACGAATCTAACTACGAGCAGGAACAGGAACTAGTCGCGGAACCGCAAGGCAAGCAGCCCTCCTTTGAACATTTTGCGGATACCCATTATTTACAAAGTTACTATTTGTTTTCAAATGTTATCGCATGCGTTCAACTGATAATTTACGGTAAGTGTGAACCCTACTCTCTGCATAAGACTTACTTTGTCGCTCAACCAACACCACCGACCCTCCCAACCTATTTAGAGTAGATTACTTGCTATGTTGATATTGCTTATATGTCTATTGATGCTTAGACTTGCTTAGTTGAATAATAGATGTAATTCCTTGGATGGCAGACAAAGCACCCTACTCTGGATGGGTTAGGGGATAGGCGGGTGTTCACCGGGATGTGATTAATAAACCTGACTAATCTCTAATCGGGCATCGACGAGAGGCCATGCTGGGAGCATGGTGGGTTGTCTCGTTAATCCCACAAGGACCGGTTCCCGGTGTCCCTTTCGACCCAAGATTCGCGTACAACTACATGGGTGTATATGGGCCACCCCGACCGAATAATTTGTCTAGACTTAAGTGATGAGCCGCATAGTTTGCCGTTTTCGTGTATTGGGTGAGTGAAAAATAAGGTGGTGTGGTGCAACAATATAGGAGTGAGGGTTACACACGGTCTGGGACCGGGGATGTATCACCTGACACAACTAGTGGGACCGCGTCGAAGTATCGGCCGAACTGTCGTTCGCGGATCAGCCTATTAGGGCGGCTCATCCCTAAGCCGAAAACATTGTAAATGTCGTGTTCAATCACCCTCCGCCAGCACACCTCGTGAAAGTGTGTAAATTGCATTGGCATTAGGAGTCGATCGATACGTATAGGTAAAGATGTACACCCCTGCAGGGTTTGAACTATTCGAATAGCCGTGTCCGCGGTTATGGACAGCTTGGTAAGAATCCGCATCGAATTAGACAACTACAACTTAATCTAAAATTTGTCAACACTAAGGATGTGGTCTTAACGATTGCTTCCTCCCCGGTGGTTGAGGAAGAATCGAGGGTTGTTATGCATTGAAGGTCTGCTCTAGGTTTCATTATGCGATTTCAGCCCCTCTCTTTTGGAAAGCATTCTGGTAGACGGATTTCAATCTATTACAGGTATTGTCAAAAGCATAAAATTAGCTTTCCGTAAAATAGTCCACAAATAGCCCCTTGTTGACACCGAATGCATCTATTATTACTTTCCCTGTAAGTCTTGCGGAGTACATTTTGTACTCACCTTGCATCGGTTGATAATATTTGTGTGCAGAGGAAACTGCTCCCGCAGCGGAGGGTTTCTATTTCGAGATCGACGCCGACACCGACTAGTCGCTGGGGATCCCAGGCAGTGATCCTGCCCAGGGTTCGGCAGCTTGGTTATCTCTGCCGCCATTTTGGCCCGACCTTTAGGCTTCTCAGCCAAACTTGAACTTCCGCTGTGTAATCCGCTTTTGGTTGTATATATGTTGTTAAGTTTTCAGAACAGCTAGTATTATTGCAGTTTCGATCGTAGAGTCTCTGTGATGGTACTGGTTTGTTCTCCCCTGTGTCATGTGCAATGCGTGTATGATTGAAGTACGTGATGCAGGGAGGATTTCGGATTTTATATCGTAGAGCTATTAAGTTTAGTCACCCCTGTGAAGCGACTCTCCACTTAGATGTTGGGAGCTATATCACCCCACTCCAGCCGTGCATTTATTTGCTGGGACGAGGTCGGGGTTGATGCTCCGGCTCAGTGGGAAAGGGTGAGGAGACTATATCACCCTACTACTCTGTGCATTAATTTGCCGGAGTGAGCTTTGGGGTTGACGTCTTGGGCTATTCGGAGCCATATCACTCTACTTCTCTCGGGATTAATCCCGGAGAGTTGAGGTCGGGGTTGAAGCTCCGACTTAGCTGGTGATTATTCCTAAAACTCTCCGTTATGGAATCTGGGGTCCGACAGGCTTTTAACACCTACTTCCTCCGCAGCTGCACCTCCTACTTCTCCCATTGTCTGCGGCAGACCCAAGATGGTGGCGGAAGCTCCACCATTGCCGTCACCACGCCCACCTTCTTCCTCATGACGCCTCGCCTCCTTGCCGCGTCCGTCATTGTCGACCTCATGACCGACCTTGGCCAGACTCGGGCTACTACATGTACATTAGCAGTTCACGGCTTCGGCGGTGAATATCGTGATGCTGCTCTTTGTCGGCATAGCCATGCTGGGGATGAACGTGGTGTTGCTAGTTCATTCGTTTTAAATATGAAAAACCAATCTTAGACGTATTTTGAACTCAACCATCTCGAATACTCTGATAACCTAGACGATTTGAAAACCGTTTGGGATACGAGCTTCACACCCTGACACATAATCCGAGACGGTTTAAAAAATCATCTCAGATGACTTTTTTGAACTGTCTCAGATAAAAGTTCATGTGGTAATGTACGGTGGTGGATCCGGTAGGGCACTTGGAGAAATGGTGTTCGTCTTCATGTGGGACGCCCTGGCGTGTTGGCTTCGTCGAAATGCATGCAACCCGGCCTATAACGCTTGCCACAGACATGCTAAAGATGGAGACGAAGGTGGCGTAGCAAATGTCAGAAATTAATCTGATTTGAAAAACCATAATAACGCGGGTGATTTTTAGCAAGTTTGATGCTTTTATTTTGTCTGTAGCTGCAATATGAAACTACGTGATACCTTTAACCATCACGCTTCGTCAAGTTACATATCCATTGTGCTTTTGTGATTACAAGGTGGACGTGCACACGTGCACAATACAAACAAGAGCACTCTCTAGCACACACACGCTTAGTAATTCGTATTGAACAGGAGCCCGTGATCATTCAGTTTGACGATTGGATAATCTTTTTTGCTAGTTAGTATTTGATTTTTCTTTTGTCAAGATCATTCGGCACTATACATATGCATGGATGAGAATGGACCAATAAGTACGTCGAACACTGGCATCGTGATTTGTTGGGCTTGATTGGTTTGGGGAGTAGCTAGCCCTGATCTGTTCGATTGCTAAAAAGTAGGTGGACTTTTTCGTCAATCCTCATGCATGCCTGCAGCATGGTCAGATGTAAGGTCAGATCCATGCACAGACAAGTAGAATCTAACCTTTGCAAGATGTGAGGCATGCATGGTTGGTACACTTTTTGACCAAATTTCTGTCACCAGTCTATTCACATGGTCAACTCCATATGGGTCTCAGGAAATGATACTTCACCGGCCATTTCCTATTTATAGGGGACATCATTATTTAGAAGTGTTTCCAGGGAGACTTGCATATAGATTTTTGCCAATCTAGTGAAAACACCACATATATTTGGGGAATTTTTGTTCTTGCCAATAAGATCAGGTGCCCATTTCTTCACTTGGCACTATTTTTTTTGGCAACATTTCATATTTGTCACTCTTTCGTTAGACGCAGCGGCGGAGCCAGGAATTTGCTAATGGTCCTTCACACATTAAAGATCAAATAAAAAGAATTATACGATGAATCCATAATTTTATAAGTCCAACACAAACGAGCTGGAAATTAGCAAACAGTCAATAACGCAATACAGATTACATATATGATCTTATATGAATAAACAAAGTACAAAATAGCGAACAGATATTATAGTACTACATGACGCGATTTCAATCCATGGAAACACTTTTATATCATCGTCGCTTCTTTCGATTGAGCCAGGCGTGTTGGGCAAGCTGTGTAGGTGAGCCCATGAGCCACATGCCACGAGCATGAGACTAGTGTCAGAGAGAGTTGAGAGGCTCCTAACTCCTGTGATAAATGGGCTGGTGGCCCAGACACCTTAGCCATTCCACACATGAGTTAGGCCCAACCATTAGTCTCAACATTGCTTAACAAACTACTAACTAGTACTACTTAGAACCTTTCTTCTTGTATTTTCTCTGGTAGTGCCCGTGCACCAGGGGTACCACTACTGTCTCCACCCATGTAACTTAGACGTGTCTTTTCCCTTGTTGTTAATCAAACTGTTAGATAAAGTGGTCGAAGAGGCTTGGCAAATTCAAATGACCTAAATACTGCCATTTTGTGTAATACAAAATTTTGGGGAAGTTTAAAATTCAAATGTTTTCAACATTTATCAATATTAAAAAATTATTCAGATGTTTTCACCACTTTTGCCAAGCACAAAGGCAATAAATTTATTGTTTAGTATTTTTTGAAATAATAAATAAAATTCAAATGTATGCAACATTTATCAACATCTTTAAAATGTTTTTGCTGCTTTGGCCAAGCAACATAGATAATACAAAATTTAGAAATTATCGAATTTCTTACCGATTTCTGGAATAATAAATAAATTTCAAATATGTGCAATATTTATCAGTATTATGCAAATGTTTTTGACAGGTTGAGCGAGCACAAGAGGTAATAAAAAATTCAATAAGTTTTGAATTGTTTAAAAAATATATGAATTTCTGAAATAAATACACCAAGAACATTTTCAACATTCATAAAATTATATAAACATATCTGGTTTTCAAAATTTTGAAAGAAATTCAATATTTTTTTATCATTTCAAAAATTACTATTTGTTTAACAAATTTCAAACTTTCAAAACTTTTGTATTTCATCAAACCGAACAATGTTTAGGTCATTTGGATCAGTCAAACCTCTGACTGATAGTTTAACTAACAATAATGGAGAACATAGGAACGCACATAACGGAATAGGTAAACTACACATTGGCCTTTGCCATTTTAGTTATTTTCCTACTTAGAGGAGACACAATTACTCTTCTCACATTGGCTTTTGCCATTTTAATTATTTTCCTACTTAGAGGAGACACAATTAATTAGAAGACTATGGTATGACTAGCTTACACATTGGCTTTTGCCATTTTCATGAAAGCATCATATATTTTAGTAAATTGATCGAGCTAGACTTATTTGTCTAAAGTGTTTTATTACACTTATTTGTCTGATGTCTTGATCATCTTGTCTAGTGTTAGAATTCGTTTTAAGTGGGAGAGAGCTAAGACAAATCCTTGAGCCCGGAGTGATCATGTGCAATTGTTGTTAGTATGTCAAATCCTTGTTTAATTCCTCTCAAAAAACAAACCTTGTTTGTTTGATCATAAAGGGTCTACTCTAAATAATGTGACACATGAACCAAGCTTGATTCGTTGCAAAAGAAAATATATATTTCATTAATCATTTGGATCAGACTAGTCAACCTGATTGATGCTACAACAGGGATGCCAACTATGTCCCACAAGCCTAAGTAGAGTTTGTCCAACTACTTGCAATTAGATGGACTGTCAAGGAAAATTTATGTCCCTTCTAATTTCTTTAGGACCCATTTGGTTGGGCTTTTCAGCAGCTTTTCACTGGAAAAAAACTATAGCCCAACCAAACGGCCAGCTTTTGAGTAGCTTTTGCGAATAATGGCTGTGGGCTTTGCAGTACAAATTCAGCTGTTTGGAAAAGCTGCCTTTTTTTCAACTTTTTACAATGTGCTAGAGCTTCAAAACTCATTTTTCAAAATATTGTAAATGATTTGGATCAACCCAAAGCTATATGTTCACTTTCCCATAGTCACATCCGTTTTTTCAAATAGCTAGTCAACAGCAGCTTTGTCAATAACCACAGCCCAACCAAACAGGCCATTAGGCTACTACCTCCGTTCTAAAATACATGATGTCCTAGAAAATGAGCAGTCCAACTTCTATGTGCTATTAGATTTTTCATGAAAAATAGTTTCATAACATATTTTATATAATTTTTTCTTATATATTCATAAAAAAAGTCAAAGTTGCTCATTGAAGACTGCACAAAGTCAAAAGCGTCATCTATGTTGAAACAGAGGACATATTTCTAACAAAAGAAAATTATGTTTCAGATTTTTAGTGAACCTATAGGTCACGACTTGCGGGACCAAATTCGGAGTATTCTTACATAAAGGATTATTTTCAACATAGCCCAAAATAGTCGTCCTTGACATACTATACCTAAAAATGTCAAAGTGATTATTTTATTAAGAGTAAGTCGATCCATTACAAGTTTACGACAAAGGGATTTGATTGGTGACTTACCCATTCAGTGACTTTGGCATTGGACGTTCCAAAAACGGGTACTATCGGATCGGATGAATTAGAGAATAGATAGAGGTCCGTTGGCATTTCAGCCTTTCTTCTCCTTTTATTTTATCAAGAGTAAGTCGACCCATTACAAGTTTACGACATGATTTATCCAGAATAAGGGCATTTATCCCGTTGACCCAAAATTTTGACTCAAGCCACGAAGAAGGTATTCACGTGTCCCCGCCATTAGAAACACACCCTAGCTAGTAGCTACTGACCTATGGTGTTTTAATTAACAATTAGACCAAAACTAATTTAATTTCCAGTTTAAAAAATTAGTTTCCAGTTGAAGGATATTGTATTGAGTCTTTGCCTCGTGGTCTTAGTTGTTAATCGATTCGCCATTATATTTTACTATTCAGTTTATAAATTCATGAAGCTGTCTTACTGGCGAGCGGCCTTTTTCGAGCTAGGAAATTTCTAAGAGGTCAGACCTCATGCCAAGAATCTTCCGCGGTTAGCACCGTACAAAACCAATCTATTTAGGAATATAGGGGCCTCTGTTTCTATGATTCAAAGAGTCTTTACAAGGAAAAATCACGTGAAAATCCTGCGATCTAAGAAAGGCCTTACATGCAAATGTTCTTTTATTAGGCTAGCACGTCTGCAACAAAAAAGACATAAGACTAGATACACAAGTCACGTTCTATTAGGCTAGCGCTGACCGTTGGACATAGTTGAGGTAGTTCTTTCACGTCTAGTAAATATCACTATCGATTTTGCTTCTGTCTCTTCGAGCCACCACCCGCTTCCAAATAATTTCTCTTGCCTGCTATGCCAGTCAGGGGATGGAGAGACACTTGAGCACGTTTTCTTCGGATGTTCTTTTAGCACTCTTTGCTGGCAGACACTCCATATATATATAGTGGCCATCGACTAATTCCATCTTTGATGGCCTCTCTGCAGTTCAGCAGGCCTATCAGCAACCTTTGTTTTTCTTTTTCTATCTTTACTGTGGCTTCGTGCGGCATTTGGAAAGAACGAAATCAGAAAATCTTCGAAGGTGTAGCGCCATCCCGAGTTTCCTTGTTATAACGTGTTAAGGAGGATCTGCTTCTGCTAAGACATAGGGTCAAGTCTGACCATCATCCATTTCTTTGTGATCTCATAGACTCCCTCCAATAAGCTCTCGCTACGGCTTTCGGGCCCTGTAATTCATCCATGTAATTAAACTTTGTCATTTAATAAAGTAGGAGCCTTTCCTGCTGTATTTCTGTCAAAAAAAAACCCAAATCACATGTCCAAGGATAATGTCAAATGGTATCATATGCATTAATTGTTTAACTTTCACTTTATGTGGAGCATGCTTAGTTGGTAGCCTCAAATTAACATGCGAAACATTGAGCTAGCACAATAAATTTGGATAGCTACCAATTTCTAAGCAAAATTGCCATAAAACCAAGCAGCCTCGTAATTCTTCCGATATTTGTTATTTGTACCATGTTTGGTCATATATATATGCATGCAAACTCTATATATATAGTTGACTAGAGTAGTATATAGAATTATAGACTAGGAATTTCTGAATTATGTCTTCAACTCTTCATAAGTATAGTATATATACAAGTTGTATTGTTACGCTAGCTCTATTGAAAAAAAGAGAGGAAAATATCTAGGAGGAACATAAGGCAACCCATGTTCAACCGGACGAGGACTCAAACTTGTGTGGGTTAATCGTACGTTCCTCTTCCTCCTTGCTCGGTGATCCGACGGCGAGCACCGGCCCGTGGAGCAGCGGTGGTCAGGGATCGAGGCCACAACGTTTTCGTCGATCCAGGGCTCCTCTGACATGTGGGCCTATGTGGATTTCTTTTGTTGCTTCGCATCGACTCATGAAGTTGCGCCAGCGCCGTTGAATCAGATTGCTCTACCGTGTAGCATCAGTTCCAACTTCCCCCGTCTCATCCTTTAAAACTATCGCCCCTCAACGTCGTTTTCTCTCTATAGGTAAGTCTAAGGCACGGTTGATTAGAATTTTGTTAAATTTAAGTCAACAATGTGAACCTGAGGATCGGATCTTCGTTGATGGTAATTAGGTAGTTACATTTTAGAAGTTGTGTATAATTTTATATATACTCATAAACATGCAATCAAGAGCTGGTAGACCCATGATTTTTCAAATAGATGGTTCCAAGTGCCGCAAGCTCAACATAGAAGTAGAAAATTTGCCAAAAGTACGATACATACATATTAATAAGGTCTCACAATATTATAAATTCAACAAATAAGATTGATAACATACTCCAAGAAAGAAAATGATCAAGATTTGGGAATTTGAGCATCCACTCATTGAGCACTGGAGGCGTGGAGTAGTGGACCGTGCCACCGTGGAGCCATGAGCCGTCGGGCATCACCGCGTCAGCCGTAGAGCCCTCAGGTCTCAGCGCGCCACCGGCTGGTCCTCCCTCGCCCTGCGCCGCCGTGGCTCCGCGCCACCGCGGTGCAGCCCGCCGCCCGCCGAGGCTGCGCGCCTGCGCGTCGTCGGACACGGTCACATGGGGAGAGGCCGCGGAGGAGCAGCTCCGTAGCTGGAGCCTCCACCGCCCCATGCTGGTCTGCGTCCGTGGAGGAGCATGCAGATCCCAAATTCATGGTCCTCCTACATGTACACAGCAGCAGCAGTACTTCCATGGCTGTGCAATGCGAATTTGGCACTGGCGTCTCACTAGTCACAAACCATGCATGCATGAGATGGTGAGACATCAACCTACCGCTCGCCCATAATACTAACCTCTTAACCCATGCATCAACTAAAACTGAGTCGGGACACAGCAAAGATGGCATGGCCATATGTGATTCACCAACTTCCCATCCGTGCATAGACAGGACATGTTATCTCACCTTCTTCGAATGCCATGCGTAGTTTTATGCACCAATCATTTCGCAGGGCTTGCCGTCGATGCCATACATATGCTGCTTAGTCTGTACTACTTTATAAAAGGAAAAATTTTTCTTTTCTAACTCCACCCCACATATTGTACACATGTTATTCAACACCCTCAGATCTTATGCATCTAATGGCTCTAATTGTTTTGATGGTCTGCCGATCCAACGGTTGAAGTGGAACCCGCGGTTTGCCCAGCCTTCCCGATCAGCCGTGCAAGCCCTTCTCCTCCTCCTCCCTGCGAGCCCTCCACCATCTTCTCCGCCGCCGCCTCCTCCACACCGCCCCCTGCCCAGACTGTGCTCGGCTACCGCGCGCCCCTGTTCCACGCTCGGCCCCCGCCGCGGTGCTCCGCCTCCCCCCTACAGCTCCGCCACACCACTTTTCCGTGCCGCAAGCCCCACCCACCTCCGCCCCTTTGCGTCCCTCTCGCAGATCCGCCCGCACGCCTCCACCGCCGCTTGCCCCCCGACCCGGCCGCCACGCTCACCTGCTCACCCCCACCCGCCACGGCTCGGCCCTCCCGCACCGCACGGGCTACCACGCCACCCTGACCACCATGCCGCAGCCCTCCTGCCCACCCTCTCGGACACCGCCACCGCCCCATTCTTCACCCACCGCACCTACCCCGCCGCCGCCGCCGCGCTGCTCGCCTCTGCCCCCGTCGCCCTCTGCCACCGCCACCGGTGCACCGTTCGCCCCTGCCACCAGCCCCTGTCGCCCTCTGCCGCCAGCGGCGCCGCACCGCTCGCCCCTGCCACCAGCCCACGTCGCCCTCTGCCGCTGCCGGCGCGGCTTCACTCCAGCCGCACCGTACAACCGATGGCCAACGGTGCATCGTCAGTCCCCGCCTAGCTTGGATGGACGCGCATGCTCGCCCCGATCGGATCCACTCGCTGCAGCGGCAGGGGAGGCCAGACCTGAGCGGCGGGAGCTCGGTGGCAGCAATAGCTGTGAGCGGGGGCGAGCTCAGGGGCATTGGCAGCGTGGAGCTCGACCAGAAGAGGAGTGGGAGAGCGAATGAGCGGGGGCAACGAGGAGGAGCCATCGGCCTCCGGGGCTGGTGAGGCAGGGGGAGGATGGGGTGCTGTGGTGAGGGGAGACTGGGAGAGTGGGTGCACATGGCTGAAGAAGTCGGTGTGGCGGCCACCGGAAGTTAGCGCCGACCAAGGTAGGGTGTCGAGCGTGCGCAGGAGGAGCAGCATGTCAGACCTGGACAGTCTAGCTGACGCAGAGGAGGGTGGCAGCGAGGAGAGTACTCGGCCAGATAGGGCATGGTCGCGGATGCTCTCATGCATCCGTGCGCCGCTGAGGCCGGGGAAGAAGCAGGGGGAAACCATATCCAAGGGCCACAAGAACTACGAGCCCATGCTAAACTTGCAGTTCGGCATCAGGTGTGTTCTTGGCTACCATTGTGACTGCCTCCATTGCCATTTGTTTCTGTGTTGCTGTGGCATTCAGTTGACGCTCGCCACCATTGATTTTCGCTTCGAGCATAGGCATGCTGTGGGATGGCAGTTTGCACCTACTTCATTGGATCTTAAAGCATCAGCATTTGGTCTCAAAGAGAAGGTATGGACAAGGTTTTCTCCTAAAGGATCACAGTATACCCTCCTCACCAATCATGTGATTTTTGGTGGAAGGACTACTGCCGATTGATTTTAGGTTTGCATTCTGTGTGGTTATGAAGCGTTATCATTACTAATTTCTTGATCTTTTTATGTGGCAGTAATTTGATGTCATGTTATTACCAGACACCAGAATGACGATAATTTGTTCTTCTGCAACTTGATCCAGGACATTGCGCAAGCTCTTCGACATTGACCCTGCAGATTACATGATCTCCATATGTGGGGATGATGCACTTCTGGAACTTTCATCACCAGGTATTAGTGGGCATTTCTTTTACCTCACCAATGATGACAAGTACATGATCAAAACAATGATCATGTATACTCGTACGTGTGATATTAGATCAATATCTATACTATGATGACAAGTACATGATCAAAACAATGAAGAAATCAGAAGTTAAGGTAGGTTCCTTTCTTCACCTTAGCTAACGTATAATCAGAAGTTTAAGTCTGATTTGTTATGTGGTTCTATTTCTAAAATTATGAACAGGTACTTCTTAGGATGTTTCCAGCCTATTATAAACATGTCTGTGCGTATGACAATACTATGATAACCAAGTTCTTTGTTCTGCACCGTGTTAAAATTATAGGAGCTATTCAGAAAAAGGTTCGGATGCCATGAGAAATTGTTCAGATTTGTTAATATCAAAGATGCCTGAGCTTTTATTACTATTTAATACAGGTTTGGTTTGTTATAATGGGAATATTTTCTGCTCGCTCTACGCAATCCATCGGCTATTCAACTTGAAAGGATCTTCACTTGGTAGTATGACAGACGAACCAATTGATCAAATTGACGAGACCACCACACTCAAGGATCTCGATCTCAATTTCATTTTCTAGTTAGGAGGATCTTGGTTACTCACATGTGCCACTCGCCGGCGAATGACATCGTCAGGTGGAGGGTTCCGGGATTTGTCTTCGACGCCGTCATGAAGGGGTTGGAGCCCGGAGGAAGGTACTTTTACAAGGTAAACTGTGTGTTCAACCTGTACAAGGTAAATTGTGAGTTGCAGTTTAGCTCTATCAATCATAGAAGCTCAGATGCGTCTAGCTGTTTAGCTCTAGGATTTGAGTCTGGGAGTGAGGTAGGTAATTCGTGTTTTTAGAAAATAGTGAGGTAGATAATTCGATGATGTGTGTAGGAACAGTTCACAAGACAGAAAATGTGGGTAAATTTGCCTTATTGTTTATCTTGGTTGCAAGATAGTCTTGTTCGAGTGAATTGTACAAAGCTCCTTCCTTCACATTTCTCAGCATTGATCTGAATTGTATATCAACAATCTCTATTCATTGTATCTGACTATATATAGTGAGCATGCACTTTAAGCATTATCTGTTGAGTGTTCCCTTTAAGTAAAGAAGCTAATATACTAGGGAGTATTTTTTTGAAAGTTTTGCTAGGTCATTAGAAAAATCAGTAGGGGGTTGCTTTCTGTATTAGGGTATTTTAAGATTTAGTTATTTTCATCTGGAATTTATAATTTACAAAAATAAACTCATGATTCAGAATACATATGTTCTATTACTGTTTTGAACTTGTGTACTTAAGGTGTGATGATTGGAGTCAATATGACACACTAATTATCAACAGTTTATTTAATTTTGACTCTGAATTCTAGGTGTTCAATTGTGTGCATTTGCATGTTCTACTATCCTTTTGCTCGCTTGTTCAGCTAATATGTTTGGCTTTTCTTTGTTCAGTAATTTATTTGTGATATGTTGTATTCTCTTGAAATTATCAAGGGTGGACCTACCGGAGTTGAGTGGCTGCATAGGTCCAGAATTCTTAAGGAGTTACTCCCTGAACAAAATCAAGCAGGCAGGCTGTATGGTGGGCTCATTCTCGACTGATCTTGCAGAAGCAAGGTTTACTCCAGGTGATTTTTCAGACTCAAAACTCCTTGCGTCTTATATTTCCTGAAACTGAAAGTAAATTGGCATTGGAATTGTTTTCAGGATCCTCTGGCCATTCCAAAGGTTTATTAATCTTGTGCTTCTCTTGTCAGTACATACAACACTTCTAGCTTGTGTAGTCCTTATGTGGTTAACAGTGAAATTTCCCATCTGGTGACATCTGAAGGATCCCATAATTGAAATGATAAAAGCGACGGGAAACAAGCTGACGAACTCGACAAACTTCCTGCGGTTCCTAGGACAGCAGGCGCTCATCGAGCAAGGGGACGCCGCAGGTTCAGAAGAGCAGCAAATTGCAGAAGACAAGTACCATTTCATATCCCTTGTGCTGAACCTGGCCAACACATTCCTGTACATGGGCAACACGTACGTGGCGAAATATTGTAGGTATGCTTGGTTAAAGGTATGCTAAGTTTGCACAAGCAGCTGTCGTTCGGTATGCTGGAACTTTGTGATGATGGAAATGAAAGCTGCTCTGGTCCATCTCATGATAAAAATTGTCTCTCTTTTTATTGCATAAAATAGCTTCTAATGAAAGCTTGAGTCTATTGCTTATACATTTTTAGAATCACGGGCAAGCTAAATCTGAAGTTGCCAGGCAATTGGACCTTTTCCAATTCTTGCTTGACTACTCTACATATGCTGAACTCTAATATGAAGCTCAATGCATAAGCATCTTGGTCATGTGGTTTAGCTACTAAATATCCAATCAGGTGCAGAGCTTAAAGGGCATCTTTGCCTTTTAGTTTCACGTGCATTTGCTATATTAGTAGTTGGGCAGAATAGATTACTCTGTCTTATAGCTGGGAAGCATATTAGTGATCATTTTGCTACTACTCGTATACCCATTTGTTTGATCAATTTTGATTTTTGGAAGAGTTTCAATTTTTTTGGGGTGATTTATGGAAACATTTCGAGGCAGATAATAAAGTTAAACTAGAAATATTAGAAACTTGAGAACATGGCATGAAAAATTGAGTATCCAGTAAAGAACTTTTGGCCACTTCATTTACCTTTTGTACTATTCTTACTCATCATCGCTAAGCAACCAATCTGTTAAAATGCTCACTAGAGAAAACTTGTGATGTTTATAATCTTTTCTATAGTGGGAACACTACTACAAAAAAGGTCATCCGCTGTACATTATCACTGACGGGCAGGGAAAAGCCCGTCAGGCTTCTTTATTATCACTGATGGGCACACGGTAACCCGTTAGTGTTGACTGTATAGGATGTTGCGTTTCAGGGTTT
Organism: Stipa capillata; assembly: GCA_019208055.1. NCBI lineage: Eukaryota > Viridiplantae > Streptophyta > Magnoliopsida > Poales > Poaceae > Stipa > Stipa capillata. The sequence continues at coordinate 351,483 of JAGXJF010002705.1, forward strand.
GGGAAGTTATCACTGACAGGCAGACGGAGGGGCCTGTCAGTAATGACCTTAGACGAAACACGATATTTTGACGCAAAGTCATCACTGACGAGCGTCAGTATTACCTGTCAGTGATGTATAAATCACCTATGACAGTCATGTAAACTCGCCTGTTTGGGAAGTTATCACTGACAGGCAGACGGAGGGGCCTGTCAGTAATGACCTTAGACGAAACACAATATTTTGACGCAAAGTCATCACTGACGAGCGTCAGTATTACCTGTCAGTGATGTATAAATCACCTATGACAGTCATGTAAACTCGCCTGTCAGTGTTTTGGCCCCTAAAATTGACTTTGCTGGTGAAGTCACCTATGACGGTTCCGTTTATCCTGCCCGTCAGTGATGTGGTGATCGCCACTGATGATCGATTATGCACCGCCTGTCAGTGGTAATTTCGCCCTTATCGCTGACGATTCCTTTTTGCTTGCCCGTCTGTAGTGACTTGGCTCATAAAACTTATCTGTTCAAGTCACCGCTGACGGTTCCTTTTATCCTGCCCGTCCATCAGTGAAGCACTCAAATTTCGCGCGAAACGTTCTTTTAGCTTTCGACGAAATACAATTTAACAACATCATGAAATGCATAATATTCAAACTCCGACATTGGAAATTCAACTTCATATAGCATAGATAAAGTTTATATTATATATCTATATATATATATATATAGATATATATATATATAGAAGAGGATTACATGCCATCCTATAGGCGAATTACATAGCAGTAAAGAAGTCATTGTCGTCATCGGTGACGGCGTTGGAGGAGGAGGAGGAGATCTCCATGACGATGTCGGCGGCCACCATCCCCCGCTGCTCGACCGCGGCGGCTGCCTCCGTGCGCGAAGCGTCCTCCGCGTAGCGAAGCTCGCTCTTCTCCCGGGCTCAGGCGGTGGCTGTGGCACGGGCATCGGCGTGGGCCTGGGCGTGGGAAGCCTCCGTGGCCGCCGCCACCATGCGGTCCTCCTCGGCTTTGGCGGCGGCCATGGCGTGGGCCTCGGTGGCGGACGCTTCTATCGCCGCCTGGAGCTGCCGCTCCTCTTCGGTGGCGGCAGCGTCATCGGCGTCGTCCTCCTCCACGGGCTCGGTCGGCGGGAGGTTGTTGACCTGGGCATGTCACGGAGTGGCGACGACACCATGCTCTCTTCCGGCTGCTCACGGGCGTGGCACGGCGGCATCACGGGGAGCTAGGTCAAGGCGAGGCGAGGCGGCCGGGGGTGGAGGAGATGGGTGCGGGCGGTGTAGGCGGGGACGGCCGCTTTATAGCGCGGGGAGGGTGTGAACTCGGCATGGAGCTAGGGTGTGGGAACTCGGCGTGTGGTATAAATGCCCTGTGTCGGAAGAAGGACGGGTGTGCGGGCTCCGAGGAGGGAGCTCAAAAGTCTCGGAGGCAAAAGCCTGTGCATCTCATCTCTGATGGGCAAAATGTAAGCGGCTGTCAATGGTTCTGTATTTTTTTTAAAATCTTGATAGTTATCACTGACGGGTGGTTACGAGCCGCCCGTCAGTGGTAAGTCTCGCGCTCATCTCTGACGGGCATTTTCCACCTCGCCCGTCAGTGATGATCCTGCATACATATATATATATATATCACCTGCTCAAGCACCAGGCCGATCTGTGCCCGCGCGTCCCCCAGGACCAGCTGCATGCGCCGCCATCGCCACCTAAACTGCTGCGGCCCGCGCGCGGTCTCCTGCCCTCTTGATCCTATCCCTCTCTCAAATTAAGGGTTCTTAATTAATTCCTCCTCTCACTCCCCCCTCTCAAAAAGGCCATTTTTTCTCTTCGTTTCGTCCGGCCGTCCCCCTCCCCCCTCTCAAAGACCACTGCCTCCTCATCAATGTCCCTCTCCCCGAAGGCCCTCAGTATCCGTCGCTCCTAGCTCCTCTTTGAACCTCTAACATGGTATAATTACTTTATTTTCTTGGACGTGAGATCTTGAAGAAATGGCTAATTTAATATATTTATGTTATAAAATTACTTTTATGTTATCGTAGGGATCGATTGATCGAAATTGGATGTATGGTGATTGTGTCACACAGAGTTTCGTCACAGCTTTGAACGAGTTTCTTCGAGTCGCTCAAGAGGATATGGCGATCAAGGGAAAAGCGAAGATGTGTTGTCCATGTCGTAAATGTAGTAACACGCAAATGTTATCGACGACGGGGGAGTTGCAACTATATTTGCTGACGAAGGGTTTCATGGAAGACTATACACGTTGGACATGTCATGGTGAAGAGAAAGAAGTTGCAAACCCGGCAGAAGCGGTGGAATTCGTTGAGGATGAGCATGTAGCTATCGAGGAAGAAGCTAATTCAGAATCTTTGGATGAGGATACCATGGGGAATTTGGATGACATGTTGCGTGATATGGAAGAGATGACTGTGAACCTAGAGAATGAAAGAGAGTTCGTAAAGTTTGTAAGATTGTTGAAAGACGCGAGAGTACCGTTGTTTGTCGGATGTAAACTCGAGCATACGCGGTTGTCCGTCTCGTTAGAACTTCTAAAGCTAAAGGCAGCCTACAACTGGCCGGACACAAGTTTCACAAAATTGTTAGAGCTCCTCTCCAACATTCTCCTAGAGGGGAACGTCTTGCCTACAAGCACTTACAGGGCGAAGAAGATTATATGCCCTCTCAGACGGGACGTTGAAAAATTTAATGCGTGTCCGAATGACTGCATCTTGTACCGCAAAGAGTACGCAGACCTACGAAGATGTCCGGTGTGCAAGATATCCCGCTACAAGCGTATTACAAACGAGGTCAAATGTGACGAGGACGACGATGAAGTGAAGGGCCCCCCCTGCGAAGGTTTGCTGGTATCTTCCTGTTCTTCCCCGTTTGAAGCGGTTTTTTGCCAACAAGAAAGATACACAACGAATGCGTTGGTATATGAAGGGTCGAATTGAAGATGGAAGCCTGAGGCACCCTGCCGATGCATGCCAATGGCGGTCAGTGGACGATGCATTTCCTGATTTCAGAGAGGAGGCGAGAAACATAAGGTTTGGGATGAGTACAGACGGGATCAATCCATTTGGCAACATGAGTAGCAGACAGAGCACATGGCCAGTCCTTCTATGGATGTACAACCTTCCTCCATGGCTGTCGATGAAGCGAAAGTACATACACCTCTCCGTTCTTATCCAAGGGCCGAAGCAACCTGGAAACGATATCGACTTGTACATCTAACCAATGAAGGAAGAACTAGAGACACTCTGGCACCAGGGGGCTGAGGTTTGGGACGCTGATAAAGCAGAGTATTTCTAGCTTCGAGCTATGTTGTTCACTACGGTGAATGACTATTCAGTGCTTGGAAACTCGTCCGGTCAGAGTGTGAAAGGATACGAAGCTTGTGTCTCCTGCCAAGAAGAGACAGTGAGTTTATTCTTACAGAACTCGAGGAAAATTGTGTACATGGGTCACCGAAGTTGGATGGCCAGAAACGATCCATGGAGGCAGTGCCCAATTAAGTTTAACGGAGAAGTGGAAACTCGTTCGAAGCCGGTGGAGAAGACCGGTGCACAGGTATATGAGATTGTGAAGGATATCGAGATTGTACCCGGAAAGACACAAGAGCTAAGACCGAGCATCTGGAAGAGGAAATCGGTATTTTGGGACTTGCCTTACTAGCAAGTTCTACACACCCGTCACAGTATTGATGTCATGCATGTCGAGAAAAATATGTGCGACAGCTTGGTTGGTCTTTTGCTGAACATTGCAGACAAGACAAAAGATGGTGTCAAGGCACAGCTTGACATGGAACAGATGGGCGTCAGACCAGAGCTGTGGTCGAAAGAGATAACGTCAAAGACAAAAGAGGGTTGTTTGAGAGTCAAGACGCGCCTACCTCCCGCTTGTTACACTTTGAGCAAAGCAGAGAAGAAGAGATTGTGCGAGTGTCTTGCCGGGGTAAAAGTTCCTTTCGGATATTCGGCAAACATAAAGAAACTTGTATCAATGAAAGACTTGAAATTAATTGGTATGAAGTCTCATGATTGTCATGTGATGATGACAGATCCTACCCATTGCAATTAGAGGCCTAATGGAGCCAGGAGTCCGCAAGACAGTCACTAACCTTTGTAGCTTTTTCAACACGATCTCTCAGAAGACAATTAGCCTAGATCGCCTTCAGAAACTTAAGCAAGAGATCGTCGTGACCATATGCGAACTAGAGATGTACTTCCCTCCAACATTCTTTGATATCATGGTACATCTCATGATACATATCGTCCCGGAGATACTGAGCCTAGGCCCCGTTTTCCTACATAGCATGTATCCTTTCGAAAGATACATGGGCATTTTGAAGCGCTATGTTCGTAATAGATATCGGCCAGAAGGGAGCATCATCCAAGGCTATGCTGCTGAAGAGTGCATCGAGTTCTGCACAGATTACATGGCTGAACATCGACCTATAGGTGTGCCGACTTCGCGGCACTCGGGTAGACTCATTGGTGTCGGCACACTCGGAAGAAGAGAGTACGATCCTTTACGTACCGATCGATCAACTGACTTCTTTAGAGCACATTTCGTGGTCTTGCAACACCTGTTAGTGGCTGACCCTTATATAGGGATGCACCAGCAACTATTGCGCAAAGAGAACCCCAATAGCGGACCTTTTTGGATCACAAAGAGGCACAACACGCAATTTGGGTCGTTGGCTAAAGGAGTATTGGTACGGGAGGGAACCGACAAGTGAAGAAGAAGTAATTGTCAAATGGTTGGCAAGAGAACCCATCACAAATGTCGTCACATGGCAAGGGTATGATATCAACGGATACACATTCTATACGGAGGCTCAAGATCGGAAAAGCACATACCAAAACTTCGGTAGACGATAGAAGCTAAAAGTAGTCTTGATGGCCCGAAATGCAGGTACTATGGCATTATTAAAGAGATTTGGAAACTTGACTACACCGTGATCAAGGTCCCGGTGTTTCGTTGCTGATGGGTGCACCTGAAGGACATCCGTGTCGAAGATCAGAACTTCACCACGGTGAATCTTCTGAGTGTTGGGTCCAAAGAAGAACCATTTATATTGGCTAAACAGGTTGCGCAAGTGTTCTACATACTAGATCCTTCTAATAAGAAGCGCCATATTGTAAGAAAGAAAAAGGAGTATCATTGGAGTGGATGGTGTAGTGGATGAAGAAGACTACGACCAATTCGATGATCCCGATACTGAAGATGAAGATGAGAGGACAAAGAAAAAGATCAAACGTTATACTGACAATGTTGCCAAGCCGTACATACGTACTGATCATAACGAAGGACTGATATATCAAGGAAAAAAGCTTGTCGATGGCGATGACGAGAATGACGAAACTTAATATAAGTGTTGTCATTTATGTGATAAAGATATGTAGCATATATGATATATGTGTCATATACATGGTGTTGGACTTTCGCAGACTCCATAAGTGCAATTTTGATTATGATTGGTCAGTTCCAATTCTGTTATTGCAACTAAACATAAAGAAACTTGTAAAACTGGCCTGTCAAAACAAACGAATCCTCTGATGCTGCGCTACCCAATTCTGGGAGCACAAGTTAACATTGATGGGCAAATGTTGGCCGACCGTCACTGATACAGTGACGGGTGAAACTGCTTCACCCATCATTGATGACTAGTGACCACTGACGGGCAAATATCTTCTGCCCGTCATTGCTAACTCTATCACCACTGACGGGCTCTTATTTGTCGCCCGTCACTGATAACTAACAGTGACGGGAGAGAAGTTTCACCCATCAGTGATGACTGTGGCTACATATATATCATGCCCGTGCGTCCGTTGCATTCTGGATCAGCTGCGAGGCCTAGCCGTCTCCGCCGAAGTGCTGCCGCTGCCGCTGACGCATCTGCACTCCTCCGCGCTCCATGGATCCCGCTGCCACCTGCTCCACGCCCGCTGCCGTCGGGGGCGCCGCCTCCCCTGCGCAAGCCTCTCCCGCGCAAGCCGTCACCGCCGCCGAGGTCACCTCCACTGCACAAGCCGCTGCCGCTGCCACCGAGGTCGCCTCCACCACCCCCACCGTCACCGAGGTCACCTCCACCGAGCTCACCGTCGCCGAGGTCGCCTCCACCGCACAAGCCGCTTCCGCCGCCACCTAGGTCGCCTCACCCACGCAAGCCACCGCCTCCTCCTCCAACTCCAGCTCCGCCAGCTCGTCCTCCCACTCCGGCATGGCCGGGTAAGTCACGATTGTCACCTTTGAGTACTTTGTGCATGTACATTTTGCAATTTGTGATAATATTTGTACTTTTGCATTTCTGTATATGCATAAACATGGCAAATATTAGCATGTGTGACAAAATTTTGCAATTTGTGCATGTACATTTTGCAATTTGTGCTATGGAAGCTATTGGGGAGAGACAGCCAGATTTTGTACAATTAATAAAATGTGTGTTTGTTTTGGTCTCCGAGTATCCTTGTGTCCATATGCTAGGGACATTTGACCTAAAGCTTTATGCTTGGCGCTGACCCAAGCTTCCTGTTTTAGTGATCCACATTCTCAGAGGGAACTAAACTGCTTATAGACTCTTGAGCTTCTAAGTGTCTCGTATTGCAACTTGATCGTGATCCGCCCATTCCGTTCTTATTTACTTCAATTAGCTTAATCATAAACGTATTAGGTCTTTATTTAATCTAGTTAATATGTTTGCAATAAAAAAGAGGCTCTGGTCCGTTCAAGCCCGGGGACGAGGTCGGAACTGAAGTTGTACCACCACCAAAAAGGCAACCAAACCAAGAACCAGGAAAAGTTGCCGACGCATACCTTAGTCATCACCGGGGTCGACCCCGACACAGGCGTACCATGTGAACCAACGAGCTCGGCGTCGAAGTTCAACAACACCTGTGGGGTGCTCATACGGGAGAACATCCCGATCACTACTCCCCATTGGAACCGGGTGCCCTGATCAGAGATAGATGCCCTGTTAACCTCGCTGTTTAACCTGTTCGAGGTCCCGGAGGACCTTAAGGAGGCGGTGAAGCACCACGCCGAGATCACGATGTGTAATGCTCACAAGAAACTGGAGACACACTGCGACCAAGGAGTACGTGATGAAAAATTGCCATCCGGGAAGAAGATGGTCGAAAGTTACTGATGAGCAGTGGGACCAATTCGTCGCCTCGAGGAGCACTAACGAGTTCAAGGCCAAGAGTGAGAAGAACAAGGAGATGCGCATGAAGAATAAATTCAACCACAGCGTTGGAAGCCGTGGGTACGCCGGGATAAAGGCTAAATGGGAAAGAGAAGATGCTGAACTACGAGCGGCTGGGAAACCAGTTCCGTTCGAGAAAATATTGGAGCCTCGTGCCAGAAACTGGGCGAGGGGTCACACGAAAGTGAACCCGACGACGGGGGATATGACCTTCCCCAACGAGGAGGTCTAGGCGGTGTCCAATTGATTGGTACTCAACTCGACCTATCCTGTCTAACCATCGTAACTAATTTGTTTCCTAAATGCTCGATAGTGAAATATGAAACGTGTATATTGCAGATACAGTTGAGCCAGCAGGAATCCTCTCAAGAGTCCGTACGTTCCAAGAGGTGGCAAACTCCTCTATCGCTTGCTCTAGGAAACCTGGAGAAAACTGGGCGTACAGGAGGTGTTGGTGTAGCCGCTACATGGGATAAAATGTTTCCCAAATCACTTGATGCCGCCCGCCGAAGGAAGAGGAGCAGGCACGATGCTTTAATGGAAGCGATGATGGAGAAGGCGAGAGAGGCGGCGAGACAGGAGATCAGCGAGGATTTCCTGAGTTGGTCGGAAGAGGCGGCACGAGAGGCGGCAAGACTGGTGTTGAAGAGGTGGCTCTCGGACAGTAAGTGTAGGCACCCCGGGTCGGAGACCGAGGTGCTAGAGGGAGACTTGGGGAACGAAGCCAAGCGTCCGTGGGACTTTATCCAGCTACCGCCGAAGTTCGTACGCTATGATGAGTAGTGAAAGTGTGTTGATCTCTCTGTTCATACGGGGTGCCAACTTGCCCTTATATAGGCAAAACCGGCTTACAAGTGCAAATACATTGTTACCCTTAAAAAGGCTACAATCTCCTCCTAGTCTGTGTCACCGTACAACTGGCCGAACTCGTACTCTCCACCTCGCCGCTACCTACTACATGCGCCGGCATATTCCTAGATTCCCTTCGCCGGTACGGCTCGCCTCCGCTCTTGTCGTCCTTAGTGCCGGCGGCGTCGTCCTTGCCGGGTGGACTCGCCTCGCTTTCCTCCTCGTCCCGGCCGAGTCGCCCTCTCACCTCGTCTGTGGGGGCTGACTTGCTCCTTGCTTCCGTGGTTAAGTCGTCCGACCGAGATGGCTCCCTGTCGCGCTGAGCCCTCCTAAGATCCCTATGCAACACCTTACGTTAAATCATTATATGAACAGAGGATAGGGGGTACTTCGTCCTGGTGCCTCGGCCGGACTCCCCCAACAACTGGAGTTCGCAAGGTTATATGGGGATCTGCCACCCATGCTGAAAAGTGTGCCGAATGTTCCTGGATGGAGTAGTTGCGCCTCCACAACGCGGGCACATCTGATGGGGTAGCTACATCATATCCGTGCCACAATGTAAACGTAGGTTCACGGTACCTAGTACAATCTTTCGTACGCATCCTATATTTTAAACATGACCCGAATGGCCGAGAACCACGCTTTAACTGTTTCACAGGTGCAGGTGCCCACGAAATGCTTATTGGTTTATCCTGTGTCGGGTGCCAATGTTACCATCGCACACGGTCTACTGATGCTAGCTTCTTCGGGGGCCCTGACGCACCATCAGCTTACATCGCCGGACATGGTGAAGGTACAGGTGGATAGAGTAGTTGCGGAGTTCAGTGCCATGAAAGTCCCTGTACTTCCTGAAGAGGATGCCACCACGCTAGGACAATGCTTGATGGCCTTCATCCAATGGCCGAAGGCTCAAGTGATTGTAGAAGGCGCCTCGACCCGCTCATCTCCGGCCAACACCTCTCCATCAACCCGGATATCTCCTTTGGCCTTGAGCCAAACACATCTGTCATTCGACCGGAGAGATGAAGACACGATGCCAGCCCATGAGGATCCGGTGGCATATGACACCAGTAAGGAAATTGAGCTAGCACTTGTCGACACCCCCAAGCCACCGAGAAAAGAAAGGCGCTCCAAGCATAGGCAGGACCTGAATAATGCCGTACCGCCAGCAGAGCCCGTTAGTGCACAAGGTGCCGCGAAGACTTTATCTCCAGGCACACTTCACAGAGCTATGAAGGAGGTATTTGGTGGCCCTACGCCTAAGAAAAACATAATACGTACGGAGAGTGATCCAAGTGTAGCCCAAAAAGCTCCAAAGAAAAGGAAGACCAAACGGGGCGGCACAGCGAAGAGGTTAGCAAAAAAAGATAGCGCCGCCAAGTCCCTGTCGTACGCATCAACTCCTCACGTACAACAGAAAGGAAGGGCAGACAGGTACCTTCCCGGTCAGCCGCTCGTCCCAGACAATGAAATACAAACTTTGGGAGCCGAGGCAAAACTGCTGCATGACATGATTGTGCTACATTCGAGTCAGCCGGATCAATTTGTATCCTTCATCAAACTCCAAGTTCCAGAAAGTTACCACTTTTATCGAGAGTTTGACAGTCCTACATTCAACGTCGCCTTTGAAGACATCTGGAGCATGTATAACCTGAAGAGACTAGACACCACGCTAATGAGGATCTGGACACTTTGGCAATCCAAAGAGGCCCGGCGTAACAAAGTGAGCATTAGGTTCATCGATCCGTGCATTTTGCATGACCGCCATATCAACAACGCATTTGAGTCAGTCATTGATTTCATCTCCAAGGCATGGCTTGCGCAAAGGGACAATGAAATGATAATGTTGCCTTACAACCCTCCGTGAGTTCTTTACTAATTGTGTCAATTTTTTCTTCAAGCACTTAATTAAATAGTTACGTGTGTTTACATGCATCTCATCTCGTCTATGCAGCGACCATTGGGTCCTTCTCGTGATAGTCATACCTTGGAACAAAGTATTTTACTTTGATTCTCTTAGGCGTGGAGAATGACTATCCCCTAGGGACTTCTCCAGGATTCGGAAGTGCGTTGACGAGGCGTACACCCAATTTAGGGCAATGGGAGGGACGGCGCGCTGGAAAAAGTCACATCCTAGGCTCAGCCATATGTTTGACTTCCCGTGCATGCAGCAGCCGGCGAATAGCGTGACATGTGGGTTTTATGTGTGCGCGCACATGGACGTGATGGTCCGTCACTACAACCCACTTTCCAGTGAAAAAGACTTCAAGGACTACCTGGCTCTCGACTACGACTACTTACGAGATCAATGCCGCATGAGATAAGTGTTTGCATACTTCTTGAACCAATATGTAGTCCGGCCAAGCGGTGAATTTTACGCCGGCATAGAACTGTCCCCCACCTCCGGAAAATGTTGATATATTGATAACTTGTTCATATTTCTAACTCTGTTTTCTTCAATGCAAGGTTGCTATGGTGCTATATATATGTTTGTGAATTTGATTGTGTCGTTCTAATATATATATGTGCATTTCGATTTGTGAATTTCATATATTTGTGAATGTGTTGTAATGTGGTTTGTGATTTTGTGATGCTTTGTGATGTTGTTATTGCAAATTAATTATCTGTGAAATATACTTTCTACCAGTACCTCGCAATTGGGGCTGCTGAGAGGCTGTGTAGCTGGGGCTGCACAGCTGTGACTTTTTTTCAGAGGGCATGGCTAGCAAATCCTGCGGCTAGCCAGTAAAACAGGAATATGCTGGAACCAGCATAGGATCATCACTGACGGGCGAAATGGTTGCGCCGGTCAGTGATGGAACTTACCAATGACGGGCGATCTAAAGTGAGCTGTCAAAGGTAACACTCACTACTGACGGGCACTTGCACACGGCCCGTCGGCGCTAACTTCCTACTCTGACGGGTGGGTACGGACGACCCGTCACATGTAAGTATCATCACTGACGGGCGCTGGTGGCGCAGCCGTCAGGGGAGCAAGTTATCACTGACGGGCGATCTAAATTGAGCCGTCAAAGGTAACATTCAGTACTGACAGGAACTTGCACACGACCCGTCAGCGCTAACTTCCTACTCTGACGGGTTTGAACGGACCACCCATCACAGGTAACTGTCGTCACTGACGAGCATCTTTTTTTGCCCATCAGCGGTAACTTCCGTCGTTCCTCCCGAGCAGTCATCTCTGATGGGCCAGGACAAATAGCCGTCAAAGGTAGATGTTAGCACTGACGGTCACCTTGACCTCACCCGTCAGAAATGTCTGCTGTAGGTCGATCAGGCGGTCCTCCCTACAGTTATCCCTGACGGGTGCATATTGCCCGCCTGTCAAAGGTAATGTCCTATCTGTGACGGGCTTCGTGCCCGTTAGAGGTAACTTGTGTTACCACTGACGATTGATTGCTGATGGGCTGCCCACCCTCATAGCTGGGCTATATCTGCCCGTCAGTGATCACCTTTTCTGTAGTAGTGGAAGTGAGACTATGAAACTGGCTACTTGACTACAGTTCTTAATGCACTTTCTTGACTACTTAACAGTAGTGATGTCAGTTCTTAACCAAGGAAGAGCCAAGTGAGCAATGTGAAGTAGAAGAGACAAGTCAAGAAGCATTTTATTGTTTTTCAGGATTGCACATATGCTACCTGATGGAAATTCTAATGTCTTTCTGAAGCATTTTATTGTTTTTCAGATGTCAAGCTCTGCTGATCATATCACTTGATTATCCTATTCTAGGATCCGTTAAGGAAGCCATTAATACATTAATGGATAATAATGTGAAGGCCTTTGTATTGGATCTGTGGAATAACAGGTTAGTGCCTGCAAAATTAGAGGGTATTTTTATCTAATTCTATTGAAACCTTGACATGGTTATGTTTGATGAAGTGGTGGCCTTTTCCCTGAAGGAATTTAAATTGTGAAGATTTGGTAAGCTTGTTTACATCATATTTCAATACGCGAGGTTTGTTTGTCTGCATATGTATTGGCATTGGTAGCCTACGTAAGCAGTTTATTAATTATGTCTTAAACTGGAAGATGTAATTGACTGAACAAAGTATGAATGTATCCTAGGTGAATACTAGCTGTGCACCTCAATATGTTCACTGCTGAAGAATACCTGTTCGACTCCTGAAAACTGGGACTTCTTTTCTTATCTCTATGTGATAGCAGCTCTAATAGTATCAAACAGGTAGCAACTCATGCATTCCTAGATTTGCTCTGAACTGCGAACTACTTTCTTATTTCATTCAAGCTTACTGTTGTAATCTAGACCTTGGAGTTTGTGTGGGTTGCCATAATTTATGTGTAAATTGAGTTGTCTTATGCAGATTAATCAATGTGCAATCCGTGTACATACATTGTGTACTTTGTAGTTCTGTATTACTTAACTCTAAAAATTCTAAATGTGATATAGACTGAGAAACTGCTTTTCAATCAAGTATTTTAATGAAATAGCAAATCGTTATTACTGCTGTTCAAGTTCTCATCACCTATATGCTTGCACATTGTTCGATCCATATGGTGTTCTTGTATTTTTATAATTTTTCAGCGGTACTACTTCCTTTGGAGTATTTTAATGATAATTTGGGACTTAGGAGTTGTACAGTGAGTGAATAGATGATTATTTTTTCAGTTTTGAGTGTGCTTGCTTTAACCAGTATTTGCTGACACAAGTTGTAGTTATGGCACACTTCATCACAAGAAATTTTAATCCGCTTTTTCATATTGACTTTAATTACTTATCTCACTTCTTTAGTGGCAAAAAAATGAGTTAGTGGCCACCGCTATGGCTCACATAACCAAGTAGAAACTTAAACAGTGGCTCAATGGCATGGATGATAAGTCGAGGTGCTTTGGTTTCATCAACTTTGCGTCCAGATGCTGCCGCTTGTGTTGTTGAGGAAATTGATGGCAAAAAACTAAGGACTTCCATTCAGATTCTCTGTGTTTGATAGCCATGGAAAATTAATACATCACACATATCTGTTTCGATTTAATAATTAATGTTCTTATTTATTATGCATTCTTTGTTAATTTGCCTATTTTCTCGAGGGGAATGTAGCCATATATAGCATTGCAGCAAAGTACAAAGCATACAATCACTTATTGGTTCCTCTCTTTTCAATACACTTATTCCGTATGAGATTAAAAGACGACAACATTATTTACATGGCCCTTTTTAATCAAAAATGCATGCAGTCGAGACGTGCGTTGCACGTGCACGATTACTAGTTTTAATAGATTAGATAGTTGCACGCAATTAAAGTGTTAAGCATTACTGACTGAAATTTGCTTACTATAGGGCTATGAACATATGATGATACCGGACGAAATCTGTCCTACAGTGCACATTTGCCTGCAATATCTGAACACCTTTGTGTAGTTGAAAGCAAATGTGTGGATGTTGATGACAGGTTTTACAAAATTTTGAAGATCTTGAGTACATTTGACATACGAGGACTAGATCAACTCTTTGTAGTAAACTAGCGAGCAATACACTCTTCACCTTCCCTATATTTCTGCGAGAATGCATCATTTTGTGAACAAAGCATATGTATTGTACAAACATCCAAATCAACTACGTATACAAAACATTAATGGCTAGCAATTAAAGTAGAAACACTACCCTCCCTCCATTTTCTGAACAGTAATGTACTAGTGCCTCATAAACCTCAGCAATACTATATCAATACGACGATTTTGGAGGATTTCAGAAGGATTAATTATTAAATGACACAAAATATGTATCTTGCAGTTCACAAAATTGTCAAATGCGACATTGCTTCGGTCCTCAAGCGATCACATGGTCTAAAAACATCAAGTTTTTTGTTCTTTTTGCTACAAGGGCCGACGAGCAACTATCCATCTCGTCTGGCCAGCTGCATATTTGATCCATATATTTCTGAATATCCAGAGAGGATAAAAAAATCCAAGACTTCCTCGATCTCCTTAACTCTCGTTGGAGCTGAAACCCGTACAAACAAAATCAAAACCTACAAAAAAAAATGACGAAGCATAATCAGCCGAGTAAAGATTTCATTTTTTTGTTTAAAAAATATGACCACACAATTTCTTCACTGCTTGTTATTAGAATTTACTAATGAAAATCATACATTCAGATAGCGCGTTGGTTGGTCGGATATTGATTTTGGCGAGAGGTATGCCAAATGCGCTCAACACCTTCAAGATGTTGAAAACCCTTTCACCGACCACATCACACTTGATTTCCACTTTCTTAAGGGGCTCAAACGTTGACTGTTCCGATGTAATAGAACATCTCTTTCTTTTCATCCTGCGTGCAGGGTTCTACAGAAGAAGAAAAAGATATAACTAGCCATATTGATAACAAATATAAAAACTCGAAGTTGTCCTTCTCACGACATTATTGAGAGCCTTGGAAAGTTGAAAAGTGAGCTTCTCTAGAATTGGTGCGTGTCGAAGAAGGCAACCGAGTGCGGTTTCATCATCATACACACACCACTCGTTAAGTATCAAAGTCTTTAACTTGCCAAATGTAGGGCACCATGTCAGATCCCTTTGTAAAATAGCCTGGGTAGAGGTAATAGCTCAATGACATTAGCTCGTGAAGTACAATATGTAAGTGAGCAAAAGCTTCGATAGATAGAGAAATATATTTGCCGAAACATATTTAGATAGAGAAAGATATAAGAAATGATTAAGCACACGTAAGAGAAGAAAAGATATGTGCATCCGAAAATTTAAGCTTGTCAAATCCACCTCTGGTATAAATAGAGAAATTATTTCCTCCTTATCTATTGTGTAATTAAACATAATAATACTCCAGAAGAGAACCACCTCTTCATAGGACAGTAGAGTTATAGGGGTATTACTCTATCCACTCATGTTCAGATCCTGTTGGTCATATTTAACTGCACACACCGATGCAATAATTACAAATTTACTAAGATTCATGAATTTATCTCGGTCTCCATTAATTGAAATGTGTGATTAAAGGACACTTGCGTGTGTGGTGGTATATGTGAGTGGCGTCTTGCTTGTAATCGCAAAAAGCCAAAACAACAAAAGATTTAAGATGAAGATTATTTTTGTTAGATAAAGGTGACCAAGATGATGAACGGTAATTGGAAAAATAAAACAGAACAAGAGAAGATTACGACGAAAAATGTTGAATGGCAATTGGAAAAACAAAAAAAAATTTAAGAATTTGAGCTTGCATATATACCTGTCCATCAGAAGACGTAGCTATCAGTTCCAAACTCGTGGCCTCTGACAAGCCATGCAGAAGCTCGCAATGGTGGCCGCTGGAGCCTCTACTGCCCCCCGTAAGCTGGACGATCGCCGTCGTCAACGACGGCATGTTCTCGAGGGACGGAACTTTCACCAAGCAATCAGATAGGTGCAGCCAACGGAGGGTCGGCGTGGAGATCCTCGTCGTCGTCCCGTCGGCTATCTTGCCGAACATAAACTTGCAGTTGGTGATGCTGAGGCACTCAAGCGAGGGCGACACGACGGCCTCGCCGTTGAGGTAGCAGTCGTGGAGGCTGAGGTGCTGCAGCGCCGGGCAGTGAGAGAAGTCGAGGAAGCCGTGGAGGAGCTTGACGGACTGGAGGTGCAGCGTGGTCAGGTGCCGGGAGGCGAGGGGCAGGGCGGCCAGCAGCAACTTCTCTTCTACGGAGACCACGCGGGCCCTGAGGGCGAGCGCGTGGCACGTCGGCGCGGCGTGCCGGATCCACAGGTCGGCGTGGTTTTCGACGAGCGTGATCGCCGTGATGTACTCGTAGTCGTCGTCCTCGTCTGCAAGGTTGAGATCGATCTCGAACGAGCGCAGCGGCGAGGTCGCATTCCGGAGGAGCAGGAAGCGGTTGACGAACACTGTGAAGGAGTGGTGACGGCCATGGACGTGGCCGGGGTCGAAGCCGGGGACGCGGAGGGCGGGCGTGGACCTCCAGAGGTGGCGCCAGCGTCTGGAGAGCAAGGACGCCTGCACGGCTTCGCGCGAGGGGAGGAAGGAGAGCACGTGCAGGAGGACGTGGTCCGGCAGCGAGCCGACGAGGTTGCCGCCGCTCATGATCCCTTCGAGATGTGGCGGCTGCCGTCTGGGGGGATGAAGGAATTAGCGCTGGTATATGTATATCGCTAGGGTTCTGATGCCAATCACTATAAAAATGGTAAAGACCAAGAGTATAATATCCCGTATAATTTTATTCGAGATTAGGTATCTCTTATATACACATCACGATCGAATTTCTTTCTTCCAAGAGAGAGGCGTCCTCCTATCCTGACCACGTCACCCATAATTTTGTGGCCGTCGGATCAGAGAGGTGGGCAGCTTGATGATTTAGGTTGTATTAGGAGGCATAAAACAGAAGCCTTAACCACCTGCCTCTCTCCTCCCCCGCGAAACATCGACTCACTGCTCAACTGTGAGTGGGAGTGAATCACAATTGAGGGTGAACAGTGTCTGGGCTGGACACAATAATGCAAATACACAAGGCACCAGCAAGCCAAATATGAACAACTCAAGCTCTGTTCGGCATTGTGGTGAATTATGATAATCTCATTTATTCTGCTGACTTTTATCTATTTTACTATTTGTTTAATCAATTTTTTTTATTTTATGGTTATTTTTTTATAGCAGACTATCTATACTACTTTATAAAAGGGAGAGTTATTTTTTTCTAACTCCACCCCATAAATCGTACCTAGAGTACTCAGAACCATTCGATCAAACACATCCAACGACTAATATTTCTCTGATGGTCTAGATTGAGCTAAACATGATTCCGCAGCCTTCCCGATCCTGATCGTGCGTGCAGCCTTGCCGAACGCCTTCAAATCCTGATCCCCATCTCACCCCGTGCTCCTCCTCCAACCCTAGCGTTTTCTCCTTGCGCGCTAGGGTTGCACCGCCGCCCATCGGCCGCCGTCGGCTATCCTCTCGCTTGGGACGCGCCAGCATGCATCATCTCGACGGCTCCTACCTCATCCTGCGCATAGCAACTCCCTCCCCCACCTCGATCTCGTCCTCCTTTCCACCGCGCCGTGCCGCGCGACTATCTTGGCGGCCTGACCACCGGCGTGGCCCGCCGTTGCCGTGCCAGGCGCCAGGCGTTTGCCATCTACAAGATGTGCTAGGACGATGGCTGTTGTCGCGACCCGGACATCCTGGTGGCATTCGACGACGCTGTGGCCGATGGCGTCGATGTGATCTCCTCCATCAGGAGCAAGCTCCCATTCTGGTAGTTCGATGACGCGGCCGCGATCGGGTCATTCCACACCATGAGGCGCGGGGTGCTCATGTCGGCCGTGGTCGGGAACTCCGGGCTGGACGGTAGGCGCGTCTCCAAACATCGCGCTATGGATGTTTGTCCGTCGCTGCGAGCAGGACCAACTGCCGACTGGCCGACAAGCTAGTTGGGAAACAGCAAGACTATCGTGGTGAGCCATCAGTTGATCTATCCATTGAAACTTGCAAAAAGTATTCCACAAGTTTAAGGAATTGTTCCAAGGGATTTGGTCCAAGATCTGTGCCCCAGGTGTCGGATCTAAGCGGCTCGCGGGCTTTCGGTGTAATACGAATCTATGTATAGGTCCTTTCCTTAATGGTGGTTATTACTTCGTGATAGTTTATTTTCTGGGTTGTGTTGCGGAATGATTTCTGTTGGGATTTTTTATCTCTATTTTTGGTTGATTTGGACTATGTGGGAAAATGTCCCTTTTTTTCTCCAGATGGAAAAGGTATCATTTTTGTTCCGACAGATGATAAATCTATGCTTGTGGCGGCCATGGATGTAAATTTGTGATCAAGGTAGCAATGTAGGTGGTTCTCTTTCCATAAAGTTCCAGCCTAAGGAGTTTGGGAGCTTAAATTTTTCATCAAAAGACATAGGACAAGTGGTCTTCTGGGCATATCTCCTTCAATGCAAGCTTTTTCTTTCAAAACAATCTTTTGATTGGTGTGTTTTAGCTCGTGGAAACACCCAACCCTTCTCTGAGGTGAACTACACATAGCAGTTGTATGCTCCTCTATGCTCGACAACAGCAAGCTGATGCGATCTTTTCCTCAAGCGATATTTCTATCTATGCCAAACATCTACATGTAACACACTTGTTTTGTTCATCCTTTCTTTCGTGTTATGTTGACTAAGTTTACCAAATCATTTTTAATCCCTTTGTACCAGCACATCATCTCAAGAGAAACTTCTTTCTTTCTAATGAAACCCAAGTACTATATATTGATCACATAAGCGGGGTGATGATGTGCAGGTAGAATAAACTAAATTATACTACTTGAATTTTTAAATGTTCTTTCTGCATATATTGGCACATAAAGAAATTAAATCTACCTTGTCTTTTGGAATATTTGTAGGGTTATTAATCTTTGCTGCATTCAGTCTCCAACTGTTGTAAGTTGCAAAAAGTATTTTGCCGTAACCTGCTCTTACGTTGCAAATTAATATGTATCCAGTATCATCGCTTAGCATGCTTACTTTAATTGGATAAGCATATGGTTATGCAAATAATTACATGTACTTATATAATGCATATTTGGTCTAACTTACTTCAGCTCTCGGCCAATTGACTTTGAAGCCGCTTCTCTTTAAATATTGATTCTCCTTAACATTTAAGTGGCTTTCGCCATGGAAAATGAAAACACAGCTTTAGCAATCTATGGCTTGTGTTGATTTATGAAACAACCCAGTAAATGATGGAGTACTGTTTTGCTGATGCATTACCCTTCCTTTATGCTAATCTCATTGCTTGTCTTTGCCTGCAGCTACTGAGCATGCCTTCAAGAATATTTTGACTAGCCTCCCTAAGCCTAGGGGTGGTGAATATGGGAACTTCTATAGCCTTCATGTGCTAAATGATCCACGGATAGGTAATTACTCTGCTTGCTCTTGGAATTTTCTATGCTTTCTCCTCCCTTCACTTTGTGCATTACAGTTGCCATTCTGACTTGTGCCTATTGAGTCTGACCTTGCATCCTAGACTTAGGAAAAACTATAACACATGCTAATTTTGTAAGTCAACTCTGTATTTTGTCACTGCCTTTCAAGAAGGGGGCTGATTTGCCAATTTTTTATTACTTAGTTATCTAGGTTTAATGAAATATTTCATTGTCTCTTCTTAAAAACGCTAGAATTTCACATTATTGATTGACTTACGAATATATTTTGCATGAAATATTCTATAGTTGTAACATTACACATGCATATTAAATCTGTAATTATTGTTGTTCGGCTGACAAAGATTTTCTTTTCTACTCTATCAGATAAGCTGCCCTACTCAATCCATATTCTTCTGGAGTCAACTATCTAGAACTGTGATGATTTTCAAGTTACCAAGAATGATGTCGACGAAATCATTGATTGGGAGAACACATCTCCAAAGCTGGCGGAGATACCTTTCAAGCCAGCATGAGTTGTTCCAGCATGAGTTGTTCTTCACGTTTTGAACTGAAACATCACATGAGATTACCCTGTTTCTATATGTCTTTTGCTTATGATTGACGTTACTCTCTAGAACTTCATTGGAGTCCCAGCAATTGTAGATCTTGCAGCTATGCGCGATGCGATGGCCAAATTGGTAGTGATGCCAACAAGATTAATCCATTGGTACATCTTATCTCCTTCTTGTTATCTGAAAACTTCTTGTTCTGTACCATCTTTGATTTTCTCAACAAAATCTTTTTGTGTAGCCAAAGTTAGACCCTATGTTTCTGATGACATCACTCATCAATCCTATTGATTCAAACTTTATTTTTCTGATATACATATTCTCATTTGGGCTGCAGGTTCCAGTGGATCTTGTTATCGGTGCAGGTGGATGTAGCAAGGTCGCACAATGCACTACAATCAAACATGAGACGAAGTTTATTTGCAACAAAGAAAGATTTGGTTTCCTTAAATGGGGTTGTACCGCTTTCCACAATATGCTGGTTGTCCCCACTGGTTCTGGTTTTCACCAGGTAAATGTTCTGGGTCGAAAGAAGTTTTTCTATTGCTAATATGTCTTCTACCTGAACAACTCTTTATTTTTATTTTTTATTTGTATACAAATTTTCAGGTCAATCTTGAGTATCTTGGCAGAGTTGCTTTCAACACATATGGCATTATGTACCCTGACAGTGTGGTTAGCACTGATTCACACACTATGATTGATGGTTTGGGTGTTGCGCCATCACCATGGGCAAACTCGTTTACCCATTCTATCACTGTTATTTTGATAGCCAAAATAAACATAAAATGGATGGTCAAACTGAAACAGTGAGCAAATCATAACAGTTCTCCATCACACTTCTGATGTTTAGTGGTGGCAAAAATCTCTATGGTGTTTTCCCTATTGGGGTGTGGATAGTATTTTTTTTATTCCCCATATGTATGCCAATTCATGCCTTCTAGGTTGGCCATTACAGGGATGGGGCTACATCCCCATACACCCATGGGACTTGCTAAATTCACAGAAAAGAGTTGTGCATAAGTGATAAATTTAGTGTGTGGCATGCGGTTTCCTTTTTGTTTAAACATGAACTTTTAGCTATATCTAAGAACTTTGTAGTCTTGTAGAGCTATGATTTGCGGAACACTATGCCTAGAAGCTTTAAATGTTGTTACTTAATTATTGTAACCATCTATTCACTATATTGTGGTTAGCTAGCCCCCCACAGGGATGGGCATGAGTATGAGGAATATTGCTCATGTTAGGGCACTATAGTAGGGGCACGTAGTAGCTCCAAAGATTCCAAAACTGCCTGGCCCTATTGCAATCCTTGCCATTGTTTCACCCTGCTACCATCCTTGCTGTTGTTTCCTTTCCATTGTGATATTGGTTGAACTGTGCCGGCGGTACGGGGAACAGGGTCCCCTGATCCGCTAACAGAGGCCCAACTCGATGCCACGTCGCCAAGGACGTGGGCGTCAAGAAGAGGTGCTCGGGGGCTCTCCCCGAGCACTATACCCGCTCGGCCTGTCGAGTGGGGTCCAGAGTCGCCCCCTAAGGTTGCTCTCCGAGCATCCCAGGTGACTCGGCCCCCGCTCGGGGCGCCGCTTGAGTCCCCCACAGGGGTGGCCCAGGTCTCGTGCTCGGGAGTCCTCGAGCTCAAGAAGCCCGAGCACTCCCCGGGCTCGAGAACCCCGAGCACCCCCTCGTGGGAGCCTCCTCGGTACACGTTACCCACCAGGCGCATTTATTGCCTGCCTGGCAAGTATTCCCCTCAGGTGCATTTAATGCCCGTCTGACAGGGCGTCTTGCTCCATGTCTACGCCCATGTGGACAAGGTGGCGGTGTCCTGGACGGTTACCATTTCCCCAAGTGATAAGCCCTATCAGCTATCACCTTTGGCAGGGGATGGGGGAGTCTGACAACCTTTTTGACTTTGTGGCGCCCGGGCGCGCGCCCAGGCGCATGCTTACGGTCCCTGGTCGGTGGGGCCAGGTTGGTTACCACGTGGCCCGTTGTCAGAAGGCGTCCCCTGAAGTCTTCACCGACTGACTGACTCAACCACATCATAACGACCCGTTCTCCAACCGAAGCGTGACAGGCGCTATTCATCTACAGCAACCCTAAGCGGCCGACGTGGGGTGCCCATGCCCTACTCGTCAGCAGTGGGCCCAGTGCAATGTATCTACCCTTCGGCCATTGTGGTGTCCCCCCAGGTATATAAGGGGAGAACCGAGGCCATGCAAAGGGTTCGATCCCTAGCTTGACTCCTGGTTAGACTCTTGAGAAAGCTCTCTGTAATCCAAGAAATATCAGCAAATACACCCAAAGCAGGACGTAGGGTTTTACACCTAGAGGGTGGCCTGAACCTGGGAAAATCAGTCTCTTTCCTAGCTTTTCGGCCTGCACCGTAGTCGTAGATCGTGTTCCTACTGATCCCCCGGCCGAATCACAAAGGGGGTCCTTCCGGACCACCGACGCCGACGTTAGTTCGTCGACAAACTGGATAACATAATCCCATGAACATAATTACTTATTTTCATTTTTGTAATATAGTGGTTCTGAATTCTACCTGCATCATCATGTAATTAAACCTTGCATTTTGTTTTAGGTGTCCATGAAACATATCTATGAGCTAACAATATGTTTGTGGACTATAATGAGGTTTGCCTTTTTATGGTGTTACAGCACTTGAATTTCAGTTATTTGTTGTCCAGAATGTAGATATATTTCCATATATGATTGCAACCTTAAGTAGACAGAGTTTACTCTTCATATCTTGCGCTGAACCTTAATGAGGTGGAGCCTTGCATTTCATGTCTGAAGAGGTATGACTATTAGTTTCATTGGACAAATTTTCTTCACGGGTAGGTGCATTATGAGTTTATAACATGCTATTTGATTTATCAACCTGTAGGCCTCATGACCGTGTCACTTTGAAGGACATGAAATCAGATTGGCATGCTTGCCTGGACAACAAAGTTGGTTTCAAGGTAACCTATCAGTTATGTACCTGAACATCTTTGTAATACAAATTTACAATGTTGTATCTCACATTACTTGCAAGTACACACAAAAAAATCCAGAGTTTTGCGGTGCCAAAGGAAAAACAAGACAAAGTTTTGAAATTTGACTTTCACGAACAACCTGCTGAAGTCAAACATGGTAGTGTTGTTATAGCATGGCAGTGTTGCTGGCAAGGCTAGGATAATTTGGCTCGCCATGGGACTAAACTCATGGAAAGGACTCAAACATGTTTGGAAAATGCTGCTTCTAGTTTGGCCAGACACAAAATTAGACGACTAAGAAAAACTCCGAATTATGTGAGTTTTATCTCAACAGCGGCTGGAAATATTTGTCTGAGTATTCTTTTCAGACATATTACACATATTCTTTTCAGATATATTACACAAATTCATCTAAAAGACAATTCCAAAATTTGTTGGGATTATATTAGAGTAGATATAACATGAAAATTTAGAAATGAGCTTGTATTGGTGTGGTATATATTAGACAACATGACTGCATTGCATGTGTTTGATTACTGCTGTATTTTTCAAAATTTTAGTGAAATTATACTACAACCAGTATGGTTTGTAATTTTTTCAGATTGCAATTTGTATCAGTTAAGACGTGCGTTGCACGTGCACGCTTACTAGTTGGTAAAAAAACACATGCTAGCTACTATTACTAGTATTTGCTCAATTGTCAAAACAGCAAGAGGTTTCTAAATGAGTCCGTGTGTGTCGCTTTTTTTGCTTACCCTCCATAAGAAAATGAATGGAACGGATATTCTTAAGAATAGGGAATAAATCTAGGGACATAACTGTCCGAGTGTAGCTTGAGCCGAAATTTGGGCTAAACATCCAAACTTTTTAGGCTCCTAGATTTGCTAAAGCTGGCTTCTTCCAAATTGGGCTCCGGAGCCAAGAAAATCAAAGCCGGAGCTTGGCAAAATAGGGCCTAAGTGCATATTTGGTCAGGCTCCAGCTCTCTGTTTCTAGGGAGATGCTGGAGCCACCGGGCCAAACACCCCAGGCTCCACGAATGTTTGAGGCTGGTGCTAGAGAAGCTGGACGTGGATCTGTACAGAAAAATTGGAGCAACTTTTGGGCAGCTTCACCGCACCTAGCTTCAACTGAAGCCGAAGTTAGCTACTACAGATCCTAGATCTAGAGTTGAAGCTCCGCTAAACATGGCCTAATTAAGCAGTAAATGTTTTTATCACTCCCAAGGCCTTGACTTAGATATTGCAAAAACAATGGCTTATCTGGATCCATGTTGCCTACCAAATAAAGTTGCAAACAAGATGATGTTTGGAGTGAGGTGTCTCGATCGCTACTGATTCCCTTTGACAGCACATTGCTTGGAAGGATCACTTGATTAATTTTATTATTAGTTAGTGCTATTCTTTCGGCGAGCGTGTTGTGTGCATCAAGCAAATCGTGGGTGGCAGATAATGTTAGTAAATTTCTTATTTTGTTTACTACTCAATTGCGTATATTCGAATAAAAATTTCAGAAATAACCCATCTCTAATCACATTTTAAAAAGAATTTTCAAAGCGACATGTGGAGTGTACTTTTTACTAATCTAGTACCCTCAGCACTTGATTAATTGATCGTAATTTTTTCCTAAGTAATTAGCTGACGATTTTTAGCAGACGTACTGAAAGGTAGTTAAAGCCCCGTTCTAGGTGGCAATCATAGATGCATGAAATTGGGCCGTAAGAAAGTGGCCTAATGATTGTCTTACGAAAATCACAGAAACAAGAGCAAGTAGGAGGAGGTCCAAATAGCCCAGATCATGTATTTGATCAATGGTGACCAGGGCAGCCTACCCGGCCCAAGTTCGATCACTGGGTTATGTCGAGGCAAAGCACATGGAGTGATCGAGATGTGGGTCAGGAAGACAAACACTGCAAATTGCTTGATATGAGTTGAGCAAACATATGATCTGGATCCATACATATTATCATGAATTTGGTTCACACATTAGAAGAGATACATGAATGTGAAAATGTGATTAGACTATCGCTGAGTTCCAAATTTAGCCACAAATACATGCGATCTAACTCACATTTAATCCATTTTAATTGTTAATTTGGATCATATTATTTGTTTAACCCAAGGGATGTAGTTTACATAACCCTCAAACACCCCAGTCCTATCATGTTGCGCCAGGTTCCACCCCCGTGATACTGCCCTCAACCCCGCGTATGCCATGTAAAGGTGACCATAGTCCTAATTATATTAAAACTTGGAAAGATCTGCTCTAAGGACTTTTAGGGGGGAATTAGCCGGAATTGAGCGAGGCTCTTCCTTTATAAATTTATTTAAGGAACTGTCATGATTCTTCTGTAAATTTATAGGACTTACATGCAATTTCAGAAATTTGACCGATGCCCCCACTCATCTTAACTTGGGTCCGTCCCTGAGGATTTCTATGGCAATCCTACGCGAAGAATCCTACTTGCTTTTAGAGGAGGACAAGCACGTGACTACAAACCTGTGAGGGGTGGCATATAAACTATCCTTAGAAATCAAGCCAAAGCAAGATGGACGCAAGAGATGATTAGATGCTAGGTTTATCAATCACTAGATCCTATATGTAAGTATCGAGGAATTCAAAATGTTACGAAAGGGTTTGGACAATTTGCCTCATTTTAAGGTTGTGCTTAACAAACTCGTGGCCGGTTTCGCTTAATCTTTTTTGTGTGATTGTGTTGTGCCATCATTTTAGTTCTCTCTGCAAGATTTATCTACTTGATTTTTGATACCGTGTATGTTCATGATGTATCTTATAACATATGTTAAGATCTAAGGGATGGTACACATAAGAAAGAGTATTAGAGTATAACAAACCCAACACGGATCCAAGGGTCTTAGAAGGTTTTGAGTAATGAGAGAGTGACAATCCTTGATATTTTTTCGATGATGACTTACATATTTTGTAGTCAACTTTACATAATCTTCTTTCTTGATGCGAATATCTCATCGCCGTTATTTTGGTTCTTTATTAGACTGATCTATTTTGTTCTTGATCATAATATCAAATCAGATCCGATCCGAGGAGACATCTTTTGGATGTGGCAAGGAGGGCATGACACGATCCAAGGGTCTTAGAAGAAGCATATAACACCCAACATCATGCCTTCTGTACCACCTCCAACGGTTGTACATCTTCTCGCCTCCTTCTCCTCCCCAACCTCGTGCGCATCACCTCGGCTGTCGAGCGACGCCCAGCAAACTCGATCATTGCCTCCCAGGTCTCAACACCGGCCCTGCCCATATATGCCATCCTCCGTAACGAAGCCTAATGAACCCTGACCTAACAGCCATGAAGCTTGCCGGCCAAAGAGGACACCAGCTCCTTTCCTAGAGCACAGCTCTCGAGGCACATCCTATGGTAGGAAACGTCTGGTAGAATCAGCTAGTCGATGTTTATCAAAAGTTCGAGATCCATCCCCAAAGTTGTTGAGGTAAACCCTAGGGCACACCATATAGCATTGAAACAAGCTTACATCATTAATTGCGCCAACGAATAAAACAGAGTACGCTAGCTCATGAACAAGAAAGCATATTCGACATAACCACCCATATATAAGATAAAATGTAACTCCACTTGACAAGTTGAGGTAACTTTTTACAGAAGTTGCATATATACACACCCAACACGTACGACGCCACATCAAATCAAAAACACACATGCACCCACCCGACAACCTACCAACTCATATACAAACGTGCACAAGTGGATCAGATTCCCATGGCACATGCAGATGCATGCAACGGTGACGGCGCCGAGCTCACCAATCCCACTGCGGCGGCGGCGCCGTCGCCGGCCGCCGAGCGCTTCAGGAACTCGATGCACTCGTCCACAGCCTCGCTCCGATACGAGTCGGGGCCGTACGTCATCGTCGGTGACGGGCTCATGCGCACAGACGCCGCTTTCGACGGCGCTGCCGTTGCCTGCTGCTGCAGGTGGGCGCCGGCCTTGGTCGTCGACGGCGATGACGCCGCAGACAGCATCGCGAGCCGCAGCATGACGTCCCGGAGGCGATCCATCATGGACACCGACGTCGGTGCCGGAGCGGCGGCGCCGCGTCGCCGCGGCCGACGGACACCGCCGCCGCGCAGCCTAGGGATGCACGTGGTTGTGTCTGCCTTGAGGGGCTCGGCAGCCTGCAGGAACATCTCGGCCTCCATTTGCCGGCGAGCTCGAGCTTGTCTATACTTCGCTATTAGCTAGTTCTTGGTGGTTGTATCGATCACTGTGAGAGTTTCATGGGCTTTATATACAAAGATGAGAGCCGTTTGCTTCTCTTGATTCGTTAAGAATTGTTAACTATATATTCGAAGATTCGTACCCCTGAATATATATATAACTACTTGTTGATCGATTCACACGTTACATGCAGTCATGCATACCCTTATTCCCGGAGGACTAACATACTTTTTACATTTTGTTTAGACGATGATGAAGTTGATTGCTTAAGCTAGTACTTTCTCCGGTTCTCTGCAAGTTGTCGTTTTAGACATCGACATAGTTTTCAAACACAAGTTTAACCAATTATTTAATAAAAATTTTAGGAGGACACTGATAGCCCTAGGGTCGTTAAATAGAAACAGAAAAAAATATATTCCTAAGATCTTCGTCCACCGTTTAAATAAAAACAGAAAAAGAGAGTAATAAATTTTGGGCCTATACAAAAACAAAACAATTTGTGAGCTAATTGGATGGTTAAGCTTAGTCGAATTAGATTTAAGAAATTCTTATTCAAATTAGCGTTAGCAAATCACATAACTTTAAGACTTGTAAGTCACCAGTTCCAATCCCTCAAAATCTCAAATCATAGTGAAAATCCGAACAGATAATCTACTCAGCTGAAATATAGTCTCTAGACATCAACCAGAGAGACAAGGTGTATCGTGGCCAATGCAACGCTTGGTGGTACTGTTATATATCTTCTCTTATTTGACAGTAAATATTGTTTATTCTAGTGTGTAATTAATGTACACAAAATAGTGGAAATATATACATGTACAATGTGGCTGTATGCTTGCTTAATTATATCTCATGATATATATACTATGGAGGAAATAACATATAATCATAGTAAAACTAAACGAAAATTGCCCAAGATACCCAAAACTACATCTACTCAAAATGTGCACTCAAGAAGTTTTCATGTGGAATAGTAAAAGACATAGTCTAAAAAGAAGCATATATAAATCCCGGACATTCCTTATCTAAATAACAAAAGATTAGCCTTTAAAATAATGTAAGAAGATTACATATATAAATTATGGTTACTTGGGGCCTTTCTAGAAGATTTGATTCAGAAAATCAGAGGACAGATCCAGATCCTACCAGATATATATGCACACTACTGAGAAATTTGTCTTGCGCACAAGTGCTGATGCATAAACCATGCATGCATGTGAATGTGATGGAAGGGCCAAGAGGTACAAATCAGTGAGCAACTACTGCCCTATTTGGAGGATTTGATTCCTGATCCTGGTTTGACCCCCAATTATCAGGCCGACCACCCAATTAAGTAACCATCAAATGTGCCTCTTAACTAAAGATTTGCAGATAAAACCGTTCTATTCTTTTATTCTATATGTGAAGTTGGTACCTAGATAGCCCAAATCCAAAAAGCAGGGCAGATTCAGCGACTAGTGAAAAGTATCGTTAGTAATTTGACAATATTGTTAGTTTTTCTTTAGTAATGGAAGAGAAAGTTCTCCGATCTCTGCACCTCAGGGCACACACAGTCATAATATATTACAATGTTTGGCTACAAAAGTTGTAAAAAAGAAAAAACAAACAATCAACTACACAAATAGAACAAAACAACATAATGAGTTCTTATTGAGACCCAAGTCGGAAATAAAAAAATTACGTGGCGCAAATCTTGGTATTAAAACCGCCGTCGGAAATAACACTTGTTAGCTAGCTAGAAAAGTTCATCAACTGTTCTCGCAAAAATGAATTAGTTCTTTAACGTACTATTCTCCCCGTCCATATTTTCTCACTTATTCTAGCCTAGATATATGACTTTAGGATGATTAGTGGACAGTTGTAAATAAGTCTTTCTACATTAGGAGCGGATTTTCAATACACCCTCTTGTGAGAATTAATTTCGGTGTTTTTTTTAATAACAAGGCAAACTTCATTGATTTATATCACGTTTACATCTTCCAGCAGATATGCCAAAATAAAGGTCGAGGGATCATCCGACCAGAAAGGTAAATCATTCACAGAATATGCATGCATGCTTGCCGAGTCCATGAGCCACTTGATTAGCTTATCTCAGGCAATGAGCAAAGATTATCTACAGAATTACTCTCGCTGTTCGATTAAAGTAGATGCAAGATTTAATCGGACACCCGGCCGGTACTTGACTACAAAAGAAATCCTTGAGTGATCAGACACTAGTACAGAAATCCATATCCGAGGCGGTTAAAATACCACATCCGAGGCGGTTATAGCACCCGCCTCGACGGAGTGGTTGCGGATATGGCGCACACATCGGAGGCGGTTATGCAAACGCCTCGGATAAGGGCATATCGGAGGCGGTTAAAACTCATTAACCGCCTCGGATAAGGGAATATCGGAGGCGGTTAAAACTAATTAACCGCCTCCGATATGCATTTATCCGAGGCGCTTAAGTTAAGTTAACCGCCTCCTATATTCTATTATCCGAGGCGCTTAAGTTAAGTTAACCGCCTCCTATATTCTATTATCCGAGGCGCTTAGGTAAAGTTAACCGCCTCCTATATTCTATTATCCGAGGCGCTTAGATAAAGGTAACCGCCTCCGATATGTTGTTCACCAGGCATTATTTTCCCTGATTTAGTAGCATCCCTGAAAAAACAAAATATATATATCACAGCAGCACAACCAGCACAGCACACTTCAAACATTCATTCGTTCTCGGATCGACCACAAAACATTACATGTAAAGTATCACATACATACGCATACGAATTAATAAATATTACAAAAGTTTTTCACTTGAGTCATATCCTCAATTGACAGTCAGGATATTGATCAAATTAAACAAAAAGTAGACCTCTCTAGCTTCAATTCTTGACATGAATAGAACACGCGCCGAAGCCTCCATACACCATATCTGTTGATAAAGAAGCATCATATGTAATAAAGTGACGTTAGCAGTGAGAGAAACATTTAAGAACAACACGACGTTTAAGAACATCAAGTACACTTATCATTCGAAACAACCTATTGGACAGATAATTACAAAGTTTGACTGTAGAAGTTAATGAAGTAACTAATGACCTAATTAGAAACCTACATAATCATCTAACTAATCTCAATCCTAAGTTCCTAGATTGTCGCCGGGGAACCGAAGCGTCCTTGGGCACTAATGACTTCGTTGTTCAGGAATTGGGCGATGTGCGACCGGACCTGGCTGAGGTCCATATCTTCCAACATCTTGATTTGCATGGTTTTCGTCGCCTCCTGAAAACATGAGTCTTACGCTCAGGGCGAATAGAACGACTAAACACTCGACAATAGCAGTGGCGCTGGTTTCTTACCGGTAGAAGTGCGTACTTTGTGTTGCTAGAAAGGGCTAGCATGTGGAAACACACGTAATACCCACAGAGGTCGGTCCCTTCAGGTTGTTGCCGGCACTACAAAAGGGATATCGATTAGGTATAGAGGGCAGAATTATGATGGCATTAGTTCTAGGAGTCAAGGACATTACGGAATACCTTAAACTTGCAATCATGGCTTAACTTGACGGCCACTCTGCCCTTGACTTCCTTGTGCCTCCCCCCGTGTTTGACGTACTCATCAAACGCTCTGGGTGATTAAAAACAATTAGCATCGAACTATCTCTTCCTTTGTGAAGAAGAAAGAATACGCATGGACTAAGTCGAACGTTTTGATACTTACTCGTCGAGTACAGCCATGATTTCCACGTACGCTTCCTTGCGCGAGTCCATGCTGCGCCTCATGGAATCAAGGTAATACACCTTATTCCATTTCGCCACGATCACGACGAGGATCCAATGGCCGCTGCTTATACGATACGAAGTTATTACATGTTTAGCCGTCGAACCATAAGAATACGCGCAGGATGTGGCTTACCCGATGTTATAGGCAACCTGGATCTGATCCCGTGCGGAGTACTCATGGAGTAAGTGCACGACATAATCCCGCACCATGTTCCTATTTTGCGCGAGGCAATATGCAGAAATCAAATGTGGGTCGCCGAACCCCACGGAGTTGTGCATCCTTCTTGTCACGCTCAGCTCAATCATGTACCTGAGTACAGGAGAATAAGGAGTTACATTGCAGGCATTTAGGAGTGACAAAACAAAACGGTGATGTGCTGTAAGGACTTACAGCGAGAAGCATCTCATGAGACTGGCGTCCAGCTCACGGAAGTGCATCATGTTGAAGATGTCCGAGAAATCCACGGGAAACATATATCCGTGGCGGTGCCTGAAATGCTCCTCCTTGAAGAATACCACGAGGCCGAGTCTTCTATCTGGGAACGGCCTGCGCGACATCTCGAGGTAATGATTATGGAGCTGCCGGCCGGCTACGCCCAAATTCACGTCATCGTCCACCATAGGTTCTCCAGGCACGTACTGGCGAGCCAGCTCCGCTAGAGCATATTCAACATCAGAAGCAGCAGACTTCTTGGATCCGTAGACTTTGAGCTTGGACGTCGCCCCTTGATTCTTCGTTCGAGAACGGCGTGCCTGTGAGGTCTCCGTTGCTGGTACTGCCGGGAGCTGAGGGGGGAGCGAATGATGAGTACTAGGCTCCACATCTTGCACCGTCGGGACTGGCTGAGGAACGACGACCATGCTAGGAACCTTGGGCGGAGATGGAGCAAGCACCGGTGAAAACCTCAGCATCCCTTGATCCACCGGAGATAGAGGAACGGAAGGTGCGCTCGGTGCTGATTCGAGGACAACGTCCTTCTTCGGCCACTGGACGAACGACCCGACCGCGTCGCTTAATGTCTGCAGCTCATCAGATTCTCCCGCAGCCGGCAAGGGACAGGAAGCGAAAGTCGGGTTGATTGACTCAACCTGCACTCGCGCGAAGCCAGCCGCCAAGGGGACACCGTGTAGCACCGTTCCAGGAGGAGATGGCCAGACCTGACCGTACGCGGCGTCCATCGAGAAGTTCGTCGTGGCGAACTGTATCTGCAGCTTGCACCTTGTCGGACCCCCAATCTGGTCGATAGGAGAACATTCATCCGCACCAGATGCACAGCTACTGCGGCGTGCACCGGGGCTAATTGCGACCGGCGCCCTATCTTGCAGGTACTGTGCTGACAGCCTCTCCTCCATTGCCCTCATTCTCTCCTCGAACTGCGCCTCAAGCGACGATTGAATCTCTGCCTTCATCTGCTCGGCTCTCGCTCTCTTCCGCTGCCGACGTGCCTCCTGCGTGTCCCCGGTGAAGGATTTGCTCCACGTTGCCAGGTTTCCGAGACCCCTGGTGCGCCCATAGGGCTCCCTGGTGCCGATGGCCTCGGAGAGTATGTCCTTCTCCCGGCTTGGCACAAACGAGCCCTGAGATGCCTGCTCGTTCAGCCCCACCATTCTCTGATATACCTGCTCGTCTTCAGGGTTTCTCCATACGCGTTGCCCACCTTGATCCACCTTGGTCCTCGCTCTGCACCAGTCCCGGACTCGGTTGTCGCCGAAACCCGAGAACGCCGGCTGCTGACCGTGCTGCTCCGCTTCCGCGTCCTCCTTTGCCCACTTCTTCTTCGCACCGACGTACCCTAAGGTGCCGAGCAAATGCGGGTGCTTGTTTCTGCTGGCTAGCTCTTTCCCCTTCTGGCTTTCTGTCCGGAATTCTTCGGACGACTTCAACGCGCAGAACTCCGCCCAATCTTCTTCGGAGACATCAGGGTATGCCTGGCAAGGCGACTTCTCTTGATTGAGATAGTCCCTCACCAGTCTGTGCTTGAAGTTCCTCCAGCACTTCCCAGCCGTCAGTATTGTCGCTCGGTAGAACTCGGCCTCGACCTCTTCGGGGTACATGAAGGAGCCCTTAACTTCGTCAAAGAGGGACCTCCGCTCCTCCCGTGTCAGCTCACCCCAATCCGCGAGGGTGATCCTAACCCTAGAACGGGCGACCACCCCGCATAACGTCCGCCACTTCTTCCGGGTTTCTTCTGGCTCAGGCACTCCGGTCACCGGATCCACGCTCTGAACTACCCATCTGCCCTTCGGCCTCCCCGATGGCTTCCTTGGTTTGCGAGATCCCTTTCCTGACGATGTCGAAGGTCTTGGCGACCCCGACGGCGATATCGTAGGGGAGGGCGGCGGAGAGCTCATCTTTGAGAGAGATACATATGTAAACATGAGAGAAGAAGATATATATTCATATAGTGATAACGAGAGAGAAGATAATTGATGAGAGAAGTGATGAACTTTAATGTCAATGAGATTAGTAAATATTATAAAATGAGTAGAATCTAGTAAAAGTTCGAGAGAGTATTAGAATGAGAAGAGTTGTACATAGACGAAGGAGAGAGTATAAAGTGTTCTTATATATAGAACAGAGTAATTTCGAAGAAATAAGAGATTAGTAGACAACTACATGAGAAAGTAGTGAATACGAGTTGTAGAGTCTATATTAGTATACTTAGAATTGAGACGAATTTATACACATAATCGACTGTATTAATCTTTATGTATAGAGTTAAATAAGAATGAAGAGCAAGTTTGTTTTTTAGCAAGAACTAAGTAAGAGAAATATGACTGCTTAGAGTAGTATGTTAGGACTCTCCTCTATATACTATTGTAACAGATATGCTGGGATTCCGTATGGTCTTCCATATTTGTTTCCAGAAGCTAAATGTTGGTTATTGTATGTTTGCAGATATAGGTTAGCAAATATATGAGTTTATAATTGTGTCGAGGCTAACAAAAAAGAGATATCCAACAATGTGGTTAGTGCAGTGTTTTCACTTTGTTATACTTTGGAATCAAATTATAATCAGGTTTATCGGATAAAGCGCTAACTTTTTTAGAGCTACTTTCTACAACATCTTATAAAACAAGTTTAGTACAATACAATTATGCAACCGTAAACCGATTCTAAGAGAGGCATCCTAGCCACCACGACACAATGAGTATAAGATGGCACACACATAATGTGCACCAAATAAAAACATCAATAATGTGCATCTTTTGTGTCTTGCCGTGTCTAAGGATGTGGTGGCTTGACCTGGTACCATGACTAACCATTGGAGGGCGGGGGGTTGAGCAAGAAATTGTTGAAAATAATATATACAAACAGAAAAGAGAAAGAGTGACACTCGATATTTACTTGCCACAAGAATTGCATAACAAGCAACAGTGTCCAAGTGAGTAATGAGTACACACGATGATTAAATCAAGTAAACTACATCAACACAGGTATCTACAAGCAACTATTAAATTAGCTCAAAAATAATTGCAAGTGGTTGGCATTGTTAACATGCTAACTGCCTTTCTCTGTTTTGATGACCTAACAGTTTGCATATGCCCCAATGAGGGGGAGGAGAGGCGACTGAAACCAAGTAATCAAAGTCCAGGCATGCTTCTATTGAAAATGCAGATAACAAACATCGATCACACAAGCATGGATTCGCATGGGAGAGCTCACCACCGGTGCTAGGGGACGAGAACGCCGGCCGGTGCTTGGGGCGCGATGAGGACGCCGGTGTTTGGGGTCGCCGCCGCCGCTTGGGGACGACGCCGCCGGTGCTTGGGGTCGCCGCCGCCGCTAGGGGGACGAGGCAGCCGGTGCTTGGGGTCGCCGCCGCCGCTTGGGGGACGAGGCAGCCGGTGCTTGGGGTCGCCGCCGCTTGGGGAGGAGGCCGCCGCTGCGTGGGAAGAAGGCCACCGCCGGGGACAATGCCGCCGGTGCTGGAGGGGAAGGCGGCGCTGGATGGACGAGGCGACGGTTGTCGGAGGAGGCGCTGGTTGGACTAGGGCTTAAAGATTGACGATGCGCGGGAGGAGGCGCCGGCCTGATTTATATAGGGCAGATATCGGAGGCGGTTAGATCTATCTAACCGCCTCCAATATCGATAAAGGAGGCGGTTAAAAATACCTGACCGCCTCCAATATGGAGATATCCGAGGCGGTTGGTTAGATCTAACTGCCTCGGATAAATATAAAGGAGGCGCTTTAGTTGTTCCAACCGCCTCCGATATGGAATAAAGGAGGCGGTTAGACTTATCCAACCGCCTCCGATATGGAATATGTGCACACTCTGTTTTCTGAGCTCTCAGTGGACAGCTAGACATTAACAAATCACATACATATAAACACATATATGTAAGCACTAAGATATGAATCCAAGCATCACATACCTATAAACACATATATGTAAGCACTAATATATGAACCCAAGCATCTCATACCTATAAACACATATATGTAAGCACTAATATATGAACCCAAGCATCTCATATCAAGAGAAGCATCTCCATGCATTTTATATATGAACACATATGTATAAACATGACATATATCTTTTGAACCCAAGCATCTCATACATAAACACATATGTAATTACTTCTTCCATGCATGTTTCAACCATGTGTCATATATCAACACTTGTCAAATTATATCATTGCCTCCGCTTCCTCCTCCTTTTCTTCTTGCTAGGCATTTCCTCGTCGAACTCTAGCCCTTCTTGATGATCTTCACGAACGTAGACTGGTTCATTAGGTTCATCGGCCGCCGTGTCTCTAATGCTATGTTGCATCGGAGGTGTATCTTCAAAGATCTTGTACTCATCCTCATCCACCACACCTTGAACTCCGACAATCTTCCTTTTACCTTGTAGTGCAATATGAAGATTCTTCTTCGCCGGGTCGGTCACGTAAAACACTTGGTGAGCTTGATTGGCTAGGATGAATGGGTCATCTTTGAATCCAACACGTTCAAGGTCAACCGTTATGAAGCCGTGGAGATCGACCTTCGTAGATTGCAGATTGACCCAACGGCACCGGAATAATGGGAACTTGAAGTACACGTAGTCCAGCTCCCAAATATCCTCGATGAACCCGTAGTACCAGCTCCGTTTCCCGCTCAAATCAGAAGCCTCTATGCGGACCCCACTATTTTGATATGTGCTTTTCTTATCTTGTTCTCTCGTGTAGAACGTGTATCCATTAATGTCGTATCCTTGCCAAGTGACGACTTCGAATGTTGGGCCCTTCGCATACCAGGTAAGCATGTCGCTAGAGGCACCTAGA
Source organism: Stipa capillata (assembly GCA_019208055.1). NCBI lineage: Eukaryota > Viridiplantae > Streptophyta > Magnoliopsida > Poales > Poaceae > Stipa > Stipa capillata. Next base: position 387,230 of record JAGXJF010002705.1, read on the forward strand.
CGAAGACGCTCCTTGAACCACTTGTTGAATTCTTTGTTATGCTCTCTCGTCCTCCACGCATCGGTTCTATTTGGATGCTCTTGCCTTAACTTTGCCCGGTGCTCGTCCATGTAGGGGGCAACGGCGGTCGTGTGTTGTAGCACGGTGAAATGGGCCAGAGCGTGTCCTGCTTGGTCCGCCGTTATAGATTTCTTTCCGATAGTCCCAACACCATCGAGCCTGCCTTCATGCCGAGAACATGGCACGCCAATCGGTTGGTTCGACTCCATGTAGTCAACACAGAACTCGACAACCTCTTCTGCAGCATAACCTTCGACAATACTTCCCTCCGGTCGATACCTGTTTCTCACGTAGTGCTTCAAGATTCCCATGAATCTTTCGAACGGGTACATGCTCCGAAGGAAGACTGGGCCACACATCTTGATTTCGTGCACAATGTGGACGATGAGATGCACCATTATATCGAAGAAAGACGGGGGGAAATACATCTCTAGCTGACATACAGTCTCCGCCGCCGCTAACTCCAGATCATCTAGCTCGAAGACGTCCATCACCTTCTGAGAAATCTTGTTGAAGAAGAAGCACAGCTTGGTGATTGATTCCCGGACGTTAGGAGGGAGGATATTCCTGATTGCAATTGGGAGCATCTGTGTCATCATAACATGGCAGTCATGAGACTTCATGCCGATGAGTTTCAGGTCCTGCATCGAGACGAGCCTCTTGATGTTGGCTGAGTAGCCGGACGGAACTTTCACGCCATGCAAGAACTTGCAAAGCTCGGTTCTCTCTGCCTTCGATAAAGTGTAACAGGCAGGGGGGATGTACGTCTTCCCGTTAGGCAGAAGTACAGGCGCCAGCTCTGGCCTGATTCCCATATCAACCATGTCGAGTCGGGCCTTGACGCCATCCTTCGTCTTGTCCTTCATGTTTAGCAGTAGACCCAACACGCTGTCACAAACATTCTTCTCTATGTGCATCACGTCGATGCAGTGCCGGACTTCTAGATCCTTCCAATAAGGTAGGTCCCATAACACGGATCGCTTCTTCCAGTATGACGACTCATCAGCGGCCTTCTTTTTCCGACCCTTTCCGAGCACGACATCCACGTCGTTAACCTTCTCGAATATCTCTGCACCGCTTAATGGCCTTGGTTTCGCACCGTTCTCCGTTCTCCCGTTGAACTGTGACTTCCACCTCCGGTAACGGTGCCTTATAGGCAGGAACCGCCGGTGACCCATGTACACGACTTTCCCGTAATTCTTGAGACTTAGGCTAACGGTATTCTCCATGCATACGACACAGCCTTTGTGTCCTTTCACCGTCTGACCGGAGGTGTTGCCGAGAGCGGGAAAGTCTTGGATTGTGCAGAACAGCATGGCCCGCAGAGTGAAGTATTCTCTTTTGTCCGCATCCCATACCTGCACTCCTGTGTTCCACAGTGTTTGTAGCTCATCCATCAACGGTTGGAGGTACACGTCGATGTCGTTACCAGGTTGCTTAGGCCCTTCGATAAGTGTAGACATCATAATGTACTTCCGTTTCATACAAAGCCAGGGAGGTAGGTTGTACATACTGAGAAGAACGGGCCAGGTGCTGTGTCGGCTGCTCATGTTGCCAAATGGATTCATTCCGTCCGTACTGAGCGCGAACCTTACGTTCCTAGTTTCCGCACCGAATTGGGGATACTTCCTATCGATGTTCCTCCACTGGATTGCATCGGCAGGGTGTCTCAGCTTTCCATCGGTTGTCTTCCGCTCGTCTGCATGCCAGCGAAAGAGTTTTGCTTCCTTCGGGTTTGCAAACAAACGCTTGAGGCGCGGGATTACAGGCAGGTACCAAGCAACCTTTGCGGGAGTCCCCTTCGTCACCTCGACGAATTCCTCAGCTCCTTCTACTCCAATTTTACCCTTGTACCGAGAAGCCTTGCACACAGGGCACGAATGTAGCTTCGCAAACTCTTTCCGGTATAGCATACAGTCGTTCCGACATGCATGTATCTTTTCAACTTCCAGTCCTAAGGGACAAAGCAACTTCTTGGCTCTGTACGTGTTGATGGGTAACTCATTCCCCTCCGGAAGCATGTCACTTAGAAGGCCCAACAACTCGTTGAAGCTCTTGTCGGACCAGCTGTTGCTCGCCTTCAGCTTCAATAGTTCAAGCACGGCATATAACAAAGTGAACTTAGCCTTGCATCCTGCGAAAAGCGGTTTCTCCGATGCCCCCATCAAGCCTACGAATTGCTGGTACTCTCTGTCGGTTTCGTGCCCTTCGAAATCACGCAACATCTGTTCCAGCTCAGGCATCGACTCCGGATCATCGGACATCTCATGTTCTGAATCACAAGGGATATCAGTTGGGATATCGGTTGCTATATCATCGGGGAAAATATCATCATCCGATACTACGGCTTCATCTTCACCGTGCTTGGTCCAAGTTGAATACCCTTCCGTAAAACCTCTCTTGAAGATGTGGTACTCAATATGATGGAGCTCAAAAATCCTTATGTTACCACAGTCTAGGCATGGACAGTACGTGTCACCTCTACCCTGTCTCAACATGTCCGCCTCGGCAGCTTCCATAAATGATCTCACTCCATCTCTGTACGCCTCTGTGTTGCGAGCTCCGTACATCCACGATCGATCCATCTGAGCCGTGCATATGGAAAGTTCAAATTTTAGTTCAAAATATGAAGTGCGTCGACTTCGTGACATGACTTTAACATTTCTTAAATTACTAACCTAACTGAATTGTAAAAAGAATCACTAACCTAGCTAATTAACTAATATAATTAACTAACTGTACTACTTGACTAATCTAACTATCCTTAATTTATTAAGTGCACCGACTTCGTGATCAAGATGAGTTTAACACATTAATTAGTGACATAATCGAATTGTACAAATAATTACTAACATAACTAACTACTATAATTAAATAGCCATACTAATTGCTAATATAACTAACATATACGCGTCGACTCTCTTCATTTACTAACGTATAACTAACATATTACTACTTTTTGTTCCGTATACAAATTAAATACGCCAAAAAAATTATCCATCATTTTTTTCCTTTTTTACTCACAAATTATAGAATAGTTTCATAATTTGCATACCTTACCAACAAATTTAAATGCATTCAAACATACACATAACTCAAACATCTCAATCCATCAAATTATTATCATATAATTGAATCTTCTCAACTAATATTCAAGAAAAGAGCACAATCAACAAAAATTATTGGATGAAATTACTCAAAAACTAAACACCAACCTTTCTTAATCAACAAGGAAGTTCTCCTCCAACTTCTCTACAAAATGTTGCTTCTCCACTGCAGAATCCACAGCAAATCGCCCAAAAAATCGCCAGCACTTCGACACATTTAAGGAATGGTGGTATGTCTGCTCGCGCAGTGCAATAAATACTGAGATTCATATTGGAGGCGGTTAAATCCAAACAACCGCCTCAGATATCTAATAAATCGAGGCGGTTATATATTGTAAACCGCCTCCGATATGTACTCGATTATCCGAGGCGGTTTCCAATATATAACCGCCTCCGATAACGTCCATATCCGAGGCGGTCATAAATAATTAACCGCCTCGGATCATATTGGAGGCGGTTGTTTATTTATAACCGCCTCCGATGTGGTCCTTATCCGTGGCGGTTACTCCCGGAATCGTTATCGGAGGCGGATTTTTCGTGCTAACCGCCTCCGACATAGGTTATTCGTGGCACTTTTAGTAAACCGCCTCGGATATGGCGCCACGGATAGTCCATTCTGTAGTAGTGAGAGTCCACTTCTGAATCCTAACTCTATCCTAAGTATTACTGTTCATCCTAAGTGCCTTTTTAGAACTTGGGATTCAAAACGCAGAAAATGTAGAATTAAGATGTCATGGTTTATCGAATCCTACAAGAAACATAAACAAAAGATTCTGCTAAAGTGGCTGTTTGAATGTTTCGCATAATTTTTACACGAATTTGAAGAGAGAAAATTTGCATGCAAGATGCAAAGAATTTTCTATGAACTCTAAGGTTATGTTAGTGTTATTTCAAAATTCCTATGACGGTGCCATTCCATAAGAAGTTCATAGATTCCTATATCCTAGCTCCTTTGTTCCAAAGGGCACTTGTAGGAAAAAGCACTAAGGACTAAAATCCTCAAAATTCCTATAAATATCCTACGATCCAAAGTGGTTCTTCAATGTTTGAAACCCTATAAAACAAACCCTCAACTCTCAAATCCGTCTATTTTTCAAAGTTGACCTATTTCAAAGCAGCTTTTATCTGACATGGCGTCTATTTTCTCCCTCTTCTCTTTGTGTTCTCCCTCCAAACCTAGCCAAATTCATTATCGACCGGCCTTAGACCTTCCCATCCTCTCCTTTTGCCTCTTCCCCATTAAAATTCTTCAACGCTAGTAGTCAAACCAAAATGCCCATAGTCCAGCGGTGACTAGGTTGCGAGGAGCTCTACTGCTGCATGGATCGACACAGATGGGAGCTTCATTAGCCTTGGTTTGATGCCAAGTGGTGTCTTCTCCTCTGTCCCAAACCCTATATGGCCCCCTTCTAGAGGGCTTATGGGGCAGTTTATGGCCCTAGGAAGCCATAAGCCTTCTAGAAGGGCTAGAAGCTTCAGAGCTATAGGGATAAGCTGGCCTAATTTCATGTGTATTGCTAGAAGTTGGGTAGAGGAGGCTTCCTGAGCTTATCAGACTCTGTATTATAGATCTGCTCTCCATGTTGACAGATATTTACCCGCAAATGCCACTCATATATATAAACAAAATCCTAAGTTTTTTTCCTCCACCGAGCTGCCTCCCTGCCTCCCCTCCCTCGGCCCCTCCCTCCTCCACGCGCACCTCCCCTCCCTCCGCCCCTCCCTCCGCCCCTACTGGCTCCGGCTGGCCCGCGTTCTCCACCTCTCCCCTCCCTCCATCTCTCTCCTCTCTCCTCCCCTCCCTCCCCGGCTTGGATCCGGCAAGCCCGCATTCTCCACCCCTCCCTCCCCGGCCTCTGGATCTGCCGTCGCCGCCGCTGGAGGCACCGCCTAGATCTGCTGTCGCCGCTCCCTCCCTTCCACCGCCTCCGCTGCCTCCCCGCCTCCGCCGCCTCCCCCGCATCCGCTGCCTCCCTGCCTCCGCTGCTCCCTCGCATCCGCCCCTCTCCCCAGCCCTAGCCGGCCCGCCTCCGCTCTCGCCGGCCCTCCTCCGCTCTCACCGGCGCCGCCCTCCTCCTCCCCCCGCTGCCTCCCCCAGCGGCAAGTGGGACGGCGTCGTGCCGCGCCCTCCCCACGCGTCCTCCGCCTCTCCCCGGGCGTCCGCTGGGAGGAGGCGCGCGAGCCGCTGCACGCCGGCATCGACATGGGCAACGTCCTCGGCGTCGGCCCCGGCATGCCCTTCGCCCATGCCATCGCCTACACCGCCCGCATCCAGGTCACTCACTACTCCACTCCACTCCACTCCATCCGTCCCCTGCTCCAACTCCTCCAATTGATCCATGCTCTAAAAAAAATCATCTTTTTTATGTGGATTCAGGTTGGGATCGCACCTGGGTAGGGGAAATTCATCGATCTCTTGAGGAAAGCGCAGAAGGCAGTGAGTTTGCATGAGGATCATGTTGAATCAATAATTTGAATGTTGTATTCGAATATTTAAATTGTTGACTGTGGAAGAGGTTCGACTCTAATGTTGTAGCAATTTGGTTTGGTAGTAGTACTGCAGGATCAACACATGTAGCCCCTAATTATAGTATAGTTTTGTTCCTAATATTTGTATATAGATGGGTGATAACTTCGTCAGTTATAAACATGTGCAAATTGTTGTGCATATTGACGCTGGACTCAGTTCTGTATACATAATCATAATTTGCATTTTTGATTGTGATCTTGAATTCTTGATTGGATATGAGTAGAACACGAGTGTATGGATTATGAATTGTTTTGATAATTTCATGTGCATGTATGTATGCAATGTATATGCTAGAACAATTTTGCTGTTAATTTCATGTGTGGTTTGCTCCAATCACTGAAACAAAGTGCAGCTTTGTTTGCTCAAGAATGAGGTGACTACATGATGCTAGTATGTTTGTGTCATAACTTCTAGTCTTAAACAGGGATCCACTATTTTGTCTATAAATTATCGATTCTTCATGCGTTTAGTACAAGTGATGTATGTGCTGTATTGTTCATGTATGTGTGAAAATATTGTGCTATTTTTGTGTGTGAAAGCATTGTTCTTGTATGAGCAAAAGGGACAATTTACTTCTTTTATTAGAATTGATCATTTTTATTCATGTTTTTCTATTTTCATATCTCATTTATGTGCTAAACTACTTAAAAACATACAAAAATGGAGCTAATATCATTCAAACAGCTAACAAACAACACAAAGGGTTTTATAGAGTTTTCACAATCACATCTGCCTATAAGCTCAAATATCAGAAGCCGTTTAGAAGGGGAAGGTGGGGCTTATCAGGCTTTCCCACACCGCAGCTTCCCCACACCATTAAGCTTAAGCCGGCTTATGCACAAGCCCAAGCCGTCTAGAAGGGGGCCTATATATGTGCCACCCATGCGGCCTCTAGCCATGCGCCCCATGCACAGGAGGGCCTTGGTGAGCTAGGCCCGTGACATGGGCCTATATGTTTGAGCCCAATTGTTGTTTGGTTTCAGTGTGGCATGTTTAGTCAAGTTTAATTCGATAGGCTCATTAGCAATATGTTTGAGCAGATGGTTCTATTAGGCTTTTTAAACTGGAGATTCTCTCTCAAAAAATAATTAAACTGATGATTTTGTTAGGTGAGCGGTATAGTACTATTGTACATGATGACACTCGGACAAATGTACTGGAACAATTTTCGGTGCATGGTGGAACAAAAATTAGTCATCCGAAACAAAAAATTCTCTAGTTTGGAACAAACATGTGTTGACGGAACAAATTTTGCTCACTCTGAAATCTTTTTAAAGTTTGTTGGAAAAGAATTAGTCTGTTGGAGCAAAAAATCTCTAGTCAAGAACAAAATTTGTGTTGATGGAACAAATGTTGCCCACCATTGGGACAATTTGCAATGTACATTGGAACTAGAAGTTTTATTAACTAGAACCAAAAATATGCTGGTGGAGCAAAAAAAATGTTGATCAAACAAAACGTTGCTCAGTCCGGAAACATTTTTTCAGTCTAGGGTGGAACAAAAAGCTTTGGTTGGCTGGAACAAAAAATTCTATATTATGAAACAAGAAATAAAAAATGAAGTATGATGGAATAAAAAATAGTTTGCTAGAATAGAAACTCCGCAGGTCTACAATAAAATATATGAGTGGAAAAACTTAAACATTAGTGGAACAAATCAAACTAATCGTTAAATAATTCAATACTCTTAGTGGAACGAAACTACAAAGTTAGCAAATAAATAAAAAAGTGGGTTTTTATGGGCTTTCCCTCTAGGATCCTACTGCTGCAGCCCAAGGCTAGATCAGGCCGAAAGAAAGGTCTCAGAACGAAGCAGTGTCTTGTTAAGAACATACAGAAACGTGCTCTCGTTTTTTTTTCCTTTACCGGAGATTATGATGTGAACAATTACAACTTTTTAAAGAAAGTGCGAAGAATTACAAAACTACAGGCATTCATCGTATTTTTACGTAACTTTCTTGTTAGTTTTTTAATATAATTTGTTAAATCTTTTAATAAAATATTATGACTTTGTGCTTCTTGTTTCCTCTTTTCTAGTTAAGTCAGAAGTGCATCTTTTGTGTTTCCCTTTTGAGTGTGTGAGTGTACGTGAGAAAGAGAGAGAGAGAGAGAGAGAGAGAGAGAGAGAGAGAGAGAGAGAGAGAGAGAGAGTCAGTCTAACGATGTATAATGGCTGGCCAAGCTCATGGACGGCTTCAGGAAGATGTTCGTGGGGCTATTCTCCTTCCCGCCCCGGGCGCCTACGATGACCTTCTCCGTCGATGACAGGAGCGGTAGCAGCGGGGATACGGCGCGCGCCGAAGAGGTCGTCGTGCAGCTCGAACCTGCACCCTGTGAACGCGCACTACGACGAGGCCATCGCCGACTGCGTCGCGTTCTTCCACAAATCGGCCAGGGTGGACGTCAGGTCAGGCCACACTTCTGAATTCTCATCGATGTGATCGACTAGCTAGTAGTATCATCAGTTAAATCACACTGCATGCTGCTGCATTGCATATCTCTGTGTGTGCTGTATGTCGCTGTGCATGTGCATGTGCATGCATCCATGTAAACTAGATTAGATTAAATTTGCTCATGTGTAGAGATCTCTTGCTATGTCTGTCTGTCATGTCACTGCCATCACGCTACTGTCAATAGAAATCAAGTGGTGGTTTGGACCATGAGTTTTATAGCTTCTTTCTGGCTCGGTCTATAGTTCACTGTGCCCCAAGGCTTGGAGGGAGGCCGAGTTGGTAGTCGAGGGACAGTGCACGACGGAGGCAACGGTGGTGGTGGTGCTGACCACAAGCCTAGGGGAGGAAGGTGGGCCGGCAGGTGTGTACGTCTATGAAGCTCAAATGAGAGAATGTTAGGTGGCAGTGGCGACCAAGGTCGTTTTGGTAACCGGTCGGTATTTTCGGTAGCCGGCCGATTGCTGGACTTATCGGTACCCTCGGTAAATGGTTATATTGGTGAAAAAATATCGGTTTGAGCAAATTTAGAGTAAATATAATAAGTAGTACTCAGATTTTTATAAATTTTAAAATTCTTTTGAATATATTTGGATAGTAAATGGCTGGTATTTCCGATTACTAGTGGTAACCAGATATATCAGCCCCCTACGGTAAAACAAACTAAGCGGTACCCAAAACTTGGATGGTGGTGCAGCTGACTGCGGGGCCCTAAGGGAGGGCGGTGAGCAGGGATGACCACGAAGAGGAGAGAACATTATCAATTTTTTAAATAAATCAATCAATTGTCACCTAGACAATCCTTGTTCGGGACTGCCTAAAGAACAAAACTCAATTATCTCTCTGAGCTAGTGGACCTTAATGCAACGTCCTAGATTTACTCACATACTCATATAGTACTTATTTGAAACTCATGTTCCTCCTATACTGTCTGCCACCCAACGCTAGCTCACATGCCGCCATCACCACCCCTGTCTCACTTCGCGTCCACCTCCTTCTACAACTGCCTCTTCTCTTATATCATGTCCTTGTCGCTGCGGATCCGCCACCATCTCCTAACATTTTTATTCTTCTTCTCGTCCGCTCATTGTTCGTCTCTCATTATCGTCCTCCGCCATCTCCAGCAGCAGCCGATGGTGCCGCTGCTATCCCCGACCATCCCTTTAACCTTGCCTAGACCTCTGTGGCGCTGGTGAAACTAGATTGACTGAGATCCACTTCTCGTTCCACTGATCACTAGCCATTCCGAAAAGAATAAGATTTTTCTTAGTTAGGCTTTAAAACAAATTTAACACAATTCAGTCTTGCTAAACCCTAGGATCCAAGAAATTGTCAAAACACTAAAGAAACTTGACAGAGACTACAGAAACCATTTATACAGATGGTTCGTAATTCATTTGCGGGACACTTTTTTGAACCATCTATCCAAAGAGTCTGTATAAATCATACTTATATGGACGGTACACCTTTAAACGTCTGTGGTGTTGTTTTGCAAAAAGACGATACACTTCTAACCGTCCGTGGTATTGCAAAAAAGAAAAGAAAATAGGACTAGGGCTGAGCGGCCCGTCCGCGTCGAGAAACTCGAACTCGCCTATGCTATTTGTACAGACGGTTCCTAGTTTGAAACCGTTTATACTATAACATCCCGCTTAATAGGTGCCGTCGGTCATCATTTTCTCAGACGATTTGTAATTGGAACCGTCTGTGATATTGTTTGTACAAACTGTTCCACTGAATGGTCTGTAGAGGGGCGTCCCGCTAAATAGTTTCTGTAGTTGTGAGTACAACCAAGAACTGAAGTGCGTTCTATATATTGTCCACAGAAATTTCAAATCCATTTTCTCTCACTGACAAGCAAAAATATACATGTGCTCTTATGAACGTTTATTGATCACTACTACTGTATATAAGTGTTATACCGTATTACCATATTCTCCATGATCCAACGGCCATTGATGAATTCTCGCATGCATCGCAACGGGTGGGATCAAAACGAGGGGGGTGGCTCGATGGCCGCGTCGTCGTGGTTGCCGCTGCTGGAGCTGCTCTTCTTCTTTCTCATGAAGAGCGCGCCCACCAGCGGGATCAGCGGCTTCTTCTTCTTCTTCCTCCCCTCTTCCGCCTCCGCTGCCGCCGCTGCCGCCTTCTTCACCGCCTCATGCCCTGCCGACACCTGCCTCTGGAACCGCACCTCTCGGTACTACTGCGGCCGCCCCGCCGGCGCATACTGCTGTGGCTGATGCTGATGATGATGCAGCTCCATCACCACGTCCGGCAGCGGCGGCGGCGAGGGCGCGCGGTTGTACGCGGCCGCCGGCGGGTCGGCGAAGGTGACGTACCTCTTCTTCTGGAACTCGGCGGCGGCGGCGGCGGCGGCTGCGCTGTTGCTCCGCGGAAGGCTCTGGTGGTACTGGTGCTGCTGCTCGTCGATCTCGACGAACTTGAGGTCCTCGACCTGCAGGTCGATGATCCTGGCGCGGGCGGCGGCCTCCTCGTCGCGCGCCTTGAGCTTCTTGAGCTCCCTCATGGCGTTGCTCAGCTCTTCCTGGAGGGAATGGATGCAGCCTGCCATCTTCTGCTTCTCCTCCCGTTCCTTCTCCAGCTCGTGCTTCGCATCGTCCAGCTCCCTCGTTACTGGCACGTGCCGCGGCACCGCGGCAGCGACCGCGCCAACGGCTGCGGCGGCGGGTTGGTGGTGAACAGCTGGTCTTGTTGCCGCCGCACGAGTCTGCGCGATCGAGGAAGGGAAAAAGGGTATAATCACGGCCATGTTAAAAGTGTGCAAATTAATATGTTAAAAATAAATAATTATATATAAATTGCTGCTATATCACGATGTGTTGTCATAATTGCTAACAATTTTTTGTTTTACTGTTAACTTGTAAGGATATTGCGCTTTTACGGGGCCTAACGAGAGATAAAATAGCTACGTCATTGAGCACCGATATTACATCTATCTCCTCTAATACAATGCAAGCACCTTTCTATAGGTATATAGAAGGTTACATTACCTATTGATTAGAGGTAGTTATATGAAAAAATTGATTTTATCATAGGTCTTTTCAAAGTCAGTTTTATAGAAGACCGAGGAACAAAGATGGAATGGGGTGAAAGATCGCTTCTTGAAAATTGAGTGGCTAGAAGGATAGAAATTTATTGTAGGATAGAGTCCGACCCTTATGCATTTCATGAATTGTTTCATGTAAAATCACAACCCCTGATTTATCGGCCCAACAAGAATGTCATCTGTGTAGGTCGAATGTATAATAGAGTATGTAATGTTTGGTTTCATTTTACGTGGCCAGTCACAATTTTTGCCCTTTGGCATATCCTTTTTAATTCCTATGATTTTGTAATAGACTTATGGCTGTGCGTTTATATGATGCAGAGGTCGCAAGAGAGCTATTATATAAAAGGACGTCCCATGAAAGTCAGAAAACGATGCTGCAAAATAATCTTCTTATTTGTTGGCAAGAAAAAATAATTTTCTTTTGATTAGCACCACCTGAAGCACCTGCATTTGAGATGGGAGAAGGCGTCCATCATAGTACACAAACCTATGATCACGAACTATTAATTAGGATATATCGAGTTTTGCTATATGGTGATGTGGATGCAACAGTTCCTAGATTTTTTTTCCTCACACATATTTATCTCGTTTTTAGTATATAGTCGGTGCTACGACGTACTATACTATAGTCGCAAATTATTAGGAACTACGCGCACAAATGAATAAAGACTACCGGCCTGTGATAATTATGGCAGCTCATTACAGTACAAATGCCATTATCGAATGGAGGTTTTAGCTAGGCAGCTTCGGAGTACACCTTTTGTAGCTGCCTTAATTCAGGTGGAAGGAACATATCTTAAAGTCTTGACGCACACACTTTCCGATTTGGTTCCATGCATGTAACTACTACTTTATTTAATTATACTGTAATCAAAAGTGGTTCAAATGTTGTAAAGTGGATACCAGCATGCAGTTGAGTGAGGGTCCTCGAAGGTATAGTATAAACATGTATCAGTTCCTACTACTTTCTAGTGTGTGGGTTAGTAGGTTGGAGAGAGAGAGAGAGAGAGACAGAGCATGTACATAGTTGGCAAAGAAGGCTGCTTTTTGACACATATTTTTCTTGGTTTGGAAGAAAGGAATAGATAGCTAGCTAGCTAGCACACCTTTTATCTTAACCAATATCAACCACCTTGTCCTCATGGCTCCAAAATTCAACTGAAGAACTATAGTAAGATTCTTCTATAGAACCATGAATCAAGCTTCTGTTACAAAAGCATATATAATTGCATTTAGCTTTTGAATATTGTGTGCGTAAAATATGAATATTGCCAGCTTTAATTTTTTTTAGACTACCAACTCTATGCATGGAATGATCAAGTCCTTCATGCTATTGAAAGAAATGCATAAAATCCTAAAATACGAAGATCGTGTTTGTAATCTTTTCTTGTCCCGAATGATACCTACATTCCTTCCCTCAAAACAGAGTAGGAGTATCTCATATTTTTGTTGTCGACATGCATAGCATGTTCCTAGTAAGTTACCAACTTGTAGCTTGCAACAGATAATTAATTAATTGTCGTCGATCGAGCAAGCATGCATTAGGTGGCGAATATATAAGATTGAATAATAACTGAAGTATGTACCTGATCGGTGATGCATCGGCCGGCGTGGAGCTCCCCAGCGAGCACCTTCTCGCCGAAGAGGAGGACGGCCTCCTGCACCGACCGGAACGGCGCCCTCGTGTCGATCTCCGCCCTCCCCACCACCACCACGTCGCGGACGACGCCGCCGCCATCCATTCTCTTTGCACCAATCGATCTTGGATGATGATCAGCTCGATCGATCTTTGCAATACCAATTAATGATCAACTCAGGGAAGAAGCATGCATGTGCGTGCAAAGGCAAAGAAGCCTAAGACGAGACAAAACGGCAAGAAGAAGATGGATATCGCGATCGATGAGTGGGGATGTATTTAGAGCTAGGAGGTTACGACGTTGCATATACTTGCTACCATACAAGAGATGATGGTGATAATGATAATGTAGGGTTTACATGTGGTGGAGGTGGGTTCGTTGCTTCGCGTCCACTTCACTGTAATATTCCCGCGCGCCCCATGCATGCTTGTTGCGCTTTGGTGAACGGTCCAGATCGATTGCGCCGACCCTCTCCTCCCCTGGCTATACTATACAAGTATACGTACACATGCATGTACTTACTTAAGCTAAATTTGCGCGTTACACCGGCCTTACGCATATGCATGCATGTGTGCTAGACATAAAACTAGGTAACATTCCCATGCAAGTTGGAGGTTAGATGCTACAAGTAATGTGCACGCTTATATCTGAAAGCATAGTTGTTTGTTACACGACTGTGATGCTTATTGATTGAAAAATAAATACACTTGCTTATAAGATGTACATAAAAGCAATAGCGTAGGTCTTAGCTGTCGCTACTGGTTTCCCTTTCTTTGGCTGACGTTTTCACCTGTTCCTCTCGACTCTGGTTGAGTCGGGAGGTCTGGGAAATCCCGGATCAACGCTTGATGTATAAATTAGGTTTTATTTTATATAAAGTTTGTGTTTCCTGGATGACAGCATCCCAGTGGTGGAGGCGATGGCAAACGGAATAAATATCTCTTGGCTCCATCCTTGTTTCAGTGTGGTAGCCACAGCTGACGGCCAGGAGCCAATAGTGTTCTAGCCTCAGCTTGCTGATTTGGTAGTGGTGGCTGCGTTGGTGGTACCGAGTTTGTTTTGATTTACGGTTATATCATTTCATCTTTTCGTGCTCTTAAAACAACGGTTTGGCAACTTGTATTCATGCAACTCAAAATATTTAAGGTTAGTCCAACTCGTGTAGAACCGTTTTTCTTATTTTTCTTCATATAAGGTTTGGAGAGGAACATCGAGATGCAAATAATGAAGTTGGAAGGGACAATTTTGAAGAACCTCGATGTAATTTTTATTTTTTATCAAGTTCCTTTTATTCGAATGTACTATCTTTACGTAATCGATCTTTTGCCAAAAAGGAGGTTAGATCTTTTGGTTTAAAGGTTGAATATGAAATTTCTAGCTGGCCTAACTTCTGAGGGATTCGTTTAACCTCATTTGCAGTGATATAATATTAGCTCTGTTATTTTTTTTTCCTTTACCTATAGTTTTCGGTAAGACAGTGTAACCAACTGGCACCGTTGGCCATTATATTTTCTAATCATGAAAAATCTAGCAATAACATTTACACGTGAATCCATTTTTTGTGTGTATATTAGCGTTCAAAGTTTTGGAGTATTGACTGCGTATATACATTCTAAAACGACTAACGGATACATGTATAATTAAACACACGTACATATACATATGTAGAAGACGTATTTTGGACGTGATAAGGGGAGAGGGATGGGTCACCAACTTCACACTTGGTCGGTCGTTGTATATAGCTAGCTAGCTAGCTAGGTACGCGCGTACGTAGAGGTTTGATGTGGCCACACATTTATGTATGCGTCGGTCTGCCTGCAGGCTGCAGCCTCCAGATATATAGAATGGAGTAGCTCACAAGATCGATCGAGTGCAACTAACTTAAAACTTTGGAAATATATGTGCCACTGCCTCTATGTATATATATGCTCAAACACAATTGACGTGCATGTCGCTGTCACTGTGACTTTGAGTCTCAAAGGGAAAGAAGGAAAAGAAACTGTCGGGTCTTGATCTTCCCAGCTTCCAAGCAAAGATTACTCTTGTAGCCCAACTAATTATTCTTTTTTACTAAAGCCCAACTAATTAATCTAGGCAGCTAGGCCACAATTAACCGGGCTGAAAACTGGGTATCAGGCCCATCCAATTTTAGGCTGGGCTGTGAACAGTAATATGTGCCTGTGTATTCTTGCTCACATCTGCATAGCTATTATAACAAGCTTCTTTCTCGGGCCCACCAGTCCAGGCTTAAGTCGAGGCCGAGCACCTGAAATGTGTTTAAAATCATACTGACCGCCAAGTATTTGCTGACGCCAAACAGAAAAAGACAGAAACTGTTGAACACAACGAGCTATCCTTAGCTTTATTGCACTGAAATTCCATGAAGTTGGTTACTGTGTTGGAGTATCTCGCTGATTTGATCATTTTTAAGACAATTTATTCATTTAAAATAAACTGTATGATGCAGAGGCCGGGAGGCTTTCTATTTTATTATATATATAAAATCTCGTTAATTTGTTAAAATATCATACTTTTTACTCTTTTTAAGTTGTGTCATATTTTCTACAGATACAAAATAAAAGTCTCATCTGGTATTTAGCGGATGTAAGCCCGTCTGGCCCTCTCGCGTCTTTTTGGGTCAAGAATAGTATTGAGCCTGGACATCTTAAGTGGGCCGTTACTAAGCCCACAGTGCCCTCCTCTTTCCTCGGTATTCTCGCTTTGCCTTCTGCAACAGCTCCGCCGCCGTCACCGGTAAGCGGCGTCGCTGTCGTCACCGGCGGTGAAGAAAACAACTATCAACCTGCTGCTCTACAGTTTCGACCCACTCAAATCAATTTTCGACTAAGAATTTGCAAGTAGATTTTGACCAAATTAACTTTCAATCCCTTCCAACCAATTTAAGAAAAAAGATTTCAACCAAAATCAACTTTCAACCCTAAGATAAATCAGCTTTTAACCCAAAGAATACCTACTTCCAACTTAATTAGCTTTCCAGTAGCCAAAATCCGGCTTCCAACCAATTCAATTTCAACTTCCCGCGGCTCGTCAAAGTTTTCAGCCACAAAACTGCCCACTCTCAACCACAAAAAAACCCCCAAAATCTGGCCTACCTTGTAGTTGCAGCCGTCATGGTGGTGCTGCTGGGAATGGAGAAGAACGGGAGGGGAGGAGCGGTGGTGGCCATCGAGGCCGTGAGGTGAACCGTAAGACCTTAGCTCCACCTGGATCGTCATTGGGCTCGTCGCCTACAGAAACTACGTCGCTGTGGTCTCCATCTATTCTCATTGGAATGCTCGAGGAAGCAAAGAGCTAGGGGAAAGAAAATGAGTGAGCTCTAGAGCAATGAGGCTCCGGGATAACTAGAGAGAGGGAGTAGGGGAAGCAAAAACTTGGTGTGAGGCCCACTTAACACATGACGAACATGTCGACGCGGTCGGCATTCGACCACGGGCACTGTCGTTCACAAATTAAGCTTTTCGAGCTAGTAGATCAGTCGTCCCTAAGATTGGTATGGCCGAAGCTTGTCATTTTTCAAACGTTTTTGCTACTGCTCAGTCGATAATTCTCGGTCAACGAGCTTAGGTATAGGATTAGCCTTATCATTACTCTGGGATTCGCGTGTCAAAAAGCTTTTTATATATATCTTGGTATGAGATTTATTTTTATTTTTATTTTTATTTTTGACCTAGTTGCACATTGCTAAACCCATATTTACACATATTATTTTTATGTAATTTTAGATTTTGAAATGTGCAACTGCGAAGTCGTATATCAAGTCTAAAGTCGTATGCATATTTTAATTAGGTCTAAAATTTCCATTTTTATAGATTTTTCTTTCGGTTTTTGTTTTCTTTGTATAGCCATTGAATTAATTTCAGGGGTAATCTTTATATCGACTGGGACGTAGACGGTCCTTTTTTCTAAAGCTCATCGTAACTTGTTATAGAATTGTGCCAGTGTACATTGGATAATGGATTGAAAACTGGAAGGACCAGGGCCAAGTGGTTGCCCATGGATAATCACATAGCCACATAGAACGGGATCCACAGCTTTTACAGTTGATTGTTGCCTTCCGTGAGCCAAATCACGCTGTATCAACTAATTTGTGCTTCCCCGTTAAAAGAAAATAGAGAAAAACAATAAATTTAGTCTTGGCCCATTGAAACTTTTTTCTTTTCAAAACACAATATACGACAAGTAAATACATACATATACACAATATCTACTAAAAATTAGATTCATGGAATTTAAAGATTAACAAAGTCACCACGTACATTTCGTTATCGATGTGTACGTAGCTTAACATTGAAAAAATATTCTATTTTAGTGAAGCACACAAATGCCATATCTGAGTTTATCCCTTGTGAGTAGATGATACAACTATATCCACTGGCTATCCAAATAAAATTTTGGTTTTTGGTCCGTCAAACTTATAGTGTAGAAATAAAGAGTAATTTGTTTCTGGTCAGTTTTCCAACCGGGCGGAATGAAAGAAGTATGCCCTTATTCGATGATAAATAAGAAATTAAAGTACATAAGAAATTAGCTTTCATTGGTATATAAGACTTACGCTTTTATTCGATGACAAATAAGGAATCGGAGCGCGCAAAGAGTAATTCTCTCTTTAAAAAAGAACGAGAGCACTTCCTGCCACCTTCGTCGATCCCATCACTCATTGCATCGATCACTCCAAGCCGCCAGCTGCTCCCCCCCGCCTCGACATGTCCGCCGCCGTCGGGTCGCCGTTCCCGGCCGCCCCCGTCGCGCAGCACCGCCGGCAGAAGCGCGCCGCCGCCGGTGTCCGGTGCTCCGCGGTGGCCACCGCAGCCGCGGCCGCGCCCATCCTGAACGACCTGAGGCTGCAGTGCGCCACGCCGCTCCCTCTGCTGCGGCGCGTGGCCGACGCCATGTCCGCCGGCATGCGCGCCGGGCTCGCCGCGGACAGCGACGGCGCCGGCGTGCTCAAGATGATCCCCAGCTACGTCTACTCACTCCCCACCGGGTAACTAATTAACATAACCTCGTCGTTAATGATTGTGATTACTGATTACTAAAGTATACGAGCTCATCTTTTAGCTGTTTTTAGTTGGAATTCCAATTTGCAAATTGGACTAGTTAGAGCTATACTTTTATCTTCTTGTTAAGATCGCCACTTAAAATCAATCTAGTTCATAAATTAATTTTTGCATTACGATTGTTATGCTGAAGGAATGAAACAGGGCTGTTCTATGCTCTGGATCTTGGAGGCACCAACTTTCGAGTGTTGAGGGTACAGTTGGGAGGAAAAGATAAGCGTGTCGTTGACGCCGAGTTCGAGCAAGTCTCAATCCCAAAAGAATCATGCATGGTACAACAGAGGTAACCGGTTCAATGAAATTTTTTCTTGAGCTTGCTCTCTTTGTAGAAAGAAAATTGTGTTCTACATTGGTTAGGAATTTAGCATATAGCTGCAAGGACAAGCATATCTGACGCTACAGTTATCCCAAACAGGAGCTGTTTGATTTTATCGCGGCCCGCCTATCGGAATTTGTAGCGAAGGAGGGTGATAATTTTCATCTTCTGGAAGGTAGAAAGAGGGAGATAGGTTTTACATTCTCCTTTCCGGTGAAGCAGACTTCTATTGATTCTGGCATTCTGATCAAGTGGACAAAAGGTTTTGATGTCTCTGGGACTGTAAGATTTTATTTTTCTGAATACATTTTGTCATTTTTATGTGTCATTTATTCTGTTCTGATACCTAGAGTTACAAGACCGTAAAATCCCTGCTCGAACTGAGAATATATATTTGTATTCATCAGATTATAGTTTATTGACCAGCACGTTAGTTCCTTTTTTTTCAGTTGATTTATGCTAACAACAAGCAATGTGTTGTTTCTGACAGGCTGGGAAAGATGTGGTTGCTTGTTTAAATGCTGCGATGGAGAGACAAGGGCTTGACATGTGTGTATCTGCCCTGGTAAGCAAGCAGCAGGCCTCATGATTGGCAAGCAGTGTTGTTGAAAACGCTTGATACGCCCGTTTAGTCGTACGCATACGAGGTAACAGTAGGCAAGCCGTCACGACTTCATGAACCGGAGTGCTATCAAGTCTTTCAAACGTCAATCGGCCACATCTGCCGATTAATACATGGTTTCCAGCTAATGGGACGTATAAAACCGATATATCTCACCCATCGGCCGACATCTTGTGGGCTGAACTGATCTACTGCAGAAATTACTGTATAAGGTCTTTTTTGCCATGTTTTGGGTTAGTAACGAAGACATGGTATATATATGTTGGGGGAAGGGTCCCCGCGTCACCCCAAACCGACGGGCTTCCCCCCCCCCACAGCGTCAAGACCCCCCCTCCCTGAATCAATACGTTCTACCCCGCGTCCGCAAACCCCGCTGGCATCACCGTCGGCGTCAAGGCCACGCCTGGTCCCGGCAAGCGTCCAGGTCACGCCCTGTCCCGGCGGGCGTCGAGGCCGCGCTCCATCTCATCGCCAAGGGTAACACGTTGTCAAGGACCACCCCGACGTCCGACGCCGCCGAGGGTTACGTCGACGTCGTCAAGGTCCGCGTCGACGTCGTCCGAAACCACCTCGACGCTTTTAAAGGTGCCTCTAGCGATGCCAAAGAATATTCCCTAAGATGCTCAGGAATATTCTTCCAAATATCCTCTAAAGAGGGGCGAATGACCATAATGCCCTTGTAAATTCCCTCTCATGTGAGGACAAAATTGTAATCTTCTATTTTTCATTTCCAAACCCTATAAATACCCCCCCCAGGGGGTAGAGAGAAAGGGATCCCCACTTTCATTTCCCCCCTTTTGAGCTCTGTATTCCGTGCCCTAATACAAATAGTGATTTCCGTTACCGACTGTCTCGCGTGCATTACGAACAACACGGCCGTCGCCGCGGAGCTGGGCGACGCCCGCGTCAGCAACTCGTCGGCTGCTAACCTTCGAGCCGAGTGCGCGCCAGCCGAGGTCCGCGCGGTGGGACTCTCCACAGCCGCGATCAACGCGGCAAACTCAGAAGCACGCGTCGAGACGGAGGCTGAGACCTTGAGGCGCGAGGCTAACGAGCTCAGGGAGGAGCTCGTTAGGGCAAAGGCTGAGGCCCTTCAGGCCCTCCAAGCTTCAAACAATGCTCGCACCGAGGCAGGCCTGCTTCGCGCTGAGCGTGACGCCGCACGAACCGCGGCAGCTCCCCCGCCGGTCCCCGAAGCAGCCGAGGCCGCGGCAGTACGGAGTTGCCTGGACGAGACCCTAGCTGAAGCGCGAGAGCAAACCCGGCGTAACACCCTTGCCGCCGAGGAGGTCATGCAGGAAGTAGCGGAAGCCCAAACGTGTGCCAGGTTGCCATCCCCAGCGGGGGCACAGGAGGCCGCCGCCCTCCGTCAAGCCATGGCTGACAGCCGCGCGAGAGCGATTCCTTCCCCACCCGCATGCGCCGAAGAAGCCGCAGCCCTGCGGCATCAGTTGGAGGCTAGCCGAGAGATGGCCGCGGCATCCCTCTATGGCGCGGGGGAAGGCCCCAGCTACCAGCCCTTCTACCACTCCGTCGCGCAGCCAGGCGGGCAGGCCCCGGCCTCGCCGCATCGACCGGCGGAGCATTACCCTGCGTGGGTCCCGGCGCCTCCGCCGCGCCAGGAGCTCCGCCACCCGGATGGGTAGCCGGACGGCCCGTCGGCGTCGCCCCGCACCAACCCGAGATCAGGACCTGCCAGTCGTCGTCAAACGCCCCGGGCCTTACCGACGTGTACAACCCGCTGAGCCCAGGGCTAGCGGCGACGCCATGGCCGAGCAAGTACCGAGCGCCCAGTATCGCCAGTTTTGACGGGAACTCCGATGCCGTCGAGTTCCTCAGGGTGTACGAGACCGCTGTTTCCTCAGCAGGAGGCAATGAAGCGATCATGGCCAAGGGGTTACTGCTAGTGCTCTCCGGTCTGGCCAGGAAATGGTATCTCGGGCTGGCGCCTCGCTCGATGTACTCATGGGAACAGCTCCGCGACAAGCTCACCAGCCACTTCATAGCCCACCGGAACAAGGAAGTCACCTCCTCAGACCTGTTCTCCCTCAGCAGGCCCCCGACGAGTCAATACGTGATTTCACGCAACGCTTTGCCCAGG
The DNA here is from genome assembly GCA_019208055.1 of Stipa capillata. Classification (NCBI taxonomy): domain Eukaryota; kingdom Viridiplantae; phylum Streptophyta; class Magnoliopsida; order Poales; family Poaceae; genus Stipa; species Stipa capillata. The sequence continues at coordinate 408,204 of JAGXJF010002705.1, forward strand.
TACAATGCCAGATCCCGGACATCACCGACAAGAGCGTGTGCGAGGCCGCCCGCCACGCGATCTATAACCCCGACTTGGCAGCAAAACTCGACAGGAAAGAGCCCAAGTCAGTCGCGGAGCTATACAGGATTATGCGCACTTACTCCAAGTCCGAGGACGGGAAAACCCGTAGGCAGGCAGAGGCACAGGAGCTTGTCGCCTGGACCGGGCCGAAAGCGGAAACTTACGACCGGCGCGCCAGGAGGCGGAGGACGTGTACCACGTGGAAGGGGAAGAGTGTCGCCCCGCTAAGCAGGCACGCAGCAGCGACCAGGGCCGCGAGCCGGGCCGTCCCGGGCAGGAATCCCGTGGTCACGGGTCGGGCCGTTCCTAGCAGGACTCCCGCAGCCAGGCTTACCCGCACGGAGGCCGCGGTCAAGGCCAGGGCAACGGGAAATAACTTCGGACGCGGAAGGGGCAGTAACAACGAAAACGGAGGACGAAAGGCCGGCGGGGACAATCGAGTATTCTGCGAGCTCCACGGCTGGACCTTCCACACCACCGCGGGGTGTGACCTAGTCGCCGCAGCCCGTGCGATCAAACAGCGCGGGCTGGCCGCAAGGACCGACGCCCCGCGACACGATCGCGTGGCAGCTCAAGAACGCCAGGCCCTGCCGCCCCCGCCGCCGCTTCCGCTCCTTGGGGAGCCACCAAAGCAAGTCGACGACCCGCGGCGCCGCATCGTGCACGCCATCACTGGCGGCCATGCCCACACGTTCCCATCCAAGCGACAACACCGGGCGTACGCCCGACAGGTGCACCACATCAACTCATCGCCACCCACCGAGCTACCTCAGTGGGTCGGCGCCACGGTGACCTTCGGCCCCGAGGATGCCGCGGGGATCAGCCTCCCCCATCACGACGCCCTCGTCGTCTCGGCGGTCATAAACGACTGTGAAGTGCGCCGTGTCTTCATCGACGGAGGAAGCTCGGCGGACATCCTGTTCGCATCCACCCTCGCAGAGATGGGGATACCACAGGCTTGCCTCGCCCCCGCGGGCATCCCGCTCCTTGGCTTCGGAGGCGAGCCGGTCCCAGGGTTCGGGAAGATTGAGCTCCCGGTGGAGTTCGGAGAAGGGGAGTGCAAGCGTCAAGAGAATATTGTCTTCGACGTGGTCGATCTCCCCTACCAGTACAACGTCATCCTTGGCTGGGTCACGCTGAACAAGTTCGGCGCCATCCCACACCATGCTTTCCTCTGCATGAAGATCCCGTCCCCTTGCGGTGTCATTACCGTCCGAGGCAATCAAGACTTATCTCGCAAAATCGACAACGACATCCAGGCGGCCATTCGCTATGTCCACACTGTCCACGATGAGGCAGAAGCTGAGAAGACTGCGCCAGGGGCCACCGACCCCCCAACATCCGGGTGGTGGGTCCCAAAGCCCAAGCCCGATGGCGAGACACGCGAGGTACCGCTGTCAGACGAAGACCCGGCCAAGATGGTGCTCGTCGGGGCGAACCTCGACCCAAAAGTCGCAGAGGCTCTGCTCGGCGCACTCCGGGGTGACCGCGACCTCTTCGCATCGGAGCACGAAGACCTCCCCGGCGTGCCCAGGGAAATTGTCGAGCACCGACTGTACGTCAAGCCGGATGCGCGCCCAGTAAAACAGAAGCTCCGGAGAATGTGCGTAGAACGTCAAGCCGCGGCCCGCGAGCAGGTTGACAAGCTCTATAAAGCCGGGGTCATTCGTGAGGTCATGTACCCGGACTAGCTCGCCAACCCCGTCCTCGTCAAGAAGGCCAATGGGAAGTGGCGCATGTGCGTTGACTACACCAACCTCAACCGCGCATGTCCGAAGGACAACTTTCCGCTCCCACGGATCGACCAGCTAGTTGATGCCACCTCGGGATGTGAGCTCATGAGTTTCTTGGACGCATACTCTGGGTACCACCAGGTGTGGATGGCCAAAGAAGATGAGGAGAAGACGAGCTTCGTCACGCCTTCTGGAACGTTCTGTTACGTCTGAATGGCTTTCGGACTCAAGAACGCCGGCGCAACCTTCGCACGGCTCATTTGCAAGGCCCTCGCGCCTCAGATAGGGCGAAACGTTGAGGCCTACGTTGATGACATTGTCGTCAAAAGCGCCCTCGCGGATACCCACGCCACTGACTTGCGGGAGACATTCGACAACCTCAAGAAGGCGGGTATGAAGCTCAACCCGGAGAAGTGCGTGTTCAGGGTCCAAGCGGGGAAGCTCCTTGGCTTCCTTCTGTCAGCAAGGGGTATCGAGGCCAACCCAGCAAAAATACAGGCCGTGCTTGACATGCGACCGCTGGAAAATGTTAAGGAGGTGCAAAAACTGACAGGGCGTCTCGCCGCATTGGGGAGGTTTATCTCTCGCTCGGCTGAAAAAGGACTCCCGTTCTTCAAGACGCTGCGCGGATCCTCCAGCTTTGAGTGGACGAGTGAAAGCCAAGCTGCCTTGGAAGATTTGAAGACGTACCTCGCCTCGCCGCCCCTGCTGCAGAGCCCTTGTCCCGGGGAGGCGTTGTTGCTCTACCTCGCAGCCACCCCGACGGCGGTGAGCGCCGTCCTTGCCAAAGAAAAAGACAAGACCCAACATCTCGTCTACTACGTGTCTGAGGCGCTGCAGGGAGCAAAGGTGCGGTACACCGAGCTAGAGAAGCTCGTGTATGCGCTCCTCATGGCGTCAAGGAAGCTGCGACACTACTTTCTCGCCCATTCGGTCTGAGTACCGTCGGCCTTCCCCATCGGTGAGATGCTTCGCAACAAGGAAGCGTCCGGGCGCGTCGGCAAGTGGTCGGCCGAGCTTGCCCCGTTCTCCATCGAATTCGTGCCAAGGACGGCGATCAAGTCCCAGGTGCTGGCGGACTTCCTGGCGGAATGGGCCCCGTCGGAGCACGCCGCGCTCCCAAACCCCTCAGACCCGCTGTGGACGATTTACGTCGATGGCTCGTGGTGCTCAGAAGGCGCCGGTGCTGGAGCAATCCTCGAGTCCCCGGAGGGCAACGTCACCTCCTACAGCGCACGCCTCGAGTTCCAGACCACTAACAACGAGGCGGAGTACGAGGTGCTCCTCCTCGGTCTTCGAAAGGCACGCGCCTCGGGCGTGCGGAGGGTGGTCGTCAAGAGCGACTCGCAGCTCGTCACCGGTCATGTCGATAAAAGCTACCAGGCCAAGGACCCCGAGATGGTCAAGTACTTGGCTCTGGCCCGAGCCATGGAGAAACACTTCACCGGCATCACCGTTCGCAGCATCCCACGTGCTGCGAACACCGACGCCGACAGCCTCGCAAGAGCTGCAAGCACGAAGACCGAAATCCCCCAAGGGGCTTTCTATGAAGTGATCTCGGAGCCAGCCACAAAGGGGCTCCCCGAGGTGTGCCTCATTGGCGAGCAAGACTGGAGGGCCCCGGTCCTGAGTTACCTCTCAGACGAGACGGAGCCCGCCGACCCCGTCGAGGCACGGAGGCTCAAAAGTCGAGCCCGGGGCTTCGTCATCCACGACAACGCTCTCTACAAGCGCGGGGTGTGCGCACCCTATCTTCGGTGTGTCTCCAAGGAGGAGGGACTCGAGCTGGTCCGCGAAATCCACCAAGGGCTGTGTGGGTCGCACCTCGCCCCCCGAGCCTTGGTATCCAAGGCATTCCGCCAAGGGTTCTATTGGCCCACCGCCCATCGCGACGCCCAAAGTCTCGTCAGAACATGCCCCGCGTGCCAATGGATGGGGCGAGGCACGAAGCTCCCTGCGAACGAGCTGCAGCCCATCCCACCGTCGTGGCCGCTGGCCCGCTGGGGCGTCGACCTCGTCGGCCCATTCGGGTCAAGGAGTCGCGGATACAAGTTCGTCGTCGTCGCCGTCGACTACTTCTCCAAGTGGATCGAGGCCGATCCCTTAGCCAAGATAACGTCGGCAGCCGTGCAGAGGTTCGTATGGAAGAATCTCATTTGCCGCTTCGGCGTCCCAAGGGAACTCACCGTCGACAACGGGACTCAGTTCGACGCGACTCCCTTTCGAAAGTTCTGCATCGGCCTCGGCATCAACTTGTGCTTCGCCTCTGTGGCCAATCCAAAGGCGAATGGCGCGGTCGAGCGGGCCAACGGGATAGTCCTTTCGGGCCTCCGCAAGCGTCTCTTCGACTTGCCCAAGGGTCTCTGGGCTGACGAGCTCCCTAGCGTCTTGTGGTCCACCCGCACGGCGGCCAGTCGGGCCACCGGCCTCACTCCCTTCAAGTTATTATATGGAGAGGAGGCGGTGACCCCCGAAGAAATCAAGATTGGGTCCCTGCGCACCACCACGGCCGTCGACGGAGATTCCCAAGAGGTATCCCTCGAAACGCTGGACGCCGTCCGGCAGGAGGCTGCCCTCAACATCGATCGGTATCAGGCCACCATGGCAAAGGCGTACAACAAAACCGTCCGCCCTCGACCCATCCACGTCGGTGACCTCGTGCTCCAGAAGAAGGCGAACCCAGAAGCAGACGGCAAGCTGAGCTCGAAGTGGGAAGGACCGTACGAGGTGGTTCGCGCCACCCGTCCGGGAGCGTTCCGCCTGGCAACCCTCGACGGGGGCGAACTGAAGCACAGCTGGAACGCTGATAATCTCCGCAAGTACTATGTATAAGCCATAGGCCCTCTAGGGGTAGCCGCTGCGTCGGCATCTTTTGCAGTTTTTTTTGAAGTAATACAGCGAGGGTAAGGACCGCTGCGACGGCCGCTACCCCCGCTCGGTCATCCATTCAGGCTGAAGACGACGCTTCGTCGTCGCCAACTTTTGTAATCAGCCTTAGCGCCACTGGGTTGCTAAGCCTTAAAATGAAAAACTCAGAACGGCGGTGTCACGCCCCCCAGGCAAGAGGGTCTGCTACCTAGCACATACGTTAGGGTAAGGCAAGAACGCGTTCACACACGCCATCAGACGCTAAGTATTTCTAAACTAGGGACGGGCGCAGTGCCACGTACCCGTTGACGCCTTTATTTCTTTATTACTTCATTCTACAATCGCTCTCAAGCACGCCATCGAGCACTTAATGTTTTTGGATGGGAGGGGGTACAGCACCGCTCTCTCACACACCTAATACAGGTCGACACGCCAATGCACCCGCAAAGAAAAACTCAAACTTATCAAGAACGCGTAGCCAGGCCCGCGAGAAATACTGCGACCTCCGCCTCGCATAAGACATGCACGTCGTCATCTTGTCGCTCGGTTTTCTTTATCCTAACAGAGGCGCTCTTATGCGACTCAGGTCGATGAGGCCTTGTTCCCAAACGACCCGCATTAACTTTCCACCGAAAGCCAACAACCTGCAAGTCGTCCAGCGCAAGTGTTCAATAATTGCATAAAAAGAAAAGGACATGTGAAGCAATTTTCTGAGTTTTCATTGATAACTAGCAACATACATGAGAGTTACAAAGGAAAACTCTAGCCATGCAGACCCTACCAAAAGAAAAGCCCCAGCTATGCCAATCCTACAACTAAGGGGCTTGCGTCGACGCAGCGACGGCCCAGGCAAGCAAGCTACTGAGATACCAAAAGCTAAACTATGATCCTATCATACTAAGGCAAGCAAAACACACAAGGCCAAGGGGTGAACCTCACACCTGAGGAGGTGGGTTCGTCCCGCCAGGGGCTCCCCCGGAACTGGACGCCGCGGAGGGACCCTCTCGTGCACGACGGGACCGCTGCAGGGCGCGAACGTGCGAAGGGCCGTGCTCGCTCCACACAGAACTGAGGAAAACTCGGGAGTGGCCCCGGATGCAATCCCGAACACTCCCAAGTTCGTCACGAGTCGGAGCGTGGTAACCACGGGCAGCAAACGTCTCGACATGGCCACACTTGGCCACGCTCAAGCAGCCAAGAACCAGCTCGGCAGAGGCCCGAGCACAGTCGAGCGAGTACCCCGAGACAGCAGCACGCGCAGCGGCGCCGACAGTAGCAACCTGATGCAACTGGGCAGCGACGTCGCCCTCGCCGGAAGCGTCAAGGGGGGGAACGGCGAGGCCTAGTGACCCAGCTAGCTCGCCCACCCCCCGCAGCGGCCAGCGCTGCCAAAGACGCCACCTCCTTCTGACCCTCGGCGCGAGTGACCAACTACGCCGAGAGTCGCCCTGCCTCGGCCTCCGCACCGGCCAGTGAAGCGTGAAGGGCGCCAATGGTGGCCTCAGCCGCCTCAAGCCTCTCAGCAGCCGCAGCCTCAGCACGCCGGGAAGTCAGCCGGGACTTCTCCAACGCCTCCAGAGCAGCAGAGGCCTCTGCCCAGGCAACCGTGCGCTCCTCTTGGGCCGCCAACATGCCCGCCCGAGCGTCAGAAACTTCCCGACGCTTGACCACCTGGGCAAGGAGCCAAGCGTCCTGTACCGCGGCACCTTGCTCCAAAGCGAAGAGGCCTTGAAAGGTAAGGAAAAGGCGAGATCAGCAAAGCCCAGGACGGGAGTAAACCAAAGCCAAGAACCTTGCAGTTGACATGTTACCTTGAGAAACGAAGCCCTGGCACTGTCGTACAGCTCGGGACAGGTACGCCCACCGAGCACGGTGGACAAGTCAGCCGGGAGGACGAGCTCGGCCGCACGCCGAAAGAAGCGCCTCTCCTCCCTCGAGCTAACAAGACACTCTGGGAGAAGCTGACCCGCCACTCGCAGGGTACGCGGGGGAAGCTCCTCATCATCATCGCTCACGTCCTCTGCAGCCGGAGGTGGCGGCGGCGGGGGTACCTGCACCGAGGGCTCCCGCGAAGGCTCGCGGTGCCTCGACGTCTCCGAAGCATTGGAAGCCATCCCGTCCTCCCTCTCCGAGTACCAGAAGTCCCCCTCAGGCGACTCCGGCAGGGGAAAGGACCTCTCCACCTCAGAGTCATCATCATGGTCGTCCTCGTAATCAGCGGTGCGGCTCGCCTCCGGCTCGTCTAGAGGCGCCACCCAAGGGCCCTTCCCGCGCCCCGGGCGGTGAGGAGGTGCAGGTCGGTGCGCCCCCACCTGGACGCCAGGAGAGTGCCCCGCTCTCACCAGCGAGCGGGACCTAGGCGGGGAGCGAGGCTCGGCAGACGCGGGGCGAGGCCGAGTCGAACGAGTCGGCGAGTCTGGGGAGGGCGGTGGAGAGCGCTTTCGGAGCTGCATCTGCGCCGTCTTAGACAAGACGACCGGACGCTCCGGACATTCCAGTCCAAAGGCGATGCAAGCACGGTTGCGGCGGGGTTCCTTGATCGCCTCCTTGATGCCAGCGAACTCCCACGGCATCACCGGTCCAAGTACCGCCACGGCCGCATCTTCCCCTGCCTCGAGGGTCAGACCTGCAATCAAAGCCAAGACGGAGATCAACGCCGTGTACACATTACCGCTAAATAAAAAGACAGGAACAGTATGAAGAAACCTTACCCTCGGAGCGGGAGTAACCCGGCGCAGAAGGAGTCGAAGGCGACGCTACCCTCAGGTGGCGCAGATCCAGGAAGGGCCCCTCGCCGGCGAGTAGCAGGAAGGGCTCCCATCCTCTCGCCAGGGGCACGACCTTCAGCATGTGGTACTCCTCCACTAAGTCTCGCGCGCTCACCACCGAAGCCATGCGCGCGAGGATGCTTGCGCGCGAAGCGTCTGTCGACGTGGACGACGCGTAGGGAGGCGCGGTCCGAGGCACCGGGCCACGCCCCGCATGAGTGTAGGCGGGATCAGTAACGGTGCAGAAGAACCAATCCTGTCTCCAGTTGTCCCACCGGTTCTTGGTGGCCCACGCCGGGTATGAGATGCCCAGGCGACCCCGGCGTCTGACGAAGGTGACCGTACCATACGGGGAGATCGCCTCCTCCCCGCCCTCGCTCGGTACCGCCACGCGAGCCACGTGCACCTGGTGGTAGTAGGCGAAGAGTTCGGCGGAGCCCTCCATCCCCATGCTCCGTAGCGCCCACTCGAAAACCGCCAGGCGAACGAAAGCACCTGGGCTGAGGTGTGCGACCTCGAGCTCGAAGAACTTGAGCACCCTCTTCAGCAAATCAGCAGCCGGGAAACACAACCCAGCGTCGAACTGCGCGGCGAAGGCCACGACTTGGCCAGGTCCGGGTTTCCCCCACAACTCCGTCCGCTTTGGGAGGACGACGGCGTCGACTGTGGAGATCCTGCCCTCGTCGACAAGGCGCTGGATCAGGGTCACGTCCGCACGGGAACGACCGAGCCACCGGGTGTAGCGGTCGCCCTCGCCAGCCTTGGCCCTGTCCGTGTCAGCGCCGGCCGCAGTCCCCTGTCCCTTGGCGCGCATCTCCTTGGCCTCCGAGCGCCTCTCCGCGGGGGGTCCTCGCGCCGGTGCAGAGGGTCCGCGTGCCTCCGCGCGCCCCTCCGCGGGGAGTCCACGCGCCTCCGCGGGGGGTCCGCGTGCCCCCACGAGCGCCTCCGAGCGCCCCTTCGCAGGGGGTCCGCGCGCCCCAGCAGAGTGTCGACGCGCCCCCGCGGAGGGTGGTGCGCGCTGCTCCGCCGAGGGTCCTCGCGCCCTCGTATGCAGCCTCTCGTGTGCGGCATCTCGACGTCCCGAAGACGGGTCCCGACCTCCCGGGCGACCCTCACGATGCGACGGCATCGTTGACGAGCTCGCTCCTCGCCGCCCCTGCGACCCTCGGCGTGCAACGGCGTCGCGCACCAGCGCTCCCTTCAAGCGTCGCGAGGACGGTGGGGGAGCGGTGGGGCGACACGGGCAACCGGGGTGCAGGCAGTGGCAGGGCGAAGCTGAAGCGGCCCGTGGCAGTGTAGGCGGAGGCGGTGACGAAGGTCGTGGCGTAGAAGTCGCCCAATCTGCAGTGTTCCTGTGCGAAAAATCAAACAAGCGCAGCAATAAGAGGAGTCATCCTGTGGAATGCATCGCACCCAGCGACCAGGGCGTATGCGAACGCGACGTCATCACCGCAGATACAAACGCTACCTCGTCAATCATGCTAAAGGGATGAGTACGACAACGAGGACACATACGCACAACGTTGGCAAGACTACATCCCTCCGTTCGGATTATACGGACATGGCAAGAAGCAGAAAAATGAGGAGCATCTACATGTGCGAAGACCGACAATTCATTTGCATAATGCACTACCAAGGCGTAAAGACACGAGGAAAGCAGCCGCATCCACCAGCAAATGCAGCAGCAGTCCATCTCATGCATCATAATAAAATATATCTAGCCCACCCCGTACATAATAAACAGAAAGGGTGCAACAGTCCATCGTCTACACGCGGCATTTTTCATCCAAGGGAAATAGCAATATGCGATGACAGTTCATTTTTACATGCGCAAGTTCATCTCATACATCCTAGCATACTACATCAAAAATAAGAGACACGCATTCGAATGCGTTCATGCGGCGAAAAGAAAAGCAGATCGTGACAAGACGAAGGGCCGTTACCCTTGACGACCGGTGAAGAACAGGAACGCGGCCAAGCACCCCGGACGCCCTCGCCCCAACTAGCTCAAGCAGCGGCGACCGCACAACAAGGGGGTCGAGGCAATAGGCGGAGGCGTCGCTCTAGTGGCGGTGCCCTCACTCCAAGCATCCTGCACAAGCAAAACAGCGGCGGTGGCTCCCCCAAGAGGCCGATGGCACGTGGTAGTTGCGGCTGGCGAGGTGGCGCCGCCGGTCCGACCAAAGCGGCGGCCCGAGCGGAAGCGCCCGGCGCGGTCCCCAGGCAAGGTGGGCGGCCCCGAGCAGGCGGCCGGCCCGAGCAACGGCGCCGGGTGGCCGAAGCTCTCCAAGGCGTCCGACGAGGCCGGGCCTGAGGCAAACGGCCCGAGCGGCGCTGGCAGCGGGGATCCAAGCCGCGGCGGTGCAGCGGGGGTGAAGCAGCGGTCGGCGGCGCTTGGAGCAGAGGACCGGCGGTCGGTGGCGCTCGGAGGAGAGGGCCGACGGCGACGGCCGGCTGGAGGTCCCCGCAAGCGGCGCGGCGGCCCGAGCAGCGCGAGCGCGGGGCGGCGAGGCGCGGCCGCGGCGGCGGCCCGGCCGGAAGAGGCGGCGCGGCCCGGGCGGCCCCGCAGGCTGGGCGGAGTGGCGGCGGTGGCCTGCCTCCTGCCGGCGGCCTGACCCCAGGCGGTGGCGGGGGCCACGACCAGCGGAGGCGGCAGCAGGCCGGCGGGCGCGGCTGGCGAGCCAACGACGGCAGGGCCCGCGGCGGTGGAGGCCGAGCGGCCCAAGCGGCCGGAGCGGTGGGGCTCCGGGGCCAAGCGGCGCGGCGGCCGGGCGCGCTTAGGGGAGGGCCGCGCGGCACGGCAACGGCGGCGGGGCGCGCTCGGGGAGGCGGCGACGCGAGCTGGGGGCGGCGCCGCTTCGCACGGCGGTGGCGGCCGGAAGGGAGCGAGGCGCGGCGGCGGGGAGCGAGACATGGCCCGCGGCGGCGGGGAGCAAGGCGCGTCCGGTGCGACGGCGGCTCCCCAACCGAGCGGCGCTGGCGGCAGCGCGGAGGAGCGACGGCGATGGCCCCCGGCGGCGAGCGCGACGGCGGCCCACGGCGGCGAGCTCGGCCCGAGGCGACCGGCGGCGGGCTCTGCTCGGGGCGGCCGGCGGCGGGCTCTGCTCGGAGCGGCCGGCGGCGGGCTCAGCCCGGGGCAGCCAGCGGCGGACTCTGCACGGGGCGGCCGACGGTGGAGCAGGTGCAGCAAAGCGCGGCAGGAGAGAGGGCGGAGGTGTGGTGCAGGGGAGTGAGGAGGCAGAGTGCTGGGGGGCGGCGGTGGTGGAGAGAAATATCTTCTCCACCCCTCCCCCCCCAAACCGACCAGGCGGCATGGCTGGAGGCATGGGCAGCATGCCCTTTAGTCAAAGGGAGTGGACGTATGGCAGAGAAGAAAAGAGAAGCAAGGAAAAAAAAGGGGGAAAAAAGAAAAGAAAAGGAAAGAAAAAGAGAGAAAAGAGAAGAAAAGAAGAAAAGGAAAGAAGAGAAAAGAGGAGAAAAAGAAAAAAGAAAAAAAAAGGGGGAGGGGCCGGGAGGGGAGGAGGAATTCGTCGGTTCGACCCGCGCGCCAACCCATTGGAATTGGTGCGCCGGCTCGAACGGGCGTCACCCGACCGCCCGAACCGGCAAGGGGCTACTGTTGGGGGAAGGGTCCCCGCGTCACCCCGAACCGACGGGCTTCCCCCCCCCACAGCGTCAAGACCCCCCTCCCTGAATCAATACGTTCTATCCCGCGTCCGCAAACCCCGCTGGCATCACCGTCGGCGTCAAGGCCACGCCCGGTCCCGGCAAGCGTCCAGGTCACGCCCTGTCCCGGCGGGCGTCGAGGCCGCGCTCCGTCTCATCGCCAAGGGTAACACGTTGTCAAGGACCACCCCGACGTCCGACGCCGCCGAGGGTTACGTCGACGTCGTCAAGGTCCGCGTCGACGTCGTCCGAAACCACCTCGACGCTTTTAAAGGTGCCTCCAGCGATGCCAAAGAATATTCCCTAAAGATGCTCAGGAATATTCTTCCAAATATCCTCTAAAGAGGGGCGAATGACCATAATGCCCTTGTAAATTCCCTCTCATGTGAGGGCAAAATTGTAATCTTCTATTTTTCATTTCCAAACCCTATAAATACTCCCCCAGGGGGTAGAGAGAAAGGGATCCCCACTTTCATTTCCCCCCTTTTGAGCTCTGTACTCCGTGCCCTAATACAAATAGTGATTTCCGTTACCGACTGTCTCGCGTGCATTACTTCTCGCTCGTTTGTCCCCCGCACGCCCGGCGGTCGCTGTAGCCGACCGGGGGTGCCACAAATACATTGTCTAGGCCTGTACCTACGACAATATACTTGGGGACTTGTATAGAATGTTTGGTAATTTTGACAACAGTATGAGTTCAAATATGTGAGAGTCTAGTATTTTTATCAGATACATACATATATTAGAGAACACCACTTGTCCATATAATATCAATTAATCGTCCATATTTCAATTAATCGCTTGGTGGTACTACGTCCGTCCGAAGATTGTATTCCGCTTTTCGCAACACTGTTGGCAAGTATGAGATATCCATAGAAGGTACGGAATTCTGAGAAAAAGAAGTCGTGCTCTGCTTTTTTACAGGCTGAAAAAGCGTTGAAATGACACCCTTTCCACTTAAAAGGTAGTATATGATAGTGTTTTAACTAACTGAATTACACTTAGCAGGTAAATGATACCGTTGGAACCTTAGCCGGAGCGCATTATTGGGACGATGATGTGATGGTTGCGGTGATTTTGGGCACTGGTACAAATGCTTGCTACATTGAGCGAACTGAGTCTATCCCAAAGCTGCAACACCTTGGGCTTGGAACAGGAAATACGGTATGCTGTAACAAGACAATATCTTTTATTTACTCATGAAAGTGAAGGACGCATGTTATTTCAATGCTGCTTTGTCAAAGAAAAGGTGCAACAGGGTTGACTGAATTCTGTAACTGCAGATTATTAACACTGAGTGGGGAGCTTTTTCAGACAATCTTCCGCTGACTGAATTTGACTGGGACATGGATGGTGAGAGCATAAATCCTGGTGAACAGGTAAAAATATTTCAATTTGTTATGCTTGCATACCAGTTCATTTGTTTATCTTGATGCCATGTTTTGCATGCAATACCTGCAGATACTCGAGAAGACGATTTCTGGGATGTATCTGGGTGAAATTGTTCGGAGGGTGCTGGTCAAGATGGCTCAAGTATCTGATCTGTTTGGTCATTCTTTCCCTAACGAACTTGCTAAGCCATTTGTTCTAAGGCAAGTACTATACGTTCCAGCTTCCATAATCCAAATTATCCTCTTCCTTGTCGCAATTAAGTGTCGTCCTAAACTGAACCACGAAATCAAATTATAGAACTCCACATTTGTGTGCTATGCAACAAGATAATTCTGACGATCTCAGAGAAGTTGAATCAATCTTGCGCGACATCATTGGTGTAAGTTTCTACTCTTCTTTCAGTCATATGTCCATCTAGCTAGTAACCGAACATGCAAATTTCTCCCATACCACGTTGGCAGGTCAGCCAATCTTCTCTAGAGGCACGAAGGCTTATCGTAGATGTCTCCGACTGTATCATCAAGAGAGGCGGCCGGTTGGCTGGGGCTGGCATTGCTGGGATTCTTCAGAAGATGGAGAATGATGCCAAAGGACTGATCTTAGGGAGAAGGACAGTGGTTGCTATGGACGGTGGACTCTATGAGAATTACCCTCAATACAGGGCATATATGAAGGAGGCTGTGGTAGAACTACTCGGCCCCAGGGACTCGAAGCACATCGTCATTGAGCACACCAAAGACGGCTCAGGATTGGAGCGGCACTGTTGGCCGCCGCAAACTCAAACTATGCAGCTCAGTTCTCAACATGACCACCACGAGTTTGCCGCAAGGAACCTTCGGTACACTCGGAACCTTCAATAAACAGAACTACAATATCCGAAATGAGAAATAAGGAAGTGCTTTTGAAAAGTCACTGCAATGCCAAACACAGTCTTAATCGGTGGAACACCGGCTTTAGTAGAGCTTTTGTAACTACGTCTGCGATCTGACCTCCATTATCTTGTTCTTTACACGACCACGGACGAAATGAAAATCAGTTTTTATATGCTTTGTGCGTGCTTGAAAAATATTTGCCGTCAGGCGCGTTGCTCAAATCACCATAAGACTGGCGCCCTGGACTAATAAATGCCTTGTAGAACTGACTGCAGCACGCGCCTTGGCGTCCAGCACGTACTTCTAAAGCGGGAAGGGGCTTTAGAAATTGACATCACTTGGAAGCCCCTTGCTGACTTCGTCAAGCGACGATCTGCTTGTCGAGAAGCGAAGAGATGTTATACGAGGTACAACATATTGTCATCGTGACCCTCGCGCAGCAAGGCATATATATACTTCATTGGTTATCAAATCAATAAACTGGGATAGCAATCTCTTGGAAATAAGAATAGTTATTTAATCTCTTAGAGATAAGATTACTCATTTACTCCGAGTTATTTACTTCCTATGTCTGCTGTTATAGCTTACTATATAAAGCCATCCTTGTCATTCGTAATCAATCAACAAAGAAGTCTACTAGCATTTCTACCTTTGCTTTTTTTCTGAAAGACTTCTACCTTTGCTTTACCTGGCAGTAGCACTAGCAGATTGGCAATCGACAAGTGGTCACCGGCAATACAGCTCCAAGCCTGAAGTCCATCAAATTAAGCTACAATCTCCGGAGTTTAGGCTCTACCAATTCCTATCGAACACCAAGGTAAGTATAAACTCTGATAGGGATCTTTGGTGTTTTCTTGTTGTTCTACCTTTGTTTCATAATATTTGTTCCACTTTTAGACTGCATATACATGCAAATCAGAGCAGGTCAAACCTTAGGACAAAATAATATCTCCTGCCTCATTGTTCAAACTTTTGCATAGTTAGCATTTGTTTCCCGTTATACCTGTTGCAACGTGCAGTATATCAACTAGTATAATGTATACAACTCACCCTAAGCAAATACTTTAAGTTGTATGCATTTATAAAGAACAATAAACCTCTCGCTTGTAAGTAACTGCTCCGTCGCCGGCTATGTGGTAATGGAGCACAAGTCATCATGTGCGGACTTCTCGATGATCAGAGCCACCCTCGAGTCCGGCGAGACTGTCGCTAGGGTCTCCGCCATGAGCTGCACTGTAGTGCTCCTCACTTAGAAATAAGCTCGTCCCGGACGAGAAGCAATTGCATCGCCTCATCGCTAGCCTATCCTCCATTTTGTGCCAGTCCCACAGTGACATCACACTCAACCGTGCAGCCCGCTACACCTTGAAGGCGACAAGAGCAGCCTTCACGGATGCCCGCATGATGATGGATCCCTTTGCTCGCTACAACACCATCCACGCCATCCATTGTTGTTGGGAGGACGAGGCCTTTGGGTACATTTTACGTGACCCAGCAGCAGATCTGAGATTGTTGATGGTCCAAGCACAAGGGGGGATACTCGGTAAACTTGATTACTTTCGCTCCAGGTTTTCTTAGCAAGTGATCATAAAAAAACCCGTCTTAAGGATCAGGGTAGTTTAAGAATCCCCGATTAAGGATCTGTAAATGGGTATTTAAGTTACCGACGGAGGATGGGATTTGACAACAACTATGGTGTAATAAATATGTAGGATCCAAGTCGCTTTCGCAAGTCATGTGGAAGCTAGGAGATTCGCACTTCTGGATAGGACTTATGAAGGTTAAGCGACATCTGTTTCATTTTGACACCTTTACTATCAAAAATGGCACCTCGGTAAGATTCTAGGAAGACCGGTGGTTAGGCAATACATCGCTAAGAGACCAATATCCATGTCTTTACAATATAGTCCGCAACAAACAAGATACTTTAGCCAAGATACTTCGTAGAGGGTGGTCTTAACTAAGGATAACTTAGCTAGATGACATTGGCAAGGCAGCTAGAAGTGTTGTTTTTGTCAAAAAATGAGACAATTCAACATCTTCTTTTAATAATTGTTTTGCACACTCTGTATGGTCTATCATCCAGATGGCTTCTAGGCTTTTCCCACTTTTTAGCATTTCCAACTTGTTCAGCAACTAGCACCGTGGAAATAGAAAAGATTTGGAACCTAAACTCCTGTTGGGGGCGGCCGCCCTTTGTTGGTTGTTGTGGCTATGCAGAAATGATATGGTTTTTGATAAGAGAATAATATCTTCTCTGTTGCAAGTTATATACTTATGTATGCACTGGCTTCGTACTTGGGCTATGCTTCAGAAGCTGGATTCAGGATATGGTTGTGGTGGTGTGCAAGCATTTGGAGCAGGTAGTCAAGGAGTGAGTGATTCACCCAGCATGGATGACGGTCTAAGCTTCGGATTGACACTCCAGTCTTAGTTTTTGTTATCCTCTTTGAGGACACTTTTATCTTGTTTTCTTTTTTGCTCTTGTAGATCTTTGGCTGTGTGCATCCTAACTATGGAGGGGCCGGTAATGAACTCTTATTGGTTGTATTGTCTTGATGTCATGGTAAGAGTCAACGAAAACTTCCTTTATCAAAAATAAAAAGCACAATGGGGTGCGCCGTAAGATCATATGTTCATGCCTACCCCACTTTCCAGGGATGTCAATGACGTGAGATGCGTCGTGGGATTCATCTCACTGCTATCGTCACTGCATACTTACATAGCGTAGGGATGAACCGACGCCGTGCTATCGTTGTCATTGTGTTGGGTTTAGTCCCATATTGGTTGTGAGAAAAGGCAGAACCTATGGGTCAGAGTTGCATCTTCTATCAGACTAGTTTTTTAGGCAGAGATAGTCCAATACCTCTTATAAACCTATGTTGCTCTATGGTTGAGCCTGCGTATATAGCGTCCCAATGGACCTAGGACTGGGACATTGAGGTAGCAAACTCAAGGCACAATGGAAGTTGGAACGCGAATTTAATGGGCCGGGATTGCGCAACACCCTGATTGTGTCGGGCTTTGCATGTGCTGTTGCAAAATCCTACACAATTTTCTTTAGAAACTTCCGGCACTTTATTAATTGGACATATCAAAAACCAAGAGTATCCTGGATACATTCCGGGATTACATCACGAAACGTCGAGAGCACCGTGTGCTCACTCGACCGAGCTAAAGTATGTGCCGCATTATAAACAAGATGATTAACATGAATAAAAGAACAGGATTAACATGAATAAAAGACAGGAGGAGAAACCCCGCGCTCGAGTCTTGATATTGCCAATCACAGAACTCAGAGAAGACCGATCCCGCTCCGCTGCCTGAATCCGAAGGATCAAAGACAAGCAATCAGAAGCGACAATAATCTTGTCAAAATGCTCCTCTGAGGCCATCAAGAGGGCCTGATGGACCGCTAGTGCTTCAGCTAACTTCGGGGACGAGATTGCATCCATAAAGCCATAGCAGCCAACAAGACAATTCCCGTGATTGTCCCAAACAATAGCGCCAAGACCCATTCTTCTGGTAGTTGCAAAGATTGCCGCATCAACATTCACAAGCACCTAGGCAGCCGGCGGTGGAGTCCACTGAGGAACACGTGAAGAAGACTCGCACCTCGAAGCTTCGCCAGGTTTAAAACAGTGCTGCACCACCATATCAACATAAGCTTAATCCGCTCAACAAGATGATAAGGGTGGAGAATCCCTTCACCATTACAAGCAACATTACGAGCTTCCCAGATATGCCAAATAGTTATTGTCACTGCTGTTCTTTGAATGTCCGTTGCTCGGCTCAAGAACTCAAACAACCAATGGCGAATACTGAAGAAACCAAACCGGCGAAGCTGCAAGTCATAGCACTGTTTCACAGCCCTCCAAATCTCACATACTGACCAGTAGGCAAACAGTCATGGGAAATCCTCCATAAAACAATCTTCATCTTATTTGGCGCCGTGATTGCCCAGAGCTTCTTCCAGTCCTTCTCCGCATCATCCAAACGTGAGCAATCTCCTCGGCCATTAGAGCTGCGCGCCCAAATGATGGGCATCCACACACGGATCAACTGGTATGCTGAGCGAACAGAGTAATACCCTGATCGTGTATAAGGCCAAGACACAAAGTCTGCACCACCATCTCTGCTGATCGGTATGGCCAAAATACGAGCAGCTGTCACGTCGTCAAAGAACGCACGCACAAAACTCTCCTCCCAGCAGCAATTGCCTTCATCAATTAGAGAGTTCACGGTCGCTGTCGAAGGAAGAGGTAAGCTGGGATGTAGGAGGCGTGCCGGCAACTCCGGATAGATTTTCCATCCCCAACGCCCCAAGAAATACCTCTCCTCAGGAGGTCCCGGCCATCGGGCCATGTAAGGTACTCCTCCAGGTATAGGATGCAGTCCGAGGCCGAGAAGCTTGCAAGAAACTACACGTCGGGTCTTCAGGACTCTAGCACACAACGAGTCAGGAGCTGTCAATAATCACCAGCATTGACGCCCAAGCATGGCCTGATTGAACAACGCCATATCACGAAATCCATGCCCCCCAAGGATTTGGGGCAAGACAATAAATCCCAGGACTTCCAGTGCATCGTATGCCTGCCATTCTCTAAACCCCACCATGAAGAAGCAATCAACTTCCTCATAACATCACAAGTAGACACAGGCAGCTGGAGACAGCTCATCACATACACCAGAATAGCTTGAGCAACAGATTTCAACATAATCTCCCTCCCAGCTCGCGATAGAGGACGATCAGTCCAGGAGTTAATACGGTTCCAAATTCTGCCAGGCAGGAATTTAAACGTAGCTGTAGAAGAGTTGGACACCCAGGTCGGCATCCCTAAGTAAGAATCCTGAAGACTATCATTCCAAACGCTCAGGCATGTCATCACTCGACCTTTAACATCATCAGCACCATGCAAGCCAAAGAAGATTGAGGACTTCTGCAAATTGATCTTCTGACCTGAACCAGCACAATAAAGCTTGAGATTTGAGTCAAGAGCCACAACATTCCTGGGATCACTTCGAGCAAAGAAGATACTGTCATCCGCAAAGAGCAAGTGAGAAACCAGGCGTCCCACGCGACCGTTCCACAAACCCTTCAGTTCACCGCAGTCTTGTTTCTACTTCATAAGACATGACAGACCTTTTGTGCACAAGAGAAAAAGATACGGGCTGATGGGATCTCCTTGGAGAATTCCCCGAGAAGGCGTAACAGGAGGCCTAAGTTCGCCATTAACCCGGACAGCATACCGAACAAGGGTAACACATCACATAACTGTTGCAATCCACGTTGAATCAAAACCCAGCCTGGAGAGACAACCATGCAAATAAGCCCATTCCATGCGATCATACGCCTTCATCATATCAATTTTAAGGCAAAGAACGGGAGCTTGGACTGCTGCTTGCGCACCATGTGCAAGCATTCATAAGCCACCAAAGCGTTGTCAGAAATGAGATGCGCAGGGACAAACGCACTCTAATACTCAGAAGTGATCTCCGGCAAAAGAATCTTCAACCTATTGGCCAGCACTTTTGAAGGCAAAATGGCAATTTTAACCGTGTGACCGTCGTCAACGCTAAAAAATAGCCCGTTGCCAGTACAATGCCGCTTCTAACGCCGCGACTGGCGGGACAGCCGACGCGTGTCCACCGTCACGCTGGAGCACCGCGACGGCGACGTGTCGCGCTCGGTGAGACCGATGTCGTCTGCTCGCGCCGCGCCGCCGTGACGCGAGGCCTTTCGCGGGCCCGCCGCGACGCAGGCCTTTCGCGCGGGCTGGCCGCGACGCAGGCGATCGCGCGGGCCCGCCTCGACGCCAGGCCTTTCGCGCGGGGCGGGTCGCGACGCAGGCCGGGATCCGCAACATTTTCAATTTTTGTAATTTCAATTTTTTACATAAATTGGTATTTATTGATTAAATTATGATGTGATAAAAAAAACTAACTAGGCTAGTTGGTTTGGAGAGCAAAAACATGAGCATGAGGTGTAGGGTTCAATTCCTAGGTCTACGAAATTTTTATTTCCCGCATAATACCAAATAATTTTGTAGAGCTCTATTAAAATTTTAAATTTTGCTATAGCACGGGAACAGTACAAAATTTTATTACCCGCACTATTAAACCGAGCAATAAATTTTTTTAGACTCACAGTAGTATTGAAAATATGCATATGAGGTAGAGGGCAAACATACGGTGCTAGTTCAATAAATAAAGAGATATTTAATTAAAAAAACTACAAACGAGAATAATATTAAATATTAAATAGAAATAAACAAAATCACGATAATCATCGTCTTCCTCTCTTATGCCTTGGTGGCATGTGATCAGAGGGGAAAGTGAACTGTGACTGCGCCGTTGGGTTGGTCCGGAGATTGTAAGGCGAAGTTTGTGTTCGCACGAAATTGGATCCGTGGAACACCTAGGTGATAGGAGTCGCCAACCGCACTTACGTGTACGATAACCGGATGCTTTTCGAGCAAAGCAACAAAGGATAACTATCGCACTTACGCGTACGACGAGCGATTGCTTTCCGAGCAAAGCAACAAAGATCTTCCTACTTACGTGAGGAAGAACCGACTGTTTTACAGCGCAAAACAGCAAAGATCTACTACTAAGAAAAGGTAAAAGATAAAAGATAAAAGATTGATTTGATCGATTGTTGGATGATTTCAATCGGCCGTCACCCTTTACATATTTATAGGGCGGCTGGTCTTCCCGTAGGAGGTTCGGACTCCTAATCCTAATCTGATTACAAATATATCTCTTTCCTTGCTTAAAGGATCTGGATTCTACTGTACATGTAACTTTCCATACAAACCAAGATAGCTTTCCAAATCTTAACTGCTTCGGACGCCGACATCCGGACTCTTCTCGGCGCACGGGATATCCTTCCTTAACAAACTGGATAGACTTCCAAATCTTGTAGGACTCTCCTTGATTGCCTCGCCGCGTTTCTTGCGCCTCAAGCTGAAGTCTCTGGCGTCGGGTAAGTCTTGAAGGATAGTACTGCAGTTCAGACTTGCTGAAGATGGTACTTCGCGGGTGCTCGGGGACAAACTTGGACCGCTCGGGAATCCGCCGAGTGCTCGGGGACGAACTCGGACTGCTCGGGGATGAACTTTGTACCGCTCGGGAGTCGGCCGAGTACTCGGGAAAAAACCCCTCGGGGCTGGAGACCTTCTCGGGGCTGGGCCACTCGGTATCACCAGTACTCGGGGCTGATGTTGCTCGGGGCGTGGGCGCTCGGGGACACCTCCAACTGCTTGGGTCTTCGGGGACTCCTGCGAGCACCTTCGCACTTGGGATATGATGACTACTCGGGATGCAGTGAGCACTCGGGGGCACTCGAAAACGCCGCGAGCACTCGGTATCAAGTATACCGCGAGCGTCCAGGCCACTCGGCTGTATTAATCCTGCATGTAAGAGTAAATGCTGCATCCATACTGTTAGTTTCATCATCTCAACTTCCAGCAAACCTAATACTTAATTTGGCCCACTGAATAAACCTTCAAGCCAAATTACGCTGTAAACACATGCCCCCTGCTTTTTGGCATAATTGCATTTGCCAAAAACACCTTGAACTACATCGTTGCTCAGGGCGATATTTTTAAAAGGGCATATCGGCCATAGATTCTGTTAAGCTACTTGCCACATACTCGGATAATACTTTTTCAGATATTTCCCATTAAGAGCCCTAGATAACCATTCCCCTTGCAAAGATTCTACAAGATAGGAATTCCCGGGGACTATCTCGACAACTCTAAACGGGCCCTCCCAGCTCGGCGACCACTTGCCGAATTTGTTGTCCCGAGCTCCAACAGGTAAAATCGTTTTCCATACTAGGTCTCCTATCTGAAACGATTTTTCCTTTACTCTTTTGTTGTAAGCCTTAGCAACTCTCAACTTCTCCTTCTCGATTTCTTGTAAGGCTTTCAACCTCTCTTCTGGAACATCATCTATCTTATCTATCATCAAGTGGCTGTAATCTTCAGCCGACAAGTTGTCTTGCCTGGCTATTCTAAGAGCTTGTAGTTTAACTTCCACGGGCAACACCGCCTCCTGCCCGTACACCAACTCGAATGGCGTCACTCGGGTGGCTCCATGCTTGGATATCCTATGGGCCCATAATGCTTCCGAGAGGACCTCATGCCACCTCCTCGGATGTTCCTCAATTTTCTTCTTTATTAGCTTGATCAAGGTTTTATTGCTGGACTCGGCTTGTCCATTGGCTTGGGCATAATAGGGCGACGAGTTCAACAACTTGACCCCAAAGGACTCAGCAAACTCACTGAATTGGTGAGACATAAAGGATGCACCCTGATCAGTCGTCAGAGTTTGAGGGATGCCGAACCTATGGATGATATGTTCCAGAACAAAGCTAATCACTTCCTTATGAGTCATATTTCTTAAAGGAACTGCTTCGGTCCATTTAGTGAAGTAATCTGTAGCTACCAGGACGAAACGATGACCTTTCGACGAAGCAGGATGTATTTCCCCAATGAAATCTAAACCCCATCCTCTAAATGGCCACGGCTTTATAATAGGG
Source organism: Stipa capillata (assembly GCA_019208055.1). Lineage (NCBI taxonomy): Eukaryota > Viridiplantae > Streptophyta > Magnoliopsida > Poales > Poaceae > Stipa > Stipa capillata. The sequence goes on from JAGXJF010002705.1 coordinate 430,111, forward strand.
TTCATCTTAGCCGCGGGTACTAATTGTATGTTCCCGAACTTCTGACATGCTTCACACCCTCTGTAATACCGAAAACAGTTTTCTAACATAGTCGGCCAATAGAATCCTGCCCTCTTCAACAACCATTGCATCTTAGGGGCCGACTGATGTGTTCCGCATATCCCTTCATGTACTTCTCCCATAGCTACCCTTGACTGGTCGGGACCTAAGCACTTCAATAATACTCCATCTATTGTCCGGCGATACAACTCGTCGTTAAACAAGATGTATTTTATGGCTTGCCGCCGAATTTTCCTATCTCTTGTTTGACCCGGATTTTTCAAATAACTAACTAAAGGCACCCTCCAATCATTAACTTCCACACCGCTTGACGACTCGGCAGCCTGTGTTAAACTGTTGCCCCCCGAGTCGGAATTGGATCTACACGAGTCGGCTTCGACTTCCAGTAAGTTGGCCCGGCCTTTGACAGCAACGAGCATCGGTTCTCTGGATACAAAAAACTTCCCTCTTCCGACTTGGTACCCGGATGCTTGCTGTGCCAAATAGTTGGCTCTAGAATTCTCCTCCCTGGGAATGTGACTGATACTAAAGGTATCTACCAGCTTGACTATATCTAAACATCGGTCTAAATAGCTATTCAGCAACCCATCGAAGCATTGAAACTCTCCATTGACTTGCTGAACTACTAGCAATGAATCTCCAAAAGCATCTACATCTCTTACACCCATGTCTATTAAGTTTTGTAAACCAAACAACAGTGCCTCATACTCTGCCTGGTTATTAGTGCAAGGATACTCTAGTCGGACCGATGACTCATAGATAACACTATGTGGTGAAACTAAAACACTGCCAATGCCTTGCCCACTTCTACAAACCGATCCATCAAAGTAAAGCTTCCATGGACACATGCTAACATAATCAACATCTTCTTCATCATTAACCCTATGATCAACAATGAAGTCGGCGACAACTTGACCTTTCGTGGCACGCAACAACTCATATGTCAAATCAAACTCTATCAAAGCATAAGCCCATTTGCCAATCCGTCCGCTAAAAATCGGTTGTTGCAACATATACTTGATCACATCGACTTGGCAAGACACTATGCATGCACTCGAAGCAAATAATGCCGAAACTTGGTGCATGCGTAAAACAAAGATAAGCATAGTTTCTCGACGAACACGTACCGACTTTCGGCGTCGAGTAGTCGGCGACTTATGTAGGCGATGATGTACTCCTTCTTGTCGACTTCCTGAGTTAGCACTGCGCCGAGTACTTTATCTTGTGCAGCAATGTATAGCCGGAACGGGACTCCCGATTTGGGTGCTCGAAGTACTGGAGGGCTCGATAAGTATCTCTTGATACTATTGAAGGCGTCTTGCTGTTTTGCCCCCCAAGCGAACTCGGCTTCGTTCTTTAGCCGGAGCAAAGGGACAAACGATTCAATCTTACCCGCCAGGTTAGATATAAATCGTCTTAAGTAGTTTATCTTCCCCAATAGACTCTGCACATCCTTTTTACATGTCGGCTCTCCTAACTTCTTAATGGCCTCTATCTTCTTAGGGTCAATCTCTATACCTTGCTCATGAATTATGAACCCTAAGAACTTTCCAGCCGACACACCAAACGCGCATTTGAGCGGGTTCATCTTCAACCCATACCGACGCATTCTTTCAAAGGCTAGTCGCAAGTCGGCCAAGTGGTGTTCATAGCCGTCCGACTTGACGACGATGTCATCAATGTAGACTTCTAACACAATGCCTAAGAGATCATGGAAGATCAAGTTCATAGCACGCTGATACGTAGCGCCTGCATTCTTCAAACCGAATGTCATGACGACCCACTCGAACAATCCGACAAAACCGGGGCAACGAAAGGCAGTTTTAAACATGTCCTCTTCGGCCATAAAGATCTGGTTATACCCGGCATTGCCATCTAAAAAGCTAAGTACTTTGTGTCCGGAGGCATCATCTATCAACATGTCGGCTATAGGCATAGGATACTCATCTTTAGGTGTGGCTTTATTCAAATCCCTGAAGTCTATGCATACCCTAATCTTGCCAGTATTCTTCTTCTCGACTGGCACAATGTTTGAAATCCACTCGGCGTATCTGCATGGCCGAATGAACCCTGCTTTTACCAGTCGGTCGACTTCTTCCTTGATACGATCATACAGATTAGGGTTGAAACGCCTAGGCGGTTGCTTGTATGGTCTGAAGCCGTTCTTGATAGGTAGCTTATGTTCGACCAGACTTCTACTTAACCCGGGCATCTCTGTATAATTCCAAGCAAAGCAATCTACGAACTCTTTGAGTAGCGCACATACCTTATTCTTCTGGCCGACTTCCATATTGGCGTTAATGAATGTTAGTCGAGGCACGCCTCCATCGCCAATATCGACTTCTTCCAGTGGGTCGGCCGACGAGAACCCTTGTCCGAGCTTCTCCATGTCGTCGAAATCTTCGATAGTCTCATGCATATCGTTCTTGCCCAAACGATATTCCTCGGTGCGCTTTTGTAGCCATTTAACGCTATCTTCTTTATTCATTTATAAAGATAAATTATTTAGCCGAGCTATAAAAGCCGGCTGTGCTTGTATCGGTACAAATCCGTCCTTACCGATACTGACGTAGTCGTAGTCGGATAAGTTCCTACCCGACAGGCACTTCATGTCACCGTGCTGCCAATCGACTGTAGTCTCGGCTAAAGCGATGCAAGCCGAGTTGTCTGCTTCAATCACTTCGACGTCCTCATCTACCCACTGGATTAAGCACTGATGCATGGTAGAAGGGATGCAACAATTGGCATGGATCCAGTCTCGCCCCAAGAGCATGTTGTATCGGCCTTTGACGTCGACTACGAAGAATGCAGTCGGCAGGGTTTTGCTTCCGACTGTAAGTTCTACCGACAATATGCCCTTGGCTTCGGATAGCTCCCCCGAGAACCCGCTGAGTCCCATGTTTGTCTTCATCAACTCGGACTCCTTTCGGCCTAGTTTGGAGAATACCGAAAGTGGCATGATGTTGACCCCAGCGCCGCCGTCGACGAGCATTCGGCCAATCGGTCTTCCGTCGATGTGGCCTTTGATGAATAAAGGCTTCAGATGCTACCCATGCTCCTCCGGCTTCTTGAATATGGCGGCACTCGGCCCGAGCAGAAGCTCTGCGACTTCCGACTCAGGAGCGCGGAACTCGATCGGTAATTCGAACACCATATTGATGTCCATGTCGGCGGGTACTTCTCCGACATCCTTGCTGGTAGCCTCGTCTTCTTCCTTCGCGATGCGCTTCTCCTTCCAGGTCATCTTCGCGGGCTTCATTGGTCGGGCTTGGTTGAACCATTCGTCGCGCTTCTTCTCGACGAGCTCCTCCCTGAGCTCGAGGGCTCGCAGTCGCTGGACCCTCCGCTTTTGAGAGTGCGTGAGTCCTGTGGGGCACCATTGCGGCTTCGGTTTGGTTCCTGGTTCAACCGACTTGATCTTCTTCGCCTGCTGACTTGGCGTGGATTCGACGCCGGGTCCCGCTGCATTGCTGGATTCTGGCTTGTCCGAGTCGTGTACCGTGCCGAACCGTACACGCCGAGTCCCTGCTGGTGGAGCCGAATTAATTTGCGAGCTAATTAACACGGCTGACCGTTGTGGTCGACTTCCTTCTGAGGCTCGGCTGATGCTCATCTTGTTCGACTCGGGCCGGGTCGTGGTGTGCTCATCGGGTTTGGACTCGGCGTGCTTGACTGGTATCCAGACTTGCCTAGTCGGCGAACTCCTTGGGGTCGCCGGTCGACTTGGTACGTCGGGTGCCTTGCGCCGAGTGGCGAGTCGGTTCCATGGTCGGATTCCCGACTCGACCCGCGTCCTCTTTCCGTGGGGCCGCTCTCCGAATCCAGACGGGATCCAGTTCGGCTGAAACATGCCGAGTGGTCCAGCCGGATGCGGCGCCCAAGGGTTGAAACCCCATGGAGGGCACTGTGGGTAGAAAGTGTGTGCGCCTCCCCAGTACGCCGGACCTGTTGCTAAGTATGGCGGTTGCACGTATGGGCCCCCCTGCCAGTACTCGGAACCACCGAAACCTTGTCGGGGAGGAGACCTGGGGCGCTTGGCTCCTCCAAGCCGAGTGAACACATTGTTGGTTGTGTATTTGTTCAGCAATTGTTTCACTGTCGGCTTTGGCCTCGCGGGCTGACTCTTCTCTCGATTAATCTTCCAGACGCCGACTTCTGGATTCTTTGGCTTGATCATCTTTGGAGTCGGCGAGGAGTTCGAGTTGGTTGTTTTCAGAGTAGGAGAGGGACTCGACTTGATCATCTTTGGAGCAGCATTGTCGTCAACAATGACGTTCTTTCCTTTTGTGGACTCGGCCTGATGTGACCGAATCAGCACTTTCTTCTTCTCCAAATCAATCACGTTGATTGGAAAAGGATCACTGTCGAGCTTCATCTTGGAGCTTTGAGCAAACGTCAATCGTCCGTCGTTGATGGCCGATTGCACCTGTCGGCGAAACACGTTGCAGTCGTTAGTAGCATGAGAAAAAGAGTTATGCCACTTACAATATGCTCTTTTGCCCAATTCGTTCGCCGACGGGAACACGTGCCCTTCCCTTACTCGGATCATATTCCCCTGCAGGAGCATGTCAAAGATTTTGTCGCATTTACTAATGTCGAAAGTGTACCGCATCTCCTCTTTCCGAGTGGGTGTAGGTTTAAGAGCTGGACAAGCAAATGGTTTTGACTTGGGAGTATTAACCCACTCGGCAATGCATATGTCAGCGTCGTCCTCGCTGTCCGAACTGTTTTCGTACGTTATGACATTGATTGCCGATTTTTCTTTGGCTTTGCCCTTAGCATCTCCGAACCGGCTGTATGTTTTGACGTCCTTAGCGCGGTTCTCTTGTGCTACAGCCCTCTGAGCGACTTGGCTAATGGTTAGGAATTCTTGGCCCTCTAATCTGTCCTTAATATGGGCGAGCAAACCTGAAAAAGCAAGGTCGGCAAGATCTTTTTCGTTTATAGTTAAACTAAAGCACTTGTTCTTAACCTCTCTGAATCTTCTAATGTAATCACAGACCGGCTCGTTGTACTTTTGTTTAACCATCGTCAGATCCGAGAGCCTGAGCTCGGTCTCACCACCGTAAAAGTAATCGTGGAACTGCCGTTCTAGATCTGCCCAGGACGTAATAGACCTAGGGGCAAGCGAGGTGAACCAAGTGAAGGCAGTACCCGACAACGACAAGGGAAAAAGTTTTATTCTGTAGATATCCGACGTGCCGACTTCACTACTCTGTGCTAAGAATTGCCCTATATGCTCGAAAGTCGACCTATTGTCTTCCCCTGTGAATTTGACAAAATCAGGAATTCTAAACCCGCGGGGGTACGGCATTGTGTCATAGCACTCGGGGTATGGCTTTAGGTAACCCCGAGAGCCATCTTTAGGTATTACGCCGAGTTCTCTGAGTACTGCGGAGAGTTGGTCCTTAAAGCTCATATCGCACAGCGGGGTACGCGAAGTCGGCTGGGGTAACTCGGGTTGGACTTGCTGCGAGTTAAAATATGTTTCTGGAACCGGCCCATGGGGGACTCCGGTACCGAGCGGTGGGATAGGTGGTGTGCTGTACGCGACTGTTTGGTAGTATGGTTGTGGGATATTCGCGCTAAGGCTTAGACTTCGGTCGTTGTTGGAAGAACTCTGGGGTACCGAAGTCGGATTGACAAAAGTCGTGGTCACGGGGGCGACTTCTACCCGATGATCGACTCTGTCATGGTCAGGGTACATCGGCTGCTTATTCCGATGATCGTTATTGACTTGTAGGGCTGTAGATCTAACCTGACCCGGCAGACTATTCTGCAAATCTTTAGCGAGCTGTTCTTTCAACTCGTCAAATCGGCTATTCACTACTCGAGCGAATAATTGCGCCGATTTATCCATCTCGGTGCCATACCTGCTGGCTACCGACACGTCAATTAGATTAGCGATTTCATCAGGACTAGTCGGTTTACTCACCTCGGGTTTGGGCGCAGGAAGTGGACTCGGCACGACTACCTTTTTGGTGACGCCGTTTCTCGTCTTCTGGTAGCCGGCCAACTTTTGCCGGAGTCGCTCTGCCTGCTCCTCTTCAAGTTGTCGTTCAATCTCCCGCCGTTCATCTTCAGATAGATCGTCGAGCGTGACGGCGATGATGTTCTCCGGGTTGACGATGCTTCCGTCTTTGGAGTCGGGATTCATCGGGTAATCTTTGCTTCTCGTCCCCAGTGGAGTCGCCAATTGTGTTCGCACGAAATTGGATCCGTGGAACACCTAGGTGATAGGAGTCGCCAACCGCACTTACGTGTACGATAACCGGATGCTTTTCGAGCAAAGCAACAAAGGATAACTATCGCACTTACGCGTATGACGAGCGATTGCTTTCCGAGCAAAGCAACAAAGATCTTCCTACTTACGTGAGGAAGAAACCGACTGTTTTACAGTGCAAAACAGCAAAGATCTACTACTAAGAAAAGGTAAAAGATAAAAGATAAAAGATTGATTTGATCGATTGTTGGATGATTTCAATCGGCCGTCACCCTTTACATATTTATAGGGCGGCTGGTCTTCCCGTAGGAGGTTCGGACTCCTAATCCTAATCTGATTACAAATATATCTCTTTCCTTGCTTAAAGGATCTGGATTCTACCGTACATTTAACTTTCCATACAAACCAAGATAGCTTTCCAAATCTTAACTGCTTCGGACGCCGACATCCGGACTCTTCTCGGTGCACGGTATATCCTTCCTTAACAAACTGGATAGACTTCCAAATCTTGTAGGACTCTCCTTGATTGCCTCGCCACGTTTCTTGCGCCTCAAGCTGAAGTCTCTGGCGTCGGGTAAGTCTTGAAGGATAGTACTGCAGTTCAGACTTGCTGAAGATGGTCCTTCGCGGGTGCTCGGGGACAAACTTGGACCGCTCGGGAATCCGCCGAGTGCTCGGGGACGAACTCGGACTGCTCGGGGATGAACTTTGTACCGCTCGGGAGTCGGCCGAGTACTCAGGAAAAAACCCCTCGGGGCTGGAGACCTTCTCGGGGCTGGGCCACTCGGTATCACCAGTACTCGGGGCCGATGTTGCTCGGGGCGTGGGCGCTCGGGGACACCTCCAACTGCTTGGGTCTTCAGGGACTCCTGCGAGCACCTTCGCACTTGGGATATGATGACTACTCGGGATGCAGTGAGCACTCAGGGGCACTCGAAAACGCCGCGAGCACTCGGTATCAAGTATACCGCGAGCGTCCAGGCCACTCGGCTGTATTAATCCTGCATGTAAGAGTAAATGCTGCATCCATACTGTTAGTTTCATCATCTCAACTTCCAGCAAACCTAATACTTAATTTGGCCCACTGAATAAACCTTCAAGCCAAATTACGCTGTAAACAGTTTGCTGACTATCCTGCGTAGGATATGGCTGTGTAGGAATCTGACTGTAAGGAAGCTCGTCAGCTTGAAACAAATTGTCGATCCAGTGATGGCGCTCAGAGCCCTCCGCCATATCGCGGGACGAACCACCCTCGTACGCAGGTCCTCCAACGAGGGACTGGTACGAAATATTTGAATGAAAATACGGGTTCTGCACAGGAAAGGCACTTTCTTCCATCGGCGAATCTAAGTGGTGCACTGTCTGGAAAAAATAATCGTAATTAATTGTGTGAGATTAAATTTAAGGAAATAGTTGGTATGTTAAATTTAAATTTTGGTACCTCTCTGCTTGCACCTCCGTAAGAGCTCTGGCCCTGCTCATACGGGGATTCCATGTCGTATTGAGAGATAAAGTGATAAATTGCATAGCAAGAATAAATTTAATATTTATTTTCTTTACTAATTAGAAGATAGAAAATTACGCATGTACGACAAAATTCATTTATTCACCCATACTTCAGTACTCGTACCTCTCTAATGGCGCCTCCCTGAGAGCTCTATCCCTGCTCGTGCGTCCTGGGAACTCCTGTACCAGCTCTCCATGATGGGTTCCACATGAGCGTCTTGTCAGCTCGTACATCTGGCTACGAACGCAAGCAGTACGGTTAAGTTAATATCGGTATGATTAAGTTAATCTCCGACCTTTGAGAAGACATATCTCTTGATCTCGACGTCCAGAAGCCGAACGCGAGGCACGGGCCTGACTTGGTTGTCCCTCACTTGGACGGGCCAGGCTTGATCGTGTCTCACTTGGACGCGCGGACCTTTGCTCCGGCATGTTGAACGCATGTGGTATTATGTCATCGGATCGACCGCATCTCAAATTCTTTAAAATGCCCTTCGCATCTTCGTACATTTGCTTCACCTCCCTATAAGGGAGGGGTCCTGATTTTGACTTGTGCGAATGACGGACGCGGCATATCCTGGATGCGCAACACCCTATCGAACTGCACGAAAATAAAGCCTTGTAATTCAGTGTTTAAATTCTTAACTCAGAATTGATAAGATTTCTTACCGTGTCATCACGAACTGAAGCTCTGTGCCGATCCATCCCTATCCGTAGTTGCCCTGAATGCGTGATAGAAGCTAGTCTCTCTGGTGGAGTAGAAGTGAGCCTAGTGCGTGTCCTTGGCACATACCAGCGTAAGTATTCGTCATAAGTCCGCTCGTCGTACGGCCTGCATATACCTCCATACTGTAAAATTCCCCACCTACGTATATGTGCCCATAGCTGAAAATTACTTACCGGTCTTCCCGTATGACCTCAAGTGCAGCATTGTTATCCCATGCGTCCTTCCACACACGTTGCACCCCCCTCCAGTCGTCGTCCTTTCTGCCTTTTCTATCCTGCCTGTGTTACAAATATGACATGAAAATGGTTATTACGAAGATCATCGTAAATATATGAAAATGTTTATAAAGTTGTATTGCGACTTACTCATGAACTTTTGTTGCGAGCTCTCTATTAGCTGGAGGGGGGACCTCTTGGAAGAGACCAAACTGTCTCATCACACGCCCTGGTGAATACGGTTCCACCATGTGTGAGAATAGTAGGTGCGATGTTGTCAACCAGAGCTGCATATCCATGAAACACTGACCTGACAACCCTACAGGCGCGACACTGTAAATATGATCTTTTGTCCAGGGGAACCATATGACACCATGTTGGTGCAACATCTCGAACTCCTGGTGGTAGAACACGTAGCATCTGGCCGACACTTCCCGAGCCCATACTAGCGTGGCATATGTCCACCGAGTCCCCATAGTGGCGTCAACGCTGTATTCCTCGCCTACAGGGTACGGGTGGACCGGAACTGTGATCTGTGGACGTCCAATTGGAAAGTGCTCCCACGACCATAACTGAAGCAAGGTATGACAGAGATTTAGTTTTGGTTCTTTGGACTTCCTGTGCTGTGAGGCGTCGCACAAACCCCTGTAAAGAACACAGAGCACTGCAGATCCCCAGCTGTACTGAGGGAAGTTGTCGAGCGGGACATCAGCCAAAGACTCAGCGAGGTGGATGTAGCTTGCATGAACTACATTACCGTGTGAAGTCGGAAACATGTGCCAACCAAAGAGGAACAACAAGTACGCAACAAGGTGGGTCCTCACAACCTCATCAGTGGCCCCCTTCTGGGCACGTCTCAAACCTCCTAAGCCAGTGGATAGGCACACCCTGTGCGGCGGCACCCGTGTCACTTCTGGGTATCTCATCTCCGAATCTCGCACCCAAGTGCTCCCTCCAGTCAGCTCTCCTAGGTGGTGGAACAACTGCATCTCCTCTGATGGGCAGACCAGTGATCATGGACACATCATGAAGAGTCACCGTCATCTCTCCCCAACGAAAGTGGAACGTGTTAGTCTCGGGTCTCCACCTATCGACTAGAGCGGACAAAAGAGATGCATCAAGAGTGAAAGAGCGGCCTATGGATAGCATTCTAGCAAATGGTAGAAGTCCACTCGCCCGTAGACGTGGCACAAACCGCTCGTCTAAATCCCAGTGTGTCCTAGGTCCCCTAAGATTAAATGTTGGTGGAATGTCAATGCCACCTGCAAGCCAACAGTGGCACTTGTGTTGCTCGTCGTACCGTGGCTTGAGTAATTCAGACAACGATGCCATGTCCTGCATGTACGAAAATGATTGTGTTACTTAAGTTACAAAAAATAAATGATAGCACGATATGACAATATTACATACAATAATCCAGATAGTTCAAATTTAGGCACACGTAGAATAAATTACACATAATTCTAAATAAATCACACATAGTTCTAAACAAATCACACGTAGTTATACTCAAATTATTTATTACAACCTCTACGAAATGGTACTAACATTATAGGTAGACCAGTGATCACTAGTTACGAGTTGGTCTGCGTGGATGATTCGGGCAATTCTTTCTGGTGTGGCCCGATGTCTTGCAAATCTTACACTTGCGTCGTTCTCCGTGTTGGCTTTCGTCCATATCATTCCTGAAACGAGCTGACTGTCGGCGTCCCTTCTTGCGATTCTTTAGAGTTGCATTGGGGACCCATTCCACAAGACCGGGCCAGACATCCTTGTAACTCATGTCTAAGCCATACGAGCTGAACTCACTACTCCATGTCCCCAGAAGATGGTGGATGTCAAAGTATGGGGACACGTACTGCTGTGAGGCCTGTTTTATGTGCGCGCACGCCTTATACACGTGCGAGCAAGGATAGTGAAGCAGCGTTGGCTTGTTGCAGGTGCAGGTGCAGATAGCAGCGTCAAGCTTGCATTCGTGCTTTCTATCGCCTCTCACGTGACTATGCACATGCTTCTGCCTTAGGCGAATCTCGTACTTCCTCCTAAGTCCATCAATAACTCTGATGTCATGGCTCTGAGATTTCTTAATTTTTCTATCGATGTACCTCTGCATGACTTCGGACCACTGTTTTCCTTTGTCCATATTTTCCTTAGCAGCCCTTGATCTGTTGTAGAAGTAACCGATGGTCCGGGTCCAAGTTTCATCAACGATGGCAGTTATTGGGAGGCACCGAACTCCTTTAAGCACGCCATTGTAAGCTTCTGACATGTTTGTTGTCATTATGCCGTATCTTCTGCCATCCGTATCGTGAGCCAGCGACCATTTATCCACGTCCGGAGCGTATCGGGCAATCCACTCGGAAAGAGTCTTAACTCTCGTACTCGATCCCGCATTACATTGCACTGTTTGTTGTGCCTCCCCCTGCGACTGACCACTGTACGATGCGGTTGCGGTCTCAAGTGCTGCCCAAATAGCATGAAACTTTCTGAGTTGATTCTGCATGCACATCTTCTTAAAAGTCTTCATCAAATCCTTACTTTTGAACCGAGTGAAGAAATTGGCTGCCAGATGTCTCATGCACCACCTGCTTTCAAGATCACTCCACCTATAAGGAGCTGGAGCAGTGTTCTTCAACGTGTTGATTGTATTTAGTAGGCCCGCATTACGGTCACTTATGATGCACACGTTAGGCCTATCTTGCACAACAGACATCTTCAGATTCACAAGGAACCAAAGCCAGCTATCCGTGTTCTCGCTCTCAATGATTGCGTAAGCAATTGGGAGGACTTGATCATTTGCATCCGCTGCAACAGCAACCAGAAGAGTGCCCTTGTACTTTCCCGTGAGGAATGTACCATCCATGCATAGCACTGGTCGGCAGAACTGGAATGCCTGTATAGTTTGATTGAACGCCCAGAATACATGATCGAGTATTAAACGACCGGGTACTCCATCCGGATGTGGCCTACCAAGCTTGTTTATGTAAGTGCCAGGGTTTGCTTCTGCTATCTGATGGAGCATTCTTGGGATATAGTTATACCCGTCCTCGTATGTCCCGAACATCCTCTCTATCACCTTCTGCTTAGCTCTTCTGACCTTGCTGTAGCTGACTGGAAACCCAACTGCATCAGCGACGTCAGACATCAGTGCCTTTGGGCCCACTGTTATATCCTCTGATACTAAGTGGTACACTTTCTCCGCCACATATGCAGCAGTGACATTGTGGTGTTGTGTCAACGGCTTTGCTAACTCGCATGTGTGATCTACAAACACCGTTATCTCAAAATTCTTCATAATCCCCACTCCTTGGGTTGCACGGACTCTTCCTGGACAACCCGGACGTGTGCATACAGCCTTCAAACTTGTTGGGTTTGACCTTGTTGTTCTATACTCTCGACTGATTGCGACGGTATGCCTAGTGATGGCCGTCTACACGGCATGCTTGCTTGGAAATTGTTGTCCGACCATGAGCGTGGAGTCATCAAAGCCCCAGTGTGAGTTGTCCTCCTGCGAGATGGCTAGGCGTTGTATACTGAGTTCGTCCATTTCTGCCGCTACCGCTGTTTCAGAAGGACCACCACCCCCTCCTTCTTCGTTGTCATCAGATCCTTCGTCAGTCTCCTCATCATCATCCAACTCGTTCGCCATGTTTGGTATGATTTCATAGCAGTCGATACGACTAGACCAAAATGTACCAGCATTTTCGTTCAAGACGAACTGATCTTCAACTGCCATGGGATTGCCCTCTGTCACTACTTGAGTCACTCCTTCTATAGCGTCAAGTTGCCCCTCTCCAATTGCACTGCTGCCTTCTTCACCGGTCAACAAGAGAGGACGCCCAACAAACTGAACATACACCATTGGTCGGCCGTACATTGCGGTTCCAGGAGTGCTTACAAGCCACATGTACCCAGCCCATGATGCATTGCCGGTCACTTTGTGTAGCTCCCAGAAGGGGTCCGATAACCCTTCATCCGGACTCCTACACGTTACTGCCTCTATTACAAGCTTCTTGCGCGCTGTCTCTCGATCAAACTGACGGCGTATGCACCTTCCCAGGTTCAACAGGCTAATAGCCTCCAGCTCTTCAATTTGTGCAACTTTGTATTCGCATTGCGACAGATCTAGGCCACAAGGGCCATCCCGTACTACGTTTTCACCATAGAACACTAACAACTGATTCATCGTACCTACATACACACGAAGCAAATTTGAACATTATTTCATTATTTCATATACATTATTTTATTATTTCATTATTTTTCATTTCAAATATTTGCAGATATAAAATATCTCGAAGCTAATTTTGGACTAACATAACAACTAATCATTATTATCATGCAATAAATAATTTACCTGGACTTGAAGCTTCTTACTTAATCTATAATTTGTTGTCCGGCGAGAACCATTGATTTGAACTATAACTACAGCATTTCTTCTTCTCTTCTCATCTTCTTCACCTAATATTAATCATTTCAATATCAACAAACATGCAAGTAACAACACAGTGTAGTTTTACTAACATGTCTACTACTGTCATAGCCACACACAAGCATATATGGTTATCTTGGTAAGCACAGTATAGTTTAACTACGATGTCTAATATTTTTATTTAGCTAATTTTGGACTAACATAAGAACTAATCATTATTATTATGCAAAATAAATACCTGAAGTTGAAACTTTCACTTCTTCTACGATTTCCTCTACCACGAGAACCCTTTATTTCGATTATAATTATGACATTTCTTTTTCTCTTCTCTCATCTTCTCTCTGCTAATATTCATCATTTCAATATCAACTAATTAACATGACAATTCCACTAATATTTTACTAATTAATAACTAAGCTATCATGCATTAACTATACTTGTCCGTAGCAGCACGTCAAAGTTTAACTACCATATATAATATTGTCATTTCGCTAATTTTGTACTAATATTAGAACTAATTATTATTATCATGAAAAGAAATTACGTACACTACAAGATTCTCACTTGATCTACAATATATTGTACTAAAAGAAATACTAATTTTAATTTTACTTACCAAATTTTTTCTTCTCTTTTTGCTATCTTCTTCTTCTTTCTATTCCTCCTCTATCACCAGGAAATAGAGATGAACACAGCTCCTGAACAGAGTCGAGCAGTGTAGAAGAGAGTGAAATGGGAGAGAGTCGAGCAGGTAGAAGAGAGTGAAATGGGAGAGAGTGTTTGCGAGAGAGTGACCAATTTAATTTTATGCCGGATGAGTGCTCAGCGGGCGAGGCATGCATGCAAAAAGCGGAAGCGCCCCCAATTCCCGGATTCCCGCAATGAATAAAGCGACGCGCGCCTGGCCAAAGGAAAAAGCGGCGAGCCATCTCGTCGCCGCGTCGGTGCTGACACCGTGGCCCCCACCCACCCACCTGTCGCGGCCAGCCAATGCGACACCCGACCTGTCGCGGCCAGCCAACGCGACAGGGGAGTGTCGCGGCGAGCCAACGTGACAGGCCGGCGCGCGATGTGGTGGGACCGCAGCTTGATGGCTTCGCGTTCAGCTAACGCGAGATGTGCCACGCGGCGCGTGTCTGGCCAGTCGCGGCGTCAGATTTGGCGTTGCGATGAGAGGGGGCTCAGTTCTGGCGTTGACGGCAGTCACAGGGCTAAAACAGCAATTTTTCCCTTTTGAAGCAATTTTGTAGAGCACGTTGCATAAACTGATAGGACAGAAATTAGTGAGCAAATCTGGGTGAGATACCTTGGGAATGACGACAATGACCGAATCACAAAGTCCCTCAGGCACCTCCTGGCCCTCCAAGAAACTGCAGACAACACCACAGATCTTTTCCTTAAAGAAATCCCGGTGAGATTGGTAAAAGAGCGCCGGAAAACCATCCGGCCCCGACACCTTTGTTGGACCCATCTAAAATAGGGCAACCCTGATCTCCTCATTCATATATGGTTTGCACAAAGAGCATTCATCTCAGGCGACACCTTCTGTGGAATAGCATTCAAAACCTCATCCACCCTGTCACACCGTTTAGAGGTAAACAACGTTTCATAGAAACTGTGCACCATACTAACCATCTCGGTCTCTTTAAATTTTGTTGGCGAGTGGTACAAATAGTTTTTAATTTCACAGCACCTCGGTCGATTGCTCATATGGTGGGATCCTGGTGTAATTCTTTTCAACCTATGTTCAGAGATCGCCTTTTTTCTGGATCCCTCGCTATGTGTTCAGCCATTTGGTTATGTCGTAATGATGTGATTTTTGACAAAAAGTTTTTCTATCATCCTAACCAGGTGGTGTTCCTATGTGTTTCTCTTCTGCGTGCATAGATACCGCTTCAGGTGGTGGAGCATTGGCAGCCATTCGAAGTGGGGAGCGACAAATTGAGACGGGTGGTTCTACACTTGTTCTTGTCTAGTGCGTGGAGGCAACAACCCATGCTTACTGATGGTGTTGCTTCATAGACTGGTGTTCTTTTGTTTAGTTTTGGAGGCGGTGTTTGGATGTTTGTGGCGTCTTTCCTGAATTTTTTGTTTTCCTTGTGATACTGGTTATTGTTCAAACTTGTTCTCGGTTTATTGGCTATGTGCATCTTGTTATGCAGAGGCCAGAAGTAATAAAATTCTTCCTTTATCTAAAAATACTAGCCATCTCCGATGATCCCGGCGAAGATGTGCAATCTTGTTGGCTCGTCGCCGAGCCGACGCATAAGCATGAAAAAAGAACATGTTCCGGTCCCCTTCGCGGAGCCACTCCACTCTAGAGCGCTGCCGAGCCATCACTTCTTCACACTCAAAAAGCTCGCAGAGCTGCTGTTCTGCCTTGCGTGCAACTGCGATCACCCCCGCCGACGGGGGCAGCAAATGGAGGGATTAAGTTGGCGCTCCAGCCGCTGGATTCGGTTACGGACAGAACCGAACGTCTCCCGACTCCACCTCTGCAGAGATCCGGCCCCCTGATTCAGAGTTCCCATGTTGATTGCAAAGACCCGTCAGGACCACTTGCACTTGTCCACGCTTGCTCAAGAACAACAACGTAATCTGGAGCACGGCGCCACATAGCCTCATAACAAAAACCATTCTACACAGGCTGTTTGACAGTTGGCGCATATCCATGTGACAGAAGAATCTTAATCGCATAGTGGTCTGAGGTAGAAGTGATAATATTCTCCAGGTGACAATCTTCAAAAAGGTATAAGAAAGCACCATTAATGACTGTGCGGTCCAGCCGGGCCTTTACGTGAGACTTAGCGTCATGACGATTAGAAAAAGTGAAACTGGGACCAGTAAAACCCAGATCATGAAGACCACAAGCATCAAGACAGTCCCGGAAGAGAGAAAGCTGATTTTCCGTCCTGTCTCGGAGACCCAAATGCTCCTCATGCACTAAGACTTCATTAAAATCCCCACAACAAATCCACGGACCATCCCAAGAAGAACATAGGAAGCAAAGAAAATTCCAAAATTCATGCCGCAGCTCACGCCTTGGCTCACCATACACAAAGGTCACCCGCCATGTATGTCTTGTGCCCAATAAAACATAAGCATCAATACATCGAGAATTCATCCCTTTCATAGAAACAGACCACAACAAAGATCAATAAAGCACGAGGCCGCCATTGTGGCCCACATAGTTCACAGCGGAGCAATTATTGTAGCCCAATGACCACATAAAGAGTCTAACTTTATTATCTCTCATCTTGGTCTCAGACAAGAAGAGAATATCAGGACGATGCGTCCTCACTAGCCAGCGAAGCTCCCCAATTGTCGCGTCTGTCCCAAGCCCGCGATAGTTCTAGCAAAGAAGACTCATTATGTGTGGCAGCCTGAAACTCAGAGCTCGCCAGATCCACCAATTGAGAAGTATCCCCCACTTCCTTTTGTTTCTTATTTGAGTCAAAAATTGCATCATCTGCAACCAGAGAGATGACCTCCTGAGCAGTGCCCACAGGTACCAAGGCTAACAAACTGGCAACCACTGCATCTTGCTCAGGAGACAAGGACTTAGGACGATACACCTTCGACTGCTTCCTTTTCTGGATTGCCACCACAGATGTGTCACCTGTGACCGCCTCATCGCTACTTATGCCACCAAGATCCTGCCCCCGGTCATCAGCCGGACGTCGCTTGATAGGAGAGCTGCTTCCGGTGGGTCCTGAGATGCCGCCATGCACCCACCCCCCCGAAGATGGGGAGCCATAGTCTGGCATTAAGTTGCTCACAGAGTGTGAGCCTGCAGGTTTCTTGTTAGGTACGCACAAGCACTCCGCATCACAAGGGAGCTTCCCATCCGCATCTTGTTCGGCTGGCGTCATGCACTCCAGGAAGGAGTGGCCAACCACACCGCACGAGAAGCAATAGAACAGCAGATGCTCATATTGGACGTCATACCATTCTGTCGCACGCCTCCGCTGAGAGAAAACCGTGATGCCTCTCATCAGCGGGTGTGATTTCCCCAGCACCGGCCATTATCATCCGTGTCCACCTTTAGAAAATTGCCCAGCTTGGCCACAAGCACTTCAGCCCACTTCCTATTCATCATGCCAAAAGGGAGATTCATGATCTGAACCCATACGGCCAAACGATTAAACACCATCCTGGAGGGCTGCTGGTTACGTCGTACTCCTCTAGTAGCACCGCATGCTTTCCAAGCACCCACGGTGCACCCCCCCAAGACCCAATCCTTGTCACCGCGTGAGCCGAATTTAGCAACAAAGATATTCGGCCCCGCTCAGCTTAGAACCAGCCCTTTAGGGTTTCCCCATGCAGGACACATTGCCATGATCGTCTGGATGTGCAGAGTATTCGGCACTAGCACCTTGCCAACGAGAGCCTAGGCAGGCTGGACCAATGCCCCAACATCCTCATCTTCCAGGATCACCGCCGTCGCCTCTTGCTCCATCAGATGGAGACGGTCGAGGAGCGCTGAGACCCCATCTAGCCCCAATGTAGCCGCCGCCATCCCCTTCCCCTTGTTCGCTTGGGTAGCAAAAGATCCGCCACTCCCTGGCCTTGTCATCTTGTCTCCGCCTCCAGATAACCCCGCCATCGCACACCAGCCCACGTTCTCGATCGGCCAAGGGTGGGCAGCGAACCAGAGAACACCCCGAGATCACCCCGAACCGACAACGAGGCGAGGAGGCAGGTGCGAGAGGGGAGACACAACCGGAGGAGGAGAAAAAGCAAGGAAATCCGATCGAAATCAGAGATCTAATGAAGATCTAATCCTAGAATCACCTATCGCCAAAGCGATGAGGAAACCCTAGGGAGAAACACTGACATCATCTCTACAGATCAAATGGGTGCTAATGGTTCTCGATTGGTTGCGGCAGCTCAGTTCTGCCATCATGGATGGCTCAGGGGTGGACGACACGGCCATGTATGTGCTCCATGCGCTATCAACCCGTGATCTTGCCGTGTGATAGTAGATTTTGAACCTCACACTAGACCTCGTCACCTCGTGGAATGTCGATAACACGGTCCTGTTCCTGCATAATGAGGTTGATGCGGTGTTCACTACCGTTGAGTACCACGTGATGCTAGAGGAGGCGATCCACACATGCCGCAACAAATACCTCGTGGGCTGAAGCTCATATGCCTTAGGAGGCAATCGTGGGCTGATGACATCACTCTATGTTTTTGACATATGAACAAATGTTATTCTGTCCCTTGAATGAACTATCATTGGCATTGTTTAACGATTATTATGCAACTTTTTTGTGGAATCTTTTGATTTGTTATGATGGTATTCTAATAAGTGCTTGGTTAGGATCATACGTTGCACACATATGAGTTTTAGACCAGCACATATATTGATAGATAATTACTCCCTCTATCCAAAAATGTAAGGCATATTTTGTTTAATTAAAACAAAGCTTTGACTAACAATTATTCTATTAATATGTAATTTATGTGACATGTTATTGATGTCATTAGATTTGTATTCAAAAGTACTTACTTATGATTATGATGTTGTATCGTATAAAGCATATATTAATAGAGTAATTGTTGGTCAAATCCTTGTCTTAACCAATCAAAATATGCCTTACATTTCTAGATGAAGGGAGTATGTTTCAAATATCATAAACACAGGGTCTCAATAAAGAACTTGGACACATATACTAGAAAAACATGGTGTTGTACTAACCCTCAAGGAGACATTGCAAGAATATTACATTTATGTTGTCATCGCTGGTCTCGCACACTAGCATAGAAAAGCTTATCCGAGGCGGTTGAAATAGATCATCCGAGGCGGTTATCGCCTCTGCCTCCAAATAGTGGTTGCGGATATAGGGGACATATCGGAGGCGATTACGCAATCGTCCGTCTCAGATAACTGATATCTGAGGCGGTTGCAATTATACAACCACCCGCAACAGCCTTGGATAACTGATATCCAAGGCAGTTGCAATTATACATCCGCCTCTGATAAGATACCAGCCGTTTTAAAAAACAACCCTACCTAGCAGTGTCGGATAGGGTTTCACTAAAACGGCTGTAACTTTTATATACGATGTTCGTTTTGGTTCCACGACCATTCAAAATGAAGCTATCAACGTGGCGCATCTGATAAACTTACTAATATTTAAGCTTGTACACTTTTTGACCTCTAAATTTGCCCTCTAAGACATATTTTTGTCCCTTCGAATGAAAAACTACATCTTCCGATCCTCTGTTGAACTTCTTCCCGAGCTCCAAATGCAATATTTTTTGTGGATTCTGAACCGTGAAAGAGTAAAGCTGCTACAAAAAATATGAGAAAAATTATAGAAATAAAATTTTTAGGAATATTTCAAAAATGAGCCGAAAAAGACAAAATCTTGAGTCGGGAGGACCTTCCTTACTCGAATCCGAGCAAAACTCCTGTGTAGCCTCCACCATGTTCCTACGAAGATGGTGACGTGAAGAGGAGATGCTCCTTGCAGTGGATTTTGATGAGATGGATGAGAGGAGAAGGGTGGAAAGAAGGAAGGCGAGGAGAATGGAAGGGAGAAGAAGAAATTTTGGACGTAGATCTGAGTGGAGAGATGCACTGAAGTGATGAATTATATACCCGCAATATTCTAAAATTTCGGGTTTTAAAATTTTTGGGATTATGAAATTTTCAGGTTTTGAAACACATCCGAGGCGGTTGTAAATACATAACCACCTCGGATATACACCTTACCCGAGGTGGTTGTGTATTTACAGCTGCTTTCGATATATATTCGAGATGGCTGCGACATAACAACTGCCTCAGATGACTTTATTATTCGAGGCGGTTGCTCCCGAAGTCCTTATCCGAGGCGATTAAACTGTGGTAACCGCCTCAAATATCAGTTATTAGAGATGTTTTAGCCTAATCGCCTCAGATAAGACATCTCGGATGAATGATTCTGTACTAGTGACATGATGCATGTGGGATATCTTTAGACATAAGGTCGTTTCAGTATCCTAAATGCATGATGTCTTAGGCATTGCAGAACACTACTTCCGCGGAGAGTTATAAATGTATGCCATGTTTGTCATAAAACATGCCGAGTGACATGGTTAATCAAGATGAAGTTGCACTGTTGTGTAACTTGCGGATAACTAGTTAACTGATGACCTCCAGGTGGACATGATCATATGATCTCCATGAGAGTGATCTTAGGGACAGGAACATTGGTTGCATGACGGACGGTCGACTCTACGAGAATGACCGTACCCTGGATACAATGCATATATGAACGGGGCTGTGTTTGAGCTACTCGACTGCAAGGACTCATAGCACATCGTCATTTAGCATGCGAAAAACACTGACGGGTTGGCACAGCGCTGTTGGCCACAACGAACTGAAAATTTGCAGCTCAGTTCTCCATGTGACAATTACGACAAACCTCAAAATAGATCTTTTATTGCCCACGTAGACCGTAGGAATTTTGTGAGAAATAGTATAACTGCCAAGGTAAGGTAATGATGTGAAACTCGCGCGTCCGAAGGGGACTAAATGATTCAAGGATGCAAACATTAACAAGTTACTTTCTTACTGGTGATTCCGAAGCGTCCGAAAGGGGACTAAATGATCCAAGGATGCAAACATTTAGAAGTTTCTTTCTTACTGGTGATTCTGATTGATGCAACTTTATGTCGAGGAGAGAACATCGCAGATTCGTCCATTTGTATACAAGAATTCTGCAAACCTTCTTACTTCCGGGAGTAAAATGAGATCAACTTCCCAATTACAGGGGTTGGGTCTGTTTTATATCGAGGATAGTGAAAGATGGCACTGACACTAAAGTTATGTTGTACAAGTTTTTACTTTTGTGACCAAGAATGGTCCACTTGGTGCAAGTCATGCTGCAAACGACATTTTTATGAACTTCATGCTGTGAACAACCTGAGTCCATACTAAGAACATAATCCGAACGAACCTGTAGATAGTTGGAATTGTCTAAGAATTGTGGAGTGCCATATTGGTACGTGACGATGCAATTCCTACAAATAACAATATACTGTTTTGACCTTCCTTTAGGCAAAGCTTTGTCTATTTTCTGAAAAAATGTAATAGCTTACTCAGAGTGGGTTATTAGGTCTGACTGGGGATTTGGTGTTAAACTAATGGCAAGTAACCAAAAGAAACAAAACTGACAATCTGCGGGTTGGCATCTAATATGTGACAACGTGTAGAGTGCGTTTTATAGAAAATCACATGTTTTGACGGGAGGAGGTGCATCGGTGGTGAACTGGAAAAAGGTGGAGCTGGAGGAGGAGGATGAGCGCGATGGCCTTGGATAGTGGAGAGGGTGGCGGTGTAATGCCCTAAAATTCTAAAAGGAGAGTTTTGAACTAAATTAGAAAAGAGGTGAACAAAAGTAATCATTTTAAACCGAAAGTCATATGAAAAATCTGAAAAGTGGTTATGTTTGCCTCGTCGAATCGTTCAAGATAGACTATAAGTTTGTCTAGCTCGGAATCTGGATAAACTTTGGAGAGTCCGTTAAATATTGATCGTCGGATATCACTTAGACTCCTGCTGCTTGCAATTCAATTTCAGATTAAAAATGGAAATAAAATCCTGACCAGCCCCGTTTCTCTCTCTCATCTCACGCACACACGCACCCTAGCCCTAACACGCAGCCGCCACTGCTGCCGCTGCTGGCCCTAGCTGTCACAAGTGGTTGTTGTTTTGCTACGGTGTGCAAAGAGGTTGCACCTAGGACTAGCTTGAGAGGAACTAGGAGGGAGAGAAGGGAGGGAAGACAAAGGAAGGAGAGGAAGGAGGAGGAAGAAGAAGGAAAAAAAATCTGCGTATCCCATGAAAATTCATCAAATTGGAGTCAAATTCATGTTCTTCACGCTCAAGGGTAACCTCTTTGTTGAGAATAGAGATTGGAACAGAGATTTGACACAATAGAAGTGATTTCCTTGTATTGATCTGAGATGTTTAATACATATATATACACATGGAACAGACGGCAGTTGTTTGCCTAATCGTCATTAGCAACTGCTAATGACGGTTATGAACATTGATCAAAACGACGCGTCCCAATGGAAGACGCCTTCTCGCAACACTCCCCCTTGATCAATTTCTCCGTTGTATATATATGAAGAACACCTGGAAAACTTCTCTAAAAACCCTGTGGGAAAAATATGAGAAGTGGTATTTGATATGCTGTGAAAAACTCCTTTAAACCCAGTGGGAAAATAAGAAGAAAATGATACAACATATAATGGTTATTGTCTCTTTGTTAACTCACATGAGAAAACCTGTTAAGGGAAAAACCCATAAGTGAGTTTAGAGAACAATAGGTATGTCTTGTATATCTCCTTTAAAAACCCTGGTAGGGAAAATAGAAGATACGATATATAACTTTATGTTGATATTGCCTCATTAAAAACCTTTTATGAGAAAGCTTGAGAGAAAACTCATAAAGGGAAAAGAGTGTAATATGATGTATGAACAGGTTAATAATTAGAGAGTAACTCCCCCTGATTCTTGCAAATCTTGAAGTTGTCGCATACCAATTTTATGAATGAACTTTTGGAATGTTGAATTTGGTAAAGACTTAGTGAACAAATCAGCGAGATTGTCACATGATTTGGTTTGCAAGATGTTTATTTCCCCACTTTGTTGTAATTCATGAGGATAAAACAACTTAGGGGCAATATGTTTGGTAATATTGCTCTTTATGTAACCTGTTTGCATCTGTGCAACACAAGCAGCATTATCTTCATAGATAATGGTCGGTGATTCAATGGAACCAATACCACATGATTATTGTATGTAGTTTATCATTCTGCGAAGCCACACGCATTCACGTGATGCTTCATATAGGGCAATAATTTCAGAATGATTCGTGGACGTAGCCACTAAAGTCTGTTTAGAAGACTTCCATGAAATGGCCGTTCCACCATGTAGGAACACAAAATCGGTCTGAGATCTAGCATTATGGGGATCAGACAAGTATCCAGCATCGGTGTATCCGATTAGATTTGTATCTTGGTTTTTGTGAGATTGATAATATAGACCTAAATGTTTAGTACCTTGGAGATAGCGTAAGACTTGCTTAACTCCCGTCCAATGATGTTTAGTTGGAGCAGCGCTGTGTCTTGCTAATAAGTTTACTGCAAATGCGATGTCAGGCCTGGTGCAATTTGCAAGATACATGAGGGCTCCAATAGCACTAAGATATGGGAATTCAGATCCCAATATGTCTTCTCCATCTTCCCTTGGTCTGAAAGGATCTTTCTCTATGTCTAGAGATCGAACAACCATGGGAGTCTTTGATGGATAAGATTTGTCCATATTAAATTTCTCCAAGATCTTTTGGATATAAGCAGCTTGGTGTACTAAAATTCCAGAGTGAAGGTGCTCAATTTGTAGCCCTAAGCAAAAATTAGTTTTGCCTAAATCCTTCATCTCAAATTCCGTCTTTAGATGATCACGTGCTTCGTCAATATCTTGTGCGTTGCCGATGATGTTTAGATCATCAACATACACGGATATGATGCAAAATCCGTTCAAGGATTTCTTTATGAACACGCATGGACAATCATCGTTATTCGTGTATCCCTTTTGAATAAGGAATTCGCTAAGTCGATTGTACCACATTCGACCCGATTGCTTCAAGCCGTATAATGACTTGTTAAGTTTTACACAATACATGTTGCGTTTAGTGCTTTGATTCGGAAGTGAGATTCCATCGGGAACCTTCATGTATATGTCCGAATCAAGTGACCCATAAAGATATGCAGTCACTACATCCATCAACTGCATAGATAGATGATTTTGCATTACCAGTGATATTAGGTATCAGAAAGTTATTCCACTCATTACTGGAGAGTATGTTTCGTTGAAATCAACGCTGGGTCTCTACGTGAATCCTTGTGCTACGAGCCTCGCTTTGTATCTCACCACTTCATTGTTTTCATTCCGTTTCCGGACGAATACCCATTTGAATCCCACGGAAAAACATTGGGAGGAGTAGGTATTGCTTTTGTAAATACCTCTCTTTTATTGAGCGAAGCTATCTCTGCTTGGATTGCTTCCTTCCACTGATTCCAGTCCGAGCGTTGTTGACACTCTGCCATGGTCTTGGGATCTGGATCAGATTGGAGGTTGTTCACAATCTTTGTGGAGAAGTAATTGTCGACAATCGTAGTCTTACGGTTATATGATTCTCCAGAATCAATGTAATTGGTGGAAATTTCATTATCCCTTGGTGAGTGATCTTGATTTCCCAATATGATCACGTCAGGGTTTTCCGATGTCCCAGCTTCTAGATTTGAGTGCACTCTTAAGCTGGGTTGTGGAGTTTGAGTTTCATTTACAATTTCAGAAGGTTTCTTCTTCTGTTTCCTTTGTTGCTTGCGTGAAGCTGAGTCCTGTTTTGTGGCCGTACTTCTCCCCCTCTTATTGTTGATGGGGGGTTGAGTGGTTTCTTTTGGAACTTCCACTCGTTCGGGCGCATTTGCAGCAAGATTGTAGGATTTTGTAACTCCTTTGTAATTTGTAAATGAATCTGGCAAGTTATTTGCAAGATGTTGCAAATTTATAATTTTCTGATCTTGGAGTTCAGTTTCTTGAATACGTGGATCAGAATAGGAAATACCTTTGGCATTCCAATCGATTTCCTGGCATTCTTTTTGGTACTTGATGTCTCCCCCTAATGCCGGGAAATGATCCTCGTTAAAGATGCAATCAGCGTAACGGGCAGTGAATAGATCCCCGGTGAGAGGTTCTAGGTACTTGATAATTGACGGTGATTTGTACCCCACATAGATCCCCAGTTTTCTATGTGGTCCCATGGATGTACGCTGAGGTGGTGAGATGGGCACATATGTGGCGCATCCGAATTTTCGCAGATGGAAAATGTTTGGAAGATTTCCACGTACTAGTTGCAGAGGGGAAGTACTGTGATAAGCAGTTGGGCGCAATTGTATCAAGTCAGCACCGTGTAAGACTGCGTGACCCCAACAAGAGGTTGGTAAATTGCAATTGTGTAGTAATGGTCTCGTGATAAGCTTAATCCTCTTGATAAGTGATTCGGCTAGACCATTTTGTGTATGGATGTATGGTACTGAATGTTGGACTTCTATTCCGAGAGCCATGCAATAATCATTGAAAACTCAAGAAGAGAATTCCGCAGCATTATCCATGCGAATGGATTGGATTCGGTGCTCGGGATAATGAGCCTTTAATTTAATAATTTGACTCATGATCTTTGCGAAAGCATGGTTTCATGTGGAGAGAAGGCACACATGTGACCATCGAGTTGATGCGTCAATTAAAACCATGAAGTACCGAAAAGGTCCAGATAATGGTTGTATGGGATCACAAATGTCTCCTTGAATGCGTTCAAGAAAGTTAAGTGGTTCCATGTTAATCTTAAGGTGCGAGGGCCTTAATATTAACTTTCCAGTTGCACATGCGGTGCAAATCAAATCCGAATGTTGAGGAAATTTAGCATTATTCAAATTGTGACCAATGCAATTGCTAGTAATTTTTCTCATCATCCTTATGCCGGATGACCAAGGCGGTCGTGCCAAGTCTGGAATGCATCAACATTCTAAAAAATTACCTTGTATGCAACATGTACTACGGGTTTAATGTATGTGTAGTACAATCCAGACGTTAAAGAGGGAATTTTTTCAAGTACTTGCTTGCCATATCTGTTGTTTTTGGTTAAGAGGAGATATTCCTCTTTGTTGTCGTCATGGGTTTCGAGATGGAAACCATTCTGACGGATATCTCTATAGCTTAGTAGGGTACTTGTTGAATCGGGGTACAATAAAGCATCCTCGATTGTTATTTGAGTACCCATAGGGAGAGTAATTATGGTCCGTCCTGACCCAACAATTACGGCATCGCGTCCAGCGATTGTTAAAATTTCTCCTTGTCTCTTAGTAAGATTTTGGAAATATTTTAGTTCCCTAAGAATAGAGTTTGTGGTACCACTGTCCACAAGGCACATTTTCTCTTCCATCGGATTGACTCCCGTAGAGATCTATATATAGAAATGAAGAATTTAGTACGAAATTCTTGATCAGATATATAGAATACATACAAATGTATTTAGATACATGAGTTCTTTTACAATACTGTAATGTACAAGATATGTCTTTAACATATAATTACTACAATATTGTCTTAAAACAATATAACGACAACATAGCAATTAATGATTACAACATAATAATATCATATGGATGTTATGATAGCTTTTGACGGAGTGGAGGGACTTATTCGAAGTCACCAAACATGTCATTTGAAGCGAATTCGATGATCATGTTCTCCGTGTTCAGCGGATCGTCGGATTGATGGAGATGCTTGTTGTCCTGGGGTACTGAAAGAACTGCAGTGGAGCAACCGATTTCCTTTGACTTGTCGGTTTGAAGGTTGAAGTGTGCCTCAAACTTGGATCCTTGAGCTTGTTTCTTGCGTCCCACGGATTGTAGGTAGAGATCAACAAGATGTCGAGGGGTGCGACATTTTTTGGTGGAATGCTTGTAGCATCCACACTTTTGACATAATTGAGGTTTATCAAATTTTGGCTTTTCAATGCCTTTCCCCTTATCCATGGCACGTGGCTTTTTCTTCCAATTCCGCTTGCGTTTGCCTTTGAAGTTCTGCTGTTGGCGCTTGGAAGAGCCAGCGAACTTATTGTTATTCTGATTGTTATAATATACTTCTAGGAGCGGGGCTGCGCCGACATTGCGCTGATGATGGTCTCTCAAAGTGAGTTTATCATGTTTCTGTGCTTGCAGGAGTACATGTATAAGATCAGAGTAATGTTGAAATTTTTTGGCGCGGTACTGGTGCTGCAAGATCCGGTCCAATGGAAGCATTGTTGATAAGGTTTTTTCAATCTTATCTGCCTCAGAGGGTTCTTTCTCGCAGAAGCGCAGCTTAGAACAGATCTTGTGAACAGCGTGGTTATAATCTTCAATGGACTTGAAGTCCTGAAGTCGAAGTTGTACCCAATCATGGGTGGCTTCGGGGAGGATAACCGTCTTTTGCTGTTTGTATCTTGTTTTAAGTGCTAGCCATAAGGTGCGTGGATTTTCTTCCATCAAGTATTCGGATTTAAGGTCTGGATGGATGTGGTGCCTTATAAGGTATAAGGCGGAATATCGTTGATGTTCTGGTAGCATTTGGACTCCTTCAACCGGAGCGTTGAGCATCGCTACAATCCCACGGGACGCAAGGCTAACCTTGACATCCATTGCCCATGTAGGATAGTTGTGGCCGTCGAGCGCAAGTTCTTCGAATTCTTTGGCCAACTTGATCTACATGGAACCAGAGATTCGATTAATTTACTTGGGGGTAAATCAAATATCGTCATGATTATGTTGTAATAATTGTGTAAAATTTGAAAAATTCAAGTAAAAACTTGAAAATATGAAGTGTAGATCTCAAGTGTATAGCATAATCTTTTGAAGATAATCACCAATCATGGTGTAGATCTTGTAGTAATAGATGGCATAATCTGACGAACGTCAGTAGATGCTTAAAATTCTATTACCTTGTGGTATGCTATAATTCGAATATTTGGAAGAGCACATTTAAAAGTAATGGTGCATAATCTGCAAGGAAGTAGTAGATCGCATGTATCCATTACTTTGTGATTCACAAATATATGAGATAATCACTTTTGATTTTGCGTGTTAATTCCTCTTGAATTAAGCCAATTGGGCTAAAGAGCATTTTTGGGCTTAATTGAGGTAAATTAACATATAATCTCGCAAGAAATTTGATTTCAATTGCAAAATTATACGAGACATAAATAAAGTGCATGTTATAGGGATTGCAATAATGCAAACACATTGAACATGGACATATATTACATTTACAGATTTTCAGAAAACAGAACTGAAATGTAAATATATGGAAGTGCAGGGGCCTAAACATAACAAGTACTAGCTAATAGAACTAGCAGATGGACATAATTGCAAAAAAGGGAAAATGGGGGGTTTTTTGCAAAAACTCCTACGCAGCCGGTTGGGCCAAGGCAACCTGGGCCGCGGCCCAGGCGGCCTTACGGCCCGTTCGGCCTGGCGGGAGGGGCGCGGGAGGCGTGGCGGGCCACCCCAACCTGGGCCTGGGCCTTGGAGGCCTTTCGGCCGGCCCAGGCGGGGTGAGCACCGGTGGGGGGAGATTTAAGGGGGGCGGCAGGGGGCGGTTAGGGTTTCCCACACCCTAACCCCCCATATCCGGCGGCGGCAGCTCCCTTGGCCGTGGCGGCGGCGGCGGCGACGGCGGCCCCGGCGGCGGCGGCGCTCGGTCCCGGCGGCGGTAGGCGGGCACGGCGGCAGCCACGCACGAGGGCGGCCACGGCGGCGGGGGAGCGCCGGCCCGCTCCTTTCATCGGCGAGGCGTGGTGGCGAGTGGGCCACCGCCTTCTTCGTCGGGCAAGGCGACGCCATTGGGGAGGGAGGCTACGGGAATGACGCCGTTGGCGAGACCGAGGTCCGCCGGCCTCCAAGAGCCGGCGGGGACGGCTCGGATTGACGCCGAGAATGGTGCCACAAAGCGGCGGCGGGGACCGGCTGTTCGCGGAGGCGGCGGCGCGCGGCGGGGCGGATCCGCGTCAGAGGGCGAGACCGTGCGCGGCCATGGCCTCCATGGCAAAGCCTCGGCGGCCGGCGGCGAGGCGGGCGCGGCCTCGCGATGGTCGTCCACGGCGGGCGGAGGCGGTGGGGCTGCAAGCTCGCCGGCGGGCTCGGATGCCGAGGCGAGGAGGGTGACCGCCGGTGGTGAAGCGCTGGGAGGACACGGGTTGTAGCCGTGCACCGGGCACCACGTCGGGCCGGCGGCCGGGCTCGGCCACGGGCGCCATGGCGACGGGATGCGCGGCGGTGAGGCCGCACCGTTTGCCGAAGCGGCGGAGGAAGCCTGCGCCATGGCCAGCAAGCGGGAGGGGCCTCCGATGCGCGCTGCCATCGAATGAGGAAGGGCGCGACGGCGCCTGTTCCTCTGGCGATTGCGGCGACGATTGCGATGACGGCGCCGATGTGGTGGCGAGGGTGGCGGAGGGAGAAGGGCGTTGATGGCAACCTCAATGGTGGTTAACACGGAGAGAATTTCTTGAACTACTCTCTCTGCCATGGCTTACCTTTTTCTCTTGCTCTGATGTGGTCTAGTTGCTCTCGGTAGGGCAAAGTGCGTGATAACGTGTTGAGAATAGAGATTGGAACAGAGATTTGACACAATAGAAGTGATTTCCTTGTATTGATCTGAGATGTTTAATACATATATATACACATGGAACAGATGGCAGTTGTTTGCCTAATCGTCATTAGCAACTACTAATGACGGTTATGAACATTGATCAAAGCGACGCGTCCCAATGGAAGACGCCTTCTCGCAACACTCTTCACAGTCCCTAAGACGAGTGGTGAGGTGTTTTGTGGATTGATTTATTTTCCGATTGTTTTTTATTGATCAGATCATTACTGCAGAACACTAATTTGAAAACTGCGACTAAACCGTCCACAATTTCGAGTTCAAGCAATTGAGAAAATCATAGATTTCATTGTAAGCTCCAAAATACTACTGCTGGATCAGAGTTTTTAGTTAGAGAAGATTTCTGTTTAGCAAGTTTTCATCAATTTCACTGCAGCATTAAATTATGGTTACAATATGAATGTTGTAGAGAATGTTCTATAAGTATCCGTAGTGATATCATTTCATATGTTCGGATAAGTGGAATTACAGATATGAAAATAACACGAAGGAAATCAAAACTCATGCATAGTAAAAGTTGAGAAACCGATATTAGGTTAATTTTTGGGAAGTTTTCTTGTGAGTCTTAGAGGCCATTAGTATATGTTATCATGCTTGTCATAGAGTAGCTTTTTAAGTAAGGTTTGCTCCACAGGTTTCAGAGTTTCTGGTGCCAAGAGTAATTATCGGTTTGAACATCATGGTTAAGGCAAGTGCATGACGAACCCTTTTATGTGTGGTTGCCTATTTAATTCATCTGTTTTGGTGTTCTATTTGTGAAATGTTATAGAATTTTTTTTCAGTTAGGTCGATGAGGAAGTTATATACGTCACTATTTCGGAGAGATTGGCGAGTAAGTTACTGTGTGACTATTCCGGTATGCATGAGCAAGATCGGTGAGGAATTTGTATATTTGACTATTCTAGTGAGGATGGTGATACGTAAAAAATGTATCATATTATTTTGAGTTTTATGATGATATTATATTTATGTTATATATTTTAATGATTTTTCTGAAACATTAATTATCCCGCCAGGCAGTCTATTTTTTTCTCTATTTTATTTATGCAGGAAAAACGTTAAAAATCACAAAATGGCC
The DNA here is from genome assembly GCA_019208055.1 of Stipa capillata. Classification (NCBI taxonomy): domain Eukaryota; kingdom Viridiplantae; phylum Streptophyta; class Magnoliopsida; order Poales; family Poaceae; genus Stipa; species Stipa capillata. The sequence goes on from JAGXJF010002705.1 coordinate 460,616, forward strand.
GCCCTCTTGGCCGCTTGGCCCCACCAGGTCTCGGTCACCGCCACCCCTGCGCATGTCAATCCATATAATCCTCCAGATTGGTTTTTGCGAGAGAGTGGCAGAGGGGAAGAACATAGATGAAGATTTAGCATAGGGGAGCTAGATGAAGATTTATATAACCCTTCAGATTGGTTTTCGCCTATATAACTCTCCAGATTGGTTTCCGCCTGATATTCGGTTGGCATACAAAGCCAAGTACTTAGTAATTCTCTATTTGGAGAAATACTTGTATAACAGGGGAATATTAAAGGTAATAGCCTAGGAGATCTTTTTCAAAGATAATGTGCTCAATTCTAGGCTTTAGTGGATATCAAGAGCTTGTAAGCAAGGATTCTACATTAGACAAGAATTGTTTATGGACAACCGGTTCTATCATTACCTATCATGCTTTTCCTTGTTCAGTAAGAGGAAAGATAAGAAAGATGTGGCTTTAAATAGAACAATTCATAACTTGTTACAAAAATGAATACCGGATAAAATTCACAGGTCTGCAAGACATTCATCATAATAAGAATATAGATTGCTTTCCTAAAGCTTGCAACCATTATTCCATGATTCAAATCATGGATGCTCACCGGCAATTAAGTGGACACTTCCTTGTTTGTTGGGGCACTATCACAGGTGTTCAGGGAGGGAGTTTCTATCTCCGCTTCTGTTATAGGCAACTAGGCGAGCTTCATCCTTACAAGCTCCTTTTAGTTGCTCAGTAGATCTGATGTGCTCATAATCCTTCTTCATTGGGTTCATACCATAGATTTGTTTGAGGTCTATGAGGTGTTAGGAGGTCCTGCAGCACCTAGACATGTGTCCTCACACACCACATTTATTGCAAATCTATTGCTGATTCCCATAGGGCGTGACAATATCACGACCTTTTGTGCTCAACAATTTTCTTGAGAGAACTGGACATTCATATCTCTAAGTATAGCTCATTGAGAGAGCTAGATGAAGATTTATGTTGTATGACTAATTCCTTTATATCTTCTTGTACAAATAGAGAATGCACCAAGTAAGGAAGATTGCTTTCTAGCACGTAAATTTCTTGCCATTTCAATATTTTCCACATGCATAGTAGAAATGATTTTTCTAATCATCTCTTCATTTGTAACTTCACAACCATATTTTTTGAAGTTTGAGATTAGACCATCCATGCCAAAATTATATTCAGCAACACAGAGTCTTAGAAGTGAAAGTTATTCTACTGATTCAATAGTATCTCTATGGGCGACACCAATTCAGGATGGTGGTAACATATTATGAGCGTTTCCCATAGAACCTTCGGGTTTCTCTCCATAATGCACTCGTTTTTTAGATCTTGGGAAATACAGTTCCTCAGTATTACCACTACTGTAAATTTGTCCTTCTTGGAAACTATAGTTTCACCTTCAGGTGCTAGCACACTAAGAACATGAGATATACCTCTGCTTTCTAGCATTGCTTCCATAGCAGGGGCTCAAGTTACGTAATTATCCTAGAGTAATGAGGACCCCATCCTCTTATCCAGCATAGTCTGGCATCCTAATTATCTATATGAGTATTTTCAAAAGCTTATTACATGTATGAATATTTTGTAAATAATGGTGTAAAATATTATGACAGATTCAGTGTGTTTCTATGCATTATTACGATTTACTACGAATTCCAATGATTAAAAGTAATTTACAAATGAGAATTAATTCAGCGGCATGTGTTCGTGCGGACAGGAGTGGCGGAGCGCGGTTGCCGGCATGGTCGCCAGTCGGCGTCGGCATGCTGACAGATGCAGAGCCGACGGCAACACGGCGCGTCACGGTGCGCTCGCGACATGGCAGGGCGTCCATACGGGGGTGCGCGAGGGCTGCTGTGCACAGGCCGTTGCGAGCGGCGGCGCGTCGTGGTGCTGATGCCACGCTGACCACCGCTCGTGCGGGAGTCCGCGTGCCTGCATGCGTCAGCCGGCCTGCGTGGCCATGTTGGTGCTGGTGCTCCGACGGTGGTCGCGGACGTGCAGCGGCCATCGAGTGCGGCACGGCGCGCGGTCCGCGTGAACGCGTGCGGGCGGGCGCGACCTACGGCATGCACCGTTGCAAAGGACGATGGAGGCCTAAATCAATCTAATAACTTGATTAGTTTAATCATCTTTGGATTGTTCCATGACCAAATCGACCAATCAATAAATACTTCTGTACATGCGTTTGTTTGATCGATTCACCTATTGTAATACCCAGATTCGACAATTAGGGTTCGCCTCGCATTCATGCATACATGTCATCATATTCATGCATAAAAACCCGAACACACACACACACCTTGCTAAAACTAAGATGAAATATGATTGTATTTTATAGAATATGTACATATCTCATCCTCAGTGGATATTAAACAAACACCAATCAACTTATTTGAAGTATGAGATAGCCACTCTAACATTAGCATGTGGAGTGATCAGGGACCCCGTCGATGAATCACCTCACACGAACCTCTCCTCTCTTCTTCCCGGACTCCTTATCCCGAGCCCTCCTGCATCGTCACTTAAACCTAGGGTTAGAAAGCAATTGGGAGAAGGAGGACTAAATCGTAATATGTTGACTAGGTCAAGTCCCTGTGGACGAAAAGTTGCAAAACCATATTGTTTAGCCTCGAGTATGCAAACCCTAGTCCCACTTAGATATTAGAGGTTCCGGAAGAGTTTAGGACTCGATTGCATTTCAAATCTACTTCGAAGCCCTACTAAAAGCTTGATTTGAAATGGGGTCAACCCTACTCCAAAAGACTTGAAAGTTTTACAGTGGGTCCCATAACCCATTTCGAACATCCTGGTGAAATTGAGGAAATTATAAAGGACCTAGTTGCGATCCGAACTCAAATTAGGTCAAAACATGGGATTGAACTAGAACCTAGGGCAAACAAGCCCCAAATCACTCCAAACTTCTACAGTAGGTCCCTTATAATGTTTTGAGCATCCCCTCAAAACTTCAGAATTTTTGAATATGCCTAGGGCCTAGTTGAAGTGTAAAACCAAATTTAGCCCTAGTTTGAATTTGAATACAAACATAGGTCAAACCTTGTCTAAATTGGTTTAAATTTTTCCAGTAGCTCGCAAATAATATTTTAAAGTCCCTGCAAAAATTTCAAGTTATTTGGAATTAGTTTGATACATAAAATGATAAAGGGAAATGTGCTGGGATAAAGAAAAAGAGAAAGAAATCAAAACCCTAAAAGGGTTCTGGGCCGAAACCCTCTCGGCCGGCCCATTTCCCTCAGCCCGCTTCCCTCCTTCCCCCTTTACGCCTTCTCTTTCTGAAGGCGCCCTGAGCCCGGTGCGCCACCCCTCTCTCTCCCGCCTCACCTCTCTCTTCTGCCGCATGGGGCCCGTCCGTCAGCCTCTCCTCCCTCTCTCCCCCGTCGCCCGGCCCCACCTGTCGGCACCTTCTCCCCACGTCGCCGCCACTGGTTCGCCGGGGTGGGCGGTGCCCCGCTCTCGACAGCCCCGGTCCGAGCCGCCGCCGCCCCATTTAAGGGCCTTCGGACAGCGCCTCCCTCCTTTCTCCCCCCGCTGCCCGAAAACCCTAGCCCTTCCTCTCCTTCTCTCGGGCCGGAGTCCCTCTGCGCCACCGTCGTCCTCGACTCCGGCCACACTCCGGTGAAGAATCCCCAGCGCTCCGGTAGCCCGCTCCTCCCATCTCCTAGCTCCCGGGTTTCCCCATGCTCCCTCCTCACTTCTCCTTCTCTCCATTCCCTGCAGATCCGAGCTAGAGCGCCTCCCCGTCGCAGCTCCGGTCACCGCCGTCGTCTTCCTCGCCGCCAGCTCATCTCCGGCCTCCCCAGCCCTCCAGAGCCCCTCTATCAACCCCGGGGTGAGCTCCCCTTCCTTTCCCTCCCCTCAGCTCCGCTGGTTAAGCACCGTAGTGTCCCCGAGCCGTCTCCGGTGAGCTTTCCGGCGAGGCACCGCCGTCGAGCTCCTCTGTGGCCGCCGGACCGAAGAGAGAAGAGAGGGAGCGGGTGCGTGTGAGAGAGAGAGTAGGCACGGGGTAGAGCCAACGCGTGGCAACTCGGGACTGGCTGGCCGAGTGAAAGATCATCTAGGCCCTAATTTGGTTTTGATGGTTAATGGCAATCTAAACTGGAATCTAATGTTTACATTGAGTGTAAGCAGGGTTTACAGATTCCATGAAGATAGGTTATCCAGAGAAGGATGGCCACCAAAAAGGGTACAAGGTGGTTTCAAGGACAAAGAGATGGCTGTGCTAGGCAGCTGTGCCACAGCTGAGAAGAAGCCGGTGCTGTGCAGGGAGCTGCAAGCAGGGTGATGGTGGCTTGATGCGTCAAGGGCCGTGACTTCAGCTGGTGACAGGTGAAGCCTAGATTTGCTAGTTTCTTTGAGTCCATTGGAACCACCCGTACTATCAAGAAGGATGAAACAGTAGCAGTTGTCTAAGGGAACCTTGCTCATTGCTCAGAGTGTTGGTCAAGGGGATTGGTGCTTTGAGGCCAATTGCCCTGTGTCAATAGCTTTGCACAAAAGTATGTAGCTGTTTTGTGTTAGTACTCTGCAGTACTAACAGTGAAAACCCTAGAACTTTAGGCATCTGTGTGACACAGCTGTGTCACAGGTGGCCTTCCGCTCTGTGACTCAGGTACATCTCTGTACCAGGGGAGAGCTTGAGAAATGCTAAGGTATCTGCACTGCGATGGGCGGTCTGCTGAGTCAGAAGTCTATCGGAGGTTCTCTCCTTATAGGTACTAGAGTTTGAAGTATGCTGAGGGCATGTCATGTGCTAGGACCGGGCTGAGTAGTGCGGCTATCAGCTAAGGGTTCACTTGTGTGCGCCGCCGGTGACACAGGTGTCGATCTGCCTGAGCCGGGTACAGTTGGGCGTAGTGTGTAGCTGTGTCACCGGTGGTTGACACCGGTGGCTCACTTAATCCTACGTGGCAACAGGGTAACGGTCGGGTGCCTGAGGACCCTATATATAGGGGACCAGGGGAGGACTCTGTCCTCAATCTTGCTCAAATCAGTATTCTCATACGACCGTTGCAAAGCCTCCAACCACTCCACAAGAGCCAAGTGCCTAAGGGTTAGTTCGAGTGGGTTTGTGAGCTAGAGCACGAGCAAAGGTTCATCCAAGAGATTGCTGCTGGATCATCTGTTACTCTTGGAGTTTTGTCTGCTCCTAGACGGGTGTAGGAGTTGCTGGTATCACCCAAGCTTGTGTGGGCTGAACCAGTAGTTTGTGAAGGTGTTCTGAGGTCTATCTGCTGCAAGGCAAAAGGATCTCCACAAGCAAAAGGAAGAGTCCTGAAGGATCAGGTACTTGGAGAAGAAGCACGTTTTAATGCTAGCCAGCTCTTAGGAGTGGTCTCTCCAACGGAGACGTACCTTCTCTGCAAAGAGTTGGGAACTTCGATGAAAAACCTCTGAGTCTCCTTTACCTTCCTGTATTGCATGCATATCTGCTTATACTTGTCTGCTTGTGTCTCTTAGACTTGATCTGCTAAGTTTACCTTTTCACCTGTGCTAGATTACCTTTATACCTGTGTGTGATCACCTGTTACTCAGTTGCTTCATACACTTGTATTCACCTGTATCAGCACCTATGTCACAGTCAGTCTAAGTAGAGCACCTGTGTTAGATTAGCTCTTCACCTGTGTCATTCACCTGTGTGACAGCTGTGTGTTAATTTACACATAGTTTCTATCTGTGTCACTCATCTGTGTCACAGCTGTCCACTATTAACTTGTGAAGTTAATCTGACAACTCAAACCAATGTATAAAAGAGGAATTTTTATAAGCCAACTATTCACCCCCCCTCTAGTCGGCATCTCGGTCCTTTCAATTAGTATCAGAGCAAGGTTGCTCTTTGAATTGGCTTAACCGTCAGTGTAAAGGATGTCGGGCTACGAGGGTAAAATACCTGTCTTTACTGGATCTAACTATGCTTTCTGGAAGAGGAAGATGCAGATGCATCTTACCGCGATCGATCCAGATGTGTGGGATATTGTTGATACAGGTTATAAAGTGGAGAAGATTGATGCTCCCACCATCAACGACAAGAAGAATATCCAGAATAATGCCAGAGCTGCCACTGCCATCTTCATGGGCCTGCAAGAGCATGACTTTAACAGAGTCAGCACACTGGAGTCTGCTAAGGAGATCTGGGATACCCTGCAGCAGATATATAAGGGCAGTGACACTCTGAAGAAGTCCAAGAGAGGACTGCTGGAATCAACTCTGGAGAGATTTGAGCATGAACATGGAGAAGACATAAATTCTCTGTACTCAAGACTGACTCTCATCACCAATCAACTGAAGGCATTGGGTTCCAATCGAGTTGAGGATGAAGATGTTATCAAGAAATTCTTATCTGTGCTGCCCAAGCCTTACAGAACCCTAGTCTTGATGCTCAAGGAGAAAGAAGGTTTCAGTAGGATGAAGCCTACAGAAGTGCTGGGAAGAATCCTCACTCATGAGATGGAGCTTAAGCAAGAGGGCAAGCACAGCTCCTCCTCAGGACCCAAGAAGAATATTGCTCTGAAGACCACTGCTCAAGCCTCACTACCAGACAGTGATAGTAGTGAAGATCTATCTGATGACATGTCAAGTGGAGAAGAGAATGAGCTGCTTCTTCTTACCAGAAATTTCAGAAAATTATATAGGAAGAAGAAGCAGTTTGGATCAACAAATAGATTCAGAGGCAAGAAGCCCTCCAAGGACAACAAATGTTTTGAATGTGGCAAGGAAGGCCACTTCGCAGCTGATTGCCCTAGCAAAAGGAAGGACAAAGGGAAGAAGAAGGATTTCTATAACAAGAAGAAGACTTTCGGCAAGCATCCTTCTCATTCCAAGAACAAGGCTACTGCAAGGGCCTATGTAGGGCAAGCCTGGGTTTCAGATGACTCTGGTTCAGATGGAGAATTAGAAGAAGAAGAAGTTCAGGTTGCTGGGATAGCAATCTCCATGGCTGACACACCCAGCTGTGTCACAGTCAAGTCAGACAGCTCCAAGCTGAACTCCAAAGCTGATCAAGCTTCATCCACTCCTGCTCCCCTATGCCTCATGGCTAAGGACTCCAAGGTATTGACTGAAGATGATTTCCCTGATTATGCTGAACTAATGGATATCTTGGAGAGAACAGAGAAGGGTTTCTGCAGGGAGCGGAAGGAGAACATATCCCTTAGGGATAAGCTGAGGGAGCTGAAAGAGACCTGTGATGAAATCACAGATGACAGGGAGGATCTCAGGTTGAATCATGAGAACCTGGAGATAGCTCATGAGAAGCTCAGATTAGCACATGAGCTTCTTCTCAAGGAGCATGAAGAGTTAAAGGCAAAGCATGCCTTATGCATTGATATTTCTGATAATGTTGCTGAAACTGTGCCTTTACCTGCTCCTACTGTCATTGAATCATGTTTAAACTGTGCCAGCAGAATCAATATTCTAACATCTACAGGTGGAGTGGTAGACAACTCTAAAGAGACCTCAACCTCTATTGTTACTAACTCTGTGGATGCAGCTGAGCACAATAAGCTCAAGAAGAGCTAGAAGAGCTTAAGAGGCTCATGAGAAAAGGTCTCTGCAGTGCCAACATTGGCATGCAAAACTATCAGCTTATAAGAGCTGAAATACTGAGAAAGAATGAAGGCCGAAGAGGCTTGGGTTATTCTACCTCTACCGTTAAAGATAAACTGCCTGCTGCCACTAACACTTGTCTTGTAGCAAAATTTGTGAAACAGGCAGGAACTAATGACAACAAGAGTGTTGGTCATGAGCAGAGAAAGAGGAATGAAGCAAGCTTTCCTTCTAATCCAGGCTATGTTTTGCAGAAGAACATGAAGGGAAAGATAGTGGCCAAGTACGTAGGTCGCAGGCGCCTGACGAAGTGGTTGCTTGCCATCTGGGTGCCCAAGTCTACTCTTGCCGGTGTCACCGGTGGCTTGCACAGCTGTGTACCCACCTGTGTCACAGGCACATCTAACAGGCCACTAACCCATGTGTCTAAGGTTGCAGGTGATTGCCAGCCAAAGAGGATCAAAGTCATATCATCTGTTACTGATGCTGTTAACCTTAAGCACAAATATGCCATATATACATCTGCTACTTCTGCTTATGATAAAACTGCAAAGGGAACCAAACACGTTTGGGTCCCTAAGTGCCATCACTAATCCTGTAGGAAACTGTCTCCAGTGGAACTGATTGGATTGTGGACAGTGGATGTACACAACATATGACTGGAGGCAGAGAGGAGTTTGTAGAGATCACAAGTGAAAATCTTCCAAGCAAACATGTGATCTATGCAGACAACTCTAAAGGGAAGGTAAATGGCATTGGTAAGGTTGCCATATCTGAGAATCACTCCTTATCCAATGTAATGCTTGTTGATCAGATAGGCTATAGTCTGATGTCTGTGTCACAGCTGTGTGACACAGGCATGAAAATTACTTTCTATCCTGAAAAGGTTATAGCTTCCAAACTATCTAATGATTCTCAAGTATTTGAAGGATGCAGGTCTGGTAAGCTATACACTGTGAACTTCTATGAACAGCCTGTAGCAGCTCCATGGTGTCTAATGGCCAAGACCAGTCTTGGATGGCTGTGGCACAGGCGGCTAGGACATGCAGGGATGAAGCTCCTAAATAAGCTGAGCAAACATGACTATGTTATAGGCTTGGAGAAGGTGAAATTTAAAAAAGGACAAACTCTGCAGTGCATGTCAAGCCGGCAAACAAGTTGGAGCTGCCCATCGACCTAAGAACATCATGACAACCTCTACTCCCTTCAAGCTCATTCACATTGACCTCTTTGGTCCAACAACCTATGAGAGCCTAGGAGGTAACAAATATGGCTTTGTCATTGTAGATGATTTTTCTAGGTATACTTGGGTGTTCTTTTTGAAGGAGAAGACACAGGTGTACAAGAAATTCAAGCATCTCATTGTCAGAGTACAAAATGAGTGGAAGGTGAATCTTGTAAAGGTCAGGAGTGACAATGGGAGTGAATTCAAGAACTCCAAGGTGAAAGCATTTCTGGACAAGCATGGAATCAAACATTAATTCTCAGGTCCATATGCTCCACAACAAAATGGAGTGGTGGAAAGAAAGAACAGAACTCTGATAGAGATGGCAAGGACTCTACTAGATGAATACAAGACTTCACCAAGATTTTGGGCTGAAGCTGTCCAATACTACCTGTCACTCTGTCAACAGGATATACCTTCATTCACTACTCAAGAAGACTCCCTATGAACTGCTCACCAACAGCAAGCCTAACATATCATACTTCAGGGTATTTGGTTGTAAGTGTTACATTCTTAGAAAAGGCAAACGCCTAACTAAGTTTGAGGCTAAATCTGATGTTAGAAATGAGGATATTCTGAAGAAGTCCATTGGTGAGATCAGACCCACCATCAAGGAGGAGCCTGCCTCACCAAGTGATCAAGAACCCTCCTCTGCATCAATTCTTGAAGACACTGGAGTCCATGATATAGAGTTCGAGTGCAACCCAGCCAATGATCTGCTGGACTCAGAAGCCTTCATGCACCCAGCTGTGTCACAGGAAGAACTACCAGTGTCGCAGGCAACTCCATCAGCTGTGACACAGGCAGTTGACCCCGATCCCCTTGTGATCAACCGGCTGCAGAAGGATCACCCTGTGGACAATATCATCGGTGCCATTAATAGGGGAGTGACCACTCGATCTTGAATTACTAATTTTTGTGAGTATTACTCTTTTGTCTCTAATGTTGAACCCAGGACCATAGGTGAAGCTCTAAAGGATGCTGACTGGATCAATGCTATGCATGAAGAGCTCAACCAGTTTGAGAGAAATGAAGTATGGTCACTGGTGGAAAGACCTAAAGATCACAATGTGATTGGAACCAAATGGGTCTTTAGGAACAAGCAAGACACTAATGGACTGGTGGTAAGAAACAAAGCCAGACTTGTGGCGCAAGGTTTCACACAAGTAGAAGGTCTAGACTTTGGAGAAACATTTGCTCCTGTAGCAAGACTTGAAGCCATCAGAATCCTGTTAGCCTATGCTACTCATCACAATATCAAGCTTTACCAAATGGATATCAAGTCAGCATTTCTGAATGGTAAGCTTTCTGAGCTTGTATATGTAGAGCAGTCACCAGGTTTTGAAAATGATAAAAAGCCATACCATGTCTACAAATTGCACAAAGCACTCTACGGTCTAAAACAAGCACCAAGAGCATGGTATGACACATTGAAAGAATTTCTAATCAGCAATGGATTTAAAATGGGCTTAGTTGATACAACTCTATTCACTAAAAGAAATGGAAAAGAACTATTTGTGTGCCAAATTTATGTCGATGACATAATATTTGGCAGTACTAACCGTTCCATGAGTGAAGAGTTTAGCAAGCTGATGACCAAGAGATTTGAGATGTCTTTGGATGGAGAACTCAAGTACTTCCTAGGACTTCAAATCCATCAACTGAAGGAAGGTACTTTCATCTCACAAGAAAAGTTCACCAAAGACATCATCACCAAGTTTGGCATGAAGGATGCAAAAGGTATACACACTCCCATGCAAACTAATGGCCATCTGGATCTGAACACTGAAGGTAAGTCTGCTGATCAGAAAGAATTTAGGTCCATGATAGGTTCTTTGCTTTACTTGTGTGCATCTAGGCCTGATATTATGCTTAGTGTTTGCATGTGTGCTAGATTCCAAGCTAACCCTAAGGATTGTCACAGAGTGGCAGTCCGCAGGATTCTGAGATATTTGATTCATACTCCAGGGTTTGGCTTGTGGTATCCTAAAGGTGCAAACTTTGAGCTAGTTGGCTATTCTGATAGCGACTATGCAGGGTATAAGGTTGACTGAAAAAGCACCTCAGGTACCTGTCAATTTCTAGGGCATTCTTTGGTGTCCTGGTCATCCAAGAAATAAAATTCTGTAGCCCTTTCCACTGCAGAAGCTGAGTATATAGCTGCTGGTAGTTGTTGTGCTCAATTATTATGGATGAGGCTGACCTTGAAAGATTTTAACATATCTTTTAATCAGGTACCCCTCTTCTGTGATAATGAAAGTGAAATCAAGCTAGCCAACAACCCAGTACATCACCAAAGATCCAAACACATAGAAGTGAGGCACCACTTTCTTAGAGACCATGTAGAAAAAGGAGATATACAGCTGTGCCATGTAAGGACTAAAAAATAATTAGCTGATATATTCACCAAGCCCTTAGATGAGACTAGGTTCTGTGCCCTGAGGAGTGAATTGAATATCATTGATGTCTCTAACCTGCAATAAAAGGTTTGGCTTGGTGTCTAGCTGATATGATTTCATCTCAGTCATTTGCATCTTTGTACCTGTGTCACTCACCTGTCTCACAGGTGTGTGCATTGCATCATGCTGAAATCATATCTTATAGTCTGTTAAGTGCACTCTTTTGTGTATAAGTTTTTATCTAGATCAACTCATTTCAGCTTGAGCTTTGCTTGATTGATTTTCTGGCGAGCTGACACTGAGAAGATCACTTAAGGACACTCTGATAGTGCTAATGCTTTCTTTCTCATCTAAATCAATCCATCTTGGTGTTCACTAGATGATATACTTGTCACCTAAGTCTCCCAGCTGTGTCTCAGGTGAATGCTTTGAAAATCCCATAGGCCAAGGTATACATCTCTTTCACCTGTGTCACAGGTCCTTATGTCAGCTGTGACACAGCCACCTTATAACCTTCTGGGCCTGTATAAAGAGTTGCTACGTCCACACAGAAACTGCTTCGAACTCCCATACCCAAAACTTCCGTCGTGCGTCAAATTTTCGAGTTCTCACCGTTCTCGCCAATTTAGCTCTCGAAATTTCTTCAACAAGTTGGAGGAAGCATTCCATGGAACTCTAACGTTGATTCTTTCGCAGCAAAGTTCAATCTCGATTAAAGTAAGCCTCTGCAAAACCCTCCTTTGCGCTCAGTTCATGTTCTAGGTCTTGATAGCCTAATTCAGTAGCGCATTGGTCCATATTAGGGTTGGTCTTACTTTTATGCAATCTTTTGAACTCATCCAACCTGAAATCAGCCAGCAAATCGTTGTCAAACTCAAAATTTCATGAATTTGCTGTCCGCCCCCGCACATAGCTGTGTCACCGCTAGGGTCTCACCTGTCACACAGGTATGCCTATTCAACAGGCTAAGACCTCGGTAAAGCCTTAAGTCCTCACCTGTGTCTTCCTATCCTGACACAGGTGTCTAACACAGCTATTACTCTGTATCAAATGAACACCCCTTACCTATCTCTATCTTATCTATCTTGTTTCTTCAGATGTCTTCAGATTCTGAGAGAGCTGACAGTGCTCTGAAATGGTCTGATCCAGAGGAATCTCCTAAGGAATTAATTATATCAGATTCAGACCAGGAGAGAGAAAGGCTCAGGCTGAAACAGGAGGCTGCAGAGAAAAGAAAGGCAAAGCAAAGGGCTTACAGGCAGAGAGTAGCTGCTGGGAAGAAGGCAGCTGTCTCTAAAACCGGTTCTCAGCATGCTCCAACCAAAAGGACAAGGTCCTCAGCTGCAGTTGAGCACACTTCTTTGGGAAAAGAGGCTGCCAAGAAAGGCAAGAAGTTTGCACAGAAAACTCCAAAGCCATCCATTGAAGATGTAGTGGTGCCAAGTGGCACACTCACAATCAGAGAACCTAATCCACCGCCTAAGGTGTCTCAAGAAGATCTTGAGCACGATCAGATAATTCTTGAAGAAATAGATAAGTTAGCAGCTCAGATAAGAGAAGAAACAAATGAAGAAACCAAGAAAAAGCTGACCTCTATCTATACTGCGAAAAGTTTTGAGCTTTCAGAGGCTGCAAGGCCTGTTTCTATGGGCATTCCTGTTCCAACAGAACAAGATAAGGAACTCTTAAGAGAAATTGTAGATTTACACAAGCAGTTGCAGTCAACATCTTCTCATGATGCTGCAGTTGAAATCAGAAAACAAATTCTTGAAAAGCAGGATAAGCTCCCAACAAAATGCTTATTGCCAGGGTCTAAGGATCAGAGGAGCTTACCTAAAACTGATGTCAGAAGTAGTCATCTACTCCAACAAATAGCAGAGCTGCAGAAGAAAGCAAATTCTCTGCCCAGAGGTCTTGATAAACAATATCTATTGGCTGAAATCAGACTCAAGAGAGGCCAACTATCTGCTGATTTCAAAAATCCTCCTCCAGCTCGAACTATACACAAACCAGGGCTCAGCAGGGCTGATATTGAAAGTATTCTTAATGAAGAGATTAATACCCTGCTTGGAAAGATCATAAGGACACCTCCTGGTGCTGAGAAACAAGGTCTGCGTGCTGAGCTCAAGACCAAGCAAGGGATGCTTTCTGGTGCCATTCCTATTCCTAAAGCTGATGCTCCCCTAGCTGTTACTCCACCTCAAGTTGCACTTCCAGCTCTATCAGTTCCAAAGAGAAAGAGATCTGATACAGAGGAAATCTCTGAGGAGCCTACTGCAAAGAAGCCTGAACAAGAACCTGAGGTTAAAATAATCTCTGAAACAACCCAGAGCTCTAAGCCATCTCTCAAGGATCAGTTGGATCAACAGAAGCAAGCTCTGCAAGAACTCAAGAAGGAGAAGCTACCACCTGTGTCACGGGTGGCTAGCTCAGGCAAGTTCAGTCAACAGACATACCAGAGGAAAGGGAGAAAATCTCAGAGTTCAACCAGCATTGACTCTATTTCAACCCTGGATGTTCAGAAACCAATGTCTCCTTCTCAGTTTTTAGTCTCTGAAGCTGAAGAACAAGCTGCTCCAAAGGCTCAAGCTCCTGCATCTCTAAAACCAGCTTCAGTAGGGTCTCCAGTGGCTGCAAAACCATCTAGTCCACAGATGTCTCAACCAGCTGTGTCTCAGGCAGGAGAAGAAACTCAGACTCAAGTCTCTCACCGGTCTCCATCACCTGTGCCACCGCCAGCTGACCCAGCTCAGTCAGTTCAAGCACCTGTGCCATCCCCTGTGGCACAGGTCAGTAAGTCAGCTGAGCAAGAAGAAAGAGAAGAAAGCTCTGAGAGCTCATCTGATGATGGAAGAGGTGTGTCTGTGACTCCTCCAAGGCCAAGAGCAGCCAAAGCTGATTCTGATGAAGATTATCAGGGAGAGAGCCCATCTCCAAGTGACAAATCAGCAGAAGAAGCTGAAGAAGAAGAAGAAGAGGAAGAAGTGGCAGAACATGAGGACAGCTCTCCTAGTCACTCAGTTAGAGAAGAAGAGATGGAAGACAGATATCATTACATCTTCTCTCATGCTCTGAGGACTGAGGCCAATCAGATGGAATTCATTACCAGAGCTGCTGCCAAGAAACTGCCAAAGAGTAATCCCAAGAGATCCAAGAGCAAAGTTGCCTCCATCAGACCTAGTTCATTTATAAAGATGAGGTCAACAAACCCATACTTCTCTGAAGATCAGGAGTTTATAGCTCCATCTTGCTCAGACCCCAGATTTCACAATGATCATCAAAGGGGTGTTTACCATGAGATTCTTGCCTCCAAAGGATTTGTGGATTGCAAGACCATTGACTGGTCAGCTATGACAGATTCAAGACTGAGAGCAGTTCCTTCTCTGATCCAAGCCTCAGGTCTTGAATTCTTATGCAATCTCCAGCAAGCTTATGATCCTGAGATCATCAAGGAGTTCTATGCCACAGTTTGGATAGAACAGGAGAATCAAGATGTTATGCTCTGGATGACAAGAGGTCAACTTCTCTCAATCACAGCTCCAGAATTCAATAGCTTAATGCATGCCCCTCTGGAACCAGGCATGCCAAATCTTTTCAAGCTTGCACCAGTTCCTAATGAAGTAAGAAGAAAATTCTATCCAAGGAACTTCAGATTCCCTGCCAAAGCCCCTTCAGATCATGTCTATTTCAAGGGTATAACCATCACTGCCAAGCATCTGATCAAGATTCTTAATGTCACTCTTCAACCCAAAGGGGGAAACACAGATGCTGTCTATAATGCAACCTGGCAGATATTGGTGCATATAGCCAAGAATCAGCACTTTGATGTAGCAAGATACATCTTTCATGAGATAGATGCTGTCACCAAGGACAAAAAGGCTAAGCTGAGGTATGGATCGTACATCATGTACATGATCCTTCAAAGAACAAGTCTTCTGGATTCTACACTTGATCTCTCTGTGAAGACTATCAAAACCTAGCTTAGACCTCAGGCAGATGATAATCCCGATGAGGTTGCAGTCCCTGCATTATTTGGAGAGTCCCCTGGACCAGCTGTGTCCTCTCCCAGTCACACAGCTGCTCCACCTGCTCCTCCAAGGTCATCACCTGTTCAAAGCCAAGTCCCCACCGGTGCCACAGCTGCTGCACCTGTGCCAGACACAGCTGATGCTGATGATGATGATGACACCTCCTGCGACCCTGCCATAGCTTATGTGAACAAGGTCATGCCAGCTCAACTTGCTGCTCTGCGCAAAGAAAATCGCCAGCTTCGAGAAGAAGTCTCTCATCTGAAAGCCAACATGGATCAAGTGCAATCTCAGTTCTCAGATATGACCAATCAGCTCTCAGAGGTTCTTCAGCTGCTGAAGAGCAAGTCTTCTTGAGGCATCTCTTCCTCCTGTTTTCCTTTTTGGGTGTTTTAGTGTCAAAGGGGGAGAGAGAGACAGAGGCGTAGAGAGAGTGCGAGTAGTGTGGTGCAAGGGGCAAGGGAGAGAAAAGAAAAAGGGGGAGAGCATATTGGGAAATTATTTTCAAAATGATGTATCAGGACCTGGTTCTTCTGTTGTATCTTATGTCTTGATAACATTGTATCTTTTATGCAAATCTTTTGATCTGATACATGTCTTATGCATTCTTATGCTCATTTTTATATGTTGGAATGCTTTGACATACACATGTTTGGTATGCTATGCTCTGATGCACACTTTGCTCTGTCAAACATGTGTGAATGCTCAGTTACATAGTCTGTTCTGTTATACATATGTATGCTGTGATATATACATGTTTTATGTGGGTATGCTCTGATATATACATATCAAATGCTCTGATACATGTCTTGCATATTTTGTGTATCTTGTGCTCTGATATACATATGTTTGATATGACTTGCTCTGATTTACATGTATGCTTTGATAAGGAATATAATGCTCTGATCATTCATCAACATACCTAAACTGATAAGAATGCAAGTCATCAAAAAATACTTCCCATGCTTAAAACTTGTAAACTGTGCATCTCTTATCAAACAAATCTTTTATGCACAGATTCAGGGGGAGTGTAAGACCCATCTTAATATATAAAGAGATTGCAACTTTGCCTCATGCATACATGGCATCATCCATGCACAACCTTGCATAAACTTGAATATTTTCTAGTTAGGTTTTATAGAATACGTGCATATCTCTTTCTAAAAATTCAAGTGCCTCTTTTGAATCGGAAAGCAAACATCGGAAAGAAGGGTTTAGATTTGGGGTTGTCTCTCAGCAGATGAGTTTTTGAGATGTTTCCAATTGGAACAGCTCCGTAAGTCTTTTGTCTATCTCTGTGCCAAATTTCATCCAATTCCGTTGGGTGGATCAAAATCTACGAACGTTTTACCGAGTGACAGTCTGCTGTTTTTGCAAAACCGGAAGTTTCGATTTTCTTACTCTGGAAGTTCCGATCCACATCGGAAGTTCCGATCCATGAATCGAAAGTTCCGATTTTTCCCGAACCCCTAAACCAGGGGTGACCCCGGAACCTCCGGTAAGGTCGGAACCTCCGATCCAGGAACCAGAAGTTCCGATTTTTCCCGAGCATCCAAAATAGGGGTGACTTCGGAAGTTCCGGTAAGGTCGGAACCTCCGATATTCACACCGGAACTTCCGATCCGGCTGTCAAGTTTGAGTTTCGAGTTTGCCACGTGCCGTCGCCGGTGGGGGGGGGGCGGTGGGCGGTGGCGCCTGCGTGGAAGCTCCGCCGGGGCACCTATAAAAACCTCCCCAAGGGCCCCCTCTCACCTCTTTTTCTTCTCCCCACCAAAATCCCTAGTTTTTCTTCTCTTTTTCTCTCTCTCCCAAGTAGCTCTTCCTCCACAAGTGCTCATCTTCCTCAACTCCGGTGGCCAGCTCCGGCGAGCCAGCGCCGCCACTCCGGTGACCCTCTTCCTCCCCTCTCCTTCCCCTCTTCCCCCTCCTGCATTCCCCATTTCCTTTTTCCTCACTCCCTCCTTCTTCCCCAAGCTCCCTTTCCCTTCCTCACTTCTTCTTTTTCTTTTTTTCTCAGCTTGAACCTTGTCTCAGTGAGAAGAAGGGCAGATTAGGGGGAGATTGTGGGTGGAGTTAGCACTAGAGTTTGGAGGCAAGCAACTGTTGTTTTCTTCCAACTTTGGGGTGATTTCCCTAAAAAGGTATATAGTTCATCTTTGAACAAAGTTATGTTTTCCAAATCCTATAAAATGTTCTATTGTTTAATTCCATCTCAATGTTCCATTGAGTTAGTGTAAGTAACCAATATGCTATTAGGGTTGAAAATGTTAGGAGCTAATGCCAAGGATTACTTAGGTTAAAATGCTGCAACCTATACGTTTAGTTTTAAACCTTATAAATTTGTATGCTCATAATTGTATTCAAGTTTTCTTTAATTTTACCTCATGTAAATCCAAGGCTCCCACCTACAATCGTAGGGCACTCTTGTTTAACCCTAATAGAAACCTGATTTCAATGCATCATGCATATCACTAATTAGTTAAATTATTTCAGTTCTTTAAATTTAATATGAGGCATGGTTCGTCGCAAAACCCTAGCATCCACCGAATGTTCTAGCATCTCATGCATAGCATTCCATCATGCATACATGCTGGAAATTCATTCTCTTTATCGTTTCCTTGCCGATGCTTTGCATTGCTTGCGACAGAACCCGAAGAAGAAGAACCGCAAACCGTTGAGCTCACTCAAGTCTCCGAATCCTACGACGAAGGCAAGCAGAGCTTGTTGCATCCTTTTATTTTCCGTATCAATGTATTGTGTGCGAATGCTTGTTTGAATTGGATGTTGAAGTTGAGTTTACTAGCGTGCGTAGGGTGTATCATTGCGTTGAGAACGTCCCTAATGCCCTTTCAACTAAAATTGGTTAAGTGAGTTGGGAGAGCCGAGGGCGTACGCAATGGATACGGTTGGTGTTAATGGAAGTGTTGAAGTGACCCAGGGGTTTGGAGATTGAAATTGAGATTGGTCACACACCAACCGCATGCCGGAGTGTTACTTCCCTGTCACGCGTGGGCATTACCGAGAATTGATACCGGGAATGGTTGAGGTAAGTCTCGATATCACTTGGGGTGAAATGCGCTCGCCATGTCCAGGGTGATCGATTGTCGGTGATGATCCGAGAGTTGATTGAATGTAATGTGAAATGGATTGATAGCCCTCGTGGACGTTAGCGGAATCGATACCGGGAATGTTTGAGGTAAGCCTCGATATCACTTGGAGCCTTGCAACCTCCAAGGGAAATGCACTCAACATGTCCAGGGTAGTCGTATTGCCGGCAACGGTCCAAGAGGTGGATTAGATTGAAGGGGTGTGGGCTACCCCAATGTGATGTCTCAATTGTCTTGATTGCTTGATATTAGTTTGAACTCTGAAGTTACTTTGATTCTATCAGTTATGATTATGTTATGAACTAGATTACTACTTTGATTATGGACTATTCCGATGGAATCGCATCATGTTTAATTGCTGCTATACTAGTATGTGTAGGACATTTAATCAAGCACGGATAAGTCTTGCGAGTACCTTCGTACTCACCTAGGATATTCCTAGACTTTTGCAGGTGAGCCAACAGTTGCGGAATTTTGTGAAGAAGGTTAAACCAAATGGTTCCCTTGGTCCGCGTTCGACTCGTGGGCGTGGTTTGGCTATTGTGCAGTGGTTGATGCACCACTGCTGGGATTTTGTTGTTTTCCGCTGCATTGTACATATTTCAGTTCCAACTAAACTTACGGTTATCGCCGACTGATACATGTGTAAAGTTCACTCAGTGGACAACTAGCGTTAATATAGTACTGTAGTGCTTGTTTTTGGTATACGAGTTGTTATTCAGGCTGCCCATATACAATGTGTGAATGCTATGAAGTGTGTGGGCATGCCGTGGAGAATTACTGTTGTACCTCTTTTTACTACGTTGAGCAGGAATCGGTTGAGTGACCCGCTGGCTGTGATGCTGTGCCGGCCAGGCAGGGTGTGGGTGGTTCTACCGGGCCTTCGGGCGACCCACTAGCCCTCGGGCTAGGTTAGGGTGTGGGTGGAATCGTCGGGCTCCTCCGACCTTGTTCTGCGTGGTAGGATCAGGGAACGGCTTTAAACCTCCACCGGAATCTGGAATCTATATGTGGTTCTGGGAAGATTGGTCGCTTCGGCCGGCTCGCACATGGTGGGTGTCGGATCGTTCCGTCTCGGTGCGTACGGCGCAGGTACCGTGCCACCGCGGAGGACGAGTCCTTCGGTCCTTGGCGACTTCGCGTTCCCCTAATCATATGTGGATTTTGGGTCCGTGACAGGGAGTATATTCTACCAACATTCACATGTTTCAATATTTCAATTCCATATATTTGAATGTGCGAAGTTTGGGTTGCCACTAACCACCAAAAAGGGGGAGATTGAAAGATCATCTAGGCCCTAATTTGGTTTTGATGGTTAATGGCAACCTAAACTGGAATCTAATGTTTACATTGAGTGTAAGCAGGGTTTACAGATTCCATAAAGATAGGTTATCCAGAGAAGGATGGCCACCAAAAAGGGTACAAGGTGGTTTCAAGGACAAAGAGATGGCTGTGCTAGGCAGCTGTGCCACAGCTGAGAAGAAGCCGGTGCTGTGCAGGGAGCTGCAAGCAGGGTGATGGTGGCTTGATGCGTCAAGGGCCGTGACTTCAGCTGGTGGCAGGTGAAGCCTAGATTTGCTAGTTTCTTTGAGTCCATAGGAACCACCCATACTATCAAGAGGGATGAAACAGTAGCAGTTGTATAAGGGAACCTTGCTCATTGCTCAGAGTGTTGGTCAAGGGGATTGGTGCTTTGAGGCCAATTGCCCTGTGTCAATAGCTTTGCACAAAAGTATGTAGCTGTTTTGTGTTAGTACTCTGCAGTACTAACAGTGAAAACCCTAGAACTTTAGGCACCTGTGTGACACAGCTGTGTCACAGGTGGCCTTCCGCTCTGTGACTCAGGTACATCTCTGTACTAGGGGAGAGCTTGAGAAATGCTAAGGTATCTGCACTGCGATGGGCGGTCTGCTGAGTCAGAAGTCTGTCGGAGGTTCTCTCTTTATAGGTACTAGAGTTTGAAGTATGCTGAGGGCATGTCATGTGCCAGGACCGGGCTGAGTAGTACGGCTATCAGCTAAGGGTTCACCTGTGTGCGCCGCCGGTGACACAGGTGTCGGTCTGCCTGAGCCGGGTACAGTTGGGCGTAGTGTGTAGCTGTGTCACCGGTGGTTGACACCGGTGGCTCACTTAATCCTACGTGACAACAGGGTAACGGTCAGGTGCCTGAGGACCCTATATATAGGGGACCAGGGGAGGACTCTGTCCTCAACCTTGCTCAAATCAGTGATTCTCATATGACCGTTGCAAAGCCTCCAACCACTCCACAAGAGCCAAGTGCCTAAGGGTTAGTTCGAGTGGGTTTGTGAGCTAGAGCACGAGCAAAGGTTCATCCAAGAGATTGCTGCTGGATCATCTGTTACTCTTGGAGTTTTGTCTGCTCCTAGACGGGTATAGGTGTTGCTGGTATCACCCAAACTTGTGTGGGCTGAACCAGTAGTTTGTGAAGGTATTCTGAGGTCTACCTGCTGCAAGGCAAAAGGATCTCCACAAGCAAAAGGAAGAGTCCTGAAGGATCAGGTACTCGGAGAAGAAGCACGTTTTAGTGCTGGCCAGCTCTTAGGAGTGGTCTCTCCAACGGAGACGTACCTTCTCTACAAAGAGTTGGGAACTTCGGTGAAAAACCTCTGAGTCTCCTTTACCTTCCTGTATTGCATGCATATCTGCTTATACTTGTCTGCTTGTGTCTCTTAGACTTGATCTGCTAAGTTTACCTTTTCACCTGTGCTAGATTACCTTTATACCTGTGTGTGATCACCTGTTACTCAGTTGCTTCATACACTTGTATTCACCTGTATCAGCACCTGTGTCACAGTCAGTCTAAGTAGAGCACCTGTGTTAGGTTAGCTCTTCACCTGTGTCATTCACCTGTGTGACAGCTGTGTGTTAATTTACACATAGTTTCTATCTGTGTCACTCATCTGTGTCACACCTGTCCACTATTAACTTGTGAAGTTAATCTGACAACTCAAACCAAAGTATAAAAGAGGGAATTTTTATAAGCCAACTATTCACCCCCCCTCTAGTCGGCATCTCGGTCCTTTCACCGAGCCCAGTCAGCCCTGTCTCGGGCCCACCTGTAAGCCGGATGGGTTTAGGGTTAGGTATTCCCGGGTGTAATTGCTCGGGTGCGTGTAGGAGTTAGGATTTGGGCGTTGGGTAGGTTTCAGGTGGTGTTAGCAATTAGGGTTAGGAATGCTATGGGTAGGTTAGCCGGGTGCGCTTAAGGTTTCCGTTTTAGCTCTGGGTGCACCTCGGGTAGGTTCAGCAGTTAAGCTCTCGGAAATTAGGGTTAGATTTAGATTTAAAATCCACAAAATTTCAAATGCCCATAACTTCCAAACCATACGTCGGATTTTGATAAAGTTTATATATTTGGAAACCTTGTGAAAATCTCTACGATTTGGACGAATCAAAATTTCATTTTGAGCAAATGCACAGTAGGTTATCTAGGGTTTAGTCTTAAAGTCCGCAGAACCTCAAACCTGCATAACTTTCAGACCATAATTCGGAATTTGACAATCTTTATATATCTGGAATCCTCTCGAGATTTCCTACAACTTAGATGAAAGAAAACTTCAATTTGAGCACATGTGCTGTAGAGTATTTTGAATCTAAAGATATTCGTACGGTTTGAGGTGACGTCCTTCGATAAACCCTAATGCGACGATGATAACGTCGATTCCATCGAGTTCAGTGTCGTTAGGTTCATGTCCTCGAATACTTTCAGATATCCACCTCTAGAATGCAATCACCCACTATTGTCTCCCACCTTTAGCCCTAACTCGAAATTACACCAGTTAGCACACATGCATGAGGGATCAGCGACAAAACCCTAAAACCTTATCGTGCGGACCTTAACATACATTCGTAATTCAGAGCACTATCTTACTACATAGGCTTTAGGTCATGACCAGTCGTAGTGAACAACAATCCTCAAACCCTAATGCACACTCACATGAAAACTTGACATGCATGCATGATAGGACCACATTGAATTAAGAAATGCTCGATGTTCTAGCTTCTTAAACATCGTTAGGTCACCTTAGAAATACATATCTAGTGTAGCTCATCATGCATACATGCTGGTTGTTAAGTATTCCTTGATTGTTCTTTTTCGGTATCGCTCGCTTTAGAGATCGAAGAGGGAGACCACCAGGCTCACGACCTCACGCAAGATCAGGAATCCTACGACCAAGGCAAGCAGAGCTTGTTGCATCCTTTAATTGTTCAATACCTGTTTTATTTATCAATATGTTGATGTTTGCATCGTCATTCGTAGCTTGTGTTTGAGTTCAGTTAAACTAGCATGGTTAGAGTACGCTGCAAGTTATGCCTAGGTATGGTCGAAATTAACCTGATGCACTAAGTAATGGAACCCACTAAGGTGAGATGTGAGAGTCGAAGGGAAAGTGTCCGATGGATAAAGTTGGTATCATTTGGACCGTATGTTGCGACCAGGTGTAAGAAGATTGTCGCGATACCAACCCTGACGTGACTCCATCGTGATTACTCCCCTTGTCACGCGTGGACGTTAGCGGCATCGAGGCTGGGGTGTAGTTGAGATAAGACTAAGACCCTTGGAGCCTTATAACCTCCAAGGGATAAGGCACTCTTTACACTCAGGGTGATCGGTTGCCGATAACGATCCGAGAGATCAAATGAATGTGTGGTTGTGATGGTTCGCTGTCAATGTGCACATCTGTTCTGTCCCAAGTAGTTGGGCGATGGCAAGTGAGAGCCATGGTAATTGTATTTTGGGGTGTACATGTGATTAGTGGGTACCATCACGTTTTCTCCATTAAGTTGCATGGAATCTGGTTTGGTAGTGGTTTTCCCCCTGATATGTTCTTTTCCTGCCAGTGAATTGTTCGTATGATTATGTCTTGCTAACTAGAATTGCACCATGTTTACTTTTTGTTATACTAGTATGTGTAGGACATCTAATCAAGCACGAATAAGTCTTGCGAGTACCTTCGTACTCACCTAGGATATTCCTAGATCCTTGCAGGTGAGCCAGTGGTCGAGGAATACTTCGATGATGCCTAGTTTCCTGGTTTCCTTGGTTGGCTATCGATTCAGGGATGTTTGTGGCTTTTGATCAGCGGTCAACATGCCGCCGTGGGACTCATTTACTTTTCTTCCGCTGTCGTTTAATTACTCCGTACTCGGATATGTTTCCGGTTATGACCGACTGATGTAATCTTATAGTCCGACGTGGACAGTTAGCTTATTATCGTAACGTAGTGCTTTGTTGTGATATCCGAGCTGTTATTCGGGCTGCCCATATGCAATGCGTGTATGATATGAAGCGTGTGGGTATGCCGTGAAGAGTTATGGTCGTTCCTCTTATTACCAGGTCGAGCAGGAATCGGTTGAGTGACCTGCTGGCTGAGATGCTGTGCCGGCCAGGCAGGGTGTGGGTGTATTCTACCGGGCTTTCGAGCGACCCACTAGCTTCCGAGTTAGGTTAGGGTGTGGGTGGAATCACCGGGCTCCTCCGACCTTGTTTTGTCTGGTAGTACTCGGGAAAGACTCTAAACCTTCACCGGATCAGGGAATTGTATGTGGTTCTGGGAAGTCTAGTCGCTTCCGGCCGGCTTGCGTTGGTCAGGTGTCGGATCACTCCGCCCTGGTGAGTACGGCGCAAGTACCGTGCCACCAGGTCGACTGGTCCTTCGGCCCTTGGCGACCATTCGTTCCCCTAACCATATGTGATTCCGGGTCCGTCACACCTATGTGCCTGATCGATGGATCATCCAGTGATTCTTTAACATGCACAGCACATGCGCTCGATCCATCAGATCGACCCATTCCAGGGACGCGCGAGCATGCACATACCTAGGGCAGCCAAACATTCGGTCCAGGGAGGAGGTGGAAACGGTTCTTGGAGGCATTAATCAATTAAGTAAAGTTAGATTCATTTGTGCAACTAGGATCACTAATCCTGTTGGTTAGACTTGAAAAAAAAATCCTCGCCAGTATCTGTCTGTTGTCAAATAAGTGCCGACGTAGAAATCCTGAGTTTAGTCTCTGGTTCCTTGTGTTCTATTAAACAGGCTACACCATGCCCATGCGCTCTCGGTTAAATTGATAGTGCGTATCTGCCGGTTAACGCCAACTCCGTGCAAAACCTGAAGACTTACCTAGGAGATGTGGAGAGAGCGCTACTACTTGGGTGACATGGAGGGAGATGTACAGCCCGCAGGGAAACGGCAGAGCGCTGACCCAGCCACAAGTAAAGCAGAGTATCATCTCTGTATGCTTTGCTTCATCGTTGTCTCACTAGCACACGCTACAAAGCAGCTGCTGTTAAACCTTGGAGCTGAAGTATATTCATCTTGACAGCACAACAAGCCACCTCATGCTTCAAGCAGCTCACACATAAAGCAACACTCTCTATCCATTCCTTGCCGTGGCTAATAAGGAAAAGAAAGAAGCAGCCATATATATACTATTGAAACTTCCTGAGAACACATCTATCCACCACCCTTGCTCTCTCTAGTGCCCATAATTTCTGCTACCATCGAGAGGAACCAGGCTGCATAGCCAAACACCACAAGCAGAGAAATACCAACACATACACTCACACCTACAAGTACCAAGAACACCAAGGAAATGGAGAGAAGGCCACCATCAGGAGGAGCATACCAGGAAAAAGATGACCACCATGGGATCAAAAAGGCAAGCTCCCAATCCCAGGAAGAAGAAGCAAATCAAGAAAGATCATAGCCATTAGCTCTATCAAGGTATAAAAATACCTTGCTAACCATTTATCCTTTTACTGCACATATTCTATCCATCCGAATCTTCTCCAATTTTTACCACAGCCTCTTTGATGCATTAGGAGTCCCTCATAAAATCTTAAGATTTTTCTGGATGGTTTAACCCCATGTTCAAATTTCGAAATTTCTAAAAAACCTAAAAAACCAGTACTGGAAATGGTGCTCTCGGGGCATCATAATGTATCAAAAGTTCATGAAAATTCATATCTAAGTCTTATATGCTATCCCTTGAATGCCAGAATTTTCCCAGATTTTTGGGACAATTTTATAATGCACTTGTAGTTCAAACTTACAAATGGGCCAAATTTGAATTCCAATTCTTGTGTTCAAATCCTCTAAACAAAGTGAATTTGAAATTATTTTTAGATGATCCTAAATAATCCCAGGAATCTTCTGTAAAATTTAGAGAAAATAAAAATGTCATTTGAATTGATTTCAAAAATTAAAACCAAGCATAACATCTGCCATTTTAGTTTAACCAACCGACATGTATAGCAAGAATCAAGTGTAGTTCTGTTTTTTTTCCAGGTTTTCTTTCTAAGCTTTGGTCGTCACAGAAATAACCAAAACCTAGTGCAACATCTGTTAATAGTTTTGAACATTCAATCATGTGTGCATCAACTCAGATACTTAGCATCATTAAAAACTAGCTAAAGGTCAAGTTAGCATCTGTCCTTGCCAAACCCGAAGGCCACCAAGACACACATATATCTATTTTATGAACCATTCGGAAATAATGAATCCCTAACCAGTATAGCAGGAGTATCATGTAACAGAGCCATCACAAGCAAACTGAGTATCAATTCGAGCCCTAGCCAACATGAGCAATATCAATGCCAAGTAGTCCAATCCACAAGACCAGCAAGCTCTTAGCCAAGCGGGACACCCGAGTAGAGGGTAGAAAGAGGGGGTTTTGGAGGGTACTTACCGGGTGAGGAGGTGACCGACGGCACAAACCACCACGGCGCGCCACCTACAGGGGGCCAGGCTGGCGGAGCACCAGCGGAGCCAAGCTACGGCGCCAGCCCTAACCACCCCGGGTGGCGGCCGAAGAGGAGGCCGAGGGCGACCGGAGCAAGACGGGCCCTGACGGCGGCGTGGGTACCCGAGGGCGGCAGCCCAAGGGGAGCCAGACAGGGGCGACGAGGCGGCGGCTGGGCCAAGCAGCGGCAGCGGCACATCCAGAGCAAGGAGGCGAGGCAACGGCGTCCCGGGCGAGAGGGGGAAGGCGAGCCCGAGGGTGCCCTTGCCTGTGTCGAGAGTGGCGGCGACGTGTAGGGGCCGAAGCCCTAAGGTGAGGCAGCGACGCGATCCGAGGAAGAGAGAGAGGCGGCCTAGGGGAGCGCCAGGGGGCCCTCACCGGCGGCAATTGGGGCGGCGGTGTCGAGGGCGTAGGGTGCGGCGGCGCGGTCGGGCGGTGCCCGAGAAAGGGATCGAGCGGAGAAGCCGAGTAGGCAAGGAGAGAGAAGGAGCCGGTTGCGGGTGAGATGAGAGGGCAAGAAAGAAAGAGGAAATAAAAGAAAGAGAAAATGAAGAAAAGGAAAAGAAAAGAAGAAAAAAGAGAAGAGAGGAAGGTGGGCTTTGGGCTGCCAGGTGGGGCGTTACAAGCCGCTGGCCAGACCCACTTAACCCACGACTAACTTAGGGTAGAAACCCTAACTCCCTTCGGCATGTGGATTCTTTCACTTCAAAACTCGACCGGTATAATCTATCACAGATAATTAAGCAAATTTTAATCATGGCCTCACCGGCTATAGATTGTTAATACATCAACAAGTTAAAATTGTTTTCCTATTCCTTAAAATCGACACTGCATTTCTAGATTTACCTAAACCTCGCTAAAGGATTTTAAGGATTGAAAACACCATGATTTACTCATATCAAATCCACAGAGCACAACATATATTTAAAAAAATGAATCCTACTCATTTATGCCATTTTTTACATGTTTGCTTTCTCGATAAAATGAGCACCATTAAACCAGTTAATCCTGTTATTTCCCTCTTATCGTAACTTCGATTAAATCGATTCATGTTGCATTAGTTCTTGTTTTAAGTGTACCATGCCATGACCTGCATTTCATGCCATCCTCATGCTGGTGTTCAGACATTAATTATTGTCTTGCTTTTTCGATGTTTTGCTTCTTTCGGGTAGACACTGGAGTTGACGTGAGCTACGATCGATATTTTCCGCAGGATCCGGATCAGGCACAAGAAGGTAAGCAACCTTTCCTTTGAACATGTTGAAGCTTTTTAATATTTGCAAAGTTATTATTTGTGTTCACACTTTATATCGCATGCATTCAACTTCTAGTTTTCCGATAAGTAGCTATTGTCCTATCTTCTTTGCATCGAACTATCTTGTAACCTGAAACACCACAAGAACCACTCCCAACCTAAATAGACTAGTTTAGTCAAACCTTTAGTCTATTTATATTGATAATTCATGCTTAGCCCTGTTTAGATATGTAAAAGTCGTAATTTAAGTCGTAATTTCTAGGATGGCAGAAAAGTCATCACATGCTGGATGGGTTAGGTGTGGTATGGCTTAGGAACTCCTAGGAAGTAATTAATGAATGTTGGGAGGCCATGGCTGGGAGCATGTTGAGTTGTCTCGTTTTCCCACAAGGACCGGTTACCGGTGTCCTTTTGATCCAAGATTTGCGTGCTTCTACACGGATGGTATAATGGGCCATCCACGACTAAATAATTTGCCTAGTCTTAGTGTATGAGCTGCATTAGTTTACCATTTTCATTTGCTGTGTGGGTGAAAAAGGATGTGGTGTGGTGTCTCAATATAAGGGTGGGGTGGACACATAGCCTGCGGGGCTGGGAATGTACATCAATTCACAACTTTTGGGACCATGTCAGAGTACCGGCCGGACTGGGGTACACGGACTAGCCCATCAAGGTGACTCATGCCTAAGGTCAAAAGCATTGTAACGGCCGTGTTCGATCACACTTCGCCAGCACACCTCGTGAAGTGTGTCAATCGCGATGGCATTAGGAGTCGATTAATACATGTAGATAAAGATGTACACCCCTGCAGGGTTTGAATTATTCGAATAGCCGTGTCAACGGTTATGGACAGCTTGGTGAGAATCCGCATCGAATTAGATAACTTCAACGTTGCTCTAAAACTTGCTAACTTTTCTTTAGAGGAGCTAGTGACTGCTTCTTCCCGGATGGTCGAGGAAGAGTCGCGTGGTGTTAAGCTGAGGATGGACGGAAGCTCTGTACTAGTTTTGGAAGCACGCTCGCTTACCCTTTTATGAACTGCTTTAGTAGTCGATTTACATCTACTTACAGTAATGAAAAAAAGAAATTGATATTATGCAAATTAGTCCACAAATACCCTCTTTCTCGTAAGTCTTGTGGAGTACATTTTTGTACTCATTTTGCTATTATTATGATCGGATTGTCCATTCAGTTAGCTCTCTACGAGAAGGATTGTCTTCGGCAACGCCTTGGCTTAGGGGATCCCAGGTAGCAATCCGGGAAGGTGATGATATACTCCGATATTACTTTCTAGCCATCTTATGGCATTTGTTAAATTTGCAACTATCTAAGTTGCTAAGATATTTCTACTGTGTTCATACTTGGTCATCCGACCATATGTGCATTCAGTCGTTAATCTTGCTCATTCTAAGAGTCTCTTATTAATGAGGTTTACATTGGATGTCATAGAGCTATGTTGTGATACTAGTTTGTTTTCGCCTGTCTCACGTGCCATACGTGTATGATTATTAAGCATGTGATACAGGTAGGGTTTCAGAGTCTATGGCATATAATTGTTAAGCGTGATTATCTCTGTGAAATGACACATTCACTGAGAGCTTGGGAACTATATTATCCTACTCCAGCCGAGCATTGATTTGCCGGGATGAGTTTGGGATTGAGGTTCCGGCTCAGTGAGAAAAGGGTTAGGAGACCATATTACCCTACTCAACATGTGCATTAGTTTGCCGGAAAGAGTTCGGGGTTGAAGTCTCAGGCTATTCGAAGTCATATCACCCAACTCCTCTTAAAATTTGTGCTCAAGAGTTGAGGTCGAGGTTGACGTTTCGACTTGCGGGTGATTTCACTTAAAGTTCTATGTTATAGATTCTGAGTCCTCACACCCAATCTCTTGCCTAGCATAGTCAGGCATCCTATATTATCCATGCAATTATTTCAGAATCTTACTATGGGTAAACATGCATGAGTAATTTGCAAATAATAGTGTTAACATCTTACGACGGATTCAACATTTTCTATGCATTATTATGATTTACTGTCAACTCCAATGATTAAAAGCAATTTATAAATCAGAATTAATTAAAACAGTAAACATAATATATAGAAACCATAGAATAAATAATAACAAAGTTAAACATAAATCAAATGTAAATTTTGACACATAATTCGAGGTCTCTTTTGTAGGACTATGAGATTTTCTTCCATTTTTAATAGACACCGGGGCTTTTACTAAATCTTCAGTTCAGAGAAAATGTATGCGTTATTGCCAAAAACTTTAGGGTTCCATTTGCAATTTTCGCGGAACCGATCAAGCTGGCCTGGTATAATCCGCAGCGCTTACTGGGCCGGAAGCCCATCTGTCGCACCCGTTTTTCTCTTTTCTTTCGGCCTTGTTCAGCTTGGCTAGCGCAATGGGCTGCTTGCTCCATCACGTTGGCCTGTCCAGGCCCGCCACGCACTACCCGGCCCAACTTGCGGCGGCGGCAGCGGTACGACGGCTTATGCAGTTCGTGCGGCCGGAGCGGACGACCAGGGCCGGTGGCGGCGGCTCGTAGGCGCGGGAGGAGGCCGACGGAAGGAGCCGCTGGCACGAAGAGTGCCTCCGCAGGCGCCACGGTGTACAGCGGCGAGGCGCGGCGTCATACGCGTGCGAGCGCGTCAGGCGCGCATGCGGGTGGAGCCGGTGGACGTTCAGCGGCGCGCTGGTGCGGAGCCGGTGCCGTTCAGCGGCATGTGCTCGCGCGGACGGTAGCGGCGGTGCCGCGGGGCGGAGCGCGCGCACGACGCGAGGCCGACGGTGAGAACGAGCGGGCGGTCGAGGTAGGAATCCAGGAGGACGCACGGTGCTGTCATCTCCTCACGGGCCGATGCGCGCATGCTGACAGGCGCAGAGCCACCGGCAACGCGGCGCTTCACGGTGCGCTCGCGACGTGGCAGGGCATCCATACAGGGGCGCGCGAGGGCCGCTGTGGACAGGCCGTCGCGTGCGGCGGCGCGTCGTGCGGGAGCCCGCGAGCACGGCGTGCGGAGGCGTCAGCCGGCCTGCGTGCGCCGTGGCCTGCGTGGCCATGTCGGTGCCGGTGTTCTGATGGCGGTCTGGTGCTGAAGGTCGTGGACATGGAGCGGCTCATAAGGGTGTTAGCAACCTCTCCGATTAACAACCCAAGTAGCAATATCCGGTTACAAGGTTTGGTAGCAGCAAGAATTGAGATGGGAAATGGAGCCGGGAGATGGGAAGGAGAAGCAAGAGGTAGAAGACAGAGCCAATGTCCAGATCCACAGGATGCCGACTCCCTACACGCGCTTCCGCTTATAACGCTTACACGTTTACACGCGGAACACGCACACCTGCCCCGTCGGCCCATTTGGCCCATTCGCCACCCATGCCCCGCCAGCGGGCTTGGTCATGCGCCTTGGCCTCTTGCCTCCTTCGTTGTCGTCCCCGTTCAGCTCGTCGCGCGCTCGGACAGCAGCAACAAGGGGATCAGGGAGGAGATCGCTGACAATACCCCCCCCCCTGAAACACCGGCTTGACCCCAAGCCGGGCCACGAGGAACGCGCCGCCGCAAAGTTGCTTCATCGTCCCACGTCTCCTCGCCGTGTTGATAGGAATTCCAGGGAGCCACGAGCTGCTTGCAAATCTTGTTGGCCGTGCGGATCCAGCGGGAAGGGACAAAAGCGTCCAGTACCTGTGGCAGGAGTGGAGAAGACGGAAGAGTGGGCAATACCTGCACCGTCCGTGACTCTACACGCTGGAGTTGAAAATAGGGAACATTGGGTGAATGGGTGAAGACGGTGGCAACTCTGTCCCCAGCGTCCGATTGATGCTCACTGCGATGCTGGTCAGCCTGCTTCTTCAACATGTGAACCATGAATAACTGGCCATCGGTGTCCATGACAAATGGCCGCGTGAAGTCCGGAAGAGCCAAGACAGTAACGGACGAAAGAGCTTGCTTGGGTTGCAGAATCGCGGCATCATACTCGGATGTCCAGATGACCCGACAATTTGTCTTGTGCCTCACTGCAAATGGTCGCGCGCGCCCAGCAGCAGCAGAAGAGGAGAGTCACAAGGCTGAACTGGTGGCATGCTGCGGGGCTCTTCGACGAGAACTGCAAATTCTGCTAAAAGAGGCTGCACTTCAGCTGGGATGGGAGGCTCAGTTGTGTCCGGATCCCTGGGAAATTGGATGTGGTGGACGGAGAAGTGGTGCGTGTCAATGCCGGCCAACCGATGGGTAGAGATTGGAGTGCAATTGAGTTCAGTCGGCTTCAGCCCCTTAAGCAAAACAGTTCGGCCTTCAGATTGGAATTGCAACGTTTTATCAACCCAGTCGACTGTCATCGGGCTATGGCTCGCAAGCCAATCCATGCCAAGAATAATGTCGTAGCTGTCGAGCGGAAGTACTCGCAAGTCAGAACTGAATTGGTACCCTTGAATCCACCATGAGCATTGCTGCACGTGCTGTGAGCAGCTGAGTTCACCACCATCTGCCACTCGAACCCGGATCATGGAAGCCAAAGTCTGAACTCCCGGGAGATGCCTTGCCAACTGCTCACTGACAAATGACGAGGAACTGTCGGAATCGACCAATAACAGCACGCCCATTCCCTGCACCCAGCCATTGAATCGGATTGCCTGAGACGGTACAGTGCCTTCGTCAACTCGGCTGGAAATAGCCATGAGTTCCTCAGCGTGCTGGTGGGTGGACACTTCCTCGTCCCTGACCTGCTCAGAATACGGTAGCTCCAAGAGTTGAAGTAATTCCTCGACAATATGGAGCTAGACGGCAGCAGGGCACTGGTGATCCCGAGCCCAGCGTTCGCCGCAGGTGAAACACAAGCCGCGGGCGCGCCGGTAAGCCCGCAATGCGGCGACGCCGTCTGGTCGCCCATTAGCTCTGGCCCCTTCAACTCCACGACGATCTTCGGCGTTCTGCGCGCGAGCCGGATGATCCTGAATTTGTAGCTGAGGCAGATGTCCCACAGGCCGTGCCGGATTCGCTACAGGAACATCAAACCGCCGTGGTCGATCTCGACGTGTGCCAGCGAGCACCTCCTCTTGGAGCAAGGCCAACGAACAAGCCGTATCCAAATCGAGTGGCCGCTGAACGAGCACAACCACTCGGATGTCCTCTCGTAGTCCTTCAACAAACTTGGTGAGAAAATAGTACGGGTGAATAGCATCAGAATAAGAGTTCAGATGGTTCATCAAATCCTCAAAACGGTCGATAAATTCCTGAACCGTGCCGGTTTGGCGAAGCTGGTAGAATTGCCTGATCAGTTGTTGGTGTTGGTCGCGGCCGAAACAAGCTGACAGCAGATCACAGAAGCCCTTCCAATCCAGGTGGGAAATCTTCTTGCGCACAGACTGATACCAGACACCAATCGATGGGGCAAAGTGGAGAGTAGCCATACGCACCCAAAAGTGTAGAGGAATCTCAAACATGTCAAAGTACTCTTCACATTGTGACTGCCACAATCGTGGATTCTCGCCAGCGAATCGAGGAAAATCAACAATCGGCAGTGAAGAACCCATTCCGGAGATACCAGACACATTGGTGAGCTGCGAGAATTGGGCCGAATCGAAAGTTGGCGAGGTCAAGACGTCTGGAGTGGAGCGGAATTGCGCACCGTTGGCCGGAGGTGGCAGCAGAGCATGGAGGATACCCGCCGCCGGCCCCCGTGTAGTCGAGTCGACGCCGCGGCCAACTGGCCCCGGGGACGCTCCCAACTGCGCCGCACCCAGAATTGATGTTGCCGCTCCGCTCAGAGAAGCAGAAGCGGCGACGCCTGGTGCGGAGGGCGTCGCCGGTAGCAGCTCCGGTCGGTGCGTCTGCAGATCATGGACGGCCGCCTGCAAATCCGCGACCCGGGCTTCCAGATCCGGCTTCCATGTGTTGAAGGATTCAAACTTGGTGTTCAGATCCTCGCGTAGCTGGTGCTGCTCCTCCCGAATGGTCTTCAATTCCTTGAGTACTTCTCCGATCGCGCGGGCTTGCTCTTCCATCGCTCTTGCTTGTCGGCGGGTGACGATGATGGATTGAATCGGCTGTGTGGTATTGGAATCCAGAGCGGAAGGAGGTGGTTTGGCTCTGATACCAATTTGTTAGCAACCTCTCCGATTAACAACCCAAGTAGCAATATCCGGTTACAAGGTTTGGTAGCAGCAAGAATTGAGATGGGAAATGGAGCCGGGAGATGGGAAGGAGAAGCAAGAGGTAGAAGACAGAGCCAATGTCCAGATCCACAGGATGCCGACTCCCTACACGCGCTTCCGCTTATAACGCTTACACGTTTACACGCGGAACACGCACACCTGCCCCGTCGGCCCATTTGGCCCATTCGCCACCCATGCCCCGCCAGCGGGCTTGGTCATGCGCCTTGGCCTCTTGCCTCCTTCGTTGTCGTCCCCGTTCAGCTCGTCGCGCGCTCGGACAGCAGCAGCAAGGGGATCAGGGAGGAGATCGCTGACAAAGGGTCGGCTGCACGGCGCGCGGTCGGCGTGAACGCGTGATGGCAGGCGCGACGTAGGCTTGCATCGTCGTACAGGACGACGGTGGCACAAATCAATCTAATTAACTTAATTAGTTTAATCCTCTTTAGATTGTTCCACGACCAAATCGACCAATCAATAAATGCTTCATACGTTTGTTTGATCGATTCACGCCTGCTCGATGGATCATCCAGTGCTTTTTAACATGCACAGCACATGCGCTCGATCCATTCCAGGGACGCGCGAGCATGCACGCGTGTACGCATGGCACGGTCGTGGCCGGCGCACGCGGAAGCGCGTCGTTGTTCGTTCGATGTGATCAGCAGTCCCCCATGCAATTTTAATCAATCGACCGGCGTTCCGCCGGTCGGAATAATTGATAAAGGGAAATTCACCAACAAAACCAAAAGGTAAACGCTACACGCCTGCGTCCCGATTCGTTGTTCCCGTCGGTTCAGCGCGGAGCCGTCTGATCCAGACTAATTATCTAACGGTGTTTATTCTCGCCTATATATATTTGGTCAATTGCCTCCCCAAATTCAGGCGGCCGGTTTGGAGATTCCTAGCTCATCCACAATTTCGCAGTACCAATATAATCCCCTGAGAGCGGCACGGCGTCAAGCTGACCATCTTCCACGGCCGGGGCGGCACCGCCGGCCGCCGCCGCCGCCGTCGCCGTCGCCGCCGGCGGAAGTGTCCGCTTCTGGATCTCCATTCCTCGTGCGCCAGTGCTGTTGAGCCCGCGGCGTCATTCTGGGGGACGCTACTTGGTGCTCGCCGGCGGCGCCGGATGCGCAGCTAGCGCGCGTCTGCATGCGTGGGACGGGCGGCACCTCGTCAGCTCGAGCACTCCTCCACACTCTGGTGAGAGTTCCATAGCGAATAAGCCCTTTCGGTAGTACTAGGTAGCAAAGCAAGCAGATTTGATCAAGTTAGTTCTTCATGTGCTGAAGTACTCACATTCCAGCAGGCCAACACCATCAACGGCACCAATGCGATGCCACGAACAGCGGCACCAACACATCGCTGAAGTCGTGCCAGATCCTAAGCGCGGACGGCTGATTAACGCAAAATCACCGATCCATTGATTAACGCTAGCACATCACTGATTAGCACAAGAGAAT
Organism: Stipa capillata; assembly: GCA_019208055.1. Lineage (NCBI taxonomy): Eukaryota > Viridiplantae > Streptophyta > Magnoliopsida > Poales > Poaceae > Stipa > Stipa capillata. The sequence continues at coordinate 495,602 of JAGXJF010002705.1, forward strand.
CAGTTTGTTGGCTGGGCTTCGGCGCCGCGTTCCGGCACGCCATGCGGCAGTAGCGGCGAGGGCGACAGCGAGGACCTGCATAAGAAACCCAAGACGAAGGATTCCTCGGGTCCTTGCGATGGAGAGGTCGAGCAGCCGGACGATGATGGAAACAAATTGTTGTTGTATATGAAACATTTTTTTCTTGTATAAGAAACAAAATACCTGGATGAAAGAAACATAAAAAAGTTTCCGGATGAACGAAACATTAATCGTTGTTTTGGTTTGACAAATTTGTTGCGCAAGTTTTGGTAAAATGCGTCACCGAGAACACGCAGATGAAACATTTTTTTTTGTATAGGAAGCATTTTTTTATTGTATAGGAGACAAAATACTTAGATGAAAGAAACCAATTAAACCAATTTTATTTCTGTAAAATTGGATCTACGACGTGTGTTGCATTGGTTCAACAAGTTTGTTGTCTACGTCTTAACTATATGTTTCTGTACCACGACAACAATGTTTCCACGCATATCTACTCTGGCCAATTCAATCGTCAATTAAACCAATTAAATTCGTAGTTTGTTCCCCAAAAATTTCGGAATCAGTTTCATTAAAAATCGGATCTACAACATGTGTTTCCACTGTTGTATTGGTTCAAAAATTTTGTTGCGCAAGGTTTACTAAAGTGTTTTCCTCTCGCTGTACAAATGTTTCCATGTTGCATTAACAGAACGAACCCACGATGTTTCATATTATCACTACAATTATTTCCTATAGTCACTAAAAATGTTTCCCGTAAATTTAGCTAATCATGTTTATTGTTAATCTTGCCGTCTAATCCAACGGATGTGCACTGTGCCGATGAAATGCACAAATCGCATGCCGATTTGTAGCGGTCGCCAAACCAAAAACGGATACAAAGATGGATCTAGATTGTGAGATCATGGGGCAAAAGCAATCTAGATAAATGAAATCAATCTACTTGATGCGGTATTATTGTTTATTGATAGTTACCTTTCCAACTGTGTGAAAAGGGTCTACGATTAGCCCAAGTAGTGCTTCGTACTGATAACATGATGATAAACCACCGCTACCAAGTGTAGTCCAATGATCATTGATATAGTAAATGAAGAAGAACAAGCATACATATTTAAAATATTATTATAAATGAGACACAAGGTATAAGGACATAATCTCTGTATCTTTATTAATCTTAACATTAACATTGATTACAAATAATGGTTGAAGTTCTATTTAACCTAGAGCTCTTACTAAGAGATTAGATAAGCACTCACAAAACTAACATTAGATGGGAAACCACCCCTCCACCCAAAGGGGTGCCCACCTCCTTCGTGGGTTAATTGTTTCCCAACAAAATCATGAATTATCCCCTCAAAAGATGTATTCGAATTTGTAGATCCGGTCAACTGTACTAGGGCAGCCATACAATCGGTCGAGGAAGGAGATGGAAACGGTTCTCGCAGGCATTAATCAATTAAGTAAAGTTAGATTAATTTGTGCAACTAGAATAAGTAATCCTATTGGTTAGTTGAAGAAACCTCGCCAGTATCTGTCTAATGTCATGATAACATGCTTAGGCAGAACACACATTTTCCTTAATTTATTGCCGGTGGTTAAATAAGTGCCAACGTAAAAATCTTGAGTTTAGTCTATGGTTCCGTGTGTTGGATTAAACAGGCTACACCATGCCTCAGGGTGGAAACGGATAACGGATTATCCGTATTATCCGTTATTTGTATCCGAGAAAACATTAATATGGTAAGTAGCATCTGTATCCAGATTCAAAACGGATCCAGATCCGGATAATATCCAAATCTCTTTTTCGGATATGAATCCGGATATGGACCCGTCAGCTAAAACGGATCCAGAGACGGTTTCAGATATATCCATGTCCGGACCCGGTAACTCGCCAACCCCGCAACCCGTGTTGGCCGCCCAATTCCCCTTGGCCCTTACCTCTCGCAGGCCGCAGCCCCAATTTCCCTTCCCTGCCCAAGCTGCGCCTGCGCCCTCCCCTGCCCTAGCCGCGTCGCCGCCCTCTGGCCGCCGCCCGGCCGCCGCTCCGCCGCTGCCCTCAGCCCGCCGCCCGGCTGCCGCTTTCAGCCCGCCGCCTGCCCTCTGCACTCTAGCACGCCCACGCCCTCCACGAGTCCACGGCTCCACGCCGCGTCGCCACCCTCCGCTCGGCCACCTCTTGGCCGCTGCCTCAACTCGCCGCCTGGCCGCCGCCCGCCCTCTGCAATCTGCACGCCCGCGCCCTCCACACCACGTCGCCGCCCTCAGCCCGCCACTCGGCCGCCGCCCTCAGCTCGCTGCACACCCTCAGCCCGCTGCACGCCCGCCGCACGCCCGCCGCCTGCGCCCTCCACGCCTCGTCGCCGCCCTCCACGCGGCCACGCCGATGTGCTCTACTCGGCTGCTCCTCCATCCTAGTCTGGTATTCCTTTGCCACCTTCCCCAATCCCCTTACCAATCCCCATCCCTGTTGTAGATTGTAGTGTTCTTTGCCTCATTGCTTGCAATATACTAATGTACATTAGTACATATAGGATGCTGTCATGCTGAGCCTGAGATATTGCTTGTTAATTTGGTTCATCTGAGATGAGATATTGCTTGTTAATTTGGTTCATCTGATTGCTTGTTAATTTGTTAATTGTCGGCGAGATGACTCTCGGACAGCAAGTCTGGGCACCCCGGGTCGGGAGACCGAGGTGCTGAAGGGAGACTTGGGGAACGAAGCCAAATGTCCGCGGGCCTTTATCCAGTTACCGCCGAAGACAAGTGTTTTAATGAGCGCGTGGTGAAAGTGTATTGTTTTTTCTCCTGTTCATACGGGGTGTCAACTTGCCCTTATATAGGCAAAACCGGCTTACAAGTGCAAATACATTGTTGCCCCCTAAAAGGTTACAATCTTTTTCTAGCCTGTGTCACCGTACATCGGCCGAACACATACTCTCCACCTCGCCGCTACCTACTATATGCGCCGGCATATTCCTAGATCCCCTTCGCCGGTACGGCCCGCCTCCGCCCTTGCCGTCCTCAGTGCCGGCGCGTCGTCCTTGCCGGATGAACTCGCCTCCCCTTCCTTCTCGTCCCGGCCGAGGCGCCCCCTCACCTCGTCCTTGGCGGCCGACTCGCTCCCTGCTCCTGTAGCTAAGTCGCCCGACTGGGACGACTTCGCGCTGTCCAACACCCACCGAAGATCCCTGTATAACACCGCACTCGTTAAACATAATACGTATAGAAAACAGGGGGTACCTCGGCCCGAGGCCTCGACCGGACTCCCCCAACATTAATCGAGTTGTGAATTTGTGATACTTGCATTGGTCTCTATCTAACTAACTAGTTGTTAAGTGACAACTTAATTCTTTTTACCGTAAATAATAGAAGTAAAACAATTGCTTCTTTTTACTGTAATCTGTCGTTAAAGTTGTTGGATATCCGTATCCGATTCGAATTGAATAAATATCCAATCTGTATCTGTATTCGAATAACATCCGATCAGTATTGGTATTCGATAACATCCGTATTTGTATCCGTATTTATTTTAAAAATATGGAAAAGGATGTGGGAAAAGCACTATCCGATCCGTTTCCACCCTTAACCATGCCCATGCGCTCTCGGTTAAATTGATAGTGCGTATCTACCGTAAACAGTGGTTACCAGTTAACGCCAACTACTTGGGTGACATGGAGGGAGCGAACAGTCTGTACCTTTTAAATTTTGTTCTGTTATGCTTTTCCTAAAAAACGAAGTTGAATCCAAACATCACAAATTGATAAAATACAATACAAATGAAAAGTAGCACATGTTATAGAGATGATACTCTCTCTGTTCCAAAATGTAAGACGTATTTTGTTTAATATGTGACATAAAATTGATGTCATTAGATTCGTATTCAAAAATACTTACTTATGATTGTGACTTTGTATCACATAAATTACATATTAATATAGTAACTAATGGTCAAAATTTTATTTTAACTAAACAAAATACGTTTCTCGGGAGAGTAGTATTCAGGAACATTTCAACGCACGGAGCCTGGCTTGACTCATATAATTTTTTCGGTCAAAAGAGCAGTTGCCCCGGCTTCACCGCATTAGCAAAACCAAGAAGTACTTGTACAGCCCGTGGAGAAACGGCAGAGCGCTGACCCAGCCACAAGTAAAGAAGAGTATCATCTCTATATGCAGAGTATGGAAAGCTATGTTATGTAATCATTACATGCTGATTTCCAGCAAATGCGTTTAGTGATAGCTTCCATCTCAGCGTTCAGCAGCTATCGTCCATAAGATCCTTCCAGTTCACCTGCATGTTATCCGCAGTAGTGTGACTCATACAAATCGATGAAGAATAGTAACCTTTGATTGTTCAATTATTACAGTACAAACAGACAGCGCGACTCGTACAAACACGCACAGAGCAAGTAGCGCACAGCCTCTATAACACACGGACAATTCTCCATTCGCATCCTTCAAACAGCCAATTCGTGCTTATATCATCCATGATTGATAGTCCTTCGTTCTTTTCCTTGCTAGGAGCTGGATCTTTGTGGAGAGATGTCCATGACAGCAAGTCCGTAATCAAATGCGATGGCCAGGCTACATGCATATGGTGCTCTGGTGAGTAGTTTGAAACCGTCGAAAATGGTTCTGTTAGAACTAATGGGCTTGGCCCATGTGCAGTTTCTGAAATTCCTAATAAATCTCAAAGGCCCATGAATAAATGGCAAGAGGTGGGGCAAGAGTTTAGTCCCATATTGCTAGTGGAGGAGGTGGGAGACCACTTTATATAGTGAGTTCTCCCCACCACACTTAGTGATTGGTATGAGGAGAGAAAGGAAGCACCACACACGCGCGCGCTCGCCTCGCCTCGCCTGGCCTGGCCGGGCTCGGGCACGGGCACGGGCACGGGCACGGGCCGGGGCCGGGGCGAAGGGCGCGGGCGTGCGACATACGCGTGAATGGTCCGCCGAAATCCGGTCCGTGACCTTGCAGGAGCGCGGCTTCGGTTTAGATAAGTCTTACGTGTTGGAAACCTAATCGGTTTAGATCGTGATCGCGACACGAGACCGCGTGGGCTCTCCTATATATATGACTTACCGGCCGCAGCCAAAGATAGATTAAAAACAAGTTAGGGTTTTGCCTCCTCTTGTTACTTGCGCCGCCACAGTAATCTACTCCATCCCGAACGCCGGCGTGCACCAGCGAGAGGGAGAGCAGGTCTCCGGAACCTCTCGTCCTTGTGATCCTGCACCGGGAGAGGACGAATTAGGTTTTTGGGAAGCGCTACGCGCGACTGCTCACGTCCGTCACCACGGGTCGTCTTCCATCCAAGTCAGGCGGTGCCGCATACCGTCGTCTCCGCCGCCGTCTGCTTCGACCCGTCTTCACCAACGTCGTCGTCAACAACATCGCTTCTGCAACAGTCACGGCTACTTCATCTACAAACGATCAGTACGTGCGTCGTGATCTGATCCTGTTTTTAAATATGCTTGCTGTTGCATGTGCGATGCTGCTGTTCTGTTCACCTAGTATGCTAGAGTTATGCATGCTAATATTTGTTTTAGTCATGAATTGTTTACTGGAATTAATCACGAAATTGTCTAATTTTCCAACAATCCAAAAACCTAATTGTAGGCAATTTCCTGAGTTAACCATGACTGGATTCACTGATGCACTGAGGCCGGATAAATTTACCGGTGTGCACTTTAAGAGGTGGCAAGTGAAGGCCACGCTCTGGCTTACTGCTCTGAAAGTTTTCCATGTTAGTACTGGCATGCCAGAGGAAATCTCTGATGAAGATCAGAGGAAGTTTCAGGAAGCCAATACTATATTTGTGGGATGCGTTCTGAGTGTTCTTGCTGACCGTCTGTGTGATGTGTACATGCACATACAAGATGGAAAGCAGCTGTGGGATGCACTGAATGCTAAATTCGGTGCAACAGATGCAGGCAGTGAACTGTACATCATGGAGAGCTTCCATGACTATAAGATGGTGAACAACCGTTCTGTAGTTGAACAAGCTCATGAGATACAGTGCATTGTAAAGGAACTCGAACTCCTAAAATGTGTCTTACCCGACAAGTTTGTGGCTGGGTGCATGATTGCAAAGCTGCCTCCTTCATGGAGGAGTTTCGCCACTACTCTGAAACATAAGAGACAGGAGATATCAGTTGAAAATCTGATAGCGTCTCTTGATGTTGAAGAAAAAGCTCGGGCTAAAGATACTAATGAGAAAGGAGGCGAGGGCCAGTCTAGCGCCAATATGGTGCAGAGATACCCACAGAACAAGAACAAAGGCAAGAACAAGCCTATTCTCAATAAGCCTGCAAAGACTACTACCTTCAAGAAGAAGAAGATGAACAAAGCTGAGCTAGAGTGCTTTACATGTGGGAAGCCCGGCCACTTTTCTAAGGAATGCCCAGATCGTGCAGACCGCAGAGGGAAAACGGGTTCCAAGAATGTCAACATGGTGACCGCTAGCAATACTGATGGGTATGGTAATTTACCTATTGTCCTTTCAGTATTTCAGTCTTCAAGTTGGTGGATTGATACGGGTGCTAACGTTCACGTGTGTGCTGACATCTCTATGTTCACTTCTTATCAGGTCGCACGGGATTCTTCCGTCCTAATGGGGAATGGGTCACATGCTTCTGTTCGTGGCATTGGCACGGTGGATCTGAAGTTTACTTCGGGAAAGATCGTGCAACTAAGGAACGTGCAGCATGTCCCTACTATGAACAAGAATCTTGTTAGTGGCTCCCTTCTATGCAGAGATGGGTTTAAGGTAGTCTTAGAGTCGAATAAAGTAGTTATGTCAAAGCATGGACAATTTATAGGCAAAGGCTATGAGTGCGGAGGCTTGTTCCGCTTTTCTCTTTCGGATTTTTGCAATAAGTCAGTAAACCAAATTTGTGCTGCTGCTAATGATGATGCGAGTGTTTGGCACTCTCGTTTATGTCACGTTAATTTTGGTTTAATGTCTCGTCTTTCCAGTATGAGTTTAATTTCGAATTTCACTATTGCCAAAGGTTCTAAGTGCCATAGTTGTGTGCAATCAAAACAACCTCGGAAGCCTCACACGGCAGCCGAGGAGAGAAACTTGGCACCTCTAGAACTCATACATTCTGATCTATGTGAGATGAATGGTGTGTTGACAAAGGTGGAAAGAGATATTTCATGACGTTGATTGATGATGCGACTAGATTTTGCTATGTTTATTTGTTGCAAACTAAAGATGAGGCTTTAGACTACTTTAAAATCTATAAGGCTGAAGTTGAAAATCAATTAGAGAGAAAGATCAAGCGTCTTAGGTCGGATCGTGGTGGCGAGTATTTTCCTAAAATATTTGATGATTTCTGTAAGGAACACGGTATTATTCATGAGAGGACGCCTCCCTATTCGCCCCAATCGAACGGGGTTGCCGAGAGGAAAAATCGCACGTTGACTGACTTGGTGAATGCCATGTTAGACACTGCTGGTTTATCTAAGGCATGGTGGGGGGAGGCTTTGTTGACTTCATGTCATGTCCTGAATAGAGTTCCAAACAAGAATAAAGAGAAAACCCCTTATGAGGAGTGGGTTGGGAGAAAACCATCACTTTCTTATTTGCGCACTTGGGGATGCTTGGCGAAAGTCAACGTTCCAATCTCTAAGAAACGCAAACTCGGGCCGAAGACAGTGGATTGTGTCTTTCTAGGTTATGCTCATCAGAGCATTGCCTATAGATTTTTAGTGGTCAAGTCTGAGGTACCTGATATGCATGTTGATACTATAATGGAATCTCGTGATGCAACATTTTTTGAGAATATGTTTCCTATGAAAGATATGCTTAGCACTGCTAAAATTTCTTCTGAGATAATTCCCAAATCTAGTACATCTGATGAGTATTTTGAACAACCACATGAGGAAGTCCTTGAGGAGGATAGCAATGAAACTCCTACGAGGAGTAAGAGACAGAGGATTGCAAAATCCTTTGGTAATGATTTCATTGTATACCTTGTGGACGATACTCCCACGTCTATAGCAGAGGCATATGCATCTCCAGATGCAGATGACTGGAAAGAAGCTGTCCATAATGAGATGGACTCGATTCTTTCCAATGGAACTTGGGAACTAACTGAACGACCCTATGGTTGTAAACCTGTGGGCTGTAAGTGGGTGTTCAAAAAGAAGCTTAGACCTGATGGTACTATTGATAAGTACAAGGCACGGCTTGTGGCCAAGGGCTACACTCAGAGAGAAGGCGAAGATTACTTTGACACCTATTCACCCGTCGCTAGACTGACCACCATTCGAGTACTACTTTCCCTGGCTGCCTCCTATGGTCTTATCGTTCATCAAATGGACGTAAAGACAGCTTTCCTAAATGGAGAGTTGGAAGAGGAAATCTATATGGATCAGCCTGATGGGTTTGTGGTAAAGGGTGAAGAGAGAAAGGTGTGCAAGTTGTTAAAATCTTTGTATGGGCTGAAACAGGCACCTAAGCAATGGCATGAGAAGTTTGACAGAACTATAACTTCTGCAGGCTTTGTTATTAATGAGGCTGATAGGTGTGTTTACTATCGCCATGGTGGGGGCGAAGGTGTCATATTATGCTTGTATGTGGATGACATACTGATCTTTGGTACAAACATTGATGTGATCAATGAAGTCAAGTCTTTTCTATCAAAAAGCTTTGATATGAAAGATCTGGGAGAAGCTGATGTGATTCTAAACATCAAGCTTATTAAGGATGAGAGTGGGATTACTTTAACGCAATCTCACTATGTTGAAAAGGTCTTGAGCCGGTTTGGCTTTATAGACAGCAAGCCTTCTCCAACACCTTATGATCCCAGTGTGACACTCCGAAAGAACAAGAAAGAAACGAGGGATCAATTAAGATACTCTCAAATTATCGGTTCACTCATGTACTTAGCTAGTGCAACAAGGCCAGACATCTCTTTTGCTGTGAGCAAGCTGAGCAGGTTCATGTCAAACCCGGGTGATGATCATTGGCTTGCACTTGAAAGGGTCTTGCGCTATCTGAGAGGTACAATGAGTTATGGAATTCACTATTCAGGGCACCCTGCTGTGCTTGAAGGGTATAGTGATTCGAACTGGATATCGGATGTTGACGTGCTCTATGCCACGAGTGGGTATGTTTTTACTCATGGAGGTGGCGCAGTGTCATGGAGGTCGTGTAAACAGACCATATTGACGAGGTCAACCATGGAAGCAGAACTTACTGCTTTAGACACAGCCACTGTTGAGGCAGAATGGCTGCGTGAGCTCTTGTTGGACTTGCCTGTGGTTGAAAAACCTGTGCCGGCTATTCTTATGAATTGTGACAACCAAACGGTCATTGCTAAAGTGAACAGTTCTAAGGATAATGCGAAGTCCTCAAGACACGTGAAGAGACGTTTGAAGTCTGTCAGGAAATTGAGAAACTCCGGAGTAATAACTGTTACGTATATTCAAACAGACAAAAACCTGGCAGACCCCTTTACAAAGGGACTATCACGGAATGTGATAGATAATGCATCGAGGGAGATGGGTATGAGACCCATATGTGTTACACCATAGTAGTAACCCAACCTTTGTGATCGGAGATCCCGTGAATTAGGACCTGGGAAAACAAGCTATTGGTTAACTGAGGAGAGTAACTTGTAACCCTCTCTAGGTGAAGATGCAAAACTCTCAGAGCTTTAAGGCTCAGAGCTGTATGGCAGGTTGGCAAGATGCCTTAATGTGTTTCTATTGGCTATGTCTAGCAAAGATGCTGTCCTACAGAGCATTCCTGAAAGAACACACCTACATGAGCCCGACTGTTAAACGTCGCAGTCTATGAGACTTGGGTGGTCTCTAGCAAGCTCACGAGGAGACCAGGGAGTACGACGTATATGCTCCACCCGCGGGGTAGGCTACTGGCAGCCAGGTACTGGTTGTGACTTTAAGTGAAACCTGTTTGCACAAAACTTGCAATTCAAGGCATAGTCCATTGTTCAAGTTGTGAATGGATGTAGCTCAAAGTTCTAGGCAGAAGTTCAACTTAACAGTCTCTGCTGAAACACTAGTATATTAAACAAGTAACGAGATCAGGCAAATCTTTAAATGGACGTTTGAGATCTGGTGGGGGATTGTTAGAACTAATGGGCTTGGCCCATGTGCAGTTTCTGAAATTCCTAATAAATCTCAAAGGCCCATGAATAAATGGCAAGAGGTGGGGCAAGAGTTTAGTCCCATATTGCTAGTGGAGGAGGTGGGAGACCACTTTATATAGTGAGTTCTCCCCACCACACTTAGTGATTGGTATGAGGAGAGAAAGGAAGCACCACACACGCGCGCGCGCTCGCCTCGCCTCGCCTGGCCTGGCCGGGCTCGGGCACGGGCCGGGGCCGGGGCGAAGGGCGCGGGCGTGCGACATACGCGTGAATGGTCCGCCGAAATCCGGTCCGTGACCTTGCAGGAGCGCGGCTTCCTTTTGCCGTTTTAATTTTTGGTTTCTTGGCAGACAAGTTTGTTGTTTGCTTGACCAGGAAACCTAATCGGTTTAGATAAGTCTTACGTGTTGGAAACCTAATCGGTTTAGATCGTGATCGCGACACGAGACCGCGTGGGCTCTCCTATATATATGACTTACCGGCCGCAGCCAAAGATAGATTAAAAACAAGTTAGGGTTTTGCCTCCTCTTGTTACTTGCGCCGCCACAGTAATCTACTCCATCCCGAACGCCGGCGTGCACCAGCGAGAGGGAGAGCAGGTCTCCGGAACCTCTCGTCCTTGTGATCCTGCACCGGGAGAGGACGAATTAGGTTTTTGGGAAGCGCTACGCGCGACTGCTCACGTCCGTCACCACGGGTCGTCTTCCATCCAAGTCAGGCGGTGCCGCATACCGTCGTCTCCGCCGCCGTCTGCTTCGACCCGTCTTCACCAACGTCGTCGTCAACAACATCGCTTCTGCAACAGTCACGGCTACTTCATCTACAAACGATCAGTACGTGCGTCGTGATCTGATCCTGTTTTTAAATATGCTTGCTGTTGCATGTGCGATGCTGCTGTTCTGTTCACCTAGTATGCTAGAGTTATGCATGCTAATATTTGTTTTAGTCATGAATTGTTTACTGGAATTAATCACGAAATTGTCTAATTTTCCAACAGGTTCCGATATACAACACATAATATAGTGTAAGACAAAGCATGCAAGTCAATTCTCACGGTTCTATGCTGAATTCCACCAAAGATGCATATAATGTTCGTTAAAATGAACAACCACTTTACTTCACTAATTCTGGGTTGTTTCCGAACACACGTAAAGTATAGATCGATGTTTTAGAAACCACAAGACAGGATTTTCAGGCCATGCATTAATTCGTGGCAACACCGCAACTTTGGGATACTTTGCTGTCTGGACTCGGGAAAAAGGAAAGGAACTTTACAGTCCATGGTAAGCGAGGTACTCTTGTACCTCCAGTTTCTGAAAATGTATTTATCAAGTCAGTCTATTAGTTGACCATGGGAGAAAACAATTGCTATTTTAGTAACTCCCTCCGCTTCATCATGGATCGATCCAAAGTCTGATCTAAAGTCTTCGTTTTAAAATCTTTGTCTACAAGTAAATTGAGAGCATTTCAAAATTAATGTTTTCACTTTATCTCCTGATTCCAAAGAGGCCTAAGTAGTTATAGCATGATAGAGGTATCCGGATATACATGGTCATTTCTCACTTGTCACTAAATATTTTTTTAGATTCCTTTTATTACTTGGTTTGACTTATAGTGGATCGTAGACAGATATAGCGAAACAGACAGAGTTTGTAAATACACATATATCTATTTGTCCAAAACAGACTTTGTGATGTCTAGTTTCTTTACTTCATTTGCACATACTCCCTTCATCCTAAAATGTAAGCGTACTTTATTTGATTAAGACAAAGGTTTGACCAACAATTACTCTATTAGTATGTGGTTTATATGACATAAAATTAACATCATTAGATTCATATTGAAAAGTACTTATTTATGATTTTGACTTTGTATCACATACACCACATATTATAGAGTAATTCTTGGTCAAAGCCTTGTCTTAACCAAATAAAATATGCCTTACATTTTGGGACGGGGGGAGTAATATAATTGCATACATGCAATGCTTTCTGTAAATACCCCGTTTATTTCATACTATAAAGGATAATAGTATTTTCAATCTTAATTTATGAAAAAAAGGCATGCATCATGAATGATGTTTTATCTTTTTGGCCTAATTTACCTCCCATTTTGTGCAACATTTCTAGGAATTAATGTTCACTCTAGCTATTCTTTCTTACTCCCAAGATATTAATGCCGGAAATATATTTTGGCAAGAAATCAGCGGTTGGTGAAAAGCTGTCTTTAAAGAGTTGGTTACGCCGCGACATTGGCACACTAACATTTTTTATGAAGTTTCACCAAATATATACTCCCTCTGTCCACAAATATAAGGCGTGCACGAAATTTTAGGTTCAACTTTGATCAACAATTAAGCCAATAATATTGAATTATATAATACGAAAGTGATACCATTTGAAAATACGTTTGAATATGAATCGAATGGTGCCACTACTATGTCATATAATTCAATAATAATGATTTAATTATTGGTCAAAGTTAGATCTTAAATTCCGTGCACGCCTTACATTTGTGGACGGAGGAAGTAGTTTTTTTTAATGATGTCTCACCAGTAAATATAGATGGTAGAACATCATATCTTGGTCACCAATATTAAACATTAAATATTCCATTAGGATCCTTTACAAAAGAAAATGGATGGTGGTAAAACAAAAGAGTTTACCGGAAATTTTTGTTCCCTAGCTTCTTATGCCCTTAATGTATGCAAAACCGTGAACATTTCCGAGCTTAAAATATACCATGATATCATTGAATTCCAATTCCGTTAATACAAAGCTGTATTCTGCTCATTTATTATGAAAATTTCTTTGTCTGATCGTTCCCTGTGTTGTACGAGGATGAGGTTATAGTTGTTTTAATTTCTTGCCTTGTAGTTGAAGTTTTGCGATGTTTTTTCTGTTGAGATCGGTGAATCCATGCATGTAAAGGCTGTGTGTTTTATTGGCTTATTGTAAGAACTCTAATTTCATGAACAGTTATAGCAAGAACCCATAAGGCTTGTCATGAAATCAGCCCATTCGAAGGGCCAATCTCCACAACAAATGTGGTCAGCAGCGGTAGATCGAGAAGTAAACATGCGACAAAAAACATCTATATTTGTTAACAGGGTTCAGTCGAAACCTCCAAAAGTTCTTACCGGGCGCTCCGCCCCCTTATTCCCGGACAATCCTGCCGACAGCCTACCTCCAGGGGCCAACTGGTCAGACCGCCCCTAGGGGCCAATGAGATCGCCCCTTGTGCGGCAACTCCGATGAGTTCGAATTAAGTGCTGGTTACAACAATGGTGCCCCCATATATAGGAGTACTACTAACTATATCCGTTAGTTAAACTTTAATTCTAACATGTAATCTAACCTTATACATATTTGGTACAATCTCAATTGCCTACTGGTGTCTTTAATTCCTTTTGTCTTTGCTTACATGATGTACGTCTAGATTTGCCTATATAAGTTTTCAAAAGGAAAAAAAAACTTTGCCTGGATAAAGGGATGTAAAGCACCCATCGTTAACCACATTACCAAAAGATCTGTAAACAGAAAGGCCGGAACTACTATTTGTGTGTTGTCCATTGTTATGTTTTTGTTTATTCCGAGCAAAGAGAGAGGAGAGAGAAGATGACTTCGAGGTAGACTAAAACATTGTTTAGTCTGTATGGTGATTCATATGTTCCCGTAAATCCTCCGCAATGTTGAAAAAACAAGCTACTAAAGAAGATGGTAGGGTTAAAAACAATAGTAGCGGGAATAATTTTGTTACCTTCCTGTTCCCTCAATGTATTGAGAACCCCAAAAGCGTCCAAGCTTAAAGTCGACCCTGTTCTCGTATCTGTAATTACGTGGAAAATATTTTTAGTTATCTTTGTTTCTATAGATTTGTACATGATATAGATCAATACAGAAAATGAAAGTTAAGATCATGATCCACTATCCATCCGTTGTATGGGCTAGTTGGTTGATTGTACACCAGATCAATATCAAATAATGTTTAGGTATATATAGTTATGACGTTCTATCGGTTATGTTTTATAATAATAAGGGTACAAAAGATCAATAGTTAGATGATGTCTAGATACAGTCATGAAAAATCTATCGGTTGTGATTTGTTTAGGTATAATTATAAAAATCTATCGGCTGTGATATGTCTAGGTACAGTTCTGAGGATATTTCTGCTGTGATATGACTAGATATAGTTATGGAGATCTATCGGCTGTGATATATTTAGATACAATTATAAAGATCTATTGATTGTGATCTATTTAGGTACAGTTATGAAGATCTATCAACTGTGGTCTACTTATAATAAAAGGGTTCACTAGATTACTGGCCAGATATTTTATATCTTTTTAGACACTTCTAGCTTTTTTCTATTGTATTATACTACTATTAATATAGATAGATAGATTCTACAACCACTTAACCACTACGAAATAATTAAAATAGAGGTAGTGAATGGAAATAATGCATTAGCTATGTTTTTGATTTGCTCAATCGTCAGTTATTTGAAACGGATTCTCTGCAGGTTGAAAACATTACTACTCCCTCTGTCCACAAATATAAGGCATGCATAAAATTTAAGGTCTAACTTTGACCAACGATTAAACCAATACTATTGACGTATATGACATAGTAGTGGTACCATTGGATTCATGTTCAAACTTACCTTCAAATGGTATCACTTTTGTATTATATATTTTAATATTATTGGCTTAATTATTGGTTAAAGTTAGACCTTAAATTCCGTGCATGTCTTATATTTATGGACGGAGGGAGTACAATGGAGCGAAGAAAGCAAGCTTAATTAGGGTCAATGATAGTTAAGGAGGCAGGAGGTGCCGACAATTGGTAGCTGAGACGTCATACCGTACGACAGGGTGGCGTTTGGGTGGCCAGGTGGGAGACATCTCTTACGGATATTAATTACGTTGGTGAACAATCATGCACCCTCGGTATTGTATTGTATGCCATGAAAGCAGAACCGTTACCTGTGGGTATTGGAGTCGCAGAAAGAAACAACACCATCTTCTGAAGCCGTAATCAAAATAGGGTGCCCCGGAAGGCAGTTGAACACAGCAACATTGTAGCCGAACGTTTCCTGGAGTCCGTTGATTTGTCGAATACATGTGTTTGTCCGCAAATCCCAGATCTGATAAAAAAAGATGGGAGGAGAATAGGAGATTGAGGCAGAGCACTATAATTTGCGGCGTGCCACGGTAGTAGTACTGCTATGCATATCTAATTTGTATTTGCGAGATCTGCATATATTATTGTTGAATAATAAATAATGAAGATGACATACACGTGCAGTCCCATCCCGAGATCCTGTAACCATATACTGCCCATCACCACCCGGGAAAAAATAATCAACAGCGTTCACTTCATCCGGACTGCAGTCCAACGTGGCAATGGGAACGGGAGAAAAGATGCTCCAGATCTGTGAATCTCAAGCATTAGGTCAATATTAGAAAAATAGAAATGAAGATTGGTTAGATAAAAAATGAAGTGGTACTACTAATTAACCTTTACAGTGGAGTCCCGGGAAGCACTAGCAAATGTGTTGCTCACGATCTGCGGGTTAAACTTGACTGCCTCCACCTCGCGTAAGTGTGCTTCAAATGTCCTAATGCACTCCCAGCCAGTCTCCCAGTTCCAAAGTTTGATCAGTTGGTCGTTCGATGCTGACAGCAGAAATGGGTCACTTGGGTGAACCGCCAGTGAATTGACCCAACTTGCATGAGCTTTGAATGTCTTCGGCTTGTAATTGTCCGTTGTCCTATATGTACGCACGTGGATGTACCCCTTACTATCACCGGCCACAAGCCATTGCTCCCGCACAATAAATTTAGCCGCACAAATGTAAAGCGACCGGTCGCCTGTGAAGTCCAATGTCATCACTTTTGCCTGCCCACAAATGGAAAATCCCTAATCAGTTCGACAGATATCCTACTTCGTTTTAAAACTCAGCATGTATCTCAATATGTATGGGTCTGCTCAACTTTTCTCTTTGTCTACTAGTAATATGTATAACACTATCTGCTTCAGATTTCTCAAAAATATACAACAGTTTGGATGTTGATGTGCTCCACAATTTGTAAATTTGACCGTCACTTTTTTGTTACTACGTTCGTACAAAAATTTAAATGTATTAAACTATGAAAATACTTTGATAATGTGGTATCATTTTTACCGGAACAATCCAAGTAGGTTTTTATATGCTAGTTCACATACTTAGGTAATGTTGACTTCGCATTGGGAAAATGCCATGTATTTCTGAACGTATTTCCAAAGGATATAAAGCATAACATCTTTTCTCGTCACATTGTGCCGTGCGGGCTCCGGCCCTCTAAACTGTGATGAGACTACGTACCTGGGTCAGATGGTTCCAAATGGAGACATGCCAATTGAGATGACCTACCAAAATCCTGTGTGACGCAGGAGGATAGAAATGTTGAAAATATTCAATACCGGATCGACATCTTCATAGACAGTTAGTAACTTACTCGTATTGTATTACCATTTACCACTAGATCCTAAATTAGTTTTGTACATTACGACCCTAAAGATACCCTATCTGTACGAAGGCATTAATCATTAATTAACATATATTACAAAACCAACGAATTATGAGAGCATCTTTAGCGGATTATTTCTTAGCTTATATTCTTTCTGTCCAGGTAGATAATACGTATTTTGATTAGTAAGTATAAGCTTTTACCAACAATTACTCAATTAATATGTAATTTATATGACATAAAATTGATATTGTCAGACTCGTATTCAAAGTACTTACTTCTGACTATGATTTTCTATCACATAAATCACATATTAATGATGTAACTGTTGATCAAAGTCTTATCTTAACCATATGCCTTATATACTTGGACAGAGGGAGTAACTAATATTAGAGAGAACATAACTTCACACCACAAAACAAACTCTCTAACAAGTCATTTCTTCAGTTGTTACTAAGACCTCTAAGTTCTCCCATAGATTTTTAGTGGACCCCACTTTAAGAAACAATTATAGCTTCTCATGAAAATATTTAATTCTAGCTTTTAGGTATTAGCAACAAGATCATTTCTTAAAGTTAAGAAATGACTTTCTTCTCTTTTCTTCTATTCTTCTCCCACATCATTAATAAGCTGACGTGGTACCATTATAAAATGAGTGAGGTATATGCTCTAAGATGAACTATATTCATCTTTTTTCTGTAATATGTGCACATACGTGGCACTGACACCAAACGAGTTAATACCGCTAGAAGCATCAACTTACCATGGCTCCGTTGTATGGGCATTTATCGTTAACACTTGCCCCAAACCATCCGTGCGCATGATCTGAACCAACATCATGGTTGGTAATATATTTCATCGCAAACAATCAAGATGTAACTAAAAGAGAAATGAAATTTATATCACCTTGATTCTGTTCGGTCGGATTGGCTGCCGGGTAATAAACATGCAACAACAAGACGAATAACAAAAGGTCAAACCAAGGAAGAGAATAGCAAACAGAATCCTAGTGTATATATAACAGCGTCTCAAGTTCAAGTTGGTTTGTCCGAAAGACCAACTAACCTCAAAGGTTGACTTGTCGCCTGATGGGTCACGAACGGTCGTTACTGCTACCTCATGCGTCGTGCCTCTACTGTCAGTTAGATACACTGGGTACTTGACCAATTTATTTTGCCGGATATCCAGCAACTCATTATCTGTGGAAATGCAATGGCATATCTACAAGGCAAACCCATGCGTAAAGTTAATTGACATACATCATGATTTATAAAAAAGAACATGTACGTACATATATATTAATATTTTAGCATATACGATCACATGTCCAAAATTTAAGATATGCGATCCAACATACCCTAATTTTGGGTACATGATCAAATATACTCTAAAATATTTGAATTTGAGTGCTTTTGAAGGTGCTCATCTCATTCGAATTATTATATCCTGGTGTGTGCCCAAATAGAAATTTTCAAAAATGTATGCAAATATGGCCTTAACTCGGTATTAAAGAGGTAAAACATTACCCTACTCTATGCATACTTCTAGAACGCTAGATATATTAACGTGTTACCATAAGGCATCCATGTGTTACCATTTAGCTGTCCCTATCTGAATAACTAATACTAAGATTATAATATGTTACCATGGCCATCTGTCTAATAAAGTGGCTATTAACAAAACGAGTGAGACATGTTACCATAGCCATTTGTCTAATAAAGTGCTTGTTTACAAAAACGAGCGAGACATATATATTATCATATTTTTATAGGCATTAAGTGGGTCATTCTATCCTTGGTATAGATTAGTCCTGCTCTCTCTGTATATACACATGGGCATGTTCAATTTTATTTTATTTGGTGGGGAAAATAGAGAAAAAAATAATTGTGCCATTAGTGATCACACCTGGTCCATCGATGTCCTTGCATCTTTCCTTGGTGCAGCAGGAAATTGAATCATAGCCTCTGTCTCACTAAGCTTATTGAGAATGACCCCTATACTTGGTCTTTTCCGTCGATCCGCCTGTACACAGCTTAAAGCTATTTCGATGCATCTCTTTACTTGTTCGGAATAAATTGATATTCCATGTAGCCTATTCCTCCATTTCGCATGTACCTACCAATTTGGAACATAAAGAATGGTAGTACATCAGAAAAATGGAAGTTTCATTTGTGAAATATGTTACCATTGATCTCAATAAACGCAATAATTTTTCTTACAAGCTCGACGAACTGTTCAGAAGTCATTTCGGCACTTCTGAAGTACCCCTCTCGTCCGGTCATTATTTTGATGATTACAACACCCAAGCTGTATATGTCGAACTTTATTGAGATTATAGCTGCATCGATGTATTCCGGCGGTATGTACCCACTGCACGAGATATCATATATGTTACTGATAACATGTGTCTAATACAAACTAATTCCTTCGTGTAGAAGATTTCAATTCACATGAAGAGTTAAGCTTACGGTGTTCCTATAGCACTTTTTGTCATTTGTGTTTGTTCTCCTCCGAAGAGCCTTGATAAGCCAAAATCAGCGATTTTCGGCACCATATTTTCAGCAAGCAATACATTGGCTGGTTTCAAGTCCAAATGATACATAGGAGATTCCAATTTCTCGTGAAGGTATTTCAAACCCTCACATATTCCCATAATTATACCATAACGCGTTTGCCAATCAAGTCCATTAGATTCATCTGCAGCAACAAACAAGAGCATCCTCGAAACATATGTGTTAAGAATGATTTTTTAATCTTGCTATCTCTTAATACAAGTAAATCAGCATGCATCATACCAGAAAGGCAATTGTCGAGGCTTCCATTATGCATATATTCGAAGCAAAGTGCTCTTTTTGTGATTTCAGCAAAAACCATTTTTCCATTATACGGTAGGCATTCTCGCTTAGTTTCATGGCAATAGCCAACTACTCGCACAATATTTTTGTGTTGGAGACTTGCAAGGTTGAGATACTCCTTCTCAAATTGATCATCGTCAAGTCCTGGAATGTAATGAAGCACCTTCACAGCAATCGTTTCCCCATCTTTATGCACACCCTATTCAACATCTCAATGACATTGTTTAATTTTCTATTTGTAGAGATATATGTAACATGTACAAAGCAGAAAATGGTACAAAGTCAAGTTTGAATATGTGGCGACCCATTTCCTCTATTACTGTATATTGTTGTTTGTTAGCAAATAGCGCATCAAAGCCAGATAGAGTATGTAAGCTAGTCATTAACAAGATCGGTAGAGAACAAAATATTTGTGGCTTGTGAACTTGAGCATGCGTGGTAATTAAAATCTCAGCACAATATGCCATGTGTATTTGACTCTTTGGCATGCGCTTTAGTATATGAGTAGAAGGTTCTATATGCATGCGATGTATGTGATGTATTCATGTATATTGAAGGTGTTGCGCGTGTCAATTCACAAGTGTTACACCACCTTGTCTAACTATAGAAATCTATAGCTAGAAACCATACATACATCTTAAAACGTACCTTATAGACATTTCCATATGCACCCGCACCAAGTTTCCGGTCCTTAGAGAAATTATTTGTAATTTCTTCTAATAAATGGAGTGACATAAGTCTTGGCGCCGCGCTTGCATTGTCCATGTTATTGCTTTATCTGATAGAAAAAGAACATAAAAATATTACCTGAAAAAAGTTACATGTTTATATTTTACAGCGATTTCGTAACAAACAGTTCAGTTCTCATAGAAATCTTAAATGTTCCCGTGTTGCAAAATGGACTAAAAAGGGGAATAGTTTTCGATGAACCACGCATTTCAGGCTATTGTTGCGTCATATATCAGAGATATGGTTATACATATAGAGTAAGTGCGGATTTGCCAGTAAATATACACACATCTGTGAAGATCATAAACACAAAAACAGGCTCGCAAAATGGGAAATCTTGTGACACCAAAATACAATATAGTTTGAGGAAATAATTTAGTTCAGTTCCCATAGAAATCTAAAAAGATCACCGCGTTACTAACAGGGCCTAAAAGAGGAGAAATTTATGATGAACCGTGCATTTTTAGCAATTACTGTGCCATACAGGAGACATGCCATATATATGGCGACTTACATATTTACATACGAAGTAAGTGGAAATTTGCCGGGAAATTTACACAGATCCGTGAAGATCAAAGAGGCATGGACTCTCACCCAAAGTGTTCCTAAACCAAGCAGTAGTAGACTCAAAAGGGAGGGAGAGCAATGGCAAGAGCACTAACCTGGAGAGGCCTGCACGAGAAACGATGGCGCTCGTCAACGCCTGTGGTTGGTGCGGTGGAAGGAGAATGAGCAGCCAGCTCGGTCTTCCGCTATAGATGCACACCGATGGAGACCTGTGGCCCGGTTGTTGAGTTTTGCAGGTCATTTAAGTCATGTTATAAAAGACCCATGTGAGCATACATAGGGCATCTAGATTAGATCAACGTTTGCAAGGGTAGGCAACTCATACGATTTTTCCTTTCTCTTTACAGAACAGCAGATTACAGTAGTTTGCAATTATCCGTGTTCTGTGGCGGTGATCCGCGACTTACAAATTTACTGTCCTTCGCAAACTTATTACAGATAAAAAAGGTATATCAGATCAATAATTGGATGATGTATAGATACAGTCATGAAAATTTATCGATTGTGATCTACTAATAATAAAAGAGTTCACTAGATAACTGACTGGATATTTTATACTACTTCTAGCCTTTTTCTATTTTATTATACTACTATTAATACATAAGAGATAGATAGATTCTACAACCACTTAACAACTACGAAATAATTAAAATAGAGGTAGTGAATGGAAATAATGCATTAACTATGTTTTTGATTTGCTCAATCGTCAGTTATTTGATACGGATTCTCTTGAGGATAAAATCATTACTACAATGGAACAAAGAAAACAAGTTTAAGGCTGGCCATAGTGGGAGTAACTTAGCTAGTAACATAACACACCCCAAGACAAGTTTGCTTATGTGGCATGTAGTTAATGAGGAGGGAAGTGTTTAGGGTAACATAATATGATACCATAACATAACGCATCTCAAGACAAAATGAGTCTACATCTAAATAAATGAAGGTTTGCATGATACCACACATATGTTACTATCCACTATGAAGGTAGTAACATAGACTAGTAACATATGCATGTTACTAGTCTAAGTTACTTTCCACTATGACCAGCCTAACGAGGGTCAATGATAGTTAAGGCTGGTCATAGTGGGTAGTATCATATACTAGTATCATGCATATGATACTAGTGTATGATACTATCTCTATAATGCATGGTATCATGTAGTAGTACCATAGTCTCATTACATTTATTGATTTGTAGAATCTCAATGCAAAATTGTGTACAAGATCTATTTGACATTAAATTTTCTAGTTCTATGTGCTATGATACGGTACCTACATATGATACCACTATCATCTCTCTCATCATTAATTGCAGTGACACATCAGCTTTTTGCATGCATGGAATGGATGATACTATCTATGATACCCCCACTATGACCAGCCTAAGAAGGCAAGAGGGGTCGACAATTGGTAGCTGAGACATCATACCTATGACAGGCTGGCGTTTGGGTGGCTAGGTGGGAGACATGTCTTACGGATGTTAATTACGTTGGTGAACAATCATGCACCCTCGGTATTGTATTGTACTCGTAAACCATAAAAGTAGAAGCGTTACCTGTGGGTATTGGAGTCGCAGAAAGAAACAACACCATCTTCTGAAGCCGTAATCAAAATCGGGTGCTCCGGAAGGCAGTTGATCACAGCAACGTTGTAGCTGTACTTTTTTTGGAGTCCCTTGTTTTGTCGAATACATGTGTTTGTCCGCAAATCCTAGATCTGATAAAAAAAGGGAGGAGATTGAGGCGTTAGAGCACTATAATTTGCGGCGTTCCCTGGTAGCAGTACTGCCATGCATATTTTATTTGTACTAGATAATTGCCCGTGCGTTGCAACGGGGTATAAATATTCTAGTACGTTAGCTCGTGATTTACTTGCCCATATTAATGTGATTGTGTAAAAATAGTAGGATTTTATTTAGTAGACATATATTTGGTAAGTATTTATTGGCAGAAAGGTTGTAAAACAGGAAGGTTGGACGAAGAGTGGGCAAAACGCACTCTGCTGGCAGGAAAGGGAACGCTACTCTTTTTTTAAGTAGTAGAGATTTTTGCGAGATCGGCATATGTTCTTGTTGAATAATAAATAATAAAGATGACATACACGTGCAGTCCCAAGCCCTCTAATGTACCTCTGAATAGTAGATAAAATTAATAGTTGTTCACCATACAACGGGTGGTGCGCGTGCCAATTCACAAGTGTGACACCATCTTGTCTCACTACAGGAATCTGTATCTAGAAACGATACATCTTAAATCGTACCTTATAAACATTTCCATACGCACCCGCACCAAGCTTTCGGTCCTAAGAAAAATTATTTGTAATTTTTTCTAATAAATGGAGAGACATAAGCCTTGGCGCCACGCTTGCATTGTCCATGTTATTGCTTTATCTGATAGAAAAATGAATACAAAAATGTTACCTGGAAGAAGTTATATGTTCATATTTTACAGCAATTGCACAACAGACAGTTCAGTTCTCGTAGAAATCTTGAAATATTCCCTGAGCCATGCATTTCGAGCTATTGTTACGTCATACATCAGAGATATGGTGATACATACAGAGTAAGTGCGGATTTTGTGACATCCCCTAGTTTTTAATTGTGCTATTTGTGCATCATGGCATGAGCACTAAAAACTTGTTTTGAATTTGAGCAAAATTTAAATTGAAATCATTTGAATTGGAGCAAATTTGAAAAAGAAAAGAGAAACAGAAAATAAAAAATAAATAAAAAGAAAACCTAATTCTACCCCTCCCTTCCCCGGATGGGCCCTCCCGGCCCATCTTTCCCTCCCCGCGCGCGGCCCGCTTGGCCTGCCACCGCCCCTTTCTTCTCCCCACGCCTCCTCTCTCTTCTCCCGCTGCCACCACCTAAGCAGCCCGATGGCAAGCTCTCCCCGCCCGGCCTTGCCACCTCCTGCCTCGGTTATGCCGCCCGGCCACCGCTCTCCTCCCCTATTTAAACCCACCCTCGGCTGCCCCGCCGCCTTGCGCCCTCTATCTCCCTCCCTCTCCTCTCTCGGACGCGCCGCCTCCGTCGCCGTTGTCTCTGCCCCGAGCTTCTCTGTCCCCGCCCCCGTCGCCACCCCGACCGAGCCAGAGCTCGCTCCCCACGCCACCCGCCTCCCCTATAAAGTCGTTCCCGGCCGCACCACCGCCTCTCTCCCCTATAAACATTTCCATATGCACCCTCACCAAGCTTTCAGTCCTGAGAAAAATTATTTGTAATTGTTTCTAATAAATGAAATGACATAAGCCTTGGCGCCACGCTTGCATTGTCCATGTTATTGCTTTATCTGATAGAAAAATGAATACAAAAATGTTACCTGGAAGAAGTTATATGTTCATATTTTACAGCAATTGCACAACAAACAGTTCAGTTCTCGTAGAAATCTTGAAATATTCCCTGAGCCATGCATTTCGAGCTATTGTTGCGCCATACATCAGAGATATGGTGATACATATAGAGTAAGTGCGGATTTGCCAGTAAATATACACAGATCTGTTAAGATCAAAGAGGCATGGACTCTCACCCAAAATGTTCCTAAGCAAAGCAGTAGTACATGGACTCTCACCCAAAATGTTCCTAAATAAAGCAGTAGTAGACTCAAGGGAGGGAGAGCAATGGGAAGAGCACTAACCTGGAGAAGGCCTGCAGCGAGCAACGATGGCGCTCATCAACGCCCGGTCTACGGTGCGGTGGAAGGAGAATGAGCAGCTAGCTCGTCAACGCCCGGTCTTCGGCTATGGATGCATCGATCGAGACATGGGGAGCAGTTGTGTCGGTGCGCCGGCCAAGGGCAGAGCCAGGAATCGCCGCAAGCGACCGAAAAAGGGAGACATGCTAATAGGATTAATATGCGTGATGATAAAGGGTAGAATTATCTTTTCATTACTCCCATGACGGTCAACTAACTGTCAATTGACGGTCAACTAGCGTTAGCGGTATATTGGAACTAGGTCAAAATTTGAATGGTATATTTGAAACCTCGTTTTATTGACTGGTATATTTGAAACTGACCAAATTCCTAGTGGTGTACATGAAATTCTCTCTATCTATTTTGACATAACAAAGAGTACTATACGGTAAAACTTGTACCGTATATGAGAAGTTGGGGAGCGCACTGGTATTGTACTAGGGCTTTAGAGCTTAAAAGTGAGAAGATTCTCCGCTCTCTATATATCTGTCAAGGTAAAATATGATGTCATGGTGGATGTTTGTCTATCCAGGACAGTGATATGCAATAGCAGCAGCCAATACGGCAGAGATATTAAGGTTATCTCATCTATATATCTTACAAGTAAAGTGCACTAATAGTTACTGAACTTGTATGTCTTATTTATTTCGGTTTTGCTATTCCTCAGTCGACTGAGATTTTTTTAAATCTCAGTCGTCTTCAACCTCAGGCGACGACGCGGGCGAGCCGGAGCAGGCGACGATGCGGAGCGGCGGCGACGGCGAGGGCGAGCACGCGCCGAGCTGGAGCCGGCGACGACGCGGAGCGGCGGCGAAGGGGACGGCGAGGCAGAGGCGAACAAGGCCGACGAGTTAGCGTCGCCGAGCCGGAGCCCGGCGACGACGCGGAGCGGCGGCGCCGTGCGGAGGCGAGGCCGAATCACCGGAGGCCGCCGGGTTAGGGTTTAGGGTGGGGGGTGTCGCCGGAGCCGGAGTTGAAGCTGCGCCGGCCGTCGGGTTTAGAGGAGAGGCCTGATCCGGCGGCGGTGGCCGCCGGACATGACGGCGGCGGAGCCGTCGGAGGTCGGGAGAGAAAGAGGGAGAGAGAGAGAGAGAGCACGTCGGGAGGAAGAAGACGATCGGGAGCGGCCAGAGGAAGAAGACGATGTGGTGGCCGTTGATCTCGATCCAACGGCCCAAAACAAATCGACTGAGATTTAAGAAAATCTCAGGCGACTGAGGAATAGTCGGACCCTATTTATTTTGATCACTGTGTTAAAAAAAAGTGCAAAATTAAAAATATTAAACTTACTAAAGTGGTTCTTCACTAGTTCGCTTTATATATGCATTTGGTATCGTATTAATTTTAGGTCAAAATTCATACCATCAACATAGTTGTGGTGCTCACTTTTCTCAGTGAGACCATGGCTCACTTCAGCTCACCGCTGGCGGGCATGCATGGCCGCATCCACCGCCACCCTCGCCTTGGTGCGGTGTCACCTCTTGGCACAGTGCCGAGTGAGTTATGCATCATGGCGTCGTTCCTCTGCTCGACGCGCGCTTGCGTCGCATAGCATGGAGGCACTCAGTAGAGGAGGCGCTCGCTGTAGAGGGTAGTGCTCGTGGAGCATGGCGGCAAGGTGTCCTTGGCGTGCGTGCAGGCCTGTGTGCATAGGAGGTTGCTCTGTTTCCACTCCGGGCCGGTGAAGCGCTCCTGGACACCCACACACTTTGCGTCTTCTTGTTGCCGACACTCCTCGGCACCCACGTCGGAAGCTCAATATAAAGATGAATGAAGCGCCGGCGGCGGCGGCGGCGGCGAATGAAATTTGGGCATTTCCTCTCCGGCTCTTCGTCATCCCCTCGCGCTTCCTCTTCCGCGCCTCTCCCCCTTCGCTCTCTGTTGCTTCAATCCCGCCCGTTGGTGGTCTTGATGGAGTGGCTCTGAACCAAAAATTTGGAGGATTTCTGAATCAGAAAGCTGATCTTCCCCTGTTTTGCTTTATTTGCTTTAGTTGCGCCTTGCAACGATGCTATCGGCGACCTCGCGCATAGGGCGAATGTTGGCTGGGCTCTTGCCTGTGTTCCCTATACTGAATTGTGTTAGTGGTGCTCCTCATCTGTCTGTATTGTTCATCGATACTCCATCTGCCGTGCACACCATCTGTTTTGAGGAAATGCATCGCAGCTAGATGCGTGTACTCTACCTGCTATGCACACCAACGGTTCGACTCCTCCCTTCTATTTTTATCTTTGGCTCATCCGTGTAGTTTCTTTTCGAATATGCAAATTCCTTTTCATTTCAGTTTGGCAAGTTAATGGCTGAGTCTTAATGGATTCTTCAAAATTGATTAGTGCGGCTGCATCAAACAAGAAGGTTCTCGGCAAAAAAAAGAAAAGCAAGCAAGAAGGAATCATTTCTAATATGTTTCTGGCACTGTTATTACTTGCAGTAAATGAACTTCACCTTCAATTCCAAATGTTCAACGACAAAATGAAAATATTTAAGATGGTAAGAAGTGAGCTCTCTTTTACCTCCTCTAACAGTAGGTCTATGTCAGGCACTTTAGCCACTGTTTCAATAGACGAAGATTAATATTTTGTCAGGCACTTTAGCCCATTATTATCAACTTATGTCAAGTGTAATCACTGTACTTGTTTATAGGACTACAATAGTTGCATTGTCCAAGTCTCCTGACGTAACATGATTCACTAATTGTCGGTTGGTCCTCCGTGCTTTGCAGTTCTTGATCCATTTTATAAAAATATATGCTGAACGTAACCGTACATTTTTTCAACAAATACTAGGAACTTAGCTTTTAGTCAGATTTTTCTTGAAGTCATGATGTTGCTAATCACAACAATGCAAATTTTGTGTGGTAGTCATATGACTGCATAGCACAATGCTTCTACGCGTTCCCGCAGCAACGCGCAAGGAATCACCTAGTCTAGTCTCAAAACTTGAGGGATCAAAATATTAAAATATTGATGACGAAATATCTCCGTTAGTTTGAATTCTCTATTTCCTGCCCTTTACTTTCAATTGCAATCACTTCAGGCAGTATGTGCTCAGAACAATTCAATGACCTACAAAAGGAACAGAGCAGACAGCAGATGCAAAGTCATTTGTGAGTTGTTTTTCCTTTTAACCAAAGGGAGGTCATTCTCGATTTCATAACAGACCATCGAGCATTACAAAACACAGGCCACATATGTTATCGCCAAAAGAAAGCAGAACTGAGATGGACAAATATCATTCTTGCAACTCCAAGACTGAGCATCAAAAGCACAATCACACCCTACCGGGGCTAAGTGCCTACAAATACAAGCAGATCCCACAACATCCAAAACATCATCACCACATAGGCACCCTTAAAGCATCCTCAGTCTCTGGATCCTTGTAGAAGCGTGCCTCATGAGCCATGGGTTTCTGCAAAGCCGTAGAAAAAGATGTGACACTAGCAGGACCAATTAGGGTATTAATGTTGAAAACAAGAAATGTTTTCCCGAGTGTCGAGCTGATGTAAGCTCCCCATAAAACAATCTTTCTAATATGATCTCGACTTGCAAGCATTAACACACAATCAGAAGCACACTACAAAACATGACAATGAAACATAAGTCGATTTCTACTGTCCAGCCACTAAAGAGTCCATGGCTAGGATACTTCTTATAGTAGTTTCATTGGTAGTCTTATTTGCTTTATCCTTGCAAATTTCCAATTCTTAAATGTCAAGGACAGCAGAATGATCGAGGAAAGCAGAATAATCAACAAATTAACGAACTAAAGTACTGCCTCCCTTCGAAAATATGTGATATTTTAGAAACCGTGCAGTCAAATTTCTCCTACTTTAACCACTAGTAAGTTAAAAAAAATTTACATTGCTAACATGAAAATAGTGTCATCGGATTTATCATGATTTTTTTAAAATATAATTGTTGCTAATATATAAATATAAAAATAACAATCAAAGATGTATATTGGAGACCTATCAATGTATAAAATAACACTTATTTATGAACTGAAGGAGTATCAACCATCACCGCTGGTAGTAGCACTACAAATACAGGAAGAACTAAAACCCTTCCGCGACACAACACCGTCACCTTGACAAGGCACACTAAACCTGTAACCAAGAAACCTTGGTTACTTACATTATTAAAGAATCAAGAGGAATAGCGTATCACAAGGGGGATGACTATGTTATGTGGATAAGATGTCCAACCTCTATATAATGTAAAACTAATTGATTAGCCGTGTCCACGGTTATGACAATACAAAGATCCAGTCATGCAAGAAACATGTCGCCTTTTCTCCCAAATATTTTTCCTCTATTCCTTTGGAATCAATACAGGTTGTCAGAACCTGTTGTTGAGTTAAGGGGTTAGACCTTTTCGACCTGTGTTGGTGGTTAGAACCTTCACTATTTGTACACCATCGATAAAAATATATTTAAAATTGCATTTGAATCTAATATGGTAGATTTAAACTAAAATAATGTTTAGGCAAAAGATCCATAAAACCATCCGTTATTAAGTGTGCATGTAACACTGTTAGTTTTTCCCTAAAAAGGGGCAAGTTGAGTATGCAAAGTACTCATCAAACATATTATTTTTGTTCATGTCTAGAAATTTACGATGATGGTGAGGATGTAGGTGACTTCTACGACGACGCTGGCAAGGAGTAGGACAAATTGGACTCCATTGACTGCCTATGGCTGAGATGCAACTTATCTTATTATCATTTTATTTCCGCTGCTTTATGATTGTAACGGTCATGTGACCATGTACTCTGTTTAAAGTCATGTGGCTTGTACCTCTAAGACTATCTTTATACTGAACTTGATGTTGCAATGTTATTATTTTGACTGTGTTCATCATCACAATCCTGAACTAATGATGTCACATGGGGGATCTGCAAATTAAGTCTCGGCTCTCACAAAGTGGACCATGTACAATGCTATCAGTGATCCTGTAACCATAAATCTGAAACAAAAAGGTACTCCATTTCCCTAGTGATTGCATTATTTCCAAATAAAGGCTAGTGATTGGCAACTAGGTGAGCTTCATCCTTAGAAGCTCCTTTTAGTTGCCCAATAGATCTGATGTGCTCCTAGTCCCTTCTTTATTGGGTTCATGCCATATATTTGGTAAAGGTCTATGAGGTGTTGGGAGGTCCTGTAGTACTTAGACATGTGTCCCCACAAACCACATTTATTATAAGTCTGTTGCTGATTCACATAAAGCGTGATGATATTATGACTTTTTGCGCTCAACAGTCTCTGAGAGAATTGCGCATTCATATCTCTGAATATAGCTCCTTCGGGGACCTAGATGAAGATTTAAGTTGCGCGATTAATTCATTCATATCTTCTTGTAGAAGTAAAGAATGCACCAAGTCAAGAAAGGCTGTGTACTTTCTAGCATATAAATTTCTTGCCATTCAATATTTTCCACATGCATAGTGGAAATGGTCTTTCTAATCATCTACTTATTCATGGTCATATTTTTTCGGGTTTGAGATGAAACTATCCATTTCAAAATTATATTTAGAAACAGATACAAAGTCTTGGAAGCAAATGTTATTATACTGATTCAACAGTATCTCTGTAACATCCTCAATTTTACGGGCTTGAAAATTTTTTTTAAAAGAGAGAAGGATGTGCAACTATGTAATATATGTTAAAAATATTTTATTGGATTTTTATCTCAAATTAATTCAAATTTTTGAATTAATTTGAGAGCAAAAAGTGTGTTTTTGATTTTTAATTTAATCATCATTTGAAAAATTGCTCCGAAAATATTTTTATTGGATTCCCCATGTCCAAGTTGATTTACTGAAATTTTCTCATAATTTTTGGAACCCATTAAAATTAGTTTTGAATTACCTTGTTTTTCTCTATTAATTTAATCCGAAAATAAATAAAGGGAGTGGGCCCCAGCATGCATGCATGCATGCATGCAGCCAGGCAGCCGTGGTGCGCACTGGATTAGGCGCCGGTGTTTATTTTCTTTTCTTTTAATCTTAGTGATTATCTTTTAATCCTAGTGATTATCTTTTAATCTTTATACTTATCTCCTTTTTCTTAAATTGCAAATTCCTGCATTATCTCCTCCTTTTCTCCCCTATATAAACCCCACTCCCCCTAGGATTTCCCTTGCCTTTCCCTCCCCAAAATCTCTTCTCCACCACTTCATCTTCCCCAACTCCGGCGGAACTCCGGCGAGCAATTCCGGCCACACCGTCGCACCCCTACACCGGGGATTCGTGTTGGAGCTTCCCCACGCCGTCGCGCATCTACTACCGCAAGAATTCGGAAGCTTCTTCCACTACACCGACTGTACCGCGAGCTTCTTCCTCAACTCTGGCGATCTCCTTCTCTCCTCCATTTCTTCACCCACGGTGAGCTTCTCTCCAATCCCCTACCGAGGTAGTCTCCCCTCAACCCGCGGATCTTTTCCCCTCAACCAATTTTGGCCAATATCCATCCAATGTGCAACCATTAATCTTTGGATCTCTAATTTTTGGCTCTATTACTGTAGCGTGAACAGTACTCGCGTGCACTGTTCATATGCTACAGTATAAAACCTAGCCCTCTGTCCTATCTAATTTTTGGCTCCATCCAAATCTTGTCCGATCTGTGATCTTACGGTTAAAATGGAATCGTTAGGACCCCACGAATCCAACGATGTAATCGGATTTTTAATCCGACCGTCGGATTTCGAAATATATTTAATTTAGTATGAAATCTGAGCAAATTTCGAGATATCTTTGTACTGGAAAGTTATTTTGAAGTGAATCTTTTTCTGTAGATTATTAGTATGATAGGGAGTGTTTCTGGAAATTTTCATGATTTTTGGATTAATGTATAATTTCCTAGAATTAAAATAAGCTTTAAATCAATTATTAAAAATGGTAATGCTCTCTGTTATTTTTGTTCAATTTTAGTTTAGGATCAGAGAACCCTAAAGACAATTTACCATGTCAACCAAAGTATTTTCCCTGTAATGGTTAATGCTATAGAAATCAAGTTGTGTTCTAGATTTATTTTAAATTGTTATTTAAATGCTGTTTCTAGTAATAAGTCCATTATAAATCTGTTTTGACCTCTAAAAATGCGTGTCCAGTACCCAATAATTCATATTATATTAGGTTAATGTTGAAAAGTCATGAGAACCATTTTTGATAATTTATTAATGTTTTTCCATGCTTTTAATGTAATTTCCATGCTTAGAAAAATAATTTTTATTGCTTAAGTTATATTTCCAGAACACATGTAAACATGAAATGTTTCTGGAATCAGTATAATAACAGGTTGATTCAATTTCATGATTTATTGATGTTAATTAGTATTTTCTACTTATTTGTTACACTAGAAATGCTAGAAAATGCTTTAATTAATTAATGTCCAGATTAAAAATTATTATTAAATAATTTTTGGTACTGTTCTAGTACTGTTAACATGTTCCAAATTGTTTCATACTTGGTTAGTACATGTTAATAGTAGAGAATACAATTTAGCTTAATTTCTAGTCTTTAAAATATTAGAAAAGCATGAATAAATCTAGTTTTATGATGTTAATTTGTTTTTACTGATATTAACCATTATAAATATTTAGGATTCACCTAAATATTTATTTGTGGTTAATTATGAATTGTTTGTCCTTTTATTTTAATTACTAGCATGCTAAGGTGTATGTGTGTATGTATAATTGAATATCTATTAAATATACCCGATAAGGGTTATATACTATATATATATGTCTATGGTTATGGCCAACCCTAGAAGACCATTCTTTCTTCACGATGACGCTATCGCGTCATCGTTCCATTCCACCTCACCTTACCTTCATCGGGCTTCTCTCTCGTGTTGCTTTTCGGAATGCTTTCCTGGAGTTGGTTGTTTATTTATTTTGCTCGTTGCGTTGCGTCAATAGGGAGTGAAGAGACCGACCCGACGAACGAAGGCATGCCATCTTTTCTTGATCATGTTGATCCTATATTTTCAAAGTCATTATATTTTGTTATTTATAAACATGCATGCTGTTTTAATCCAGTAGCTAGCGTGTCGATTGACACACTTATACCCTGTCCGCTTGTCGCCCTTTTTACTTGGTACCCTGAGTAGTATAATAGGTTTTATTCTGAATAGAGTAGAGATATGCTTAGCCATGCTTAAATACATCTTTAGGTTATTTTGATTTGCCTCTACAGAGTAATGAATATCGGATCGATGATCCTTGTTGAAACTTGTTGAGCTCGCTGAGCTAGGGCCGGATGCCCGATGTTGTCCCTCTCTCTATTCTTCCTGTTCTACTCTGGGTGAAACTTACCATCTAATATGGTGCGGGCGACAGCTGGATCATGTGATGAAGGAGCATATGGTTGCCTACCCACAGAAGGCCGGTTTAAAGGAACCATAAGTCGTCCGTACCGCATAAGGCCAAAATCATGTAATTGGAGAATTGTGACAACTGTACAACCACATGCTATATGGGCACTGGCTTGGTTAAGTAGGTTAGTTGAGTCTTGGTGTCGACATTGCCATACCGCAGAAGGGTGGACGTAGCTACGAGGACCTCGGCACAAAAGGGGGCCACGTAGGGTAAGCGGGTGTACGCTCCTCCGTGTCGAAACCTAGTGGGCATGTCACATCGGGATGAAACTGGTTAAAAGATCTCGTCACGGTCACCCTGCCGACACACCGATAGGCGTGTGTACAAGCCTGCGCAGCTTGGCATAAGGGGATGATCGTGTCATGTGGGTAAAGTGTACACACTCTGCAGAGTTAAAACTAATCGGTTAGCCGTGTCCACGGTTATGGACAGCACATGCCTCATTCTTGATGAAAAGGACCTGTCCCTCTTCCCCTTGCTACTTTCCTCTACCCCTTTGCTGATGAACCTATGGTCGAGCTAAGGCGGGAGTCCTTACTCGAGTGTGTTGGTCGTGGACCACACCTGATGAAAACACCCCTGATAATAAAATTGTTTTACATCAAAAGATGCCTTCGAATCTACCCTAATATTTCAACTAAAACCGCATTTACGCAAATAAACCCTACAGCCTTCCTTTGAAGCCTTGCATATAGAATGGTAGGACCATCTGTTGCCAGGTGGCTTGCTGAGTACGCGAAGTACTCATCATGCATATGTTTATGGTGGTGTGCAGAGGAGTATGCTGAGGAAGGAGCTGATGAAGATTTCTTCTACGATGAGCCCGAAGAGTAGGTCGCGTGGCTGCCGTCAATTGCCTGTGGCGTGGATGGAGTCACTTCGCTTTTATTTCTGCTGTTTTGCCTCCGATGTTGTCGGCGTAGAGACGCCTCTAGCGGTGGTCCGGAGGGACCCCCTTTTGAGTTCGGCCCAGGGGAGTATTGAGTTTCTTACGAGCCTTGGTGTGGATTAGAGTTTAGCGAATAAACCCGGTGGCTAAGAATGAAATGACGCAAGGATTTTCCCGGGTTCAGGCCGCCCCGGAAGGCGTAATACCCTACGTCCTGCTTGTTTTTTGTATATATGGGTGTATATGGCAAGTACGATGAGTTACAGAGGTACGCACTGTTCTTCTTCTAGCTCTGGCCCGGAGGAAGAACGGTGCTTCTTCGATAAGGAGTAAACTTAGAGAGATCTAACCTAGGAAAAATGAGCCAACCCCTTGCATGGACCAGGCTCTCCCCTTATATACTCGGGGGAATACCACATAGGTCGGCAAAGGAGAACATGAGCTGTACTTGTGCTGTAGACGACGTGGGCGCTACTGGAAGCGCCCACACCTTCATTTAATGCCCACTTGAGACTTTCGGCCGGGCCGTCGCCTCGCGGCGTGTCGGAGCAGGGGCTCTGACACCTTTGCCTTCGGCGGGCCCCGCGGACGGAGACTTACGGGGTTCCTTCTGACTGGGTTGGTAAGTCGTCCCCTCACGGGCCCCGTGGGTCAGCCTCTCATGCCGCGCAATTGGTCGCGCGGCGGCGTCCCCCATGGGGTGAAAAGGTTGACAGCGACAGGGCGTGCGGGGCGGCGCGCTTGGTCGGTCAAAGAATCGATCAGCCCGGGCCCACCCCTCAGAGAGAGAGAGAGGGATAGCTAACAGAGCTTATCGCCTGCACCAGTGGGACCCGGTCTGATCGTCATCATGCCCTCATAGGGCTTTGGGTTCCCCGTTGAAATGACAGGCATTAAATGCCTCCGCCAGGGCGGAGGCTTGCTGGAGAAGTTTGGCGCTGGACGACGTGCATGGACGAGGGCCCCACCAGAGGACACGTCATCCCCCGGGCACTCTTCCCCGAGCGACTCCTTCGCTAGGAGGGGCGCCAGTTGTCTTCTACGCGCCCCTGAGCAACCCCGAGCGCTCAGGGAGCACCCGCTGGGGGGCCGCTCGGGGCGCCTTGAAGGGGGAGCCCGAGGGAGAGTGCTCGGGGGGCGGACCCCGAGCGCTCCCCTGGGCCCCACATCCGCCAAGATGCCGAGCGCTCGGGAGGGGACCCCGAGCGCGCCCTTCGCCTTCTGGGACGCCGAGCGCTCGGGGACGGACCCCGAGTGCTCGCTCAGCGCATGGGCCGTGGATTCCCGGAGGCCCACGATTCCTTCTGGTTTGCGGATGCAGCCTCTGGAGGAGACCCCTGATTCCTTGGGATTGGCCGCGGGCTCCGTACGACGATCCGGGTGGGGCCCAAGGCCCCAGCGACCGGAGCGCCACGCGTCACCCTCTGCGGTATCTGGTTGGCCTCCGCCTGCGGTTAGGGGTACCCTGGGCCCCATTCCGCCGACAGATGTAATAAATGTCGTTAAGACATAGTACTTTGTAAGCCATGTGGCATATTGTACTCAAATTATGTTTTATCTTGAATGCATGTGATGTTATTCATTTCGCTTGTGTACCGTCAGCATGATCCTGGGACTGACGAGAATGTATACAAGGGGGATCTGGTAGTTGAAACCAGGTTCTCACAATCTCTATGGGTCATACCAATTCAGAATGATGGTAACGCATTTTAAGCATTTCCCATAGAACCTTTAGGTTTCTCTCCATAATGTACTCACTTTTTAGGTCCTACGAAATACAATTTCTCAGGATTGCCAATTGTAAACTTGGGAACCATAATTTCATCCTTAGGTGCGCACACACTAAAAACATGAGACATACCTTTGCTTTCTAACAGTTCTTCCATGGTGGGGGCGTAAGTTACGTAATTATCCCCAGGGTAACGAGTACCCCAATCTCTTGTCTAGCATAGTCAGGCATCTTACATTATCCATGCAATTATTTCAGAACCTTACTACGAGTAAACATGCATGAGTAATTTGCAAATAATATTGTAAAAATCTTATGATGGATCTAGCATTTTTTTACGCATTATTATGATTTACCGTCAATTCCAATAATTAAAAGCAATTTATAAATCAGAATTAATCAAAACAGTGAACATATTACAGAAAGCATAGAACAAATAATAATAAAGTTAAAAATAAATCAAATGTAACTTTTGATGCATAATTCATCTTTTTGAAGTCTCTTTTGTAGGACTACGAGATTTTCTTCCATTTTTAATAAATACCGGGGGGTTTACTAAATCTTCAGTTCAGAGAAAATGTATGCGTTATTGCCCAAAAACTTTAGGGTTCCATTTGCAATTTTCGCGGAACCGACCAATCTGGCCTGGTATAATCCGCAGCCCTTACTGGGCCGGCGACCCATCTCTCGTACCCGTTTTTCTCTTTTCTTTCGGCTTGGCTAGCGCAGTGGGCTGCTCGCTCCATCACGTTGGCCTGTCCAGGCCCGCCACGCACTGCCCGGCCTAACTTGGGGGCGGTGGTGGCAGCCGTACAACGGCTCATGCAGTTCGTGCTGCCGGAGCGGACGACAAGGGCCGGTGGCGGCGGCTCGTAGGCGCGGGAGGAGGCCGACGGAAGGAGCCACTAGCACGAAGAGTGCCTCCGCAGGCGTCACGGGGTACAGCGGCGAGGCGCGGCGTCATACGCACGCGGGCGCGTCAGGCGCATGCGGGCGGAGCCAGTGGACGTTCAGCGGCGCGCTGGTGCGGAGCTGGTGCCGTTCAGCGGCATGTGCTCACGCGGACGGGAGCGGCGGTGCGCGCGACACGAGGCCGACGGTGAGAACGAGCGGGCGGGCGAGGCAGCAATCTAGGAGGACGCACGGTGCCGTCATCTCCTCACGGGCCGATGCGTCACGGTGCGCTCGTGAAGTGACAGCGCGTCCATACAGGGACGCGCGAGGGCCGCTGTGGACCGGCCGTCGCGTGCGGCGGCGCGTCGTGGTGCTGATGACCACCGCTCGTGCGGGAGCCCGCGAGCACGGCGTGCGGAGGCGTCAGCCAGCCTGCGTGCGCCGTGGCCTGCGTGGCCATGTCGGTGCCGGTGCTCCGATGGCGGTCTCGTGCTGAAGGTCGCGGACGTGCAGCGGCTCATAAGGGTCGGCTGCACGGCGCGCGGTCGACGTGAACGCGTGATGGTGGACGCGACGTATGGCATAAATCAATCTAATTAACTTAATTAGTTCAATCCTCTTTGGATTGTTCCACGACCAAATCGACCCATCAATAAATGCTTCATACGTTTGTTTGATCGATTAACGTATGTGCCTGATCGATGGATCATCCAGTGCTTTTTAACATGCACAGCACGCGGAAGCGCGTCATTCGTTCGGTGTGATTAGCAATCCCCCGTGCAATTTTAGTCAATCGATCGGCGTTCCGCCGGTCGGAACAATTGACAAAGGGAAATTCACCAACAAAACCAAAAACGGATACAAAGATGGATCTAGATCGTGAGATCGTGGGGCAAAAGCAATTTAGATGAATGAAATCAATCTACTTAATGCGGTATTATTGTTTATTGATAGTTACCTTGCCGGGTCTACAATTAGCCCAAGTAAAGCTTCGTACTGAAAACATGATGGTAAACCACCGCTACCAAGTGTAGTTTAATGATCACCGATATAGTAAATGGAGAAGAACAAGCATACATACTTAAAATATTATCATAAATAAGACACAAGGTATAAGGACACACTACTAGAGAGATCATTTGTACAGACGGTTCGGAACTCTCGTGCGGGTCGGTTTTCCAAACCGTCTGTACAAAATAGTTTGTACCAATCAGGTCTGTACTCGTGTACTTAGTCTAGTTCAGTTGGCAACTCCCTTTGCTTGGACAACACAAGGTTGCGGGATCGAATCCCGCTGGAAGCATATTGTGCAATTTAATTCCAGTGGTTGGATGGGACAACGCGAACGGTGGGATGAGACGCGGCACATGGCGCGATTGGTGTTATTTTTTTTATAACACGACATCACAGACTAGAATTAAATCGCACAATATGCTTCCAGCGGGATTCGATCCTGCAACCTCGTGTTGTCCAAGCAAAGGGAGTTGCCAACTGAACTAGACTGAGTACGCGATAATAGACGGGACGGCTTTCCTCTTAACTAATCCCTACGACTAAGCGGGACGCTTTGAGTACAGACGGATCTGAATTTGGAACCGTCTGTGCTGTTCGATTTGTACAGACGGCTCCAATTTGGACCTATCTATGCTATTTGTACAAACGGTTTTAAATTGGAGCCGTCTGTGCTATAGCTCAGAGTGCTAGTTTGAGTCCAGATCCAAACATAGTTTGAAAGGTTTTAATAAAACAGTCATAACTTTCTCATACGAAGTCTGTTTTGGGTCTACGACCACTCAAATCGAAGCTAACGACGAGGCGCATCTGAAAATTCTACACATGTATACACCTGTACAAGTCTTGACCCTCAAAATTCGGCTCCTAAGTGGGACTTTTTCGTTCCAGAAGTTTTTCCGTTACTTTTTTTGATCTTGCGGAGGGCATATCTCCTCCACCCGGATTCCGAATTGGGTGATTCTTTTTTCCCTGGTTAGTTTGAGTCGAGGACTTGCTTTCCACCTTGATCCCAACTTCTGCTGAGCAATTTCGTTCTGGGTGCCGTTTTTAAAATCTTCGATTTCGGGCCGGGATTTCCACTAGTCGTTTCGTCGACTTTCTCGGAATTAGCTCAAAATTTCTAAAGATGTAGAGTTTGGCCTCCCGCTCACAGCCGTGAAAACCATTCGACAATCGGAACTGCCAAACTCTCTCTCCATCGCTGCCACTTTCCTGCCGCTGCAAGAAAATCTGCGGTTTTTGCTGCCGCGGCAGTAGACCAGCCTTCTAAACTTAGAACCGTCTGTACTGTTTGATTTGTATAGACGGTTCCAAATTTAGAACCATCTATACTGTTTATATATTTGTACAGACGGTTCCAAACTTAGAACCATCTGTACTGTTCAATTTTTATAGACTGTTCCAATTTGGGTCCGTCTGTACTATTTGTACAGACGGTTCCTGTAGCGTCCCGCTTGTTGGGAACCGCTTGTACTCATTTTTTCAGACGATTTTCTTTTGGAACCGTCTGTAATACTATTTGTACAGACGGCTTCAAAAATCCGTCTATACAGGGGCGTCCCGTTAAATCATTTTTGTAGTAGTGACATAATCTCTTTACTTTATTAATCTTAACATTGATTACAAATAATGGTTGGAGCTCTATTTAACCTAGAGCTCCTACTAAGAGATTAGGGGGATGTTTAGGACAGCTCGAGCTCCATGGATTTGGTGGAGCTGGGTTTTAATAACTTCACGAATTTGTGGAGC
The DNA here is from genome assembly GCA_019208055.1 of Stipa capillata. Taxonomy (NCBI): domain Eukaryota; kingdom Viridiplantae; phylum Streptophyta; class Magnoliopsida; order Poales; family Poaceae; genus Stipa; species Stipa capillata. Next base: position 534,756 of record JAGXJF010002705.1, read on the forward strand.
TAAAGCTGGGGGTATATCGGAGATGGTTAGAAGTCATATTTTATTGACATTGTATACTAAAAGTGGTTATATAAATCACTTTATTTTAGTTTTTAATCTTCAAATCTGATGTGGAGCTAGGAGCTGGAGCTGTCCCAAACACCCCCTAGATAAGAATTCACAAAACTAAGAGGAAACCACCCCTCCACCTAAAGGGGTGCCCACCTCCTTCGTGGGTTAATTGTTTCCCAACAAAATCATCAATTATCCCCTCAAAGATGTATGTGAATTTGTAGATCCGGTCAACTGTGCTAGGGCAGCCGGACATTCGGTCGAGGAAGGTGGAAACAGTTCTTAGAGGCATTAATCAGTTAAGTAAAGTTAGATTAATTTGTGCAACTAAAATCAGTAATCCTGTTGGTTAAAGTTGTAGAACCCTCGCCGGTATCTCTGATGTCATGATAACATGCCTAGGCACAAACACATTTCCTTAATTTATTGCCGGTGGTTAAATAAGTGGCAATGTAAAAATCCTGAGTTTAGTCTTTGGTTTCCATGAGTTGGATTAAACAGGCTACACCATGCCCATGCGCTCTCGGTTAAATTGATAGTGCGTATCTACCGTAAACAGTGGTTACCGGTTAACGCCAACTCCGTGCCAAGTACTTTGGGTGACATGGATGGAGCGAACAGTCTATACCTTTTAAATGTTGTTCTGTTATGCTTTTCCTAAAAAGCAAAGTTGAATGCAAACATCACAAATTGGTAAATGCAATACAAAGATAGCACTTGTTACAGAGATGATATTCTCTCCGTTCCAAAATATAAGACGTGTTATGTTTGGTTAATATAAAACTTTGAACAATAATTACTCTATTAGTATGTGGTTTATTTGATGTAAAATTTATGTCATTAGATTCAAAAGTACTTACTCATGATTGTGAGTTTGTATCACAAAAATCACATATTAATAGAGTAATCACTGATTAAAATTTTGTCTTAATTAAATAAAATATGCTTTATATCCTGAAACGGAGGGAAATAGTATTTACGAACATTTCAACGCACGGAGCATGGCTTGATTCATATAATTTTTTCGGTCAAAAGAGCATTTGCCTCGGCTGCACCGCATTGGAGCGCTGACCCAGCCACAAGTAAAGCAGAGTATCATCTCTGTATGCAGAGTATGGAAAGCTATGTTATGTAATTATTACATGCTGATTTGTGATAGCTTCCATCTCAATGTTCAGCAGCTAGTCGTCCATAAGATCCTTCCAGTTCACCTCCATGTTATCCGCAGTAGTGTGACTCGTACAAATCGACGAAGAATAGTAACATTTGATTGTTCAATTATTACAGTACAAATAGACAGCGCGACTCGTACAAACAGAATTTTTTTTTAAATATTTTTTTTTCGTAAATCGTAACTATACATCTCGGTTTGAAAAAATTACAAAAATAGCGCTCAGTCGGCATGTGAGACGCCGAAGTGCTCAAATCGGCGGCCCAAATGCCGAAATGGGCTCAATCGGCAGACCAAACACCGAAATGGGGTAAGTCGGCAGCCGACATGCCGACTTCTGCAACCGATTTTGGCGGCAAGGGGAAGTCGGCACGCCAACTGCCGACTTGGGCGAAGTCGGCAAGCCAGATGCCGACTTGACCCTAGTCGGCAAACCGGCTGCCGACTTGACCTAAACGCCACCACAGCTGGCGTTTGCCCTGTATTTCTCTGTTTTGGCAACTGTTCTGTTGTGCCCACTCCGTGGGCGTTTGGCCGACTATGTCAAACGCCACGGGCACCGGCGTTTGCCCCTGTCCGAGTTTTTTTTTAAATATTATTTATTTTTTCAAAATGGCAAAAATGGCGACTGAAAAAATTGCAAAAATGGCTTCAATCGCCAGGGCTCGTGGCGATTTCGCGCCGAAAGTGGCCCTGCCCCACCCGGCCCCCCCTCCAGCGTATCTTTTGTGGCCCGTGAAGTGAGAATCTAAAGCCTCCTGCCCACTCTCCTGCCCGGCTCCTGCCCGCTCTCCTGCCCGCCTCCTGTCCGCTCTCTATTTATTGACCCACCCCTGACCTGTCTCTGCCTCCCAGCAATCCATGGATAATTGAAAAATCGTTACAGAGAAGAGATGGAGAGGGATTAGGGTTTGGGAGCGAGGTGAGAAGAAATAAACTCTCGGAAGTGGCAAGAGGGAGAGGTAAATAGTTGCGTTATTATTTTGTTTAGTTTCCTAAAAATAATAACTATGGCGTATTCCAAAATGGCAGGAATGGCCTCATCTGGTGCTGACGAGATGCCGAAGCAGAAGATGGTTGCCGACCTGCCCGCAGGTGTCGAAGTTTCCCTTTGCTGGTGCCAAGATCCGTGCAGACTGATGAGGTCGGATGAGTTCGGCTACACGTACGGAAGAAGGTTCTTCATGTGTGCTAACTACGACGACGAGCCACCGAAGTTTGGCATGTCCAGACAGCGTGAAACGGTAAAACTCGCACATACCCGCATTTCTAACACGATGCAATACTATGGTAACAGTCGTTTGCTTGCAGTGTCGACCTACTATATGTGACTACATACAGTGGCTGGACGTGACCCAATCGAAAGAGAATGAGGAAGAACTCAGGTGGATGGTTGTCTCTGTTCGAGGTCGGATTGAGGAACGCATGCACGATGAAGAGGAGGAGGAGAAGAGAAAGCGTTGGCAGGAGATGCAACACAAAGAAAAGGAGGAGGCGGAACGTCGAGCTGCGGAGGCACGTGAGGCCGAAAGGGCGAGGAAGCGCGAGATGGCGCGTCGCGCGAAGGAAGAAGGGGAGGAAGCTCACGCTCGTCGTATGAGGAAGGAAAAATATCCGAAAGGCCCTGAGTAGTTATTTAAATATTATATTAGGTTGTTTGGTTGTATGCGAATGTTATCGTACCGTGTTGTCACGCCGTGCGTAGTGCTAACGATGTATCGAAATCTATATTTCGAAGAAATAAACTGAGTGTTCCATGCAATTAAGTAGAACTAATGATAGTCGAAATACGAAGTGCTGATAGATAAAAATCGAAAAGATGCTGTCATAACTACTACAAACAAATAAGGGTGCTAGTCTCCCCGTGCGGGTCCTCCTGGGCCTCCCTGTCCACCTCCTCGACGCGGCCCCCTCCGCGGCCTCTTGCGGAAGTCGGAGTACGTCAACTGTGCCGGCGGAACAATCGTACGACGGCCCCTGCCGTACAAGTGCTCCTCAGGCTGAGCTGCAGTAGGCTGGGTATCCTGCGTGACTGGCGGCGGCGGAGGTGGTGAAGGATACCCCCGTCCCAACGCAGAACCATCGGCGGAGTCGAACTGAGTGTTCGCAAAGTACTGAGACAGGCTGTCCGAACCTCCTCGTCCTTGTGAGAAGGGAACAAAACCTGTGGGAGACAATACGTCTTGAGTGCGTGCAAACATGTTGAATCTATTGCAGAAGCTCGAAAATGTTACGTACCCGGGTTGGGGATCATGGCCGGAAACTGCGTAGGTGTGCGCTAAGAGCTTGCCGGCATGTCCCAGTGAAAGAGCTGCCTGCCCTCGAGCTGGGGGTCATGCCACGACGACCCACCGGCCTGTGAAGGTCCTGGGGGAGGCGGGGCCTGCCAGGACGACCCACCGGCCTGTGAAGGACCTGGGGGAGTACTCACCATCGCGGACGGCCTTCGAGGGAGGTGTGTTCCACGTCGTCTCTGCGGGTCGTGCACATCCGACGCCCGTGTGCAGGATAGAGCGCGGAGCATACTACGGCAGAGCTCCTCAGCACGAGACCACGCAGTAGAGTCCTCTGCTGTCCTCGCTCGTGCCAGCTCCGTCGTGATGTGGGCGTGAAGCTCATGTCCCACCTCAACCTGCACGTACATAAGATTTTATTAGAAACGCACAAAGTAATTTAACACATAGTTTGGAACACGTCGTAGAACGTACCGCATTTACCCTCAGACGCGCACTGTCTGCTGGGTACAAATCTGTGGTGCGTGCTGGCTGGATCTCATCATGCTCCATGCGTGGTAGGAGGTAAATACGAGTCCGAGCAACATACCACTGGAGGTAAGCCTGATGCGCCTGAAGGTCGAAGGCCCTGGACTCATCCCAACAGTCCGCCGTAGCCGCCTCCCAAGCCTCGATGTAAGGGTGCAAGAGCTGTGTCCACTCCTGTGCCCTAACAGCCCCCCCTCTACGAGACCAGCTGCGTAAGGGTGCAGGACAAATGTAAGTCATTTTGTTGATTCCATAATAAGAAGACAAATCGGACGTACCCATGCGTGCCACGATCTACAGGAACTGCGTCTGGCGGTGGTCCGTCCTGGTGTAGGCCGAATTGTCGCAGCACACGATGCACAGCGTAGTCTTCGACACAGATGTCGAAGACCAACTTCTTCCTTGTCATCCAGTACGCATCGTCCCTAGTGCACCATGGTGACAGGCCGTGGGGAGCGCGATATAGTCTCGCCTCTTCTGTGTAAGGCTCCCACGTGACCTTCTCTGGAGGCAAGAAGTCGAACTGCTCCGTGAACGCGACGTAGCAGTTTCTCATCTGTGCGGACGCGAACTGTGGCTGTAGAATGAAAGAGGAAGTACGTAAGTTCGAGCCTTCTAATCTTGCAAGTAACAGAAGTACGTACGGTTGTAGGCACGGACTTACCCGACGCCGTGTCCACAGCGAACCGAAAGTAGGTCCCCCGAATGGGTTGTTGTGGTACAACTCCACTCCGTAAGGATCGTCCGCACTCACGAACGGTCTCCCTACGGGGAAACGCTCGTACGACCAAACCTGTAGCGACAGTAATGTAATTTAATATAATGTAATATTCAAAGCGTAGTACCACGAACAACTAACCTGTAGTAGAAGGGGACAGCCCAACAACGACGGCTTCTTCGTGCTCCTGGTGCAGGCGTCACACAGCGCGCACGTAGTTGCCGCTAGAACGGCCGATCCCCAACTCCGGGGTGGGACATCGCCGGGGTGCTGCGCGTCTGCTATCTCTCTCGCAATCTCGATGTGCCGCGCATCAACCGTGTCGCCGTGAGAGTTCGTGAACATCACGTAGCCGAAAAGCCACATGACGTACACCTCCAACGAACGAGTGACCTGGTGGTTCGTCAAGTGCTCACCAGGCCAACCAAGCTCTGCTAGCTGCACGAAATGGTCATTTAGTTAGAACTTCATAAAACAACAGCACGACAGAGATATGTTCTCGCACTTACCTCGAACCGCCGGTACCACGCCCACTTTGGACCGTGCTTCTGACGCTCGTCGATAGGCTGCAGGGGATCGTCGTGGGGACGAACACCTGCGAAGCGCTGCACGAGGTCCGCCCGCCAGGTGGGCGAAGCCTCCAAAGGTCCAACCGCTGTCCCCTCGATCGGGAGACCCAGGAGGTAAGACACGTCCTGCAGCGTCAGGGCCATCTCTCCCCAAGGAAAGTGGAACGTGTGGGTCTCCGGCCTCCATCGATCGATGAGGCACGTCAACAAAGCGCTATCGAAAGGAAAACGTCTAGATCTGACCTCCATGTCGGGAGGTTCCTCGTCCTCACCGAGCAGCTGGTAGTCCTCGTCTGTGCCCTCCACCATCCGTGCCAGCGAGAGTAGACCCGCCCACTCCAACCTGCAAATTTAAAAGCACATTAGATATGAAAATGACATCATTACATGGGTTCTCGCGTGCACGTACCTATTGATCCACGCTGGGTGAATCCTCAAGGCGACACGGGGGGTACGGGTCCGGAAAACCGGGCTGAACTCGCCCTCGGCAATCTTCTTCGCCCGGTGCTTACTGTCCACTCGCGCATCGAGCAACTCGAACTCCGTCATACCTGCACGCGTGTTGTAGGAAAATATAACGAGGCCTGTCATATCAGTGCAAATATTGAAGTACATAATTGAATGGAAACAAACAGGCACATTTTAGAAGTTCAGTACAATTATTATAAATATTTTTGAAAACAGTACGACATCACATCAAAGAAGTTCAAGTACATAATATACCAGGTATATCACGGGCATATTACAAGTTCCTTCATTTATTACAAATACAGTGCTACATTTCAAACATAATTGGGAAAGTACGAATCATTATTCAGAAAGTAACAGGGTGAAGCCTTATTCTCACTCCGCGAACCCATGTCCATGGCCTCGACCAGTCCAAGTAGAAGGGGTTGCCGATGTACTTGCCGTGGGATCACCTCCCGCTTGGTCCTTCAACTTCGGACAATATTTCTTCCGATGGCCATATGCAGCACAATGCAAGCACTGCCTTGTAGGGCCCCCAGCCTCTGACTCATCCATGTCGTTGCGAATTCGTCGAACTCTACGCCGCCCCTTGTTGTCACGAAGTAGGCTCCAGTGAGGTATATATTCCCTTTGATCCTCTTCTACTGTGGTGAAGTTGTCCACAGCACGGAATCCAGTAATTTCGCCGCTCCATGTTGCAAGGACCATCTCCTTGAAATAAAATGGTGACATGAAAGAGGAAGAGTCCATACCAATTAACCCACATGCGGCTAGCACGTGCGAGCACGGCTTGTGTAGAAGGAAAGGCTTGTTGCATGTGCAGCTACAGGTTGGAATTTCTTCACACCCGAAAGAAACCTCGAACGTCCGAACCTCATTTGCGGTTCCAAAACCTGTCTTATCCCGAAGTCGCACTTCGTACCTATGTTGCAGGTTGCCAATCCTTATGACAGTGTGCATCTTCCCCTTTGCTATCTTCTCCTCCATGTACTGCATGACAATCGCGCAGAAAGGAGTTTCAGTGTTCGTGCTCATGTGCAGCACAGCTGTCTGATACCTCTCTTGGAAGTACCGAATTGTTCCATGAAGTATGCTCTCGACTATAGCAACTAAGGGTAAACCGCGCTGTCCGCGAAGCACCCAGTTGTACACCTCCGCCAGGTTGGTCGTCATGATACCGTACCTTGACCCGTGAGTATCAAAGAGCAAGGACCATCTCTCCTTCGGCTCATTCTCGATCCACTTGGAGAAGGTCTTGATTCGTCCCCCCTTCTTCCTCCTAACACCGGGCGGGTCAATACCAGGTAGAGCGCATAGTTCTGTCGGCTCCTCGTCCGCTGCTACTGCAATTGACGCGGCTTTCTTCTTCTGCTGAGTTAACTCTGTTTTAGTGAATTCATCAAGCTTAGCCCACAGTTTATAAAACTTCTTTTGCTGATTTTGTTTGCAAAGCCTCTTGAACAGATTTATAAGCCGTTTGTTTCTGAACTGCCGGTAGAAATTTGCCCCCAGATGGCGAATGCACCAGCGGCTTTGCATATCAGGCCAGGGTTTAACCTCATCCGAGCCGGGGTTTGTGAGAGTCTTCACGGCCTTCAATATACCGGGATGCCTATCATGGAGTATACACATTTTCGGTCGATCTTTCACGACACCTCGCTTCAGTCTTCTGAAGAACCAGAGCCAGCTCGCGTAGTTTTCGCCTTCAACGAATGCGAAAGCCAGTGGAAGAATTTGGTTGTTTCCGTCCACTCCAATAGCGGTTAGGATCTGCCCCCTGTACTTGCCTGTCAAGAATGTACCATCAACACACATCAAAGGTCGACAATGGTTAAAGGCTTCAATGCAAGCTCCGAAGGAGAAAAATGCCCGGTTCATCTCTTTAAATCCTGGTGACTCGGATGACAAAGTATACTTTATGTCCACATACGTGCCAGGATTCCTGCCTTGTAGTGTCCACAGCAGGTAGGGAAGGTTGTGATATGCATCTCTGAAGTTCCCAAATCGCATCTCCATTGCTTTCTGTTTAGCACGCCATGCCTTTCCATAGCTGATGGAGAACTGATACTTGTTCTTTATTGCAACTTGAATATGTTTCGCTTCCATATCTTTCTTCTCCACTATCTCGGTGAACATCAATCTTGCAATTAGACTTGAAGACATGTTACGATGCTCTGCGAGGACGTTGGATCGAACACAGTTATGAGGCACTATTTTGCTAACAATCCAAGTTACTTCGTACTTCGGGACGTGAGCATGCACATAGCAAGGACAGCGATTACTGCTGCACTTTGCGGTGTACTGAGTCGGGGTAGACACTTGAACATAAAATATTCTTTGCGTGGACATACCCCATAGAGCAACTGCATCTTTTAATTCGAGCTTGCTGCGGTACATGGTGACATGTTTTATCTCGTTGCTTTTGAACTCCCACGATGACTCATGCCCATCTGTCACACGCATACCACCCAGTAGTTCTTGGTCCCACCCGCTCGGAATTTGACGATCAGAACTCTCCTCATCCTCAGCACTATCTTCATCAGCGGACTCCTCGTCGTCGTCTTGTGCAACGCCCGCTAGATCTTCCTGCTCTATAGCCTCCACCAACTCTTCGAATTCCTCAGCTTCATCCGCCTGCCTAGTAGGACCATGGTTAGGTCTCGTTCCTCCCGGAATCGCTGATTCAGAAAGATCTCCGGCTCCGTACGCTGTTACCCCTTGCGCTGATGCACTAACGTGATCGTCTTGATACTCTGTACGATGAAATTCCATTTGATCTTTCGCAACAGCTTGCACCAAAGCAACAGGATCTTCCTTACGAGCGCTGCAGACCCTAAGCCAAGAAGTCCACTCCCTCGTTCTTTCGATAGACATCAGATCCCAGCGCACAGAACTTAAGGACATTGTAAACACAGCTTGAATGCTCACGCTGTACTTGTCCGTATCAAGACTGAAGCTACGAGTGAACCAGTCTTTAGCTTCTCTAATGTTCAGCGACTCGGGATTTTCCAGAGGCAATACAGTATAACTGAATGCACTAAGATCCACTCCATTAGAGTTCGTCCTCACTTCTCCAGGACCATAAAAAATCTTGAATCTCATTGCATCAGACATTCCTGTCATCCGTAACATAATTTCGTAAAATTTACCTATGTTCAAATTGTACGACACTTGTAATATGTACCTACATTTGTTCAACTGATCTATACTAACAAGATTCTAAAATCGTAATCCACTTCTATATCTTTCATTATTTTTAATTCTGTATAACTATTTTCTAATATCGTCAATTGCGTATGATTCTAATCACCCTAAATTATCAAACGAAAAAAATAATCGACCAACCAGAGCTGCAACAGATGTACCGCAATGGCACATCAGGAAGCCGGCCGTTACGTGGTAGGCTAATAAAACGGTAGCCACCAACCTGGCACATCAGACCGAACATCTCCCATCCCCAGTACAGGAAGATATATTGTCGTAGCCAATCTAGTGAATTGAATGGACTGCATGTTTCCAGTTTTAAATCGCAGATCCACGCCTTTTGTTTGCCCAGCGGTTGATAACCCATTTTTGCTTTTCTGCACAGTGACCTAATCATTTGTACCCCGCATCTGCATTCTGCACTACTCACTGCAACTCTACGACTACCAACCTAGACTTAAGATCTCTCTCCCCCCCCTAATCCGTCGGTATTGCATATGATTTGGTAATGGCGCAGCGACGAAGCACATGCACCATACAGTATTACAATCGATATATTTTATAACTACAATCGATAAATTTTATAACTAAATTAATAATAAATTTTGACTTTAGAATTTACCGGACCGACGAAAAAAATCCGCGGACGAAGTCTCTTCTTCTCTTCTTCTTCCTTCTTCTTCCTTCTTCTTCTCTTCTTCTTCCTTCTTCTCCTTCCTCTTCTTCTTCTTTCTCTTCTTCTCCTTCCTCTCCTTCCTCTTCTTCTTCCCTTTCTTCTTTTTCTTTTCTTCTTTTCCTCTCCTCTCTCTCCCACGCCCCACCGCCGCTCCACAAGCTCGCCGCCGGCCGCCGCCGGCCGCCGCCGGCCGCCGCCGCAGCCTCGCCGCCGGCCGCCGCGCTGGCCTCGCCGCCGGCCCCGCCCCCGGCCGCCGCCCTCCCTCCAAGCCTCGCCGCCGCCTCCGCCGCCGCTCGCGTGTGTGCGTGTGAGTGTGTTGCGTGTGTGCGTGTGGCGGGGTGTGACTGGGCCGAGTTAAAGGACACGTCGGCGGCCCATATGCCGACAAGCACCAAGTCGGCACACCACATGCCGACGAGCCCCAAGTCGGCAAACAACATGCCGACATGCCCCAAGTCGGCCAACTCCTTGCCGACATGCCTCAAGTCGGCAGACCACTCACCGATAGCACCTGTAGTCGGCAATTGGGCCGCCGATTTGGACAAATCAGCAGTTCGGTTGCCGACTGAGCGCTATTTTTGTACTTTTTTCAAACCGAGGTGTAGACTTGCAATTTACGGAAAAAAATAATATTAAAAAAAAATTCCGTACAAACACGCACGGAGCAAGTAGCGCACAACCTCTATAACACACGGACAATTCTCTATTCTCATCCTTCAAACAGCCAATTCCTGCTTATATCATCCATGATTGATAATCCTCCGTTGTTTTCCTTGCTAGGAGCTTGATCTTTGTGGAGAGATGTCCATGACAGCAATTCCGTCCTCAAATGCGATGGCCAGGCTACATGCATATGATGCTCTGATGAGAAGTTTGAAACCGTCGAAAGTGGTTCCGATATACAACACATAACATAGTGTAAGACAAAGCATGCAAGTCATTCTCACGGTTCTATGCTGAATTCCACCAAACATGCATACAATGTTCGTTAAAATGAACAACAACTTCACTTCACTAATTCTAGGTTATTTCCAAACACACGTAAACTATAGATGTTTTAGAAACCACAAGACAGGATTTCCATGCCATGCGTTCATACGTGGCAACACCACAACTTTGGAATACTTTGCTCACTGGACTATGGAAAAAAGAGTGGAACTTTACAGTCCTTGGTAAGCGAGGTACTCTCGTACCTCCAGTTTCTGAAAAGGTATTTATCAAGTCAGTCCATTAATTAACCATGGGTGAGAAGGATTGCTATTGTAGTAACTCCCTCCGTTTTACTTTATCTAACCATGGATCCAAAGTTTCCATTTTAAAACATTCGTCCACGAGTGAATTGAGAGCGTAGTAATCAAAATTACTGTTTTCACTTGCTGCCCTTAGTTAAGTGTTGTGGAAGAGGTGAAGTGCCTCTTTGGATTAAATATGTTCGTAGGAATTTTGAAGCATTCTAATGTTTAGATTTCTCCTACAAAGACCCTCTGGAACATACGAGTGAAGTTTTCAAATTCTCGTGGAATGCATTCTTACCCCAATTCCATATGAATATATTAGCTCAAACTTCATGTTTTATTTCCTTTGAGAAGCATTTTCTCCTTTTGTCTCTCTACTCTCTCTGGTCTGTATATTTTGCTCCAAAATTCATGTGTTATTATTGATAGCCACGATTAAGCATCATCAATCATATTAGACCCTGTACAATGCAGGTGCTTAGACAGGTGCCTCAGGAAAAAAACCTGGTTTTTTTTGTAAGGGGTGCTTAGACAGGTGCTTAGGAAGGGCAACGGAAGTAAAGTTTAGCACCCGGTGCTAGGCTGGTGCTTAGGGTGACACAGGTGACAGGTGCTTCAACCGGTGCCTAGCAAATAGTACTTCAAAAAGCACTAAATAATACTCATATGAAGCGCTGCATTGGAGACAACAGGTGCTAGAGCAGGTGCTACACGAATATTAAAGCAACTTAAGCACATATATGAAGCACCCTGCATTGTAAGTCACATATTTTTTTGAGACGCCACGCTATTCTCTCTCTTTAAGCACCGGGCTATAAGCACCCTGCATTGTACGTGACCTTACTATGCTTTGACCTATAGGATTGCATAGTATGTGATATTATATTCCTGTATTTTTATACAATTCCCACGTTGTTCTCTACCTCCTGCATTCCAAAGAGGCCCAAGTAGCTATAGCATGATAGAGGTACCCAGTATGCACGGCCATTTCTCATTTCTTGCTATATATTTTCTCAATTTTTTTTACTTGGCTTGTACTCATAGTTGATTGTAGACAGATATAGCAAAACAAATAGAGTTTTTAAAATACACATTTATCTACTTGTCCAAAATTGACTTTGTGCTGTCTAGTTTCTTTACTTCATTTTCACATAATATAATTGCATACATGCAATGCTTTTTGTAAATACCACGTTTATTTCATAATGTAAAGGATATTAGTATTTTCAATCTTAATTTATGAATAAACGCATGCATCGTGAACGATGTTTTATCTTTTTGGCCTAATTTACCTCCCATTTCTGTGCAACATTTCTAGGGTTCAATGTTCACTCTAGCTATTCTTTCTTACTCCCAAGATATTAATGCCAGAAATATATTTTGGCAAGAAACCAGCGGTTGGTGGAAAGCTATTTTTAAAGAGTTGGTTACGCTGGCGATGTTGGTACACTAACTTTTTTTTAATGAAGTTTCACCAATATAAATTTTTTTTAATGATGTTTCACCAGTAAATATAGATGGTAGAATATCATATCTTGGTCACCAATATTAAACATTAAAATATTCCATTAGTATCCTTTACAAAAGAAAAGGGATGGCGGTAAAACAAAAGAGTTGCGGGAAATTTGTGTTCCTTTCTTGTGGCCTTGATGTATGCAGAACCGAACATTTCCGAGCTTAAAATGTACTGTGATCTCATTGGAATTCCGAGATTGTGTTTTTTATGTGCTTGTTGTAGGAAACACTAATTTCATGAACACTTATAGCAAGAACCCGTACGGCCCACTGGTGTCTTTAGAGGGTGTTTGGTTGGGCTTTTCAGTAGGCTTTTACTGGAAAAAGCTACAGCCCAACCAAACGGCCAGCTTTTCAGCAGCTTTTGCCAACGGTAGCTGTGGGTTTTGCAGTGCAAATTCAGCTGTTTGGAAAAGCTGCCTTCTCCCAGCTTTTTGCAATATGTTGAAACTTCTGTGCTCATTTTCTAAAATGCTATAGATTGTTTGGATAAACCAAAAGCCCCACAGCTACAACAGCTTTTCCAGACAGTCAGCCAACCGGGCTTTGTGTCCTTGCTTATATGACGTACGTCTAACTTTGCTATATAAGTTTTCAAAAGAAAAAAAAACTTTGCCTGCATAAAGGGATGTAAAGCACCCATCGTAACCACATTACCAAAAGAGAAAATAAATAGAAAGGCCGGAACTACTTCTCGTGTGCTGCCCATTGTTATGTTTTTGTTTACTCCGAGTAGAGAGAGAGAGACAGAGAGAGAGAGAGAGAGAGAGAGATGATGACTTCAAGGTAGACTAAAACATTGTTTAGTCTGTATGTTCATTGATATGTTCCCGCAAGATCCTCCGTAATGTTAAAAAACAAGCTACTAAAGAAGATGGATAGGAGTAAAAACAATAGTAGCAGGAATAATTTTGTTACCTTCTTGCTCCTTCAGTGTATTCAAAACGTTGAAACGATCCAAGCCTAAAGTTAATCATGTTTTGGTACCTGTAATTATACGGGAAATATTTTTAATTATCTTTTTTTTTCTAGATTTACGTATGATATTAGATCAGTACAGAAAATAAAAGCTCAGATCATGATCCACCGGTTAGTCGTTGTATTAAGCTGATAGGTTGTTTCTAAACCAAATCAATATATGATAGTGTTTAGGTATATATGGTTATAGCGTTCTATCGGTTATGTTTTCCTAATAATAAGATACACTAGATTAATGGTCGGATGATGTCTAGATACAGTTATAAAAATTTATTTGTTATGATTTATTTAAGTGCACTTATAATGATCTATCGGCCATGAATGATTAGGTATAATTAAGAAGATCTATCAATTGTGATATGTTTAGGTACAATTACGAAGATCTATTGGCTGTGATCTATTTAGGTACAGTTATGAATGTCTATCAGTTATGGTTTACTGATAATAAGAAGATTCACTAGATTACTGCCGGATGTTTTATATTTTTTGAAATCTCTAGCATTTTTCTATTGTACTATATTATTAGTATATAATAGATAGATAGATTCTACAACCACTTAACCTCTACCAAATAGTAAACTAGGTGTATTTAGTGCAAATAATGCATGAACTATGCTTTTGATTCGCTCAATCTTCAGTAGTAATTTGAAATGGATTCTTTTGAGGTTGAGAATAACTACAATGGAACAAGGAAAGCAAGTTAATTAGGGGCAATGGTAGTTAAGAGGCAGCAGGTGCCGACAATTTGTAGCTGGGACGTTATACGGCACGACGGGGTGGCTTTTGGGTGGCCAGGTGGGAGACATTTTATGGATGTTAATTAGGTTGGTGAACAATCACCCTCGATATTGTATTGTACGCCATAAAGCAGAAGCGTTACCTGTGGGCATTGGAGTCGCAGAAAGAGACGGCACCATCTCGTGAAGCCGTAATGAAAATAGGGTGGTCCGGAAGGCAATTGACCACAGCAACATTAATGTAGCTGTATTCGTGGAGTCCCTTGATTTGTCGAATACATGTATTTGTCCGCAAATCCCAGATCTGATAAAAAAAGATGGGAGATTGAGGCATTAGAGCACTATAATTTGCGGCGTGCCCCCGTAGTAGTACTGCTATGCATATCTTATTTGTATTTACGGGATCTGCATATGTTATTGTTGAATTATAATAAATAATGAGGATGACATACACGTGCAGTCCCACGCGAAGATCCTGTAACCATATACTGCCGATCACCACCCGGGAAAAAATAATCAACAACAATCACTATATGCGGACTGCAGTCCAACGTGGCAATGGGATCGGAAGAAGAGATGCTCCAGATCTGTGAATCTCAAGCATTAGGTCAATATTAGAAAAATAGAAATGAACATTGATTAGATAAAAAATGAAGTGGTACTACTATTAACCTTTGCAGTGAAGTCCAGGGAAGCACTAGCAAATGTGTTGCTCACGATCTGCGGGTTAAACTTGACTTGTGTTACGATGTCCGAGTGTGCTTCGAATGTCCTAATGCACTCCCAGCCAGTCTCCCAGTTCCAAAGTTTGATCAGGTGGTCCTCCGATGCTGACAACACAAACGGGTCACGTGGGTGAACCGCCAGTGAATTGACCCAACGTGCATGAGCTTTGAATGTCTTCGGCTTGTAATTGTCCGTTGTCCTATATGTACGCACGTGGATGTACCCCTGACTATCACCGGCCACAAGCCATTGCTCCCGCACAATAAATTTAGCCGCAGTAATTACAGGCGACCGGTCGCCTGTGAAGTCCCATGTCATCACTCTTGCCTGCCCACAAATGAAAAATCCCTAATCAGTTCGACAGATATCCTACTTCGTTTAAAACTCAGCATGTATCTCAATATGTATGGGTCTGCTCAACTTTTCTCTAACTTTGTCTACTAGTAATATGTATAACACTGTCTGCTTCATATTTCTAAAAAATATACAACATTTTGGATGTTGATGTGCTCCACAATTTGTAAATTTGACCGTCACTTTTTTGTTACTATGTTCGTACAAAATTTAAATGTATTAAACTATGAAAATACTTTGATAATGTGGTATCATTTTTACCAGAACAATCCAAGTAGGTTTTTATATGCTAGTTCACATACTTAAGTAATGTTGACTTCGCATTGAGAAAATGCCATGTATTTTTGAACGTATTTCCAAAGGATATAAATCATAACATCTTTTTCTCGTCATGTTGTGCTGTGCGGGCTCCGGCCCTCTAAACTGTGATGAGACTACGTACCTGGGTCAGATGGTTCCAAATGGAGGCTTGCCCAGTCTGATTACCTACCAAAATCCTGTGTGACGCAGGAGGATACAAATGTTGAAAATATTCAATACTGGATCGACATCTTCATAGACAGTTAGTAACTTACTCGTATTGTATTACCATTTACCACTAGATCCTGAATTAGTTTTGTACATTACGACCCTAAAGATACCCTATCTGTACGAAGGCATTAATCATTAATTAGCATATATTACAAAACCAACGAATTATGAGAGCATCTTTAGCGGATTATTTCTTAGCTTATATTCTTTCTGTCCAGGTAGATAATACGTATTTTGATTCGTAAGTATAAGCTTTACCAATAATTACTCAATTAATATGTAATTTATATGACATAAAATTGACATCGTCAGACTCGTATTCAAAAGTACTTACTTCTGACTATGATTTTCTATCACATAAATCACATATTAATGGTGTAACTGTTGATCAAAGTCTTATCTTAACCATATGCCTTATATACCTAGACAGAGGGAGTAACTAATATTAGAGAGAACATAACTTCACACCACAAAACAAACTCTCTAACAAGTCATTTCTTCGGTTGTTACTAAGACCTCTAAGCTCTCCCATAGATTTTTAATGGACCCCACTTTAAGAAACAATTATAGCTTCTCATGAAAATATTTAATTCTAGCTTTTAGGTATTAGCAACAAGATCATTTCTTAAAGTTAAGAAATGACTTTCTTCTCTTTTCTTCTATTCTTCTCCCACATCATTAATAAGCTGACGTGGTACCATTATAAAATGAGTGAGGTATATGCTCTAAGATGAACTATATTCATCTTTTTTCTGTAATATGTGCACATACGTGGCACTGACACCAAACGAGTTAATACCGCTAGAAGCATCAACTTACCATGGCTCCGTTGTATGGACATCTATCGCAAACACTAGCCCCAAATCATCCGTGCGCATGATCTGAACCAACATCATGGTTGGTAATATATTTCATCGCAAACAATCAAGATGTAACTAAAAGAGAAATGAAATTTATATCACCTTGATTCTGTTCGGTCGGATTGGCTGCCGGGTAATAAACATGCAACAACAAGACGAATAACAAAAGGTCAAACCAAGGAAGAGAATAGCAAACAGAATCCTAGTGTATATATAACAGCGTCTCAAGTTCAAGTTGGTTTGCCCGAAAGACCAACTAACCTCAAAGGTTGACTTGTCGCCTGATGGGTCACGAACGGTCGTTACTGTTACCCCATGCGTTCTGCCTCTGCTGTCAGTTAGATACACTGGGTACTTGACCAATTTATTTAGCCGGATATCCAGCAACTCATTATCCGTGGAAATGCAATGGCATATCTACAAGGCAAACCCATGCGTAAAGTTAATTGATATACATCATGATTTATAAAAAGAACATGTACGTACATATATATTAATATTTTAGCATATACGATCACATCTCCAATATTTAAGATATGCGATCCAACATACCCTAATTTTGGGTACATGATCAAATATACTCTAAAATATTTGAATTTGAGTGGTTTTGAAGGTGCTCATCTCATTCGAATTATTATATCCTGGTATGTGCCCAAATAGAAATTTTCAGAAATGTATGCAAATATGGCCTTAACTCGGTATTAAAGAGGTAAAACATTACCCTACTCTACGCATACTTCTAGAACACTTGATATATTAACGTGTTACCATAAGGCATCCATGTGTTACCATCTAGCTGTTCCTATCTGAATAACTAATACTAAGATTATAATATGTTATCATAGCCATCTGTCTAATAAAGTGGCTATTAACAAAACGAGTGAGACATGTTACCATAGCCATTTGTCTAATAAAGTGCCTGTTAACAAAACGAGACATATTGCCATATTTTTATAGGCATTAAGTGGGTCATTCTATCCTTGGTATAGATTAGTCCTGCTCTCTCTGTATATACACATGGGCACGTTCAAGTTTATTTTATTTGGTAGGAAAAATAGAAAAAAACAATTGTGCCATTAGTGATCACACCTGGTCCATCGATGTCCTTGCATCTTTCCTTGGTGCAGCAGGAAATTGAATCATAGTCTCTGTCTCACTAAGCTTATTGAGAATGACCCCTATACTTGGTCTTTTCCGTCGATCCGCTTGTACACAGCTTAAAGCTATTTCGATGCATCTCTTTACTTGTTCGGAATACATTGATGTTCCTTGTAGCCTATTCCTCCATTTCGCATGTACCTACCAATTTGGAACATAAAGAATGGTAGTACATCAGAAAAATGGAAGTTTCATTTGTGAAATATGTTACCACTGATCTCAATAAACGCAATAATTTATCTTACAAGCTTGATGAACTGTTCAGAAGATATTTCGGCACTTCTGAAGTACCCCTCTCGTCCGCTCATTATTTTTATGATTACAACACCCAAGCTGTATATGTCGAACTTTATTGAGATTATAGCTGCATCGATGTATTCCGGCGGCACGTACCCACTGCACGACATATCATATATGTCATTGATACCATGTGTGTAATACAAACTAATTCCTTCGTGTAGAAGATTTCAATTCACATGAAGAGTTAAGCTTACGGTGTTCCTATAGCACTTTTTGTCACTTGTGTTTGTTCTCCTCCGAAGAGCCTCGATAAGCCAAAATCAGCGATTTTCGGCACCATATTCTCATCAAGCAATACATTGGCTGGTTTCAAGTCCAAATGATACATAGGAGGTTCCACTTCCTCATGAAGGTATTTCAAACCCTCACAAATCCCCTTAATTATTCCATAGCACGTTTGCCAATCAAGTCCATTAGATTCATCTGCAGCAACAAACAAGAGCATCCTCGAAACATATGTGTTAAGAATGATTTTTTAACCTTGCTACCTCTTAATACAAATAAACCAGCATGCATCATACCAGAAAGACAATTGTCGAGGCTTCCATTATGCATATATTCGAAGCAAAGTGCTCTTTTTGTCATGTCAGCCAAAACCATTTTTCCATTACACGGTAGGAATTCTCGCTTAGTTTCATGGCAATAGCCAACTAACCGCACAATATTTTTGTGTTGGAGTCTTGCAAGGTTGTGATACTCCTTCTCAAATTGATCATCGTCAAGTCCTGGGATGTAATGAAGCACCTTCACCGCAATCGTTTCCCCATCTTTATGCACACCCTATTCAACATCTCAATGACATTGTTTAATTTTCTATTTGTAGAGATATATGTAACATGTATAAAGCAGAAAATGGTACAAAGTCAAGTTTGAATATGTGGCGACCCATTTCCTCTATTACTGTATATTGTTGTTTGTTAGCAAATAGCGCATCAAAGCCAGATAGAGTATGTAAGCTAGTCATTAACAAGATCGGTAGAGAACAAAATATTTGTGGCTTGTGAACTTGAGCATGCGTGGTAATTAAAATCTCCGCGCAATGTGTCATGTGTATTTGACTCTTTGGCATGCGCTTTAGTATATAAGTAGAAGGTTCTATATGCATGCGATGTATGCGATGTATTCATGTATATTGAAGGTGTTGCGCGTGTCAATTCACAAGTGTTACACCACCTTGTCTAACTATAGAAATCTATAGCTAGAAACCATACATACATCTTAAAACGTACCTTGTAAACATTTCCATATGCACCCGCACCAAGTTTCCGGTCCTCAGAGAAATTATTTGTAATTTCTTCTAATAAATGGAGCGACATAAGTCTTGGCGCCGCACTTGCATTGTCCATGTTATTGTTTTATCTGATAGAAAAAGAATACAAAAATATTACCTAAAAAAAAGTTACATGTTTATATTTTATAGTGATTTCGCAACAAATAGTTCAGTTCTCATAGAAATCATAAATGTTCCCGTGTTGCAAAAGGGACTAAAAAGAGGAATAGTTTTCAATGAACCACGCATTTCGAGCTATTGTTGCATCATATATCAGAGATATGGTGATACATATAGAGTAAGTGCGGATTTGCCAGTAAATATACACAGATCTGTGATGATCAAAGAGGCATGGATTTACCAGCAGGCTCCTCAAGCAAGCAGTAGTAGACTCGGGGAGGAAGAGCAATGGCAAAAGCACTAATCTGGAGAATGCTTGCAGCGAGCAACGACGGCGCTCGATCGTCAGCGCCCGTGGTTTTATGTAGTGCGTGGAAGGAGAATGACCAGCTAGCTCGGTATTTGGCTATAATCGGATTGGCACGGTCGACGTCGACTAAGACATAGTTTACTTACACGCACCGCATCCAAGGTGAGCCCATGTGAGCAGACGTGGAGCATCTAGATCTGATTGACACTTGCAAGGGTAGGCGCGCAACTAATGTGTTTTTTTCCTTTTCTTTTCAAAACAGTAGATTAGTTTGCAATTGTCCGTATTTTGTCATTTTGTGGCGGTGCGCCACAACTTAATTAATCTAATGCACATGGTTAAAGCAAATTAATTATCTTCGATGTTGGGCCGTTGGCACACAATTAGCATTTAGGCCAGTCATAATGCTACATCTTAATTGTCTTTTAATCCATATTATCGACAAAAAACTTATATGACAGGGTAATTATAAAAGAGAGAGAAAAACTATCTCTTAATCTAGATATAACTCTTAATGGTATAATGATGTAAATTAATTCTTGAGTGATCCGTGTGACTCACACCTGTATTACTATGTACTAGAGCTATGCCACAAACAAACTACAAAATTAAAATGATAGTATTGATCATAAAATATAATAAATAAAAACTTTTCAGATATAAACCGTTGAATCTAAATAATTACTTAATACAATAAGATACAACTTAAGATATAATATATTAGGAGTGCACTTAGAAAGGTGAGAAAGGGATTTCTAGCTCCCAAGCTCCAGGGGCTCGTGGTTTTCAGAAGTCCGAAAAGTGTATTTTTCAAGTCTTCAAGAATTCTGAGAAAGGTTCGCACATGTATATGTGGAAATAGATTACGAACCTGCAATTCATGAGAAAATATTTTTATCTGTAGACTACGGAGGAAAACACAAGGAAGAGAGGATAACAGTTGTGCTCCATTTTTTTTTCTGCACAGCTCCTAAAAATGTGTCCTCTTCCACGATAACACGCTGTTCTACAGGATATTGCAATATTTCACATCCAAGATCGCTTGATGCAGTGGAAATAGAATGAACAGATAATGATGAGTTGTCGAGAAGTGAGGCACGCCACGGGATGCAACCGGATAAAATTATATTTCCTCTGTCTCAAAATATAACACTCGCACATATCCCAAATTTATAATTATATATTAATTATGTGACACAGTGATATAATTAGAAAGTGCCTTAAAAATGAATCAAATAATACTACTTTTGTGTCATATAATCAAAATATTATATGTCTAATTATAAATCTTGAGATGCCTGCGCGTCTCATATTTTGCGATGGAGGGAGCACGTCTTACAAGCCATGTTAGGGGACGTTGTGGCATGTGCATTAGGGCAGTCCCAATGCTCCAACTTAGTTGTCTCTTAAGCCATGCCGCCTAGGCAAAAAAACTTATGTGTCAGGATAGTTATGGAGGAAAGAGAAGGAGACTGTCTCTTAATTTGGAACCGGCTCTTAGTAGTGTAATCGATGTAAATTAATTCTTGAGTGATCCTATGTGGCTTATATATGTACTACTATGTACTAGAACTATGCCACAAACAAGTTATAAGGTTAAAAATGGTAGTATAGATCATAAAATATAATAAATAAAGATGTTTTAGATACAACACTAAGATACAACCCATTGAGAAGATTGTATCTAAACAGTTATTTAATGCAATAAGATACAACCTAAGATACAATGCACTGGGAGTGCCCTTACAGAGCAATTTGCATGTATTTACGTTCTCTTTTTTGAGCTACCAATAGGAGTGCACGAGCGGTTAAATTAATATAGGTCTAGATTTTTCTAGCAAACTGAAAATCATAAACACAAAAATAGCCTCGCAAAATGGGAAATCTTGTGACACCAAAATACAATATAGTTTGAGGAAATAATTTAGTTCAATTTTCATAGATCACCGCGTTAAAAACAGGGCCTAAAAGAGGAGAAATTTGTGACGAACCGTGTATTTTTAGCAATTGCTGTGCCATACAGGAGACATGCCATATATATGGCGACTTATATATTTACATACAGAGTAAGTGGAAATTTGCCGGTAAATTTACACAGATCAGTGAAGATCAAAGAGGCATGGACCCTCACCCAAAGTGTTCCTAAACCAAGCAGTAGTAGACTCAAAAGGGAGGGAGAGCAATGGCAAGAGCACTAACCTGGAGAGGCCTGCAGCGAGAAACGATGACGCTAGTCAACGCCCGTGGTTGGTGCGGTGGAAGGAGAATGAGCAGCCAGCTCGGTCTTCCGCTATAGATGCACACCGATCGAGACCTGTGGCCCGGTTGTTGAGTTTTGCAGGTCATTTAAGTCATGTTATAAAACAGGATTACATAAGACGGTTGACTCACACAAAGTTCTAATTCCACCGGATCCAAGGTGACCCATGTGAGCATACATAGGGCATCTAGATCAGATCAACATTTGCAAGGGTAGGCAACTCATACGAATTTTCCTCTCTTTACAGAACAGCAGATTACAGTAGTTTGCAATTATCCGTATTCTGTGGCGGTGATCCACAACTTACAAATTTACTGTCCTTCGATATCCTTGATGCATGTTGCGCTGTTGCCACACAATTCCTTAGGCTAGCATTTAGAGAGGCTCTATTAATTATCAGGTAGAATCTACATTAGAGGGCAAGTGAGACAAGTGAGCCCGTCTGAGCAGACGTTGGGGCATGTATATTAGAGTGCGAATACAAGGGGGACTCGAGCCCATCATCCACCGACGGTCGACCGTGGCGCGCCAGCGGCAGCGGCTAGCAGGGGAGGGGGAGCAGTTGTGCCGGTACGCCGGCCAAGGGCACAGCCAGGAATCATCCGCAAGGGGCCGAAAAAGGTAAAAACATGCTAATAGGATTGATATGCGTGATGTTAAGAAGTCTTTACAAGCTCAGGGCTGCCAGCTTCTCTTTGCTCTATTTGAAGGTTAACTTAGTCATGAAAAGCTTGGAAGGCTCCTCGTTTTGTTTTCGCATACCAAGAGATCAAATATAATCTGATGGCAGTATGGCACCCATCACATACGACCTGAAAATGTACTCTGTTTTGTTCACATTATAAGGTATAGTAGCTTCCTAGCTGCGTGCCACCACACGATGTTTGAATTTGTGCATCTGGTGTGCAGTTGTATCTTCTGTCTCATCCGTGTATATAGCTTCCATATGCATTTGAGAGGTCCACATATGTCATTAATAATTTGGTCAATTCTAAATATGCTATTGCCACTAGTTGACCATCAGGTGAGTGTTGAAAAAACGTTTTGCTCTTTATGCTGATTTTTACATATGCCACTTTCTAGGTGTTGTCGATGTATATATAGGCATGATTTCACATATGTTAGAGAAAATATTTTAGTAGCACTAAATGATATAATAATTGTAAAATCTTGAATAATTTGAGAATAATAATTAGAGCACATCTCAGTAGCATAATACATAGCAGCAAAACTCCTCATCTATCACAAGAAAATTCCATTAAAATATCCCCTCATTTCAGCATAGCTTACAATTATCACAAGAAATATATATTCAAAACAACATTCCATAGGCTTAACATCATCATAACCCGTAGCCTACCAGAATATGCTCAAATTATGCAAGATTCTACAATTATTATATTGTTGAATGCTACCAAATATTGTTTCTAATATATGCAAAACCATGTCTTCGTGTACATCTATTACATCTACAAAGTAACATATACGAAAATTAGTACAAAAGGGTAAAATTGTCTTTTCATCACTCACTTGATGGTCAACCAATTGTCAATTGACGGTCAACTAGCGGTAGTGACATATTTGGAATTGGATCAAAATTTGAATGGTATATTTGAAACCAAGGTTTACTGGGTGGCATATTTGAAACTAACCAAGTATTTGGCATCACAGAGAGTACTAGAAGGTAAAACTTGTCCATGTATAAGAAGGTGGGAAGTAGATTCTTCTCTCTCTACTCTAGGGGCTATAAATAGGCGAGGGAATAGAAAGGGCAAGATTATAATTGTGCCCTCGCATGCCGGAGGCATCTCAACGACATTTCTGTCATTTGCTCAGCTGTCGAGCATCTTTGGGGAATTTTCCGAGAAACATTTGAGAGAATCTACGGGTTATCTTGACGATGTCCCCAGGCAACTCCATGTCCGCTGGGTGTGAGACAAAAGGTGTGGGTGGCACGTTGCCGACGGGGGAGGACGAGGTGCGCGTGGTATCTTGCTAGTGGGAGCATGTATCATCACGTTGTTGGTGATGAGGTCTGCTCGGTACGTTGATCGTCAGAGGCGACGGGGTGTGCGCGGCACCTTGGCCAGGGATGCCAACAAGGTGCTCGTGGTACCTTACCCGCGCAGGTTGCGCTGAGGAACCCGTCAATTAGCAGGGTAGGTTCCTTGTTGATGGAGAGCATCAAAACGGGGTTCCTTCGTCACTTGCAAAACCTGGCTAGAACAACGAGTAAGTACATTCTATATAATACACAACTTCAGTTTCCTGACCGCGTGACCAGAGCGGAAGGTGGGAGTGGGAAGGAGGCGTGTTGCGTTTTAGCAAGGAAGCAGGACCCATCGCGCGACGGGCACCCACCAATTACAGCCCAGCCTTTGGCGTCACTTACATAAGCATATATGCAATGATTTACTAAACTTTTTCTACGTAATCAGTCCATACTAGTAGAGATTGATTTCCGTACACTTATGTACTTCTTATCAGATCACATCTTTGAAGATTTCACATGAGTATTTTCGGACTGCGTCTCCAGACCAGGCCCCGCACTTCTGGTCCGTTCACTTTTTGGCATGCTCTGTTCACCTCCCCTAATTCTTTATTTCCATCCTTATCTCTTTCTCCGATTATTCGTATTTTAAAATTTAGAGGTAGGTAGCTACCATAGTATAAGTTAGAGAAGCACGAGTAATATGTTTTTTTCTCTCCTTGTACTCCTTTCGATCAGAATTATAAGGTCTATTTTAACTTTTTCAGTTCAAGTTTTGACTAATAATTAATCTAATGATATATTGATTATATGACATAAAATTGATATTATGGGATTCTTTTTCTGAGATACTTTCTTATGGATGTGATTTTGTAACTATTTTAGTAAAATATTTTATATGCAATTTACGATTAAACCACGAACATAGACAGTCAAATAAGCCGGAGGGAGCAGCTAGATCGTTTCCAGGGCCTGCCACTACAACATCATGCACATTGACCGTGGGAGCATGAGATTAACATGGCCGTTTCACAATGGAAAATAAAAACTTCCCTCTCAGGTTTACTAGCCCTATAAATTGCCTATACATGCCCGGCAAACTTGCTCATGTGGGCAAGTGGAGAGCGGGTTTTCTGGATCCTGGTGTGTATCTGTATCTAACTGTTCCAAAAATTCAAATGCGTAATAAGAATTGAAAAAATGTGGAGATGTACATTGTTGGATATAGTGTGAACCGTAGATTGTCTATTTTGTTATGTACAAAAATATTTAGGATCGATGATAGTCTAATCCTATATAACTAAACAAGTGATCTCCACTGATTTATTTTTCCTCTCTCTCGTGAAGCCATATCATCACTTTTATTGTCAGCCTTTGGATGATCTTTTAGAGCTCCAGATCATGTTGTGTTGTTCTTTCCCCTTTCCTTTTCTATTGATCTATCGAGCTTCCCCTTCCCCTTTTCATGACGCCTCAACTTTGGCAACCGCCGGGACAACTCATGGTTGAAGTAAACAGTGAGGCGTAATGCCTTCTTAGAGCATCTCTAGCCCATCCCCTAAATTCCTCTAACTCCCTAAAAACTAAAATTTTAGGGAGTTATCCCCATCTAGCCCTTCCCCTAAATTTCTTTAACTCCCTAAAAAATAAGGATGGCCCCCTATACTTTCCTCCCTTCTGCTCAAATTTGAGGATTTGGGGACGCTCCCTTATCTTCTCCCTATCCTACCATTTTTGCGCGGGAGGAAACTTCAGCACCCAACTGCTCCCCGCTGCCGCCCCGCTACCTCCCGTGCTCGCCGCCGCAGCCCCGTTGCCTCCCGTCCTTGCCTCCCCCTGCTCACCGGCGCAGCCCCGCCGCCTCCCGTGCATTCGCGTCGCACCAGTACGACACGGGGCCCTTCTACGAGGAGATCCGGCGGAAGCTCTCCTGACCGGAGCAAATACAGGATCACCTGACCGGAGCCCGGAGTAAGCCATGGCGGCGGCGAGGCCCCGCGGCGGCGAGGAAGACGCCTACGAGGACCTGCTGCCAGTGATGGCCGGGCGGCTGGCCGCGGCGGGGCTGCTGTCGGAGCTCCGCGCGGGGTTCCGGCTGCTGGCGGACCCGGCCCGGGGCGCCATCACGGCGGAGAGCCTGCAGCGGGCGTGCTGGGCGTGGCCGAGATGTCGAGGCAGTCGGCCCCCGCGGCGGCACAGGCCGCCGCCACCTGCCTGCCGTGGAGGCGGAAGGGCCCGGCGCAGGACAGCAGGACGAGAGCACGAGCCGCAAGCGCGGCGAGGGAGGCCGGTTCGGAGGCGTCGGCGACGAGGATGGGGACGTCGGGGGCCGGCCCAGGCGCCGCGGCCCAGCGGAGCGCGGCGGCGACGCGGTCCCGGCTGCGGCCGGCGAGCGCGAGGGTGCAGAGCGGAGAGGCGTTGGGTGGAGGGAGGGGTGGGGGGAGGAGGAGGGCGGCCGCCGGCGGGGGGGAGGGGCGGGGATTTGGGGATTTTTGGGGGGAGGGGGGGTGCAGTGGGGATTTTGTGATTTTATTTTTTGAAGAAATAGCAAAGGAAAAGATATGGGGAGTTAAATTTAGGGGAAGGACTAGATGGAAGCAATTTTAAACCCTCAAATTTTAAGGAGTTAAGTTTAGGGAGGTGGTATAGGGAGTTAAGTTTTAGGGGAAGGGCTAGAGATGCTCTTAGGATGTGTTTGGTTTGGGGGATAAGTTTGAGTGGTTGTGGGTATCCCCAACCAATTGGTTAGGGATAGCCATTTTTTCTGTTTGGTTAGGTGGGTGGGATGAGCCACTATCTTGTTTGGTTGGAAGGATGAAAGGTGGTCAGGGATAGCCATTTGAGTGTTTGGTTTGAGGGATGAGTGATGGATAGGGGTTGTGGTGACCTTTTTGATTGAGGTGGTGAGATTACCCCCGTACCTTGCCATTTTACAACATAAGGCAATCAAATATGATATAGACACAAGACAGCAGTAGTACAAAAAAGTAGTTGCGACACAAGAAGCTACGTGTACATACACAAACCGCCCAAATGACGCCACGTGTCCATTACACCACACCCCAACACGCACGCACACGCTCGATCCTCTCTCTCTCTCTCTCTTCCCTTGCCTCTACAGCATCTTGTAGTTCATCACGGCGAGGAGCACGGCCCACGCGACGCACGGCTTGGCGAGGTCGCCGGCGACGGGGTTCACGCCGCCGAACCCGCGCACACACGCGGCGGCACCCGTGGCCATGGCCGCGCAGCACGCCATCCCGGCCCACCCGGCCCCGAGCCTCAGCGCCAGCACAGGCCACGCCGCCGCTGCCGCCAGCTGCGCCGCGAACGGCGCCAGCGTCGCTCCGGGCCGCCCGTGGAGCCCGCCCTCCACCCACACCATCCACGCCGCCAGCGCCATCACGGCCTCCACCGCCACCGACCCCGCCCGCACGATCGCCACCGTCGCCGCCGACGGCGCCTTGATCTCGGTCGTCGACGAGCCAGAGCCGGAGGCGTAGAAGGCCGCCGCGGTGAGCGCGGCGGAGAGGGTGACCGCCGCGGCGAGAGAGCGGAGGCCGTGCTTGGCCCGACCCAGCTTCCTCCTGGGGTCCCGGCTGCCGGCGTTTGGACCGGCTGGGGCGGTGTCGTCCGCGACGACGCGGTGGGTGAGGCCTTCCTGCGGGGTAGCCGCCATGGATGGCGAGGTAAGCTCGGTTCGATTCGGATCGGAGTTTTCTTTTTCCTTTTTCTCGCGCGCGTGTGGTGAATTCGCGAGCGTGGAAGGTTTCTTGGGGATGTTTTTCGGGGGTGGAAGGTGAGGCAGAGAAAGGACACGCGCGCGGGTGAGGGGAGCTACGCCCGTGCGGGGTGGTTGCTCTCATCCGACACTTTTTTTGGGATGAGCTCAACCAGCTTTTTTGGGTGGTTTTGCAGAAATCTGGTTGTCTTCGTCCCTCGCATACTTCCAACCAAACACGGGGTATCCACCTAAAAACTGGCTATCCCTATCCCACTGAGCAGTGGGATAGCCAGTGAACCAAACATATCCTTATTCTCTTCATCATCTCCCCTTACGATTTCCCAAACCGGTCTCCTATAAATGGCTGGATATTGGCTGCTCTACTTTCATGGCCAGCATCTCTCGTGCATGTCGACGTGGAGTACATCTGCACCCAGCTTCTCTCCGGTTCCCAGGCAGGAATCCTCGGCGACTCGGCGTCCTCAAGAGGTGCCATGTCCGCTAACAGCAATCGAACATATGTATGCAGGTCCTGCTTGATCAAATGACCACATGTTTGCAGATACCCTATTCATTTTAATAGCTCTTGATTGTTCATTTTTTATTTCCCGTTGTGTGTTCTTTTCATTTTGGGATTTAGTTTAAGCTTTACTGTTACAGCTGGGTAATATGGTCCAGTAAAAGAAAAGTGAGACTGAGGTAAGATTGTTTCTTATCCTCTCGATTATGTTCATATAAGCCTATATACGACTATCTTCAATTGTATTGATCGTTTGGTTCAAAATTCTGGGTGGAAACATTCGGTAGTACTTTGGTCTGTATATGCACGCGTCTCAATTCTATATGACACCGTTCGGAAATGACAGAACCTCACAAACCCCTTAATTATGTTATAGAGAAGGGATGTTGTATGTCCTTTTGTCAATTACCATACATGTTTGGGTATACTGTTATTGATTTTGTTGTAGGTACCATAGTTTATAATCAAAATTTGCTTGCTCTTTATTTGTAATTAAACTCAGTGTTGCCAAAGTTAAACTCAGATCATGCATGGTTCTCCCATTAGTTCTCTAGCAGAGATTCAAAAACAACTGTGGCAAAACCAAAGGTATGTCGAACTTTCACAAACCATTCCAAGAATGAAAATCGCCAAGCAAAAATCATATGATCATATCTCTAAGAATTAGTACCTCTAAGTTTTAGTACTTCTGTTTGGTTATAAACTCAGTCCAATTCGGAAACGCGGCCGCCGGCGTCGGACCAGTTGTTGCAGAATCGGGCACTTCTGGGCGTCTTTCGGAATCGCAACATCCGGGCTTCTCCTTTACAGAGGACGCATATAAATGTCTCACCTCCTCGTCCACTCGCGACGTTCGTCGGTCGCAACAGACGGGTGTCGGGAGATCATGCCTTGGTCACACCGCTTAAAGCGCGGTCTCCGCCAAGGCAAGCAACACAGACGAAGTCCACGACAAATTTGTTGTCACGGCCCTCTTCATCTCCCAGCAACCCCAACCGAGGCAATCCAGCAGCGGTTCTGGGGCAATGTCCATTCTCGCCGGCACTGCTATCGACGGCATCGGCAACACAGTCGCATTCATCTATGCAGGCAGTGCGTGTGCGAGAGCAGGGGCCTTCTCAGATGGGGGCGGCGCCAGTGGATCGTAGCCCCGCTGTAATCGTGAAGCCGCCGGTGTTAGGCTCTTTCAGCTGGGCATGTGACGTTGGCTGCTGTTCAGGGCACAGTGCCGTTCCTGGATATGGCAACGTCGCGGTCTACCTCGCCGCCAGCGCTGATCTCGAAAGCATTGACAATGCTCTCGGTCACTTCTCAGGGGGAGGCGACTACCATGACATGTCCTGGCAGGGACATTCGGCTGGAGGTGGAGGCGGTGGCCGTTCCGGCCGGCCGCCGCGTGAGCTCTCGGCTAGCGGCGAAGTCGGACGCTGACGACACCGCCATGGAGAAGGCGATGCGGCGTGCCAGGATCCGCAACTTGGAATTGGTTTCAGGTACGTCTATCTGTTTAGATAATTCTGTTTTGTCTATGTCGGATAGTGCTATCAAGTCTAAAACTAGCAAGGTAGGAGTTAATCTTGGCAACACTCGTTCTGCCATTGCCACATCTTTAAATTTGATTCAAAATTCTGAGTTAGACCGCATTACTGCTGTTGTACGTAAGAAACTAAAATTTGGTCCTCATGCTCCCGTAGAATCCGTTGATGAGATGAGTAATGAGTGTCACTCTGGTAGTGACTTAGCTGAGGAGGACTTACTCTCGTTGGATGATCTTGGTGAGATTCCACAAAGCCGTCCTTTAAGCCTTCTCGTGTATCCAAGAAGTCAGACCAAAACGGTTCGTCCGAAGGGCCGACGATCTCTAATCAAAACGCAACAAGTGCCTCAATGAAAGGTCTTTTCTAGAATAGCAGAGGTCTTAAGGACTTGACTAAACATCATTTCATTGCGGAGACAGTTAAGAATAATAGTTTAGATTTTGTCCTTAATTGAGACTGTGAAGTCCAATTTCACTCAATCTTGTCTAGACCACTTTAGTGGTGGTTTAGATTTTCTATGGCATTGCAGACCTCCCCATGGTAGGTCTGGCGGAATCCTTGTGGGCATTAATCGAGCCACTTTTGATTATCTTATCTTTTGACCAGGGAGATTTCTTTGTGAAATTCGTCCTAAGAAATAAATTCGATGGTTTTTGGTGGGTGTTAGTAGTTGTCTATGGGGCAGCCCAACAATCCCTTAAGGCAAATTTTTTAACCGAGCTAGTTCAGACATGTGGGATAGAGTCCTTACCCCTACTTGTAGGGGGAGATTTCAATATAATTCGCCAACAGGAGGAGAAGAGTAATGATGCGTTCGATACTCGATGACCCTTCTTATTTAATGCAATAATTGAGAACATGGATCTTCGAGAGATATATCTTTCGGGGTGACAATTCACTTGGGTGAATTCATTACCAACACCTACTTTTGAGAAGCTAGATAGGGTGTTGATGAGCTCGAAATGGGAACATAAGTTTCTTGTGGTCTCGGTACACGCGTTGACATGTGCTTTATCGGATCATTCGCCACTTTTACTTGATTCCGGGGTTCCAGCCCACCATGGTAATCAGCCCTTATTCAAGTTTGAATTAGGTTGGTTGAATAGAGAGGGGTTCCATGACTTGGTGGCGACTCAGTGGCATCACACGTCAAAAGGAAGGACTCCAATGGAAAAATGGCAGAATAAAATCCAACGTCTGAGGCAATTCCTAAGGGGTTGGGTCAAAAACTCCAAAGGGATTATCAAAAATGAATTAAGCCGGTTGACACAAATAATCGATAAGTTTGATCTTTTAGCAGAGACAAGCGCCCTTTCTGCAGCTGATCTAGCTTCCAAAACGGAAGCTACTGAGGCTCTTGCGGAAATTCATCGTGAAGAGGAACTTAAGTGGTTTCAACGGGCGAAAGTCTAGCATGTTTTAGAAGGGGACAAGAATACTCGATATTTTCATATGGTTGCGAATGGTCGACACCGGAAGCAACGCATATTCCAACTAGAACAGGATGAGGGAGTAATTGAAGGGCAACATGATCTTACAAGATATATCTCCGATTACTACAAGTTTGGGCCCCCTGATCATTCGGCAGTATCCTTAGTGGACACCGCCATAGATGATATTCCTCAAGTTTCCAATGAGGAAAACGAGTTTTTGACGTCTCCTTTTTCGGTGGAAGAGGTTAAAAACACAGTTTGTCAAATGGAACTTAATAAAGCTCCTGGACCAGATGGGTTTCCAGCTGAGTTTTATCAGCATTTCTGGGATATCATCAAAGACGACTTGATGGATCTCTTCTCGGAGTTTCACAAGGGGTATTTGCCTCTACATTGTCTTAACTTCGGCATAATCACTCTTCTACCTAAGAAGTAAGATGCAAAATAAATTCAGCAATACCGTCCAATCTGTCTACTAAATGTGAGTTTTAAGATATTCACTAAAGTAAGGACAAATCGGTTGAATAAGGTGGCCAATAAGGTGGTACGGCCTACTCAGACGGCTTTTATGCCAGGACGTTCCATCTTGGAGGGTGTGGTAATTCTTCATGAAACAGTGCATGAACTACACCAAAAAAACTTGGACGAGGTGATTTTCAAAATCATTTTGAAAAGGCCTACGATAAAGTCAAATGGTCGTTTCTTCAACAAGTCATGTGCATGAAGGGCTTCTCTCCTCAATGGTGCGAGTGGATCACTCAATTTGTGCAGGGAGGTACTGTAGCAATTAAAGTCAATGATGACATTGGGCATTATTTCCAGACCCACAAGGGACTCCGGCAAGGAGATCCGTTATCTCCAACGTCGTTCAATATTGTGGTCGATATGTTGGCTGTCCTAATAGCGCGTGCTAAGGAGGATGGACAAATATCCGGAGTTGTTCCTCATCTAGTGGAAGGGGGGTTTCAATTCTACAATATGCGGATGATACAATACTGTTCATGGATCATAACATAGAACAAGCTAAAAATATGAAGCTCTTACTATGTGTATTTGAGCTTCTTTCTGCCCTAAAGATCAATTTCCACAAGAGCGCAATCTTCTGTTTTGGCAAGGCCAGAGACATGGAGGAGCATTACGAAAAACTCTTTGGTTGTGATGCTGGACAATTTCCTTTTCGTTACTTGGGTATACCCATCCACCACCGTCGTTTGAGTAATGCGGAGTGGAAAGGTATGGAAGATAGATTTGAAAAGAAACTTAGTAGCTGGAAAGGGAAACAATTGTCCTATGGAGGACGTCTGGTCTTAATAAATTCGGTTCTTACCAGTCTACCAATGTTCATGATGTCTTTCTTTGTCGTACCTAAGGGTGTACAACAGAGACTTGACTTTTATAGATCACGCTTTTTTTGGCAAAGCGATGAACATAAAAGGAAATACCGCCTATCCAAATGGCACATCATCTGCCATCTGCGAGAGCAAGGGGGACTTGGCATTCATGATCTTGAGTTTAAAAATACTAGCCTTTTATGTAAATGGCTCTTTAAGTTGCTCAACGAGGATGGGGTCTGGCAAGAACTGTTAAGAAACAAGTACCTTTATAACAAAACTTTAACCCAAGTTGAGGCCAAACTAGGGGACTCTCATTTTTGGGGCTGGTCTTATGAAGATAAAACACTTGTTCATTCCAATGGGATCTTTCAATGTCAATAGTGGGACTTCTACGAGTTTCTGGGAAGATGTTTGGTTGGATACCACATCGCTCAGCGTCCAATACCCCACATTGTACAACATAGTGCGAAAACGACATGCCACCGTAACGGAAGTGTTCAGTACTACACCACTCAACGTGTGATTTAGACGGGCTATTGTAGGTGATAAACTGGCGCAATGGGCCAATTTAATTGGCCGCATTGCTCATGTTCAACTTAATGAAGATAGAGACATCTTCAAGTGGCATAAGCACTCGTCTGGCACTTATTCCACATAGTCTATGTATGCCGCATTAATGGATACTCTGTGTATTTTCTGGCATAAGATTATATGGAAGTTAAAGATCCCTTTGAAAATCTCAATTTTTATGTGATTCCTTTGTTGGGGTGAAACTTTAACAAAGGACAACTTAGCTAAACGATAATGGCAAGGAAGCAAAAAATGTTGCTTTTGTGATCAAGATGAAACAATCATGCATTTGTTCTTACACTGCCCATTAGCACGTTTAGTTTGGAGAACGGTGCAGTTGGCTTTTAATTTGCCGCCACCAACAAGCATCCCTAATATGTTCGGCAATTGGCTACAGGGTCTAAGCACGTCTCTATGAGCTCGCACATTAGTTGGTGTCTGTGCTCTTTGTTGGTCTCTTTGGCGATGCAGGAATGATTTTGTTTTTGACAAAAAGAAATGTCTTAATTTTTTACAGGTTATCCACATGACCACGCACTGGCTCCGTTCGTGGTCCCTACTATCCAGATCGACGGATCAGGATGCCATGGCTACTGGGTGCAGCCGCTTGGAAACGGTAGCACGGGACTTCTCTACCCGATTTGGATGGTAGCATAGCAATAGAATATGTGACGGCTGAGTGCTTTACCTTTTTGGGGTCTATATTCTCTTGTGTGAACTTTTGATGTACTAGACTCAGAACTTATTTTGGCTCTCAATAATATTTTGGCTGCGTGCATCATATGATGCGGAGGCCCGGGGTGCAACGTCCTTCATCTAAAAAAACTCTTCTTTTTCTCATATTACAGCTATTACAATATGCATCTTAGCTTGTTTTTCTTTCGCAATCCAACGTGTCTCAAAAAGTAGCCACAAATCCCCGCAGCAACGCGCGTGGGTATTTTCTATTATAATTAATAAGTGTACATATTTGTTTGGCCAACAAGGTTAGTCAGGTATCTAGCAATGAATGTATGAACAATTTGTTTTCTTTACATCAGCTGGAACTTGCTGAGACCTGAAAAAAATACATGAGATCTACACAACTATGACTCCTTGCAAAACCGAGCTAGCCAACATTGGCATTTGAGTGCATTTCCAATCTAAACAACATAAGGGAGAGGGGGCGTGGGAGAGAGACCCTGCAGACACGGATGATTTCGTTTCAAAGAACCTTACTCCTAGATCTGAAATCCGGCCGCCACAACAATCTGCCTTGGCTGCGAGCGCTCCATCATCGAGGCCTCTTGTCATCTCCAAGACCTGAAGCCGCCTTACAACTGTCTTCTTGGTCGCTCGGAGGAGCGCCGCCAGCCCGCCACCACCTACTCGTGTGGATCTGGACTAGCTTGCACTTGGTGGCGGAGGGTTTCAAGGGGAGGTGGCTCGTGGTGGGAATGTTGAGCTGCAGCGAGAGGGCAGCGGGCGTGGGAGTGGCGGAGGGAGAGGACTCGATGAGGGCAGTTATTTGGGAGAGGATTTGTTGCACCATAGTGCACGGCCATGCTAAAAAAATGGAGCGGCGGCAAAAAATATCACCGGTGGGCTGCGTGGGATGCGGCTAATTGTTTTCCCGACAGAAACATTAGTATTTCAGTCACGGTACTCACTACCAGAATCTGTAACTTTCCCGAGTGTCAAAAACACTCGGGAAAGCATAAAAAACACTCGGGAAAGTTTTTTCCGAGAGTCACACTCGGGAAAATGCACTCGGCGTATATCTAGTCGGGAAAATAGGATTTCCCGAGTGTCAGCACTCGGGAAAATAGTTTTTCCCGAGTGTCCGGCTTGGCGCTCGGGGAAATACACGGCACTCGGCGTATATTGATTGTTTCCCGAGTGTGCACTCGGGAATAGAGGTCAGAATTTTTTTTAGCGCGTCCGCCGCGGCTCGCCCGCCACTCCCGATCCCCATCCCCATGTCTGCCGCGGCTCGCCCGCCACTCCCGATCCCCCGCCGCTCCCCTCCGTCCGCCGCGCACGTGCCCACCCGCCGGGGTTCCTCCGCCACCGCCTGCCGCTGCACCATGGCCTGCTCCGCCACCGCCTGCCGCTGCACCATGGCCTTCTCTCCTTCTTCCCTTGCTCCCGCACCCGAGCACAGCACAGCCACCGCCGCACACCACCACCGCCACCCGGGCTCGCCGCTGCCGGTCGATTCCGTCCGCCCGCAGTTCCGCCCGGACCGCCCGACCGCCGCTCCGCCACCAATTGGAGCTCCCGCCGACCGGCCACCTCCGCGCCCGATCTCCCTCCACCGGCCAGCCGGTGAGCCCTCCTCCCACCTTCCTCTCCTTTTCCCCTCGCTCAATTTCAAGCCGTCGTCGCCCTAGCTGCTCCCGCACAAGCTGCCGCCGAGGACGGCGAGGTGGCGCTGTGGAAGGACGGGGAGGCAGCGCTGGGGTCGAGGGCACGGCGAGCGCGGAGGGAGGCCGAGACGGCGGCGGCCACGGCGACGAGCGCGCGACGAGGGACCGCGGACGAGGGACCGGCGCTGCTGCTGGCGGCGATGGGGTCGAGGGCGAGGCGGGGGAGCGGACGCGAGGAAGGTTCGGGACTTAGGGGATTTGGACTCGGAAAAATGTCCCGCCAGCCAGCCACGACCAATATTTAAGTTTCCCGGCGTATATCAGTTACTTTCCCGAGTGTTTTGTACTTTCCCGAGTGTTTATATATTAGCACTCGGGAAACTTATAATTTACCGAGTGTTTTTGTTTTTTCCGAGTGCAAACGTCTACACTCGGGAAGATCCCGAGTGTCCGATAATATACACTCGGGAATACTGAGGGCACTCGGGAAAATCGCAGATTCTGATAGTGACTTTCGCTGGTATCGACAGAGATATTAGTATTTTTGTGATGGTTACCTTACTGGTATAGTGTTGGCCCAAAACTTAAACGTTCACACTCTACCTAGCAACGTTGATACACAATTTATTTCAGATTCTTTCAAAAACTTGGAAGTGGGGTTTTTGTGCACCCAATTCCAGCTTAACGCTTTCGCCAAAGCTCTTCACTTTGTAAATTGAGAACTACATCGAGATTTTAGAACCAATTAGGTATACAACATGGAGATGCTTTGTAACCACGACTATATATGCATACTATCTTAGTTAACACATCCCCGAAATAACAACTTCAATTACAGCAAGATCAAACCAATGGAGAAAAACAGTTTCTGTAGAAACCAAAAAAACGGTGGCATTTACAGACGCCCCTGTAGGTAGATCAACATGCACTTGTAAAGGGGAAATAGTCCCCCTATGTGATTCCTTGATGTTTGTATACATCGTGAAAAAAAACTTTTGGGAGTGTTTATCAGGATTTTGTTACTTAACACAATATACATAAATGCCCATGCATGTACGATCGAGAGAATAGCTAGTTTCATGCACATTAATAATATGACAATAGTATGACACCACAATGTTTGCAATGAGCTTTCTCTTATGCTATAGGCATATAATTAAGTTGCAATACAGAAATGCTTTTACAACAACGGTGAAGATACATATATGCATGCATTGCCAAGTCTACAACCATGTAGCTTTGGAGTGTACATGCGGAATAGCTCTCAGCTACAGGTCAGACCTTCTGCCTATAGTGATCGCAAATTTCTCAGACATGTCTAGTGACCTCGGGTCCTCTCCATTAGGAAGCACCCAATCGAAGTGGTATAGAAGGTTTGCCAGTGCAATCTCCATGGTTGAGGTCCCGAATAGCATCCCAGGGCACTGCCGTCGCCCAGCCCTGAATGGTGTGAATTCAAAGTGTGTCCCATTATAATCCACGCTGTTGTTCTCGAACCTCTCCGGCTTAAACTCTTCAGGGTTGTCCCAGTACACAGGATCCCGGGAAATTGCGTAGACATTAACATGTATATTGGTCCCTTTAGGCATGTCATAACCCATGATTTCACAGTCCTCTCTGGTCTCTCTAGGGACGAGCAGAGGAACGGGAGGATGCAACCTAAGGACCTCCTTGATGACCATCCGCATGTAGTGGAGTTCACCAAGGTCGGTATTCGTGATGACACCTCGTTTCTGGCCTAGCACTTCCCGGATCTCTAGCTGGTAATAGTAAACTAGATGGTAATGGTAAGATGGAACGATTAGTACAGCAGGCAACTTCAAAAAAGTTATGTTGCAACCTAGGATGCTAACTTGTTTCCATATAATGTAGACATTATGTTGTGTTGTACGCTGCTGTGTACAGCTAGGTGCTGCTGTGAGCTTCTTCAAAGCCCTGTATTCTCCATTGTCCCCCCTCAATAATGTATATATCTTCAGCTTGTTTTATAAAAGATGATGTTCACATGATGAGTTAGTGCATATCCATGTGACAGGAACATGGCATGGCATACTAATCTTACCCAGGTATATGTATTAACCGAAATCTTTCTTTCTCCACACTACCTCAGCTAACAGCATTACTGACGGGCGAAAAACAGTAATCTCTGACGGGTTTCGGGCCCGTCAGTAAGCTCCTGTCAGTGGAAGTTCCACTTCCACTGACGGGTGTAGGGCCCGTTAGAAGATACAAAATTACACTGACAGGTCTGATTTCCCTGCCCGTCAGTAGTCATTTTTCAGGGATTTAAAAAAATAAATTCATTACACATTACACATTACAGCCACATTTCATACACATCAGAAGCAAAGCAGCATTGAACAGAGCAGCATTGAACAGAGCAGGAGCTGAGCCGATTGAGGCACTTCCCCTAAGAAGGCTTTCGAGCTTGTTGAAGGCAGCCATGGAGGAAGACTAAACCTGCACCGATATACAATCACATCTTCAATCATCCGCAAGAGAATGAAACCAAAGGGGCAAACAATAGAAACCATTCGGATGAACTGTAAAACAAGCATTGATTGCATCACACGCACGGCACACAGATGACAGATGGATCGAAGAACGCAGATGGAGGACTCACTGGTCGGTGAACGCAGATGGAGGTAGTGTCATTTCGGATATTTCCAACATTGATGCCTGGTGCTAACAAAGCACGAACTGTCCCATTGTATATTTCCAACATTGATGCCTGCATATAGAAATTAAGTTAGTAAATGTCTTGGTAACAACACAAATAGTGCATCATTTCAGAAGCTAGATTGCATTGCAGCTTGCAGGGACTAACCTGCATACAATACTTCCATATTCTAGAGATTGTCTGGTCTCGAAATTTGCTCCAAATTAAAGAACGAGGTATCATTCCTTTCTGATCACGGCCTGACTCGCCCATCATTCTATAAGTTTTACCGGACGCTGTTTGACCATATGCAAATATGCATACCTGTACCGCGCAAAGATAAATTAAGCATGTCAGCTATTACAAAACTGAAATGAACTAGTAGTTGCATCGGAACATGCAAAAAGAAAATGGACTCATGATCTATAAATAAGCTGAAAGCTCCAGGATGACAGTGATATAAGTCTGTAG
Source organism: Stipa capillata (assembly GCA_019208055.1). Lineage (NCBI taxonomy): Eukaryota > Viridiplantae > Streptophyta > Magnoliopsida > Poales > Poaceae > Stipa > Stipa capillata. The sequence continues at coordinate 573,316 of JAGXJF010002705.1, forward strand.
AATGTGCATGATTGGATGGTCATTTTTGAGCATATGACGAGCACAAGGCCGGCTCGTCACCTGTAAAAAAAAGATGTACATAGTAATGCTATTATACTGCAGCGTTGAATGATATGCGGTGGCAGTGGATAGAAAACCAGCAAATCAGTTAGATAGCATCTTCAATCGTCTTGAAAGAAAAAAGGACAATTGGAATATACCAGTTACTAAAAGATAATAGTTCTGTACAAACACTGCTGCCCAGTTACTGTATTGAAAATGAATTCCCAAAGCGCTGGTGGCGGAGATCCGGAGGAGGCGGCGGTGGTGGCGGAGATCCGACGGCCACAGATCTGGCTCCAGCGGCGGCCACAGATCCGGCGAGGGCGGCGGCCACGGATCTGGCGACGGCGGCGTGGGCCACGGATCCGGCGAAGGCGGCGGCCACGGACCCGGCGACGGCCACAGATCCGGCTCCGGCGGCGGCCACGGATCTGGCAACGGCGGCGTGGGCCACGGATCCGGCGAAGGCGGCGGCCATGGACCCAGCGACGGCCACAGATTCGGCTCCGGTGGCGGCCGTAGATCCGGCGAGGGCGCCACGGCGTACTCCGAGTGCTCCGCCCCGCCTCTCGTGCTCACCGGGCCTGGAGGAGCTGAGGGAGAGGCCATCGGTGGAGGAGAGGAGCACCGGGAGGAAGGAGATCTGTGGGGGAGAGGGCTGGGAGGGAGAGAGGGAGAGAGGCGGCCGGGATTTAGGTTTAGGTTTAGGGCTCGGAGGGAGAGAACAGGAGAGGCGGCCGGGATTTAGATTTTTATAGATTTTTATACCTCCTCTGCGCGGCTCGGGTGGGCCTTTGGGCCCAGAAAACTACTAACGGGCCAAATTGTTTGCCCATCAGTGATGTGGCCAACTTCACTGACGGGCATGTTTGTAGCGCCCGTCAGTGTTTGTTGCCTGTCAGTGTTTCTCCTCTCTTCGTACTTCTACTGACGGGTCTTTTCTGCGCCCGTCAGTGGAAGTTGCCTGCGTTGTCTTCTGAATTACAATTACTGACAGGTCCTTACTCGCCCGTCAGTGATTCATATATTCAGCGACGGGCCTCCGCGTGCTCGTCAGTGATTGTAGTGTAGCAGAAGTGTTTTCTGAGGTAGTGCCAGGAACATGATCGATCGCTGTCCATTTGTGGATCTATTATCTCACGTATGTCTCTGTCTACCATGTTTGCTACGAGTCACCGAGACTTCTAGCTGATAGCTACTACCATTGTTTGAGTGCCTGCCCTTTTACTCCCTGATCACGCGCTGCTGCAAATGACTCCATTACAAACGGATTGAAACCATCATCACAAATGGTTTTTTTATCCATCCGTAAAAAAAAGTCTATAATGAATAAACACATTGCAGATTGGCTTTCAAGAAACATCCGTGACGTCTAAATTATGTAAAAAAAATGGACCTGCCAGCTGTCGCTAGCCCGGATCCAGTCACCTGTCATCTACCACCACCACTGGATCCAGCCAGCGAGGGGGAAGAGAGGAGCACGGACAACTGGGAGAGAAGAGAGAGGAGCACGGACAACTAGGAGAGAAGAGTTAGGGTTACGGATCAGCCACGAACCCTTTATACATGGTCTACATAAATGGGCCATGGTTGTATAGAGAGTTAAAAATAATGAATCGTTTGTGATGTATGTGATGTATCGTGGATGATTTTTAATAGAAAAATATTTGTGATATTCTAGTTATCACATACGGTTTTTCCTCTAATCAATTTTTAGGTAAAAATCATTGGTGATGTGGTTTATCACACAGAGTTTTAACGTGTAGGATGATAGTTTCTGTAGAGTGTCAAGGCATCAGGCACTGTGAAGCTTAGCAACTACGAATCGATGGTAAAATACATGTTACAACTTGTAACCAAGACTCTTCTATGAACTTTCTACAAATATTTACTGCCAGATTAATCTACAGTGAACGTTCACTAGCTAGTTACTCCCTGCATCTCTTTATCTTAGGCGTATTCCCCTCTAGCACCGAGACCAAGCAGCCTAGAGGAGGACACGAGAGTAAGAGCGGTGGAAGAACAGAATGGAGCAAACAAAACAGAAAGCAGCCATGGAGTTGGAATAGGCCGTGTGCTAAGCCGCAATTGCTGTCTTGAGATATTGCTCAATTACATATGCTTGCATAGAAGCCAAGATGGGCTTATATATATGATTCAATCGTGTAATCCCGTGCTCACGCCCAATTTCAAGAAAAGGTTCAATCGATTACAGTTCAGAAGAACACCTAGCCATCCATCAAACACAGTCAGAACAAATTAAACTGAACCAGCAGAACAAAATGACAGGCCAAAGTTCACCTCTTCTACAAGAATAACTGCAGAAGGCCTGGATTCTATGACCCGATCGAGTTCGAAACAGAAGTATCACCTACTCCTTTATAATTACCTTCGTGACTTCAGGTCATTCGATCAACGGATCTAGGAATCGTTATTAACAAGAAAAACCACGTGCACGTATAGATGGGTACACCGCGAATTTATAGCATGCTTCTGTTGAGGCAACTATCCGGCATCCCCTGTCCTCAGTGATGGGCATATGTTTCCTTCTCTCTCTTTCTCTTTTCTTTAAGGTTTCAACGTTTTGTCGCCTAGACTAAGCAAAACAGTTAACACTTCAATTAGAGGAAAGTTCCTCCCTGCAGGCGCGCCCTCCCATCTGGACACAACACAAAAAGAAGAGCAGCATGCATGGAGTGTGTTTGCACACAGCTACTGCCCGAAATAGCTGATTTCTGTCTCCAACTCCGTAAAGTTAAAATGCCATTGCTGCCGTTTTCACCTCGTTTTCCCGCTACCGTATGAGCTAAATATATATATGAGTGAAAGAGCACCCGGCTAGCGACAAAAGCCTACTCTCCCTCCAAAAGTGATGCAAGACCTTTACAACCGGTTATGGACCAAACTTTGTAATAATCAGCTATGGGTTATGTGTATTTTCAGATGCAGAGACTGGAAATAATATAATTCTTCCATTATCTAAAAAAAAACACAGCCGGCCATGGACCACGTATCTGTCTCCTCCTTAATCTTAGCAAGAAGAGTCACGGGGGACATCGATCTGTTGTTAAATACCCTGATATTCTAATCTTTCCAAATTTCCCATGACTCCATCACAAGCATTGACTCTAGTGTGGACAGCCCCGCCATTGCAGCCGGTAGAGGTCTATAGCCTATTTTGGAGCACAAGCCAGGCAAAGAATTTGCACTTTGGTGGCGCCCGGATCTTCTAGATCATCTTCTTGATGTTCTGGTTGACGGAACCCTGAAATTGAGTCTTATAAACTGAGGCCATTGAGAAATTCCTATTCATCATTAGAGTCCAAATAATGCTATCTTCAGTGTTTGGCCGTAGATCAATGTCGCTAAAGGAATTCCACAGCTGAATGAACTCCTGGAAGTGCTCGAAAGAGAATATCGCTTGGTGGTTTAAGTCCTTGATCCACTGGTCGTCATGGAGAGCCTGGCCGATCGATCTGTTTTTCCGTTTAGAGATGATGAAGAGTAGTGGAGCCAAGTCCATGGGGGCGACTCTTGTCGAGCCAGGCGGGCTTCCAGAATGACGTGCGATTATTGTTATCCATATTGATTTTCGTCATACCGTCAAAAAGTCGACAATCCATTTCATTGCAGAGGCATTCCGTGCCAGCCAAAGGCCGAGGCAGGTCCACTCATTGGAGCCAAAGCCAACGTAGCCTGAGAATGTGGCCGAATTTCTCCAAATCCTGGATCCCCGACCCACCGAACTCCTTGGTGCTATTGACCTGCTGCCAATCAAGCTTGCACTGGCCACCTGAGATTGTGCATGTTTTGGACCAAAGGAATTGCCTACTGAACTTTTCAAAGCATTTTAGGACGTTTGCCAGAACCGCGAACGCAGAGAGAACGTCCTTGACGAACACGAGGCGACCAGCCTGCGAGAGAACGTCCTTGACGACGAGGAGAAGACGGCGGCAATTTTTGTTAGCCGTCCAATGCATATTTTGCCAACTGTCTAGACAGATTCGTCTACTTTATCTCTTGGTTGTGTCTAATGCATTTTATTTTCCAGTAATCTACCACATTGTTAGCTTGTTGTCCACTCTATTTTAGTTAGCTATCTATTGCACAACCATGTACTGTATTTTTGGTAGTCGACTGCTGCATAGTCATCTATTTTTAGCTACTGGTCTACTGTATTTTTGTTAGCCGTTTATTGCACATTCATGTATTATATTGTTTTGATAGATGGTGCATCTTTATTTATTGTGGTCTACTACACAATTACGTTTCTTCCTTTCTAGCCTTTACTTAGATGTCAGGGTGCAATACTTTTATAAAAAATAAGGGTGCAATACTCTAACATAGAGGAAACAAGCAACGGGGGCCAATGGAAAAAGTCTTTGGCAGACGTTTATCTTTCTGCAGGTAGGTAGGTCCAAACACCGGTGATTACTTTCAACGATGCCAGTGCCCTTGACGTTAATAAATGGACCCGGATTCTTTGACTTAGCTTCGGTAAGCCACGGTGGAACAGTAGCCTGGCTTACATTCCAGCCATAAGATCAAAAAGGAAAGGATGAGATTAGCCTAGCACTATAGAAGAGTACTGTGCTGAAATACTGTAGCTTAAACGTACACTGTTCATCAACCTTTGTTCGGTACTGTAGTAGTCGTACCGTAAAATTAGATCCAGGCCATTATTTCCGATCCAACGGACTAGAATCACCACTAAGTCACAACACTGCTCACTACCGGATTCCATAACTTTGCCGTGTGCCACAGGCACACGGCGAAGGCGCAAAAGCACTCGGCAAACTGTTTACCAAGTCTTACACTCGGCAAACAGGAGTCGGCGTACAGCCTGCCGGCAAAGCCCTGTTTGCCAAGTGTTTTCTGTCGCGCACTTGGCAAACAGTTTGCCGAGTGTCATGCCCGACACTCGGCACACAAAAGTGAGCAAACGGACCGGACGCCCGTTAGACCTATTTGCCGAGTGTCGATCCTAGCTCTCGGCAAAAAAAATGTCTGAATATGTGGCGCACCACGTGGCACAGTTTACCGAGTGCCGGATTCCTGACACTCGGCAAACCTGCCTTGTTTGCCGAGTGTCGGTTCGACGACACTAAGCAAAATTTGACAAAAATCTGTCAACCGAATATCAGATTGCACAGACTTGCGCCACGTGGCCGGTTTGCCGAGTGTTGCACTCGGCATATCTGTGTTTGCCGAGTGTTACACTCGGCAAAGTACACAGCATCTTTTTTTTGTTTGTATTTGCAAAAATCCCTGCAATTCAGATATCACAATTATCACAAATATAACAGATATCACAATCATCAAACCATCACACCAGGGAGCCCGCCGCGTACTGGGCCGGGCGCTTCGCCGCCGTGATGGTGAAGGTGAGCAAGCTCGATGTATCACAAATATAACATATATCACAATCACCAAACCATCACATATCGCAAATATAATTCAAAGTTCACTACAAACATCACATATGACATATCGTCAAAGTACAAACATCATATCATTGTAGCAAGGTTGATTCAAGTTCAATGGGGCAAATTCCTTGACGACGGAGTACCACGAGGGTTGCTTGGGCTTGCTCGCGAAGATCCAACTCCAAGATCATTCGATCCCGCCGACGGATGCTGCACAAAGGAAAAGATAGTTACACAACACTCTGGCTATAGAAATGGCAATAATGGTGATTAGAAGGTTATAAACGAACTCACAGGAGTGTGGGGAGTGTGTGGAGCATGCTGAGGAGGAGGGTGTCGTAGCAACGAGGCTAGACAGTGAACTTGTGGCACCCCCGTACGGCTCCACGGACCGACGCAGGGTTACACGGGAAACTACGTCGTGTGAAGACACCGCTGCCGCACACGCGGGTTACCCGACGCGAAGACGCTCGAACTCGCAGTGAGGTTGCAAACCGAAGAAGCGGAGGAGCAAGCCAACTAGTTATTTCAGAATTTCTGGATCCCCCAAATGGGAGGGGTGTCCCTCTATTTATAGGGAAAAAGGAGGGGTAGGGGAGATTACAGGGATGCCCTCAGGCGTTTTAAAATTATGCCCCTAAATGTACTAACGCCCCTAGGGGCGCGTAGGTCTTTTCCTTCGGGAATATTCCGGGAATATCCCGGGGGTCCCGCCCGTCATGCTCGGACTTGTCGTCGTCACTGTTTCGTCTTTGAGCGGTGCTGGCGTCGCGACGAGGTTGGTGTCGTCGCGGAGTAGGCGTTGCGCGGTCTTGACGCCGCGACGGGGTTGGCGTTGTCGCGGAGTAGGCGTCGCGCGGTCTTGATGCCGCGACGAGGTTGGAGATTCATCGATTTCTCCTAAGTGCGGAAAACGCGTCGAAACCGGGTAGCGCGGGGACCCCTTCCCCAACAGTAGTCCCTCGCCGGTGCGGGCGGTTTACCGGTGCCCGTCCGGGCCGGCGCACCGATTCTGACGGGGTCGGCGCGCTGACCGGACCGACGAGCTCTGAGTTGCTGTGACCTTCCCAGGGTCACGGAACATGAGCGCCAGCGATCTCGCGGTAAAACCAAAGACTTAGAGAAAATCCTTCGGTCCAACCTGTGACAAAACTGGGACTTAGTAAAAATCTTCGGGTCCGACCCACGACAGAACCAGGGATTCCTCTTTTTTTTTCTTCTCTTCTTTCTTTTTCTCCCCTTTTTTTTCCTTTTTCCTTCTCTTCTTTCTCTTTTTTTTTACATGCCCGTGCTGGCCGAACGCCCTATCGGGCCTTTGCTGGGCCGGTTAGGTCACCGGGGCGGGGGCTATAAAGCCCCCCGCGCGCCTCCTCCAGGGGACCTCCCCCAACCGTGCTCTCCCCGCCCCCTTGCGCCGCCTTGCTCCCCCACGCCGCCGCCGTCGCCCTGCGCCGCCCCGCCGCCGGCCGCCTTGCTCCCCCACGCCGCCGCCTTGCGCCGTCGGCCGCCTCGCTCCGCCGCTGGGCCATCGCGCGGCGCCGCGCCGCCGCTCGGGCCACCCGCGCCGCCGCTCGGGCCACCCGCGCCGCCGCCGGGCCTCGGGGAGCCGACGCCGTCGCCGCCTTCCCGGGAGCCGCCCGGCCGGCTGCCCTGCTCCGCCGCCGGGCCGTCGCGTGGCGCCGCGCCGCCGCTCGGGCCGCCCGCGCCGCCGCCGAGGCTCCGGGAGCCGCCGCCGTCGCCGCCTTCCCGGGAGCCGCCCGGCCGGCTGCCTTGCTCCGCCGCCGGGCCGTCGCGTGGCGCCGCGCCGCCGCTCGGGCCGCCCGCGCCGCCGCCGAGCCTCCGGGAGCCGCCGCCGTCGCCGCCTTCGGGAGCAGCCCGGCCGTGGGCCGAGGCCCCTGTCGCCCGCCGCCTCGGCTGGCGCCCCCGGTCGCCGCCGTCCCGGCTCGCGCCGCCGACCGCCTTGGCCGCCGCCGCCTCCTGGCCGCCTTGCTGCCCCAGGTCGCCAGCCGCCGCCGCTCTTCCTCTTGGCCGAGGAGGCGCCGCCGCGCCATTTGCCGTGGGGCTGCCGGCGCCGGGTCCCGCGCGCCGCTGCTACTGCCCGGGCTGCTGCCTCTCCCCCTTTGCAGGTCACCCTTTTGCAGGTCAAGGGCGACGCCGCCGCTCCGTCCGAAGAACAAGGAGGCGCCGTCACCGTCGCAGCCCCGGGAGCCCCGCACCCTGATTCCCACGCTCCAAGGGTGACAATCCTGCGCATATTTCAGTCTTCGTTGTCCGCTTGCGGTAGTTCGGGTGACTTCCGGAATTGTTTGTATGAGATGGACTTGTCTGTAGAGTGGCCTGCTATCATCTCTGTTCCCTTTTATGCGTTGCGCGCGGATAGTGGGTAGATATGGGGTCGTCAGGGTGCGTATTTTTGTTTGCCTTTGACGGTGACATCGGCGCGAGGCGATTGTATGCGTAGAACCGTGTACCGCCACAGTATGTTTTTTATGGCAGTGCATTAGATGAGTTCGGGAACTGCGTCGTTATTGCACGCGTGGTTGCTTGTCGCTTTTGTCTGTTTTCCACCACGTTTGTAGGAGTTGATTCGAACGTCAGAGAGTCGTCAATATCATGCTCACACATGCCGTACTCTCGTTGTTATACCCCCTACTGGTTTGATTGACGACGTAACACTCGCACATGCCACGATGATATCGTGCTCGTACACGCCTTGGTTGCCGGGCGCGAGGCGTTCCGCTGGATGACTCATACTGCTGTGTGTCGTTTTATTTCTCACACAGGAACATCGCAGGTTGGGCAGCCTCTACGCCTGCGCAGTTCACGACTGCTGAGATCGCTCGGTGAGAAGGTAGCGGCGGGACCCATCGCAGCGACCGCGTCGCATCGATCGCGGTCCCGTTTGCTCAAGACCCCGTGACATTCCGGGGTGACGCGGAGCGCGCGCTTGGCGAGGAGATAGTGACGGGACCCGTCACAGCGACCGCGTCGCATCGACCGTGGTCCCGCTCACTCAAGACTCCCGTGACATTCCGGGGCGACGTGGAGGGCGCGCTGGCGAGGCTTCCTATTCAGGGCGCAAGGAGCGGCGCGACGCGACGCAAGGACGGCGACAGTGCTCGCCGAGTCGGCCGTAGTCCCGCCCGACGCGGGCAGTCTTCGAGGTCCCCACCGAGGGAGCAGCAGAGGAGCAGACGTGACGGGGGCGGCTTTCCCCTTTGAGGCCGTGGAGCGGCCAGGCGCGTTTAGGTCCACCGTGACGCGAGGCGGCAACAAGACCGCGAGGTGGTTGGACGGGCACTCTCGAGGGCTCGACACCAGACTCCCGTGCCCAGCGTACCACACAGCTCCAGACACCCGGTCACCGCGGCAGACACCGGGCTCCCACCGCGGCGCGACGAGGTACTCGTTGATCGACGCTTTTGTCATGCGTGCACCCTCGTCTTCTGCTTCACTACGCACTTGGCACCGTGTCTTCGTGAGTTGCTGTCGGCGCGCGGTAGCGCTGTCTTCTCATTTTTTTTGTGCGTGCAGGGAGCGATGGCTAAGGACAAGTCCGTCGAGGGGATGAAGTACACTTCGTGGGTTGGACGCTCCACTGCTGATCAAGAGCTGATCGACGTTCTGGTGCGAGCCGGCAAGCTTCCCGCCGCTACTCAGGAGAAAAAGTGCCCCGGTGTGGTCCCTCCAGCGAACGTGAGGCGCGTCAGCGATGAGGGTAGCGGCGTCGTCGTCTTCGCCGCGCAGTTCGATGCTGGGCTCTGCCTGCCGGCATGCGAGTTCTTCCACGACTTCTTGGAGCACTACCAGGTCAGGGTTTCCGACCTCCACCCGTCGGTGTTCGTGAAGCTAGCGGTCTTCGAGTGGGCGCTGAGGACCATGCAGATGAAGGCCACCCCGCGACTCTTCGCTTGGTTCTACGAGCCTGTGGTCTCCACCACTCTTCTTGAGATGAAGAGCGGTGACTTTCTCTCTCGCATCGGCGCGGTGAGCTTCAGGAAGCGCGCGCCGCGGAAGGGCCTTTCCGTTGACTACCCGGCCCAGGCGTCCAAGGGCCAATGGGGCGATTGGGAGAAGGCGTGGTTCTTCTTCCGCGACGACGAGAAGAGGTTCGCCCCTGTCTCAGACTCCTTTCAGGTGAGCGGTGCAGTGCCTGTTGACTTGTCCAGCACGGAGACGACCCGGATCAAGGCGCTCGGGCGTATGTCACGTCGATTTGGGATGCGCGACCTTGTCGAGGAGTTCTGCCTACTGGGGATCGACCCGCTCTCAACAGATTGAGATTTGGAGCTCGTTCCTTGTCCTCCGAGGGTGGGGGCGAGCGGATGTGCCTTTCAGCGTTGTCCTCTCCGAGAGGGTACGTCTTCCTTGCCTCATTTCTGATACTCAGCTCCCCCACCCTTCCATATACTTTGTTGTCGTTGGCTACTCATCCTCGTTCGCCTTGCGACAGGTGTCGGGCTTCGTCACGCCGAGGACGCCGCATCAGAGCTCCTGGGGCGACTCATTGTGAGGGAGTGGACGCTGCTCCAATCACTCCCTGAAGGTCGGGAGAACAGGGGGTGCGCGTACTACAAGCTGGAGGTGCCTGCGCGTCCTAAGCCCCTGACTAGCGAGGAGATGCGTGTGGGGGAGCTCCAAGCGTCCCCGGCCCAGCGACGCGGGGGAGGCCCCTTCCTCGAAGCGAGCGTCTGGCTCCCGCGTGGACAAGTCCGGCTCGTCCGCCACTTCACCGACTGTGCGAGTTCGAGGCGGCGCGGCTCCTGGCGACATCGTGCGAGGTGATGCTGCTCCCGAGGACGCCGCCATCCTTGTTCCTCCTCGCCTGGGGCCCGGGATCGGGAAGGGCCTCTTCGGTGTCATCCCCCCTGGTGGCACCGGGTGGGACGGCGAGTCCGCGCTAGACGACGACGATGATGGTGACGCGGGTGACACGGAGGAGACGCAGACCGCGCCCGACGTAGGGGCGGGCGTCTTTGCTAGCGAGCTTGCGGCGGCGCTGAGGGGCCGCGACGTGCGTGTCCCGACGCCTCCCTCGGGGCTGCTCCACCTTGACTCTGACGACGACGTGATCGTCCTCTCGCCCCGGGTCGTCGACGTCGTGGCTGTCCCAGCCGAGGCGCCGGGGAGTGACGAGGAGCCGGCGCCAGCGGGGGCGTCGCCAGCCCCTAACTCCTCGCGCTCGGTGCAGTCTCCTGTGACACTCCTGGCAGCTACTGGAGATAGCGCTCTACCAAGGGTGGCGAGCACGCTCCGCTTGGCGGGGCGCCTCACTCCCTCGCACTTCACCGACACCGCCGTGGAGGCGGAGTTCTACCAGGAGGCTGCCGAGCGGATTGCTGTTGCCGATCTAGAGACCGCGTTTCAGGGATTGACCGTAGGTCAGGCGTGCGACACGGCGCGATCCTCTCTTTTGAAGGTAAGATAAGTTTGGTTCTTCGGTCACTCGCTTGCGTGGGTTTATTTACCTGACTCGGGTCGTTCTTTGTGATGTAGGGTTTGTTCGCGGTGGAGCACATGTCGCGTGCGTGGGCCGCTCAGGGGCGGGTTGTGACCGCGCTGCATGACGCCGAGAAGGTGAAGGCTGAGGCGGAGGCACTTCTGGACGGGTTGCGTCGGGAGAACACAGAGCTCAACACGTGCTTGGCCGCTACCGTGAGGTGTGCGGACGCCCTCCAGACTTCGTTGGAGGCGGAGCGGGCCCATCGTTGTGAGGTTTCTGCTCAGGCGTCGACCATGTGTGCGGCACTGCGTGACCTGTGCGAGGCCTCCAAGGCTGGGGTCGACCCCTTCTCAGGCGAGGGGGAGGGGGAGACGGCCGGCCTGCTGCAGTGGGCGACGTCGGCTTGCGACGCTGTGCGACGTGGCGAGAGCCGGCGCAACGAGGACTGCGCGCTGGCTACCGCCGATCTCGTGCTCTCGTGCGTTCGGCATGTTGGGGTTGGTTCGCCGGGCATGCTTGTGCCGCTTCAGGGCAAGGCTCCTCGGTATCGCGACCTTCGGGGCTTCCTCAGGGAGGTCAAGGCGGATTCGGGTGCCTTCCTCACCGTGTGGGCAGCGCATGGCAAGGCGTACCTCAGCGCCGTGGCGGAAGCTCGTCGTGTTGCCGAGGCGGGGGCGGTGACCTCGGTTCCTGAGAGCACGGGCGTCGGTTCCGGTCCTCTCTCCGAGGTGTGAGGTCTCTTTAGCTTCTCCTTTTTTTTGTAGCTTTTGGCTGGGAGCGTTGGGTTTCTTTCGTCGTTTACTTCTATGTTGACTTTCTGGCTTCGCTTAGTGTGATGGAGCTCCCCTTTTTGGTTGTGCCGACGCGGTCGTGCTTTTGGTATCTGATTTGTATGTAGCCCTGGTGATAGATTTATAAAGGCTTTTGAGAAATCGAAGTCTTCTTCGCTTTGACTTGTGAGTTCAAGGTTTCTTAGTTGTGGTACTTGCAGGGTTTGCGCCTGGTGGGGAGTGAGGTGGCTCCGCCATGCGAGCCCCTTGTTGATATGCGCGCGTTGAGGGGTGCCGCCGACTTAATGGCGTTCGTTTCAGGCTTCATGCGGCATCGCTGCTAGTCGCTGGTGGAGGTGAGCGCGCCTTGGTGGATGTAGCCCCACGCGGTGTTGTGTACGGTATTTGGCCCCTTGCGTCCATGAGTGCTTTGATGAGTGTAGCATCGCGTAGCCCCTTACGATATTGCGCACGGTACTTGGTACCTTGCCTCCCAATAAAAAAACTTTGCGTCCCTCGGCTTGGCGGGGACGCAAGCAGTTACCTTACGACCTCGAGTTCTCTTCTTGTATTGGATAGTTAGGTGTTGAATCCTGGCTCTTGCCCCAATAAATACTTGGCGCTCTGCCCACGACAGCGTGCGCGTCGGGTCGGTGTACTAATGTGAGTTTTGTTTGCTTATGCGGTGGTGAGTCCGTGCCGGAGAGTGACAATACTCGATTTACGTGGGGGACGTTTCTTCTAGCCGTCCTGAGGCTTGACTTGACTTGTGCGGGAGAGGCGGGGCCTCCCAGCACACACGAGGATGTTCAGGCGCTCGGCCCACGCGGGGAAGGTGGTTCCTCCCGGCCAACGCGAGGAGGCTTTTGACTCGACTCATGCGGGGGAGATAGGGCTTCCCAGCGCACACGAGGAGATTTAGGTGCTCGGCCCGCGTGGGGGAGGTGAGCCCTCCCGGCCAACGCGAGGAGGCTTTCGGCTCGACTCGTGCGGGGGACATAGGGCTTCCCAGCACACACGAGGAGGTTTAGGTGCTCGGCCCGCGCGGGGGAGGTGGTTCCTCCCGGCCAACGCGAGGAGGCTTTTGACTCGACTCGTGCGGGGGAGATAGGGCTTCCCAGCGCACACGAAGAGATTTAGGGTGCTCGGCCCGCGTGGGAGAGGTGGTTCCTCCCGGCCAACGCGAGGAGGCTTTTGTTTGGACAGGCACGCGACGTAGGCGAGTAGACTTCGGCATTCACACCTGTTGTGGCGGTTTCATACGTATATATATATGTCATGAGATGACTTTAGCATTTGTTACAAGGATACGAAAAGGTCGTGACAAGATGACATTCCTTGGGAAATCTAGCGATGGCCGGCGCAGCGGCACTTTGGAAGAATTTAAAGAGGGTAAGTAAATGCTTGGGACCGACGCAGCGGTCTCGGCCACGGTTGGCCTACAAAATGAGTGAGGTCTTCCCGAGTCCCTGGCAGCTTCATACGTAATATTTCTTCAAGTTGATCGTGTTCCAACTGTGCTTCAGCTCTTCGCCCTCGAGTGTCTTCAATCGAAACGATGTTGGGCGCGACTGGCTGACGATCTCGTATGGCCCTTCCCACTTGGAGCTCAGCTTCCCGTCGGCTTCGGGGTTCGCCTTCTTCTTCAAGACGAGGTCACCCACCTGGAGGGGACGCGGACGAACGGCTTTGTTGTACGCCTTTGCCATGGATGCTTGATAGCGTTCGATGTTGAGCGTGGCGTCTTGTCTCAGTGCATCAGGCCGTCGAGGGAGGCTTTGCGGGTCTCGTCTTCAGGCGGCGTCTCGGTGCGAGAGGAACCTAGTTTGATTTCTTCGGGAGTGACGGCCTCGTCGCCGAAGAGCAGCTTGAATGGGGCGAAGCCTGTGGCTCTGCTGGCGGTCCGTGCGAGTTGACCACAGCACGTTAGGGAGCTCGTCCGCCCAGCGTCCTTTGGGGAGGTCGAAGAGACGCGTGCGCAAGCCGTGGAGGAGGACGCCGTTAGCACGCTCGACAGCACCGTTCGCCCGAGGGTTGGCCACGGAGGCGAAGCAGAGGTTGACGCTAAGTGAAATATAGAATTTGCGGAATGGCTCGGCATCGAATTGGGTGCCATTGTCGACTGTGATTTCGCGCGGGACGCCGAACCGGCATATCAGATTCTTCCATATGAACTTCTGCACAGAGGCGGAGGTGATCTTGATGAGCGGTTCCGCCTCTACCCACTTGGAGAAGTAATCGACTGCCACAATTACAAACTTGGCGCCATGGCTCGCGGTCCTGAACGGGCCAACCAGGTCGACCCCCCATCGTGCGAGCGGCCACGAAGGTGGGATGGGCTGCAGGTCGTGCGCCGGAAGGTTCGTGCCTCGTCCCATCCATTGGCATGCCGGGCATAGTTTCACCAAGTCTCGCGCGTTGTGTAGTGCCGTTGGCCAATAGAAGCCTTGACGGAAAGCCTTGGAGACTAGAGCGCGCGGAGCGAGGTGGGATCCGCACAGCCCCTCGTGTATGTCCCGAACCAGCTCGGCTCCTTCCTCCTTCGAGATACATTTAAGGTACGGCGCGCACACGCCGCGCTTGTACAGGGAGCCTTGGTGGTTGACGAAGCCCCTTGCCCGCGCCTTGAGCCGGCGGGGCCTCGACGTGATCTTCGGGCTCGGTCTCATTGACGAGGTACCGTATCATGGGAGTTCGCCAGTCCTGCGGGGTTATGATGTTCACCTCCGATAGCCCTTTCGTCATAGGGGTTGTGAGGACTTCGTAGAAGGCACCAGGCGGCATGCCCACGGAAGTACTCGCCGCTCGGGCCAGCATGTCTGCCTCGGTGTTCTCGCCCCGGGGGATGGAACGAACAGTGAAGCCCGAGAAGTGCTTCTCCATCGCCCGCGCCATGGCCAAGTACTTGATCATTTCTGGCTCTTTTGCTTGATAGCTCTTGTCAACGTGTCCCGCGATGAGCTGGGAGTCGCTCTTGACTAACACCCGTCGGGCTCCCGCGACCCCGCGCTTTGCGTAAGCCGAGTAGTAGGGCTTCGTACTCGGCGATGTTGTTGGTGGCCTTGAACTCCAGTCGGGCAGCAAACGAAGTGCGTGCTCCCTCCGGCGACTCGAGGACTGCCCCTGCGCCGGTGCCCTCGGCGCACCATGAGCCGTCCACGCAGACGGTCTACACTGGCTCGGCGTGTCCCGGGGGAGTTGGGTGCTCGGAAGCGACCCATTCTGCCACAAAGTCTGCGAGGGCCTGTGACTTGATTGCCGTGCGAGGGAGGAACTCGATGGTGAATTGCGCGAGCTCTGTCGCCCACTTCCCGATGCGTCCTGAGGCCTCCTTGTTGCGGAGCATCTCGCCAATAGGGTATGAGGATGGTACTTGGATGGGGTGTGCCTGGAAGTAATGCCGAAGCTTCCTTGATGCCATGAGGAGAGCATAAGCAAGCTTCTCTAGCTCGGTGTAGCGAACCCTTGCGCCTTGAAGCGACTCAGATACATAGTAGACCGGGTGCTGGATACGGTCTCTTTCCTTGACTAGCACCGCGCTCACGGCTCCCGGTGTCGCGGCCAAGTACAGGAGCAGGGTCTCTCCCGGGGTTGGGCTTTGTAGCAGAGGAGGCGAAGTCAGGTATGCCTTGAGCTCATCAAATGCTTGCTGGCTGTCGAAACCCCACTCGAAGCTGGACGAGCCTCTAAGGGCCCTGAAGAACGGAAGTCCCTTTTCGGCGGACCTGGACACAAATCTTCCTAGCGCGGCAAGGCGCCCAGTGAGCTTCTGCACCTCCTTAATATTTTGGGGGGGAGGCATGTCCAGCACGGCCTTTATCTTGGCTGGGTTAGCCTCAATCCCTCTTTTGGACACGAGGAAACCCAGCAGTTTACCCGCCTGCACCCCGAACACACACTTCTCGGGATTGAGCTTCATCCCAGCCGCGCGGAGATTGCCGAATGTTTCTTCCAAGTCTTGCGCGTGAGAGCGTGCGATGGTGCTCTTGACGACCACGTCATCCACGTAGGCCTCGACGTTACGCCCCACTTGGGCGTGGAGCGCCTTCTGCACTAAGCGGGCGAAGGATGCCCCAGCGTTTTTTTAAGCCGAACGCCATGCGTACGTAGCAGAAAGTCCCAGATGGTGTGATGAAGCTCATTTTTTCCTCGTCACCCTTGGCCATCCAGACTTGGTGGTACCCTGAGAATGCGTCCAAGAAGCTCATGAGCTCGCAGCCGGACGTGGCGTCGACGAGCTGGTCGATGCGCGGGAGCGGGAACTCGTCCTTAGGACATGCCTTGTTGAGGCTGCTGTAGTCGACGCACATGTGCCACTTGCCGTTGGCTTTCTTCACAAGCACAGGGTTGGCGAGCCACTCTGGGTGCAAGACTTCTCGAATGACTCCGGCTTTCAGAAGCTCATTGACCTATTCGCGGGCCGCCTGCTGGCGCTCGGCGCACATCTTCCTCATCCTTTGCTTCACGGGGCGGGCGTCCGGGCGGACGTACAGCTTGTGCTCGATGATCTCCCGTGGGACACCGGGGAGATCCTCGTGTTCCCAAGCAAAGATGTCGGCGTTGTCCCGGAGGACCTTGAGGATCTCTTCAGACACCTCCGGAGCAAGATCCGCCCCAGGGAGCGCGGTCTTACCCGGAGCGTCGTCGCGTAGGGGAATGGCACGCGTCTCCCCGTCCGGCTTCGGCTTCGGGGTCCATCGCCCCGCGCCTGGCAAGGGGTGAGTCCCTGGCCCCGTCGGGCCTTCTTCTAATCGTACGTTGTGGACGTAGCAGTTGTCAGCTTGCGCTCGTTCATCGATTCTTCGGGACAAGTTTTGATCCCCGCGCACCGTGATGACGCCTTGTGGTGCTGGGACCTTCATGCACAGGTATGCGTGGTGGGGTATAGCGCCGAACTTGTTGAGTGACACCCGCCCCATGATGATGTTGTACTGGTACGGTAGGTCGACGACGTCGAACGTGATGCTCTCGGTGCGGGAGCAATTACCCGAGCCGAACGTGACGGGGAGCTCGATGCGTCCCATGGCGGCGATTGGCTCGCCTCCAAAGCCCAGCAAGGGGATGCCTGGGGCTCGGAGGAGTGATGACGGTATGCCCATCTCTTTGAAGGTTGACGAGAACATGATGTCCGCGGAACTCCCCCCGTCGACGAAGACGCGATGCACCTCCGCATCCGAGATCATCGCAGTTATGACGAGCGCGTCATGATGAGGGAGGGTGACCCCCACGGCATCTTCAGGCCCGAAGGTCACGGGCGTGGATGCCCAAGCAGGGAGTTCAGTAGGTGGAAAGGAGGCGATGTGGCTTATCTGTCGGGCATACGCGCGCCTTTGGCGCTTGGACGGGAAGGTATGCGCGTTGCCTCCTATGATGGCGTGGATAACACGGTGCGGGTTGATCACTTGTACCGGTGCCGTGCCCTGGGGAAGGGGCGGTGGCGGTGGCAACTGAAGGCGTGGCTCCCTTGGGGCGGGAGTCCGTGCTGGGGGTCGAGCATCGTCCGTCGGTCTTGGGCGAAGCTGCTCGCGCGTCCTGCGGATCACATCGCACTCGGCGGTGGAGTGGTTGTATGACCGGTGTAGCTCACAGAACTTCCTCGCGTGGTTGCTGTTCCCGGTAGCATGTTGATGGCTCTGTCGGCCACGGTTGCCACGTCCTCCACCACGATCGTGGTTTCGCTCGCCGCCGTGGAGATCCCGACGCACGGGGTCACGGTCCTCGGGGCCATGACGCTTGGTCACGGTCGTCGCCACGCCTGGGATGGGTGGGGGACCGCTCGTCGTATCCGTCCACTTGGTGCACGCCACGATGGCGTGGCTGAGGATCATCATGAGTCGCCTTGGGCTGCCTGGTGGCTGCCAGCGCCTTGTTTCGCAGCTGGAGTTCTCCTTCTTCTTGAAGAGCATATCTCTCCATGGTGTCGTACAATTTTTGGATGGTGGTTGGCGGGCTCCGGTCCAGTTTGGCGCACAGGGCCGGGTTCCAGATGGACCTTCGCGCGGCGGAGCACACGCTTTCGTCGGTGATGCTGCGTATCTGACATTGCACGTTGGCGAAGCGCTTGTGAAATGCCTGGATGGTTTCGCGCGGTCCTTGGACCAGTGCATAGAGATCCGCAGCTGTCACGGCCTTGGTCTTGTTTCCCTGGAAGCGCGAGTGCAGCAGCTGGCGGAGTTGCTCCCAGGAGTATACCGAGCCGGCGGAGAGCGTGAGGTACCACGACCGCGCTATCCCAGAGAGCTTGAGGAGGAGGCTCTTCGCCATGGTGGCTTCATTCCCTCCTGCCGCAGATACGGCAGCCTCATACACGCGGGTGAACTCGGCCGGGTCAGCGTCACCTGCATAGCTCGGGAGATCCGCGAGACGGAACTTGTGTGGCCACGGCTTTGCTTCGAGCCCGGGGCTGAGGGGACTTCGGTCGTCGGCGATGTTGATGACTTCGTGCCTCGCAGCGTGGGTAGTTGGTGCGGCGACGTACTCGCGGGCGTCTTCGGCGCTGTCCAGGATGGCGTCCGTTTCGCGCAGGGTGGCGAGGGCCGCTTCGCGTCTCCGCCGAATTTCCGCTCGCAGCGCTTCCGCTTCCGAGGTTCCCGGCGGGGTCGCAGGTCTCGCGCGCGCAACCATCTCTTGTAGTCGGCGTCGCTGTTCTTCGGCGACCTGTGGGTTTGTTTGGACTTGCTCCATTGCCGCCACGCGTCCTAGCGCTTGCTGGTTGCGAAGGGCGTCAGCCTGTGCCATCGCAGCGTCGAGGGCCGGGCTCGCCGTGTCCACCGCCGCTGCCTGTCGTGCGCGTGCTTCGGTGACCTCGCGTAAGAGCCCCTCCATGCGCAGGCCATCGGCTTTGAGTGCTTCCAGCCCAGCCTGCAGCTCCTCCGCCTTCCGGTTTGCTTCCGCAGCTTGCTGCCTTAGGGCCTCGATCTCCGCCTCGCTGTTGGCAGCCTGGGCGGAGGCTTCTGAGCCGACTACTTGTGCGTCGGTGGAGGGGTCGGGTGCAGCGTTCGCTGCGCGCGCCTCGGTACGCGCCGTCCTTCGGGTCGTTGCTCTCGCGCTCGCCGTGGCGGTGGCAACGGCCTTCCGCTTCGTTCCTCCTCGCTTCTTGGGCGGCATGGTTTGATCGTCCTGCGGGTTGACGGTGGCGTCTTCGCGATCCCGGTGGTGGCTGCGGTCTTCGTCACACGGCTTCTTGTTAGCTTCCCACAGACGGCGCCAACTGTCGTAGCAACGAGGCTAGACAGTGAACTTGTGGCACCCCCCGTACGGCTCCACGGACCGACGCAGGGTTACACGGGAAACTACGTCGTGTGAAGACACCGCTGCCGCACACGCGGGTTACCCGACGCGAAGACGCTCGAACTCGCAGCGAGGTTGCAAACCGAAGAAGCGGAGGAGCAAGCCAACTAGTTATTTCAGAATTTCTGGATCCCCCAAATGGGAGGGGTGTCCCTCTATTTATAGGGAAAAAAGAGGGGTAGGGGAGATTACAGGGATGCCCTCAGGCATTTTACAATTATGCCCCTAAATGTACTAACGCCCCTAGGGGCGCGTAGGTCTTTTCCTTCGGGAATATTCCGGGAATATCCCGGGGGTCCCGCCCGTCATGCTCGGACTTGTCGTCGTCACGGTTTCGTCTTTGAGCGGTGCTGGCGTCGCGACGAGGTTGGTGTCGTCGCGGAGTAGGCGTTGCGCGGTCTTGACGCCGCGACGGGGTTGGCGTTGTCGCGGAGTAGGCGTCGCGCGGTCTTGATGCCGCGACGAGGTTGGAGATTCATCGATTTCTCCTAAGTGCGGAAAACGCGTCGAAACCGGGTAGCGCGGGGACCCCTTCCCCAACAGAGGGGTTGGCATCGGTGGTGGAGTTTGGCCAATTGCAGCATAAACACCCTTCATAAGATCGTACCACTGGGCTCATTCTGCCGCCATCCTCTCCTCGAGCGCTATCCTCTCGGCCTCTTGCCTTCTCTCCAATTCCTGTCGGAGTCTCCTTTCTTCACCCAGCTGGGCCTACAGTATGTCATCGCAATCTCATCGTCGTTCCAATGCAAGGCACGTAAAGACCTTGGAGGATGAATGAAATAGAACTAACCTGGAGCTCGGTCATCGCAATCCGTGTAGGCTCTGGGCGAGTGCGTATAGCTGGACTTGAGCTCGTGCTCCGAGCTCTGAGCTGAGAGAGAGAGGGAGTGGAGGCCGTATCGAGTGTGCCGTCGCCAATCCAAAAGCGGCCATGTTTCTTGCCTCCTCCCGCCCTCATCACCACTTCCCCGTCAAGGTCATGCTCACTCGGATCAAAGTCTTGCCCGTGGATCTCCTTTGCCATCGATGTGTATCCATCCAGGCGAGCCTTGATGTTCGCATTAGTGTATGCTGAGGCCGGGTCATTCAGATCATAAGCAACCCCAGGCAACGCCTTTGACTTATGGGCCAGAGCATATGCCTTGAACTGGGAGCAAGGCTGACCATCATTTTTTGCCGACTGCAACACAAAAGCAAGAAGATTCATAAAGGAGGCACCCGCACAGAAATTAAGAAGAACTGAGCTTGGGAAGAAATAGATGCTATTGCATACCCATCTAGCCGCGTAACCAGTCAGGGTGAGGTTGCCTTGATGGTGTGGTGCGCCTTGCATCAACAAACGCCTTTCCCGGGCAGCTTCGTGACTCGCCGCCCACTCGGGAGCGCACCAGCTCTCCACGATCTGCTCCCAGCACGGAAGGTGTTGGGAGCACCACCTCGGAGGCACCTAAATAATCAAGTACATCATATATAAGAAGAAGAAATTAGGTGTTAGTAATCTAAGGAATAATAAGCAGCAATGTACTTTACCTGCAGGTATTGCTCGCGGGTCAGATATTTGGTCCTAGCGTCTTTTTTGTCACCTTCTCTCCAAGGTGCTCCGCGTGATATTTGATGACGGCCTGGACGCGCGCCTCATAGTGCATATCCTTCACAAGCTTCTTGGCAGTTCTGTCGACGACAGCAGCTGCCCTAGCCTCGAAGCCCGTCTCGCATCTAAAGAAATCCTGCATATAGACGCGACGGATCCAATCATTAGTTCAATAATTTCCATGCAATTAGTATTGACTAATGTAGTGCGAAAGGAACTTACCCACAGCTCGGCCTTCACCCGCTCGGCTCTATTGGGAAACTCCCTTCCCTCCCTGTCATGGGCGTCCGGCGTGGCTACGTAGTGGGCCCATGTGTATGTCGGCTCGGTTACTTCCCCCAGAGTGACCATGCCAGGGAATTTCTCCTTGATCAGAAGTCCAAGGACACCGTTTACATGGCGTGAGTGGTCACCCTCTCCAACCTTCTTCCAGTTCCTGCACAAGTGTAAAGCCAAATTATTAGTACGTGTTGAAATATTGAAGATACAAAAGAAAAAGAAATATGAGAGTAGAGAGAGTTATTTACTTCTCTCCGTCTGGTCGAATGAGTGGCCGTCTATCAAAGGGCACCGGTCGCTTCGGGAGGCTGGAAGGACCACGCAGCCACACACGGGAAGAACTAGAGCTAGAGGTACCCCCCTCCTCCACCTCCTATCTCTCCTCCTCCTCCTCTACCTCTACCTCCTCCTCATCCCCAAACTCCTGCCTCTCCTCCTCCACCTCCTGTCTCTCCTCCTCCTCCTCCTGAGACTCAGACTCAGCCGCAGGTACAGGCGAGATAGACCGAGCACCTCCTCCACACCTGCCTCCGCCTCTCGACCTTCCTCCTCTTGGAGGTCTTCCCCGGGGTCTACTTCTGGAGCCTTCACCTGCATCCCTCCCCCCTTTGTATAGGGATGCTAACGATCTCCACAAACCGCCCACCATGCTTCAATCACCTGCTATGAGAAAGAGTAAACTTGATGAGATAAGGCACTAGATGAATTCGTTAGATAGTTACACTAACTTATAGGAAAAGCATTCATAAGAACTCTAGTTATAGCAGAACTACCTTTTTTTTCTATGTTTGTGATGGGTGATAAACAAAATTTTGAATTTTCATGATAAACTAATGGAGTAAGTAAAATTTAATGGTCCTGGGTGCTAAAACTGCCTAATGATATTTCTGATGTTTTTCTATATGAACAGTTGACACATGATATTAATTACTACTCATTGTAATTTTGCAAGCAACATATACTTAAATTATGAACAATCTGGTTGCTATTTGTAAGTTCAATCTCAACACAATAATTAATTATCCATACTGCAATATAAGAAAACAATTTTTCACGTAGCATGAAGTGAGATCATATTAATTCATACTCATGTGTGCTATCAAATGTCAATAAGTTGGGCTACTTGAATGGCAACTCATGTGTAGTTCTGAGCTATATATAATATATCAAGTATATCAAGTATGTCAATGGTTCATCAATTTAGCTTAGCATTATTAGCTTGAGTGCTTAGGTGTACGAGTCATGGTTGCAGCTGCATACAATAACTCTGAGGTGACCTCTTGTTTAGCTGAGCTTACCTGCCATTAGTTACGCTTAGCAATTTGTTACAGTAATTATGCTTACTACTAACCAATCATCAGTATTTTAAGCATGACTAACAGGTATGGTTACCAATAATGGTGTTAAAGTTAGGAGTGCATTGACATACCTTAACCTCACTAAATGACCAAAAGTATACGCATTAGTTATATCTCTTTGGCAAATCTCAATAACTAGCTTATCGTGCATGTAATAGTGGTAATTAGCTAATCATATCCAGCATTACTACAGTGGTTAAGCCTTGTCTGAGCATACCTAGTGTTTTACATCTACTAAATAAGAACTAACTTTTAACTAGTCCTGTCACTGCTTTACATTTAACAGTAATTATTCAAAATGCTTAGTAGGTCGGGATAATTTGTCCTTACGTTGCTTATCTGAAGTAATTGAGTATATGGATCACAGTCCTCGAATAAGCTTCTATGGCAATACATAGGATGCTCAGGTGCAGTTTTAGGAAACCAGCCGATTAAACCATGTGCTAATTAAGTTAGTGAGCCAAACGGTTTAATCCATCAGGCTAGTGCTCAAGCATGTCTGATGATTAGTATTGACATGTATCCATGCCGATAATTAAATGTGAAGTTGGATTTGTTACAGCTAAGACCTATTGGACAGAGGCTAACTAGATTAACTAACTTTAATTGGGTGATTAACAACTGATTAGTTAACTTGCTCAATTGAAATTCTTAAGATTAATTCTGGTGATCACCAAGGCATCAACACCACCGGCTCTTTGGTTACACAAATCATCAAATACTAAAATGACCTTAACACTAATTAGCTGTTGTAATTAGCGGTATCAAATTCAACTAATTAGCTCTAATCACAGAGTTGGAGCGTATGATTTGTCCAGTTGCTATGATTATGGGTATCGAGACTTTGCTAATGTTTATTTTAATTTAAATCATCATGCAAAAGAGGTCTCAGGACACTATACACCTTGATTAGCGAATGAATCTTAATCAGTTTACTGATTATACATCAGCGTAGTAGTTAAGCTGGGGAGCAGTTGGCCAGTACAACGGCGAGGAGAGTCATCGGCGGCGAGCATGGGGAAAAACGTCGGGAAGGAGCGAGCCAGAGCCAGCATAAGGGTAGGTGGAGACTCACCCGGCGATGCGCGGCAGTTTTAGCTCGGGCGAAGAGGAGAGATGTGACGATGGGGTCGCCGGCGACGAGCTGGTGCTACTTCGGTGCTAAGGTCGACGGCGGCATCGGGGACGGCGCCGGCGGAGGCGAGCTCGACGACGGCGCCGGCGCGGGGCGGGGCGGGGCAGGGCTGGCACGGGGCGGGGCGGGGCGCCGGCGGAGGCGAGCTCGGGGACGGCGCCGGCGCGGGGCGGGGCGGGGCGCCGGCGGAGGCGAGCTCGGGGACGGCGCGGGACGGGACGAGGCGGGGCGGGGCAGGGCTGGCACGGGGCGGGGCGGGCGCCGGCGGAGGTGAGCTCGGGGACCGCGCCAGCGCGGGGCGGGGCGGGGCGGGCGGCAGGCGGGGCGAAGCGACGCGGTGGGCGGGCGGGGCGAATCGGCGCGGCGGCGGGCGGGGCGAAACGACACAGAGGTGGGCGGGGCTTGTGAGGAAAAAATTAGAAACGGCACGGGATTGGGTGCCCTAAATTATACTGTTTGCCGAGTTCCCGTGTTTGCCGAGTGTCAGAACAAACTAACTGCTTGCCACGTGTCTTATTGTTTGCCGAGTGTCACACTCGGCAAAGTCCTTCCACATGACTTGCACAAATGCAATACTTGTATACCTAATACATTTTTTTATCTTATATACCTCAATACATTTTTGACATGTAATATACTACATATAAGTTGTTCTGTAGGAGTTTCCATAATTTTTGAATTGATTTAATATTTTGTAAAGTTTAAATGCCTAGAAATGCACTTAATGGCTTAAATATAGCAAATGTACCCAGAAAAATGCCAAAATTTGACATGTCACATGTAATAGTGTATGTTGACTGTAGAAAAAGTTTCAAGGCCAACCGATGAAGCAGCGGTCTCTTCACATGCAAATCTGACCCGTTCCCTCTCGAAACCTAGTTTCTTCCTTGGAGATGGTCCGGTTTGTAAGCAGTCTACATGACAACTTTTGCGAAATATTTTCAAATTTTTACCACAGTCTCTAGGGGTCATATCATGACACCATGCCAAGTTTCATGATTTTCGGGCTTCGTTTGAATTTTTGAGAATTAAAATGCCAATAACCACCATGTTGGTGCCCAAGTCTCGGCCACCTGGTGTCTAGGACTCCTCTTCTTTCCTTACATAAGGCCTAAAAATACACTAAAGACCACCAATAAGATTTTTCAACCCATTTCTGGCGATTATTTCATGTACCTGTAGTTCAAATTTGAATTATATCCATTAAATGCCTAGAAATGCATTTAATGGCTTAAATATAGCAATTGAAGCATCTCATATGAACACAGTTTTCCCACCGAAGTTTCATCTATTCTATTAATAATGGAACAAGTGTGCTTTAGTTTCTACAACAAAACAGTCTACTATATAAGTAACAATTTTGTAATTGAAGCTAAGCAAACATAAAATAAAACACAGTTTGCTGAGTGTCATAACCAGGACACTCGGTAAAAATGAACAGTGCTAACGGGGACACTTGTTTGCCGAGTGCCCATTAAAAGACACTCGGCAAACGAACCACGCTGTCGCCTCTCCGTCAACCACGGGGAGGAAGGGCACGTGTCTCTTTGTTTGCCGAGTGTCACGCGTCGGGCACTCGGCAAACATGTTGTTTGCCGAGTGTTAAGCTGAGGACTCTCGGCAAACATTTGGTTTGCCGAGTGTTCTGTTTGTGCCGAGTGTTTTCGTTGGACACTCGGTTTATAGTTGTCTGTGCCGAGTGCCCGACGGAAAACACTCGGCAAAATGTTGAGCGCACGGCAAACATCTCTTTTCCGGTAGTGGCTGTCCTCTGACTTGCCTTTTGTAAGTTAGAGAATCTCATTCCTTTATAAACACCAAACAAGAAAGGGACATTAGCTGTATTTCTTAGCGTTTATTAATGGAAAAGATAGACAAACTTGCTGTAGTGAGGGAGCAGGCAAAAACTATATTTGGTAATGCAACATACATAATTGCTCATGCAAACAGTTAGTGTCATGCCCCACAGTATGAACAGTAGTATTGTTGGAGGAGGGTTTCCGCGCTACCCTGAATCGACGCTGTTCAGAATCACTGCAACACTGTCAAGGTTTTCGTTGACACTCTCCGTTGTCAAGGCTGTCTCCGACAAGCCCGCTCTTCGCGTCGGGACTTCGCGTCAGGACTATCTCCAGCAAGCCCGCGCTCCGCGTCAAGGCTATCTCCGACGAGTCTGCTCTCCGTCGCCAGGACTGTCTCCGACGAGTCCGCTCTCTGTCGAGCCCACACACGAGGCCATCACGTTCTCCAAAAAGATTCTCCCGAAGATGCCCGGGAATATTCTCCCAGGATCCCCTAGGGATGAAAAAATGACCATACTGTCCTTATGAGTTCTCTCTCATGTGAGGGCAAAACTGTAATCTTACACTTTTCTCCCTTTCCCCTATAAATAGCCCCCTGGGTGTAGAGGGCAGAGGATCCATTTTTCATTTTTCCTCACGTGTAAGCTCTCATTTTCGTGCCCTAATACAAACACCGACTTACGTCGTCGGCTGCCTCACGCGTTCGCACTCTCGCTCGTTGTCCCTTCGCACGCCCGGAGGTCGTCGTAACCGACCGGGGGTGCCACAAATTCACTGTCTAGACTTGTATCTACGACAGTTGGCGCCGACCGTGGGGACTCGAGCGAAAAGCCATGCCGCTGAAGAAAAAGCGCGGCTAGGACGATCGTCCCCCGCACACCAAACCCGGCGCGTCGAGCCGGGACGAGCAACATGGTCGTCACCACGGAGGCGCCCGCGTCGACGACCCGCCGGCTGCTAACCTCCGAGCCGACGACTCATCAACCGGCGTCCGCGCTGCTAGACTCCCCGCGGCCGTGATCGACGTGGCAAACTCCGATGCACGCGTCAAAACGGAGGCCGAAACCCTGAGGCGCGAAGCTAATGCGCTCAATGAGGCGCTGTACTTGAGCCAAACGT
Source organism: Stipa capillata (assembly GCA_019208055.1). NCBI lineage: Eukaryota > Viridiplantae > Streptophyta > Magnoliopsida > Poales > Poaceae > Stipa > Stipa capillata. The sequence goes on from JAGXJF010002705.1 coordinate 599,574, forward strand.
TGCGTGACGGCGATACCAGGGGATTGTCATCGACATCGCCCTCGTCCACGTTCTCAGACTTGGCGTCCTCCGTGCCCGCCCTCGGCAACATTAGGGGCTTGTCGTTGACAACGCCGTTGTCCGCCGCGCACGTGTCCGCCGTGCCGCGCATGTCCGCCGCGCTCGTCCGCTGCGCTCATCCGTCACACGCCTCAGCTGTGCCGCGCTCGTCCGCCACACGCCTCAGCCGTGCCGGGCTCGTCCGCCGCACGCGTCCGCCGTGCCGTGCACGTCCGTCGCGCTCATCCGCCACACGCGTCCGCCGCGCCGTGGTCTTCCGCTGTGCTCGTCCGCCACACGCGTCCGCCGCGCCACACTCGTCATCAACGTCACCCTCGTCCGCGCTCTCGGGCTTGGCTTCCGCGGCGCCTACCCTCGGCGGCAGCAG